>CM053772.1:49320848-49348552 GCA_028658325.1 Potorous gilbertii | reverse complement strand
TCAGTTTGCTTATCTGAAAAATTGAAATAACGATAGTACCCATGCTACAGGGTCTTTTGAGAATCAAATGAGATAGAGTATGCAAAGAGCTTGATAAACCATATAAAAATGTTGAATGATAGTAGTAATTGTCATATAATTAATCATGAAAATTATTAATAATGCAATGATAATTATTAATTATTTATTAAAAATAAATATTTGCTAAAGATAAATACTTAATAACAATACTTTTGCTGGTTGGGGGGTATAGTGAATAGAGTGCTGAACCTGGAGCCTAGGAATTCTGCCTCAGACATTTACTGACTGTATGACCCTGGGCAAGTCACTTAACTTCTCAGCCTCAGTTTCCTCATCTGTAGAATGGGAAAAATCATAGTGCCCAACCTTAAAAGGTTCTTGTAAGGATCAAATGAGATAATATTTGTGAATCATTATATAAATGCTGGTTGTTACAAAATTATTATAATTTTGGAGAGAATATAAAATTTTGATTTCATCAATAAACAAACACTCCATCTCCCACCTCCAAACCTTTGTATAGGGTATCTCCTATAACTGAGAAATGTTCCTTCTTACCCTATCCTAGAATTCCTAGTTTCCACTGATGGTCATCTCAAGTGTCCATTCCTACGTGAAGCCTTTCTCAATAAACCTCCCAGACTTAAGTGTTTTCCACTTCCAAACAGTTTGTATATTTCATATTCACTTCATATGTATTTTGTGCGGACGTATATCTATATATGTTGTTTCTCCCTATAGAAGAAAAAGTCCTTGAAAGGAGTAATTTAATTTTTGTCATGATTCCCTAACACCTAGCACAATACTATATACCTAGGAGGTGCTTAATAAATACTTGTTGCATGAATTAGAATATGGAATGCATGGTGCAGAAAATTCCTTCATCTTGGATTGTTGGCTGAGGTCAAACTTGAACTCAGGAATACTAGTTTTCCTGACCTGGGCTCTATTCCCCATGCCCTAGTGGCCCTTCATAGCACTTTACAGTTTATAAAAATGATTCTCATATATGAGTTCCTTTGACCCCCATAACAACCCTGGGAGACAGGCAGCACAGGTGTTTTTAGTCCCATTTCACAGATAAAGAAACTGAAGCTTGAGGAAGAAAAGTAACATGGCCAAGGTCATAAGTAAGTGGCAGAGCTGAGATTCAAATCCATATCTTTTGATTGAATTAAGGGTCTTTTTTCTATCATGTTAAAAGGGATTAAAAAAAAGTTTGAACGTATGTATATATGTTCATGTATATACTTCCAAATACACTTTTAAAAGTTTTGAGACATATGTTGAACATACATGTTGATTACCTATGTATTGAATATATATGTTCAAACTTTAAAAAAAACTATGGTCAATCTATGTTCAAATATATTCAAACTTTTTACATGTATATATGCATATAGAAATAGATGTAAATATGCATATATATGCATACAGAACATACTATGGGTGGGAGGTGAGGGAAGGGGGACAGAGAATGTATTTTCCTGTTAGAATTACAATGAAACATCTTGAAAGCCTTTAGACAAGTTTCTCCAGGTACATTCCCTGTCATTCTGATTGGTGAAAGAAGTGGACACAGCTATTTAGAAATTTTCTGTCTTCTTTGTCTGTATACATCATCCGTGGTTCCATGGTCCCAGGAAATGGATGGCACAGAAAGTCTCTTTCTGGGTAGGAGCGGAGGGCTTGTGTGCCCAACAATTCTCTTTTTAGAACAGTGAGAATTTAGACAATATCTGGCCCATAGTTTTCTCCAAACTATTTGAGTTTTCCTGCGGTGTCCCAGAAATTTCCTTAGGTGGAAAGTAAGCATTTGGCTATCTGTAAGAGGTGGAAGGTTATCTTGTGTACAGTTCTGGGCTTGGGTTGGAGAGACTACATGATATGAGATAGAAAAGACTTGAACATGGGACACAGCATGGTGTCCTGGACAGAATATTGAACTGGGAGATCTGGTAATACATCCTGCCTCAGATACTAACTATGTAAAAGCCTCAGTTCACTCATCTGCAAAATGCTATTGTTGCTACTATATGCATCATTTATTGTGAAGAAAACGTCTGGTAAGTCTTGGGCTGCTACAGAAATATGAATTAATACCATTACTCTGGACTGACAAATTCATCAGCTGATTTCTGTAGCTAACGTCCTGTTACAGTGAGAGATGTGGAGAGAATGTGTTCCTAGCTTGGGGAGGAAAGGGGATGGAGGCAAATGCATGATGGGAGGAGTGGGGTGGGTGAAAAGGAGTAGATTGAAATGAGACTGGAAAAATACTTTGGATTCGGAATGTGTTGGAACCTTGAATGTACAATCATTTCACAAGGTGTGACAAGAAAGCAGAGAGAGTGGGGGGTCTTCTTTGCTTCCAAATCCTTGAGTGGATCTGAGATCTTATTGGGGTGGATAGTGCCTCCAGTGATAGAGATTGAGACCCAGTCTTACCCATTCTAAGTTTCTTTTGTCTTTATGGCCTCCCATAAATTTGTCACAGTGGGGACCACCCAGCGTGCCAGGCACCTTTCTCATTTGACATTCTGAGTATATCTCACCTGATTAGCCCATCTTATTTTTTTGAGCATAGGTTTCC
Source organism: Potorous gilbertii (assembly GCA_028658325.1). Taxonomy (NCBI): domain Eukaryota; kingdom Metazoa; phylum Chordata; class Mammalia; order Diprotodontia; family Potoroidae; genus Potorous; species Potorous gilbertii. The sequence goes on along the minus strand of CM053772.1, from coordinate 49,345,938 downwards.
ATGATGACATCCGTGACATTTTTTTAATTGCTCCATATTGCAGCCTATTTGCACTTGCCATCCCTTCTTTGAAGGAGTAGAAGCAAGTCCTTCTGAGGCCATCATGCATAGCATTCATGTTCAATGGAGGAAGCAAATCTGGCCAGTGGGTGGCAGTAGAAGACCACAAAACATGCCCATAGTATATGTTGATCTTTTGATTGAGGAAAATGGTACTTATGTGCCTCAGGTGGCACACAAGACTGAAAAGACACAGCTAGCCTTACCTGTAGCTGAACTAGGTGATTACCTTCTCACACCTACAGGAATGCTGGGTACACAGGAAGTTGGAGGACCATACATTTATAGTGGAAGGGTTTCCAGAGATGCTCTAAACCAGGAATTCTTAACCATTTTTTGAGTCAGTGGACTCTTTTGTCAGAAGCCTGCATAGGGACACCTTCTCAGAATCATGCTTTATATGCATAAAATAAAATACAGAGGACTGCAGAGGAAAAAATATAGTTGTCAGAATATTTAAAAATTCATGGACCCTTGGAAATCTCTGTCAACTCTAGGTTAAGAATTTCTGATCAAAATCAACGTGTTCAATCAACCAATCAATAAATATTTATTAAACACCTGCTTTTTGCCAAGCACTCATTCTGCAGATAATGAAGCTGCAGGTCTAAAAAGGTCAAATGACTTGCAAGTCTACTATCACTCCTGCTGTGGACTTCTTTTAACTATACTACACCGACTGGTTTTACAAATACTTAGAAGGCCCTCTATGTTAGTGGGGTGGATAGAGGTAGGAATCCTGCCTCACTTGCTGGCTGATGCCTGAAATTCCACCATTCAATCTGATAACTTGTACCTGCCATCCTTATTAAAATGACAGTCCTCCTAAGGAAAAGTAACACTTTAGGTGATAATTAGTCACCAGTGTATCAATGTGACATCCCAGCCCATAGGAATCTCCAAAAGAAAACCATACCTACCTTTGAGGAATTTGCATTTCACTGGATCTGAAGCATCTGAGAGGAGACTTTTTGAGGGGGGCTGGGGTGAAGTGGTAAGAAGAGAAAGGGGCTTGGGCTGCCATCGTATGTGAGCATCATGCAGTGGAAAAATACACTCGGTTTGAGACCGGAGAACCTGGATCAAGTCCCTCACTACCTGTCCCTTACTGCCTATGCGACCTTAGGGAAGTCACCGTCTCTCTGACCTCATTTTCCTTATCTGTAAGATAAGGAAGTTGACCTCTGAGGTCTTGCTCTAAACTTATGATATTATGGAAAGGGGTTTAAGGCAAGGAAGGCTGACAAATATTGGGAGGCTCATACTTTGTGCCTTTCACACTTTGCGGGGGATAATTTTATAGATCAGGGCAGAAATGTTTGGCTCCCCAGAACTAGCCTCTAAATTTTACAGGCTGCAAGTAATGGTGTCTGTCATTCAGCAATAGCTGAATGTTGTTGTAGTAGTAGCAAAGAACTGGAAACATAGTAGATGTCCATCTCCTGGGGGATAGCTAAAGAAACTGTGATACATTTAATGTGGTGGAATATAACTGTGTAATAAGGAACAATGAATATGATGAACATAGAGAAGCATGGAAAGATTGATAGGAACTGATGCAAAGTGAAGTAAGCAGAACCAGAAAAACAACCTATACAATGTAAATGGAAAGAGTAATAATAAAGCAATGGAAACAAATGCTGTAAAATTATAATGGCCCAGGTTGGGCCCAAAGAAAGTTATCTCTGTCTACTTCTTAGCTGAGGTATGGGACTATGGGTGTGCAATGCTGCATACATTGTCAGACTTTTTCATTCTATTGATTAATTTTGCTGAACTGATTTTTTGTTCTTCTATAAGAGGTCACCCTCTATAAGAGATGGGAGAGGGCCGAGAAGTGCATGAAGATATCAACACAAATTTATTCTTAATAAAAAATAAACAAAATAGCTAATAAATAATAATTAATTAAATTCAATAGGAAGCTATGAGATTCTAGTGCTTTCTTCCACACATTCCGTCAGTTGGATTTTTTGGGGCAGCAATGTCCTAGGGTTTCTGACTCTTACTCTCCTGATTTTATATATAAAAGTTGAACTGAGGGCATCTGGGAAGCTCACCCAGGTGTAGCTCTGTATTCCATACTGCTGAGCCCTAATGAAAAGCAATTTCATGTAGGTCATCAAGCTCCCAGAGCAAGAACCGTACTTAGACTCCTGTGGCATAAACACATGACAGATTAAAAATTCTGCACATAGTCAAGGACAACAAATGTCTTGAAGGCAAATTGTTGAAGGAAAAGACCTTCACCTGAAAGAGAAATCAGGCAAACTGCAAGCATTTATTAAGCACCTATTAAACATGCTAGGCATTGTGGATACAATACAAAGGTGAGACAGTATCAGCTCTTAAGGGGCTTAGTTAATGACAAATGGTTGTATGGTATTATACAATGACAAATCAACAGATGGATCTGCCCTTTTACAGGTTGCATCCCATGAGACTATAAATGACTCACAAAGATACCAATTCTTCAGCAATGGAGATGGTAAGCACAGAATCATAGGACTCACAGAACTTTAAAGATGGAAGGGACCTTAGCATAGTTCAACCCTTTGATTTTATAGATGAGAAAACTGAGGACCAGAAGGCTCAAATGATAAGACTCCCCAATCTTGGTAGCACCAAGATTCAAATTCAGGTCTTTAAGTTTCACGTGTTTTCTATTTCCAACATAACGCCATCTCTTCTTCTATCATGATCAAATCATAAGTATTCACCAATTCTGAAGTCAAGCATATTGTGAGACCATGGGCTAGAGGCTTTCATTCAATAGACATTTGTGTACCTGAACATGGGCTAGAGGCTTTCATTCAATAGACCTTTGTGTACCTGAATTGCATGAAGAGTGCCTGAGCTAGGGTAGTAGCTTGTGATGGGGAAGAGAAGAATGAGAGTCCAAGATGCATTGTAGAAAGAGTATTGACAGGAATTGGCAGCTAAGAGAAGGTAGGCATGTAGGGAAGAGAGAGAGTGAGGACCAGCACAAGGTTACTCACTGACTGGAAGGTGGTGGTGCCATCAGCAGAAACAGGGAAGTTGGGGCTGGGTCCTTTGTTTAGTCTGGAATATATTGAGTTGGAAATGTTTATGGGACATTGAGAAGATTATATCCAACAGGTAGATTGACAGAATAAGTGAAGTTTAGGAGAGATATTAGGATACATATATGCATTATATGTTTGTATCTGTGTATATACACACATACATGTTTTTTTATAATATAGTGTATATATCATATATATGTAGTATGTGTATAGTAGAGTGTATATAGTATAGTATATATAAAAGTCACTTAGATGGCTCAATGAATAGAATTCCTGGATTCAGGAAGACTCATCTTTTTGAGTTCAGATCCAGCGTCAGACACTTCCTAGCTGTGTGACCTTGGGCAAGTCACTTAACCCCATTTGCTTTGATTTTCTCATCTTCTATCTCTACCAAGAAAAAGCAAATGGGGTCGTGAAGAGGTGAATACATCTGAAATGACTGAACAGCTAATAGCGTAATATGTAATTTGTCTCTGTCTATATAATAGTATGTCTATATTTATTATATATTCTAATCTAGTATATGTGTATATCTATGTATGTACATATGTATGTATGTGAGTTATCCAAATAGAGATGATATGGGAACTGTCTGTGAACATTATTTTTAATTTTTGATAACTATATTTTAATGTAATTGGTTTTCTTATCCTATGTATTTGATTTAATGCATTCAAGACCATTATTCTGAGAAAGGGTACCTAGGCTCTACCAGACTGTCCAATGGGTCCACGATGTACACAAATGTAAGAACTCCTCGTGTAGAGAGAGAGGAGACAAGGGTCCAGGCAGAGCTGAGAACAGCAGGTACTTAAGAAGCAGGAGATGGGGAGTCATTGTGAAAAGAACTGAGTAGCCAGTGAAGTAAGAGAGGAAACAGGAGGGGATGGCATCGCAGAAGACAGGGCTCTGGAGACAATTACGGAAGCTTTAGGGATGTCCTCAGGGGTGACATCCACCAGTCTCTTCTCTAACAAAGGGAGAATTGTGCTACTTCTTTGGAGAGGAACCAGAGAAAGAAGATTCCTCTTGTTAGTGGTTTTTTTTTTTAATAGTCTAAAAGTTCTCTTACCCCTCTCCCACACATAGGGGAAGAGTGAAACTTGAGCTGGGGTTTAAATACGGGGTAAAATTTGGATCAGGAATGGCAGGCTGAGAGGGCAGTGCTTTTCTAGCCTTTAAGGCCTGAGATGCTGCTGAAAGAAAATCTGAATCATTAGCTTCACATGTCCTACTTGGCAGATCTGCAGCTCTTGATGGAACTTTTTGCTTGGGACAGGAAATGTTAAATCCAGAAGCCCTTGGTTGTTGCAGCAATCAAGGGGAGGAGGCTCATTACCTGACATATTCAGGAAGCTGAAAACCATTAAGAGCACACAGACCCTCCCTCAGCTGTTAGGTTTGTTAAGAGAACGTTACAATCGAGGGAAATTGATGACACAGACACCATAGATATTTATAGTCTGGGTAGCAAATACACATTCTGTGTCTGGGATTTTGCTCAGGATTGTGACCATATAAGGGGTCTAGTCTTGAAGTGTAAAATGAGGGGGTTGGGCTAGATGATTTCTAAGGCATCTTCCAGCTCTCAGCTCTATGCTCATTATGCTTTTGTGGTCTTATCTACTCTGACAGGAGGACCATCAACAAGTCAGTCAATCATCATAGCCAATGAGGTTTTATTGAATAAATTGACAAAATTTCCTCTGAGGAGGAGATTCCTTGAATTTTCTTTGGAGGTGAAAAAGCTGAGATTGAGAGAGGTTAAGTTACCTGCCTAGGGTCACACCTGTATAGGCAGATTTGGAAATTCTTTCGTTTCTGATTTGATTTTATTTTATATTAATACTACACTCCTTTCACTGGAGCTAATCGCAGACATATTCATTTATTTAGTAAGTGGACTATATTGCCAGAAATAACTTGTTCTCATGACAACCCAAGGGTTATTGTGAGAATAAGGATTCCTATTCTGGAGTCAGAGGAGCTGAATTCAAATCCTACCACTGCCACTTGCCACTTGTGTAGCAAGATATAATATTTGTAAAATGCTTATCTCAGTTTTTGGCATGTAGCAGGCACTTAATAAATGTTTCCTTCTTTCTCTCTTTCCCTTATCCTTCCCTTCCTCTTTTCCTTCTTACTTTCCTCCTTCCCTCCCTCCCTCCTTCCTTCCTTCACAACGTTGGAGAAACAACTTGGTTTTTCTAGCTCTTGGTTTTCTCCTCTATAGAATAAAAGTGTTGTACTGAATAATCTCCACTGCCCCTTCCAAATTTAAGTCACAGAATTTCTTTCCAAATCTAAATCACAGAATCTGTGAGTTGGAGGGCACCTCAGAGGCTAGCTTCTCCTTTGTGCTTTGTCACTTAATTGTATCTGACTCTTCATGACCCCATTTGGGGTTTTCTTGGCAGAGATACTAGAATGGTTTTGTCATTTCCTTGTCCAGCTCATTTTATAGATGAGGAGACTGAAGCAGAGTTAATACTTGCCCAGCATCACACAGCTAGGAAGTTTCTGAGGCCAAATTTGAACTTAGGTCCTCCTGACTCCAGGGCTTTTTCCATTGCGCCACCTAGCTGCCCACCAAGGGGCAACTAGTCCAACCCATACTTGAACAAGAATCCTTCATGACTCAGAGGTGGAAGAAATGGCTTGAAAGGACATGCCACTAAGAATCCCTGAGCTAAACCTATATTAGTTGCTGTTGAAAACTTCATAAAGTATAAGGTCCATTTTGATAAGTTTAGTATTCAGAGACTAAATACCAATCTGTCATCATGTGAACCTATGAGGACCAACTACAGGTCCAGTGCCATTCAGGGCACCTTTGGGGCTATAAAAACAATAGGAGCAGCAATGATATCAGTACAGATGGACAACAGGCATGATCTTCTGAATCTGTCAAATATAAGTAAAAGTGGTTTGTCTGAAAACAAAGCCTATGAAATGGACAAGAGTCAAGAATGGAATCACAAAGTCCTCTGGGGTGATATCCACATGAATTCAAACAAGAACATGTTGACACAGAATCATTGTTAATCTAATGGCTAAGTTGTGCATATTTGTTTACAGAAATGGAGGGAGGGCACGACCATGAGTCTGGACGTGGAAAGTTATCCTTAAGAAGGTGGACCTTCTTTTCAGTCAGTGCACATTATGCAAGAGGATGGTGGAAACTGTGCAATACAGGCTGCAAAAAATATCAGGTGGCCAGGATTCAGAAGTTTCTCTCCTTCATGAACTAACAGATGACAAGTCTACATTTTATAAATACGATCCCCCAAATCCTTTGCCAATTTCTCTTTATGCCTTCCCTCTGAAATTTTCTTCAGTTTATCATGTATATATCTTGTTTGTATACAGTTGTTTGTATGTTGGCTCTTCCATTAGACTCTCAGATCCTTGAGATCAGGAACTGTCTTTTACCTTTCTTTTTTTGAAATATAATTTATTTATTTTCAGTTTTCAACACTCACTTCTACAAGATTTTGAATTCCAAAATTTCTCCCATCTCTCCCCTCCCTCCTACCCCAGGACAGCATGCACCCAAAACACCCCCTTCCCCAATTTTCTGTCCCTTCTATCATCCCCCCTTTTGCCATCCCCCTCCCCTCTATTTTCCTGTAGGGCAAGATAGATTTCTATACCCCATTGCCTGTACAACTTATTTCCCAATTGCAGGCAAAAACAATTTTAAACATTCATCTTTTAATTACCTTTCTTTGCATCCCCAGCACCTTGTACAATGTTTTGTGCATAATAATACTTAATAAATACTTCTTGATCAGCTGACAAAATGTCCATAAGAATTCGGCAAATAAACTGTAGTGAAACCAGAGCGTCATTACAGACAAACCTTTGACTCACAGCTGTTGGGGAAAAAATCAAGAATACTATTTTAAATAGATGTCACCATCTAAAATATTAATTATCTCTAAACAACATGGAATGAAAAACTTACAATGTAGACCAATGTAGCAGAAGAAACCAAAACCGTATGGAAACAGGACAAGCTCCAGATTATCCCCTGTGTCCTTTATTCTCTTGAAGTTGTTTTGAAGATACTTTCAGTGAATCTAGTGAAAATGAGCTTACATCACAATACTTATTCAATAACAATAACCACAGAAAAGGTCATTCGTCTATTTACACAACAATCTCAAGAACATAAATATAAAAGGATAGTCAAAGGGCAATAATTCGTCCTAGGACTATTTCGGTCAGAACCTCATCAAAACAGATGAAAATGATATTTTAAAAATATACATTAATCACACACACCCTCATGTTTATAATCACTTAAAACAAACAATACAGTAGACTGAGGAGCAAAAATGATGCGTCAAAAAGGGTATGAAGAATAATTCATTATTGACTTAGTAACAATGGAGCAAACTACTTAAAACAGTCATAACATTTCTCCTATCTTTATTAAGGATTGCAAAATTGTCAACTTGGTTTCCCACTCATGACTTATTCATGGACCACACATATGTAAAATAGCCCTAATTATAATGAGAAGACTAGCACATCTGAGACCTATATGGAAAACCGTGGTCTATTTAAAACACATTGTTAACACAATAATGTCAATGACAATTTATATCAAATATAGTAACTTTCAGGGAAGCCATTAAGCCTCTATGGTTCTACCTTTTCCTACATACATTGTCATCTCTCCCAAATAGGATTGAGTTTAGCTTGCAAATCAGTGGTAGAGGTACACCAGAACACCAGAACTTTTATGACTTTACAATTTTTAATTTTTTATATGAATTTCTTAAGGAAAATCATCAGGATAAAACACTTGAGAGTGGTGGGAAAATGTTGACATGTATCAAGTCAGACCATGGACAGAGAATATTAAGATGACAGAGAACTTCAATTGGAACATGTCTTTATCCTTCACTAGTTCATTGTTTTCATGAGGTCATCATTGTGGGTAATCTGTAGCCTTTCATGCCTGTTCAACATGCATGACTCTTGTCAATGAATATTCCACAGAGACCCAACCAACATGCTAATGGCCTTTTTCCAGATCTCTTGACTTTGAAACATTCTTATCAGCCAACCAACAAGTATTTATTAAATATATGATGTGCCAGACACTGGAATACGCAATGAGGATACAAAGATAAAAGTTAAATAATTCCTGTCCTCCAGGAGCTTGCATGCTAATTGGGGAGACATATACATAAAAATTGGTTGGTTGGTTGGTTGGTTGTTGTCCTTTATTCTTGAAGAAGATCAAAATGGCATCACTATGTTGAGGTCAAGGTACAGTGTGTCCCAAGGGGATTGATCAGACCAATATCAGCTTGGAAGACTAACACAAGTCAGGCACAAATAGATGTGGAATATATCAAAAAATGAATACAAAGCAGTTTGGGGACCAAAGGAAAATCAGCAAAGACTTCATGTAGAAAGTGATGCTTGATTGAGTCTTGAAGGATCCCAAGAAATAGAGATGGGAAAAAATGTGTTTCCAGGCATGGAGAACAGCCAGTGCATAGGCACAGAGAGCAGGGATAGAATGTGTTTGTAGGACATTAGTAGATCTGATGTCTGAGTATGTCTGTATATCTGAGTCACAGAATGTTAGGGGAGTAATATAATGGTTAAGAAGAAGGAAAAGGCAAGATGGAGTGAGGTTATGAAGAATTTCTAATGTTAAACAGGACTTTATATTTGATCCTCAAGGCAATAGAGGACCACTGGACTTTACTGAGGGGAGAAACTGGTGCTTTAGGAAAATCACTGGCAGCTGAGAGTGGAGAATGAACTGGAATAGAGAGAGGCTTGGAGAAAAGGTACACCAAACAGGGGTGACTGTACAATTGAGAGGCAATGAGGACATGAATTATGGTGGTGACTGAGAGAGGATGAAAAATTTGCCAGAGGTATTGCAGGGGTAGAAATAGAAAGAGCTGGAAACTGAATGATAGCTGGGATGAGTGAGAGTGAAGAGGCCAGGATAAACTCAAGGTTGCAAACCTGGGAACCTGGAAGGGTGCTGGTACATGAGATGGTAGAAGGGAAATTTAGAAGAGAAGAAAGTTTGAGGAGAAAGATAATGGGCTCTGTTTTGGACATTGTGAGTTTGAGATGCTTATGAGACACCCAGTCATAAATATCCAATAGGTAATTGGTGATGGGGGACTCAAGTTCAGGGGATCCTGGGGATGTATACATATACCCAATATATACATACACCTATATAATATACATATAAACATGCATGTGTGTATGTATTACACATGTGTATATACACATTTGTGTACACAGGCATATATGTACGAATACATGCACATTTGTGCTCTATATTCACATGTATATATAATGTGAAATACAGATGACCTATGATATTTGTCATTGGTGATGCTCCCACCATAACACATTATGACCCACTCCATTTCTTCATACATGTACATTTTAGTAGACAGCTTCATGAATTACTGACTGAAAAAAAAATACCTAGTAGACAGCTTTCTGAGTCCTGACCCCTGCCCCTACAACCACTCCCAATTTAACTTGACTAATAACTTGGACGACAGCTGTTGTTCATTGCCAGGTCTCACACTTGCTCAAAGATTCCCTTCCTTAGTATGACTGTTCAGAGTTTGTGGTCCAATAAGAGGTACAAGTGGAACAAATGTTTCTACACCAATGGCCAAAATCTTAAAAAAAAAAGTCAGAGAGACAGAGATGGAAACAAAGAGACCAAGTACGGGTGAAAAAGATAGAAACGGAAAAGCTGTGTATATCTGTGCATGCATGCTCTTGGGCATATACAAACATAGAAATAATGGTGGATTTATAGTCTGATTGTGGGTTCAGATCTCAGCTTTCTTCTTTTCTTACCTCCACTACCTTGCACAAATCACTTTACCTTTTTGGGTATCAGGTTCCTCATCTTATAAAATGAGGAGGTTGAGTTAAGTCATTTGTAAGATCTCCCCAGCTCTACATCTACCTCCTTATAATGGAACTGACATTGCTTTGTCTTATATAAAGTCAAGAAAAGAGTACCAATGGCAGCTGTGGCAAATAGTGCAGGCCCCAGAGTCAGGGAAGTGAGCATCTCACCCTGGCTACATGGTACCTATTTGACCTTGGGCAGCCACTTAGCCTTGTGGGCTTCAGTTTCCTCATCCACAAAATGAGGGAGCTGTACCAGGCGGCCTCAAAGGTCCCCTCTGACTCTAAATTCTATGTTCCGATTACTACCGTCACAGAGACTTCACAGCATCACAACCTGCTGGGACTCTCTCTCTCTCTCTCTCTCTCTCAGAGTACAGACATTCCTAATTCTGTCTTTGCTACACATATCTGGACTTCAGTTTCCCTTTTTATAAAAGGACTAAAGTGGCTGAGTTGTTTGCTAACATTTCTTCCAGCTCCGAATTCTCTGGTTCTATGAAGCACTTGTGCTATCTCAACTTCATCCCCCTAAAACTTGATGACCTAGGAGCCCCTTTGTATCTGGATCTTAGCTGCCCTCCCCCCCTTCCTTGGCCAGGGATCATGGAGAGCTATAACTTCACCAAACTAGATTGTGAAATGACATCCTGGAGATGAAACCACTTTCATTCCATTTCCAATGATCCAATGAGTTAGCATTTATGTAGTTCAACTAAACATTTTGGTGGAAAACTACACAAATCTTTTCCAATCTCTCTTAAGGGAGTCCTGGGGAAATGGCAGGCAGAATGCCTCTTAGGCTTTGCCCTATGAACTCACATTCATAAGGGATTAAATCTCTCACGTAGTCTGGGACAGTGCATTCACTGATCTTCGACTGGTTTTCTGCAGTTGTTTGGCTGGTCAGCCAATGAGAGGCAAACATTTACTGGATGCCAACTCTACGCCCAAGATATGCCATACACTATGTGGGATTCAAGAGAAGACACAGTCCCTTTCCTCAAGGAGCCTTTTGTCTAGTGGTAGAATTAGATGTACACATATTAAAGATATTGCCAGGATGGTATCTAATAAATCTCTATAGAGTGTTATAGTTAGTCAGTATTTTGAAAGTTTAGAAAGGGAAGGATCCCAATAAGTCAAGGTTCAGAAAGAGCTTTGTGAAAGGAGAACCTATTTTCATCCATTCATCCAACCATCCATCCATCTATTAATTCATCGAATAAACCTAGTATTTACAGTATGCAGAGCACTATACTGTGTACTGTAGGAGATTATGTGTGTGTGTTCATCCTTCGTTGCCAAAGAAGACCATGCCATCAGAGAAATGAAGACATGACTTGCACTTGACTTTGTTTTGAGTGAGGGAGGGCTGTACAGGTCACCAGCCTCACTTGTCCTCCAGAGCCATCTGAATCCAGTGACCAGATATTCATCAGGATGACTGGAGATGACCCAGAATGAAGCAACTGGGGTTAAGTGACTTGCCCAAGGTCACCCAGCTAGTGAGTGTCAAGTGCTGGAGGTGAGATTTGAATTCAGGTCCTCCTGACTCCTGCACTGGTGCTCTATCCACTGCACCACCTAGCTGCCCCTTATAGGAGATTAAAAGTTTAAATCGCAGATTTATAGCCAGAAGGCTTTGATATCAAATTATAAAGATCAGAGAATCTCAGCCTTTTTTATGTCTTGATCCCTTTTGAGAGTGAGGAGACTCCTCTCAAAATAATGTTTTAAAAATTTAAAAATAGAAATGTTAACATTTCAGTTAGAAGTTAATAAAAGCAATGGGACTTTTTTCCCACTGAAATCCAATGACCCTTTGAATCCTGATCTAATCCAGACCTCTCATTTTACAGATGAAGAAACTGAGTCCTGAAGAGATTAAGTACTTCCCTTGAGGTTAGGCTGCTAGTAAGAGGTGGGATTGGAATTTGAACTCGTCTTTGAACTGCAAATCCACATCTTTCCACTGTCTGTCTGTGTTGTCTCTTCCAATAGAACGTGGACTGTGAAAGCAGGGACTGCCTCTGCTCTTGTATGGGAGTCTTTAGTGTTTTTCTCATGCTTAGTAAGTACTTTTCAAGTCATTTATCCTGCTGCACTACACAGTCATGGTTCTTATGGAACTTAGAGTCTAGAGGAAGAGGGAAACAGAAGGGGACACAGACAGGCAACACTACTGCTAGCAATTATGTGGTAAGTGCATTAAAGAGGTACCAAAGGAAGGACTGTGTGGGAAGGATGACACTGACAGTGAGGATCATGGAAGGTTTCATGGAACTGGAATTAGGCTTTAAAGGAGCGGTAGGGCTTCAACAGGAAAAGGCATAGAGGGCAGTCTAAGTGGAGGAACAGCCTGAACAAGGATATGAAAGGAGGAAAGCACAAGGAACCTTAAGGAAAAAGAGAGTAATTCAGCTGACAATCATATGAAATGGGCAGATTCCAAGCATAAGATGGTGTCAGATCGTCAAAGACTTTGAATGCCAAACAAAGAAGTGTGAACTTTACTCAATGGGTGACCGGTAGCCCATCATTTATCAGATGTATAGTCAAAAGGATTTCTTTAGGGTATGGTTAAAGTAGATGCTCACCAAGCTCCCTTCCAGCTCTGAGATTCTGTAAGCCACTGAATACACTGAAGAATGACCCAACAGCATCTATACCTAAGGAATACTGGTCTTGGGCTAGGTAGGATATGGACAGTTTGGAGTGGAAAAGGTTAGGGATGGTGGGAAGACAGACCAAGCTATGTAGCATGAGCAAAGTCATGGAGATAGGAATGAGTGTGACATTTCCAGAGGACAGTGAGGAGTCTAAGATGCCTGTAGCTAATTATGTGTGGGAGAAATGAAAGGTAAGATGGAAGGATAGATTGGATTGGTACTAGTTTGTGGAAGGCCATGAGTGCCTGGCTAAAGAATTTGGATGTTGTCCCATAACCCACAGAAGTTTTTGAGCAAACGATGTGCCAAAAAAGAATGTTTTAGGAAGATGGTTCTGGCAAGGGTGCACAGGAGTAGTTGGAGCCAGGGAGAGCCTGGAGATGGGAAGACTGGGTAGGAAGTTGTTATGACAATATAGGGCTGGGTGGCAGAAAAAAGGAGAAACATAATGATGTTAACAGTAATTTGTGTTTATAGAGTATTTTGTTAGTTGTAAAGCACTTTTTATATATTATCTCATTTGAGTCGTATGGGCATTATCACTTTTATTTTGCAGATAAGGAAACTGAGTCTCAGAGACATTGAGAGTTGCCCATAGTCATCTAGTGTCAGAGATGAGATTCGAACTCAGGTCTTCCTAGACTCCAAGTCTAATATGTTCTCCACCATGATTATGAAGGCAGAATAGGACTTAGAAATAGACTAGACATGGGGATGAGGAAGTAGGAAGCCTGGGAACTTCTGGGTGCTCAGTGATCAGAGAGGCCCAGGGAGGGATGCTTAGATGGTAAGATTCTGGGGCCCTAGGTGTCTACAAACAGAATAGCCCAAGGCTTTCTCTTCAATATTTGCTATTCCAGCCAATTTCATATTCCTCCTGGGAAGAGTATAAGTGAAAAAGTAACTGGAATTTGAAACTACATCAAAGATGCCCTTCCCCATTCCATATATAAAAACGACAGCTGCCATTTATATGACCCTTTGTGGTTATGAAACATGTTCTATGCATGACTTCCTTTGATCATCATAATGAATAAGAAAATGAGGCATCTCAGATGAGTAATGTGCCTTGTCCAAGGACAAGGAGACTGGACTTGAACCCTGGACAATGAATCCCAGGATCCCAAAGGTGGAAGACACTTCATTGGTCACCTAGTCTAGCCCATGCCCAAGAATACCTTCTACACTAGATGTGCTTAATCCAAAGGGTTCTGTGCTTAGATTTCAGGGGGTCTGTGAGTATGAATGGGGGAAATACTATTTTCATTAACCTCTAACTGAATGTGGCATTTCCTTCAATTATAAATGCTTTAAAAAAAACCTACATGAGTTTGAGGAGTTCATAGATTTTAACAGACTACCAAAGGGACCCATAGTCACAGAAAAAGTGAAAAAAAACCCTGATTTACTTAACAACATCGTAATAAGTAGTTCCAGAGGTTTTATGTGAATTCCTTTAGTAATGGGAGCCTATGATCTCTGGAGACAAGGACACATTCCAGGTTGAGTCAGTGTCAACTGGTTGGAAATTCTTCCTGACTTCAAGCCCCAATTTGCCTCTTTGTAACTTTAAATGGTGCCTTCAGTCTCCTGACTCCATGTCTGGTTCAAATTTTTTGCTATACAAAACTGCCATGTGGACCCCGGGAGAAACTGCAAAGAAATTGACGTTTCTTGTGTTATTCTTCATCCTGTCTAGAAATGACCAGACATGTAGTCTACACCTCCTTTATCTAGGCAAGTCTAAAACCATTTTAAGAAACTCCCTTTTAAGGGATATTTTAGAGAAATTCTGATCTGTCCCTTTCAAAAATGTGGACTAGTTCAGATAAGACCTGGGATCGATTTTTTCCTTGACATTCCTTGACAGCTGTGGCTCTGGGCAAGTCATTTGATCTTAGCTCTAGTGCAGAGTAGCTAAATGAACCTTAAGGTCCCTTCCAACTCCAAGATTTCATTAACAAAGTGTTAACTCAATGGTGGTTCTTTTTTTAAAGAACAGATTAAAAATAATTTGCAATTCCAAGATCAATAATTCCCATGGAAAAGAGCCACTAAGGCCCTTTAAAATATTAGGCCCTTTACAGAAGGGAGCTTATAATTGTTTACAAGATGAAGTTGTAATCCCCCTCTCTTTAGTATGATGGCAAATTTTAGTTTGGGTTCCATTCTCTTTTAGCACATATTTGGACTTAGTTTTAGAGAAACCTGGGAAAGCTTGTATGGATTGATGCAAAGTTAAATGGGCAGAGAACCAGGAAAAAATTATATAATAAAAGTGACATTGTAAACAATTGTAAACAAACAATGTGATGGCCATCATGATCCTAGATGGCCAATGATGAAGCATGATATCTGCCTCCTGACAAAGAGATAATCGATTCAGGGTACAGACTGAGACATATTTTATAGACATGGCCAATATAAGAATTTGTTTTGCTTCACTATCAAGAGAAATCAATCGAGCAACCATTAAATGGTTTTCTTCATGTAGTCATCATATATGTGGTTCTTCTGGTTCTGCCCACCACTCCGCAGCAGTTCAAAAAAGCCTTCCCAGTGTTCTCTGACTCTGTCCCTTTCATCCCCTTTTTATGGTGCAGTAATATTCTATCACATTCATATACTACAATTTGTTCAACCATTCACCAATGGATGGGCAACCACATGTTTTTAGTTTCTTGCTACAACCTAAGTGTCACCCTATTTTTATACATGTAGCGCCTTTCTCTCTGTCTTTCATCTTTTTGTGGGGCATATTGTTAAGAGTGCAATGAGTCAAAAGATATCTATGGTTTAGTGACTTTTAGGGCATAGTTACAAGTTAACAATCTATGGCAACTCCAATAATACATCATTGTGTCCATCCTCCATCTTTCATCAAATCATACAATCTTAGCACTGGAATGCATGAGACTTGAGGAATCATTTAATCCAATCTCTTCATTTATTATTATAAGCAATAATCATAAGCTATAAGTGTATGAACCTTTACTTTTAAGAAGCTCTTATGTTTATCTGTAAAGTTGTCTTGAGTGTTGTGGAAAGAATGTTGGTCTTACTCTCACCTTTGATATACAATAGTTGTATGACCTTGGGCAAGTCACTCAACCCACTCTAAATCTCGGCTTCCTTTTTTGTAAAATGGGGCTAACAAGACTTCACTGCAGACTTTACTAGGTTGTTATGAGAAAAGTACTTTGCAAACTTTAAGCAAGTGCTAAAGATTTGTTATTATATTGCATTTGAGCCCATGCTCCCCAGTACTGACTGAACAAGTTTATTACCATTTTACAGATGATGAAACATAAACACCTTGGGGTGGTGGACCCAAGATCACACAACAGATTAGTGATGAAGGGAGAAGTGGGACCTGGGGCCCTTCACTCCATATCCTGCATGTTTGCTGCTTCTCCTCACCATTTCCTGGGAGTAACTAGTTCCTGAACTCATTTGAACTCTGGCTACAAACTCACTCATTCACATTTGTTTTGTGTTTGTCTTTTCTTTTCTCAGGGCCAAGTGTTTTCGGGGCAAAAAGGTCTGTGGAGATTACGACATCAAAGTGGAACAGGTAACTAAGACAGATCTGGTTGGGGAGTGGAGGAGGTAGGATTGCCAACCGGCCAGGACTTTGTCCCAGAAGCAAATTATTTCTTCCTGATGGGTCATGTTATAGTCTGTGTGTGTGTGTGTGCACGTATGTGTGTGCATATGTGTGCACATGCATTATTTTGATAACCTTCGTTGAGGCTATATTATCACTTTTCCTTCTTGGAGTCTCAATTTGTTGGTACTGACATGGAAGTGAATGTAGGGCATACTGGGCACCAGATACAGAGTGGTGAGCAGGGTGCCCTTCTGGTAATAGGTCCACTCTTCCTTCCGTTATAGGATTATTTTTTCATTCACTTGAAAATTTTGCTAATAGACACTAACTCCTCCAGCCTCAGTGACACCTCTCAGTGTATAGTCTTTCTGAGACTGGCCTAAAGGGGCCTGGGCCTGGCATCTCAGATACTCTCCTGCTACTTGTCTAGGAGAAGCTTGAGGGGGAACAAGAACTCACTCCTAGGAGGGTGGTCCTCCCTTAAAAGTTTGAAGCTTGCCAGTCTAGCATGTGAGGGTATTTATCTCTATATGTACACTGCCACTAAATGTCTGGCTATAGTGTGTTCAAAAGGATATGGTTCCCATATGTGTAGTTAACTGAGAGATTCCCTCAGTTTTACCACCAGCATCATTAATAACACTGGTGGCACCACAGTAAGAGGAACAACAGGCCATAGGGGCAGAGTGAGAGGCAGCATGGGCATAGAGGAAGGATGTCCTTTGGACTTAGAGTAAGATGATCTGGGTTTGAAAACTGATTCCCATACGTACTAGCTGTGTGAGCACAGAGAATAATTTGACCCCTCCAAATCTCAATTTCTTCATCTGTAAAATGGGAGAGGGAAAAAATAATCCATGTTTTACTTACCTCATGAGGTTATTGTAAAGAAAGTACTCTAGAAATAGGACTCACTTCCCAGGGGGTAGGGAGAAGGGGATTCTGGGGGCTGGGGGCTGGGGCAGGGGAGGAGAGTGTTTGCCTTTTTTTCTTTTGGTTCTCCATGCTTCATGTAACAAAAAAGAAACCTGAGGGAATTGGGCATGTTAAAAGGTATATTAAATTTTGATTGTCAACTGTGGTCTGAGGTACCCCACAGTCTCTGCTCTCACACAGACTTAGTCCATTATTGGGACGTGAACCCAAAAGAGTTATCCTTTCTTTTTGACTCAGGCATACACTCCAGATTTTGCTCTTGGGAAATTTCTAAAATAAAGCTTGGTCATGGCTCATGTCTGTTTCTCCCAGTGGAGGTAACTGGGTCCACATGTGAGCATAGATCTTACCATGAATACTGGAAATGGGAGAGCCTTTATTTCAACAACCATGAGAAATGCATAAGGCCCCCAAATACTCACGGGAGCCTATGAACATAAAACATTCAAAGAATCTATTAATTTCCCCCATGGAAGGACTTTGGGAGACATTTGATTCAATCCTCCCTGTTCATTTCATTCCTGTATTATTATAGGAGTGAATCATTGCAATAGTAGGGTCATTTTGTGTATGTGTGTGTTTATCCATCTGTATATTCATATACATGTATATATACATATGCATTTATATATGTATATATGTAATTGTATAGTATGATATATGACATAATATGATACATATCATGGTATAGTGGCGTTCCCACTGGAGCTTATCTTGAACAGGACTATGGTCTTACTCTCCTCTCTTATTTTTGCAGGCAGAATTTTCAGAGCTCAACCTGTTGGCCCACGCTGATGGAACCTATGCTGTGGACATGCAGGTCTTCCGAAATGGCACGAAGGTTGTCAGGTGAGTGTCCATCTCAAGGTCAGACATAGCTGATGCTGAGCACTCTCATCCTGACCTGTGTGTGATACACAGAGGACGGATTTCTCACTGACCTCAGAGGCCCTAGGAGCGTGAGTTAGGTGGTCCCCTTGATTATATGTAGAGCTTTCTTGCTAGGTGATGGCAAGGGATATGGAAGGAGAAGAAGACACCATCCTTATTGTTAGGTGCGATGGAAGAGGGGAAATCACTGAATTTCTCCTGTAGAAGATCCCATATATATAGAAAAGAGACTATTCCCATTTTCAGAGGGATCCTGGTTTAATGGGAAAGGTATTATCACCCTTATGGATATCCTGGAATGATGGGGGAGGGTGGGAAGTAGTCCTTATCCTTAGAGAATGAGGCAAAAGGCATTTATTCAGGCCTGACTATGTGCCGGGTGTGGTGCAAAGTTCTCAGATACAAAGAAAGGGGAGAGTCCTCCATCTGATGTGGGAGGTAGGTAGAATCACAGTATTTTCCTACAAGTCTCCAGATTCACAAAATCTGTCAGTCAGTGAGTCAGGCAGCTACCATTTATTAAATGCCTGCTGTGTGCCAGGCACTGGGCTAAGCTCTGGGCATACAAAGAAGTTCAAAAGGTAGTCCCTGCCCTCAGGGGCTCACAATCTGATGGCAAGACAACATGCAAACAATACCACAGAAAGAAGCTCTATCCAGGATAAGTTGGGGATGGTCCCAGAGGGAAGGCACCAAGATTAAGGAGGCCTAGAAAAGGCTGCTTGGAGAAGGTAGGACTTCAGCTGAGACTTAAAGGAAGTCAGGGAAGGTCGGAGGTGGAAAGAAGGAGGAAGAACTTTCCAGGCTTGAGGGGCAGCCAGTGACGTCTCAGAGGCAGGAGATCCAATGTCTCATATGGAAGGAGATGAGTGAGTGTCGCTGGGCTGCAGAGAACACAGAGGGAACATAGTATGTCACAACAAGACAGGAAAAGTAGGAAGGAACCAAGTTAGGAAGGGTTTTAAAGGCCAAACGGAAGATTTATATTTGATCCTTATAGTAATGGGGAGCCACTGGAGTTTGTTGGATATTGAAATCAACAAACCTTTATTTAGCACCTACTATTTGCCAAGCACTCTGATGGGTACTGGGGATACAAAGATAAAAAAGTCCCTGCCCTTGAAGTGCTTGCATTTTATAAAAAGAGAGACAAACTCAGATAGTTCCTGGTCTAATAAGAAGGGTTATAGTCCCAGTTAGTGGGAAGAGAGTCCTTGCTCTTAGGGAGTCCAGAGTCAGATGGGAGATGTACTCCCCATACCGGGAAAGCTTCCAGATATTGTGAGAATCGTTGTAGTTACTCTTAGGAAATTTCTGTTTTGAGGGTTTAATAACACACACACACACACACACACACACACACACACACACACACACACACATACACGCACCCAAGCACCCAAAATTTCTAAGAATGTTTAGAATAGAAGCTATAAACATATGTATTCCCATGAGAGCTGACATAAGGACATTCAGGAGTGCTGAGGGCTCCTACATCAAAGGGAAGGGGAGGGGTAAGACCTTTAAGCAGGATGAAGGCATGGACCTGGTTCCAAAGGGGAGAAGTCCTCCACCCCAGGTCTCTGCCTTGAGAATAATTGGGAGTTTTTATGGCCTTCAGGAGAGCTCTCTCCCCAGTGAGGTGGAAAAGACCAGGAAAGAGAAGGGAAACAACAGCCCCTGAAGTCATTCAGAGGAAAAAATCAATCAGGAAGTATTTACTGGGCTGGACCTAGCTTTGTGCTAAACTCTAAGGAAGATAAAAAGAAGTTTAACTAACACACAGCTCCTACTTTTAGGAAGTTTAAAATCCAGTTGAGGACACAATTAGATGGTTCAGTGGATACAGCACTTGGCCTGAGGTCAGAAGACTCCTCTTCCTGAGTTCAAATCCTCTCTTAGACACTTATTAATGAAGTGACCCTGGGCAAGTCACAATCCTGTTGGCCTCAGTTTCCTCATCTGTAAAATCAGTTGAAGAAGGAAATGACAAGCCACTCCAGTATCTCTGCCAAGAAGACCCCAAAGTGGGTCACAAAGAGTTTACGTGACTAAAAAAGTGACTGAACAACAACATGTATGCAATGACACTTTATAATTACCAGGCAGTAGATGATTAAAAACCATGCCAGTCAGTGCAGTAGAGGGCCCCAGGCTTTGGCTTATGACTTTCCACAATTTTTTTTTGATGGCTTGGATAAAGGCATAACTGACATGCTTATATTTTCAGATGACATAAAACCAGGAGGGATAGATGACACTTTGGGCCCTTGGGATTCAGAAAGAACTCTTGCCAGCTAGAACTGGTGAGCCAAATCTAAAAAACTGAAATTTAATGGTGATGAATGTAAAGTCTTACACCTGAATTTCAAAAGTCAATTCTACAAGTATGGGACAGATGAGGAATAGCTCGATAGTATTCATGTGAAAAAGATTTAGTGTTTTTAGTGGACCTCAAGCTCAAACATAAATTGATAGTGTAATGTGGCCACCAAAAAGGGTATTGAAAGTTTAGGCAATATTAATAGAAGCAGTGTCCAAAAGTTAGGAAAAGAGGGTCCTGTGGATCATTCACCATGAGTACATTCACACCCAAGATCTGGCTATCTTGGCTTCTCCTTGAACACTTTCTTTTCTCTGTGGGAACACAACACTGGGATCTCAGAACTTTGCCCTAGAGAGAGGAAGAGTTGATAAAGGTTCTTCCATAGCAACTCCCTAAATCCTGATAGAGTTCTTGAGAGGACACGACGCCAAGTTTGGCAGTTTCTTTTTGTTCAGTTGCTTAGGCTGGATGTACCTGCCTATGTCTCACTCTATAATCCACCTTCTCCCAGACTCCCACAGCTCAGGACTTATCTGAGGACAAAGTAGGCTCTAGGATTCTATTCCTAGACACCCCTTCCCTGAGACTTATTGCCTAGAAGTTTTGCTTCTCTTCTCCACATATATTCAGTAACTATTCTACACTCTCCCCATCTCATTACTCCTTACTATTCCACTGTGCCCTTGGTGATTCCTGTTTCAACAACCACAGCTAGTATTTATGTGTTTTAAGATGTGCAAAGTTTTATTCTCACAAAAACTCTGTTGTTATTCCCATGTTTCAGATGGGGAAACTGAGGCAGAAAAAAGGTTAAAGAAACTTTCCCAGGATCACAAGCTAGTAATTATCTGAGGTGGGATTTGAACTCAGGTCTCATGGATGTATAAATCCTATGTTCTATCCATTGTATCACCAAGTTGTGCTTCCTGTTAGACCCATGCCTTCTCTTTGTAACTTACTTTGTATTTACTCATAAGGATGTGCATGTGTATATACATACATGTATGTGTGTCATGTATATGTATACATACACACATGTATACCCTTATAAGTATATGTGTGTGTGTATGTATATATGTACATTGATACATATATGAGTATATATATTAGAGAGAAATATATATGTGTGTATATATATTTATTTCCCTCTAATAGAATAAAAATTCCTTGAATGCACAGATTCTTTGGGTTCTGTCTTCATACCAAGAATAGTACCTGGCACATAGTAGGAGTTTAATAAATGCTAGTTGAGTTGATTGGTAGGACCTGAGTTGGGCCTTGAAGAATGGATGTGCAAACTGGGGTAGGCAGAGAAGGAATGCACTTCAGGATGTGTGAGGACCACGAGAAATGCCCTGAGCAAAGACTGAATCAGGGAAGGAAGGTTTGTGGAGGAGAGTGAGAACAACCCAGCCTGGGTGAAGGAGAAGGTGTACATTGGGATTGAGATTGACTCCAGGCAAAGGAAATGGGTTCTTTATTACAGCAGAGAAAATTTAGGATGAGAAAGTTTCTAGACATTTGGTTGATTTGTATTATGCAAATTCAGCCAAGATCCCCAAATACCTTTAGTTCTCAGGTGTCAGTCACTCCAGGTGTTTGTGTGGACACTGGCCCGGCTGTCAGGGATGCTGTAGGAAATATTCCTGAACCTTGTGGAAGGTGGCCCTCAGTCAACTCTGAGGGTCCTTCAAGATCTGAGAATCTCTAATTCTATTTACCAGGAGCACTTCAACTTGACTTAGGACCATAGCCATTGAGGGTAACTGTAAAAGAAGGAAAAAGCACAGTGGATTAGGGGAAGAATCCTGGAGAGGGCATTAGAAATTTTGGGCCTGAGCCCCAGGTCTTTGGTTTACTAGCAATCTGACTGTGGGCCTAACCTTTCTGGTCTCAGTTTCTTCAACTCTAAAATGAGGGAGTTGGATTAGATGATTTTTAATGTCCTTTCTTGATACAAAGCTATAATTCGAGGGTACTTTCACACCAATGGATATTCATAGGTGAGAGACAGATAGGACCTTTGAGATCACCTACTCTGACTTCCTAATTTTTACAAATGAGGAAACTGAAGCCCCAGGAGCTTTGTTTGTCTAAGATTACCCAGGTAGTCAGAAGCAGTGGTGGGCTTGGAATCCATGTCCTCCAAATCAAAATCCAACATAGTTTACACTGTACCACTCAAGTAAGAAATGTTTCTTTCTTTTTTTTTTTTTAATTAAGACTCAGCTCCTTTTGAAACCCAGAGCCATGGGGTAAGAGGCCCAGGTCCTGAGGGGCAGCAGCTGGAAGCAAGGATGCTTTCCTGGACCCATTTGAACCAGACATTAGCTACCAGGCAGAGAATGTTCTGTCCTCTCTGCTTCCTGCTGCTGTTGCTCAACCTCAGCTACGTGGAAAATATGTGTTCTTCTCCCCACCTTATGATTTGGGGCAAGTCATCAGGAAGGAGAACTTGGGGGAACTAGTGCCTTTCGTCAGGGTGCCCAGACCTTTGGCTCAGGAGGTTGGGCTGGGCTTGGCCAAAGTGTTCCCTGGCTGTTTCCAGAAGGTGCCAAAATCCTTAAAGACTGAGCTTGGGAACTAGGGCTGGCCCATGGGCAGAAGGGGGAAGGTGTCCAAGTTTATCTTCACTTTCCTTTACTGAGCCTTTCTCCCCCCATCCCAACCTCCCACAATCAGGTATTTTTCAGCATCTCAGAAACTAAAATCATTTCTACTACATGGTTTGGAAGTGTCCTTCTAGGGGCTCAGAATGCCCACCACTTTTAACTGTTATCATTTTCATGCAGACTTTCTGAACTACTCTGGTCCAAGGTGATTGCTAATGTCATTTGCCTCTAAAAACCTCTGAAACTTAGATTTTCTTTATTGAGTTCTTTTTGGCTTCATTTTGCAATATATATCATCCTCCCACTCCCTCTCAACTTTTATAACCAACAGTTTTTTTTAAAGGAGAAAGAGAGAGAAAGAAGCGGGAGAGAGAGGAAGGAGCAAAGGAAGGAGGGAAGGAGAGAGGGAGAGATAGAGGGGGAGGGAGAGAGGGAAGGGGAGAGAGAGAGAGAGAAAGAGAGAGAGAGAGAGATCAAAAACACATCCATCAAGTCTGTCAGTGTATGCAATATCCACCCATAGCACCCCTCCCCACAATCTCTGCAAAAAATAGAGAACTTTGCATTTCTGTATCTGTCCTTCCAGGCAAAGTTTGATTACTGTGATTGATTACACAGTTTTGTGTTTCAATTGCATTGTGGTCAATCTTACCATTTACATCATTGTGTGTGTTATATACCTGTTTACTTCTCTTGGCATTATTTGATGTTTTCTAATGTTTCTCTAATTCTTCAGATTCATTGTTTCTCATGGCACATTTCCATCACTTCCACTTGTGACGTTTATTTTTTAAAACATTGATTTATGCACTGAACATGTTACCTTGTACTCGGGGGGGGGGGTGTGTATTTGTGTGTGTGTGTGTGTTTGTGTGTGTGTGTATTGCCTCCCTGATGGAGCTCTGTAAGCTTAGCCTGACCTATGATTCCATGACTGTGGTAGCTGCATAATCCTGCCTTGCTCACAGGATGACCAGTTGTATGCTGGAAAGTTATGACTTCTTCATCTCTGAAAGAGGGGTCATAACCCCTTCCCCCATTCCTCAGGGTTTGCGGGGAGGATCGAAGTCGATGATGTACATAAAGTTTGCAAACTTTAAAGCACTATGTAAATATCATTTGTCATCATCGTCATATTCATTATAATTTGGAAGTTGGGGAATTGGACCTATGATTTCAGTGGTGTGGTCTTGGTGAAGAAGAGGTGGTGCAGTGGATAGAGCTCTAGGACTGGAGCTGGGATAGACCTGAGTTCAAATTCAGCCTCAGACACTTAGTAGCTCTGTGATCCTGGGCAGGTGACAGCCTGCCTCTTTTACACTCAGTTTCCTTGACTATAAAATAGGAATACTAATAACACCTAGCTCCCAGGGTTGTTGTGAGGATAAAACAAGACAGTGTTTGTAAAGTGCTTAGCGCGGTACCTGGCATACAGTAGGCATTTAATGGATGTTTGTTTCCTTCTTTCCTTCCTACAAATGCCAATCAGGACCTACTTCATTGAAAATATTCCTCAGGCCGCTGGTAATGTGTAACTGGAATTCAGGAAAGAAATTAGGATTGGATGGGAATTTTGGAGTCATCTGTGTAGAGTTGATCATTGGATCCTTGGAAGTTGATCAGGTCACTAAGAGAGAAGGTGGGGAGTAGAGCCCAAGACAGAGTGTTGTGAGACACTCATACATAGGTGAGAGAATTGGCTCTCTTAGCAAATGAGTCTAAAAAGGAAACTTCAGAGAGATAGACTGAAGGGTAGAGAGAGCAGTGGAATGAAGACCTGGGCAGGGGGAGACCACATCCAGAAGGAAGGAGTGGTCCAAGGGGGCAAGAAATCTTATACAATGAAACCCAAGAAAACAGCTGTTGGATTTAGCAGTTAAAAGATTTCTGGTACACAGTAAAGATTTGCTGAATTTCTTAGCCATAGGAAGAAGTTAGGCAATGAAACCTTATTAAGAAACACAACAGTAGAATGAACTCCGTGGGAGGTAATGGTTTCCTCCTCACTG
>CM053772.1:49225048-49320348 GCA_028658325.1 Potorous gilbertii | reverse complement strand
CCCTCTCAGCCCATCCAGACGTCTCTTTCACTGACCTGTGCATCTGTGGGTGGAGGGACCTTCGTGGCTGCTGGAGATTCCGTCCCTGAAGCCTGCTCGGATCTGCTCACTCCTCTCAGTGCCACGTGGCCAGGGCAGGGCTGGGCTGGGCTCTGCTCCCGTCCAGTGTGCGATGGACCTTTGAAGTTGGTTTTTCAGCGCTCTCTGGAATGGAAATCTCCTTCACCCTGTTGCTGTGCAGCTCTACTGTTCCAGAATTTGTTGGGAGATTTTTTTATAGATAATTATGGGCTGTGGGTTCGGAGGTAGCATATATGAGTCTTTCTACTCTGCCATCTTAGCTCCGCCCCCTATTAATGACTGATTCTTTGGGAGAGCTCCTATTGGTCTGATCAGCCACAGTAAGACATACTGTATCTTGACTCCAACATAGTGATGTCATTTTGGCCTTCAAGAATGAAGGACAACAATCAACCAACTGTTCAACCAGTTTTGAATCCACTTACTTGGACTATTGACTACCCCATATTCCTTCATCTTTTCCACAGAAATGGTATGGGAATCTTGTCAAATGCTTCTCTGGATTCTAGATACACTCATCCATAGCATTCTCCTGATCTACCAGACTAGTAACCAAACTGAGGTTAGTCTGGAGAAAGTTATTCTGAGTGAACTCATTGTGACTCCTTGTGACCACACTTCCTTTTTGAGATTTCTACATGCCATGTAGCCAAGGATAAAGAACACATTGTCTAACATATTCTAGAATTTTGCCAGGAATAGAAATCAAATTCACTGGTCTATATTTAGCAGTTCCCACCATTTTCGCTTTTTATGAAAATCTGGAGAATATTTGCTTTTCTCCCATCCAGTGCTCCATCTCCCATTCTATAAGATCATAGACAATGACTCAGCAATCTTTCATTACCTTGGAAGGAAGGAAGGGAAGGGAAGGATGGAAGGAAAGAAGAGGAGGGAGAAAGGGAGAGAAAAAGGGAGGGAGGAAGGCAGGAAGAAAGGAAGGATGAAGGGAAAGGAAGGAGGGAAACAAGGATCTATTAAATGCATACATGTGCCAGGCACTGTGCTTAGACTGCAGAGTCTGGTCCATCTGAGCTTGGTAATTTGAACTCATGGGCAGCATGAGGCTCTGTTTGTACCTCTTTAGTGACTTCAAAGTTTTGGCTCCTTATAGGTCATCTTCCTTCTATCCTTTTTAATCCAAAGATAATTCTCCTTGGAAGAGAAAACAGAAGCAAAGGAAGTATCAAGCTATTCTGGTTTCTTTCATTAAATAAGCATTTATCATCATCATCATCATCAAGGTACCTTTATTAAGCACCTACTATGTGTTAAGCATCATGCTAAGTGCTTTACAAATATTATCTCATCTGATCCTCATAACAACCCCTGGAAGTAGGTGCTGTAATTATCCCCTTCAGAGAAGAGGAAACTGAAGCAGACAGAGGTTAAGTAATTTGCCTAGGATTACACAGCTAGTAAGAGTCTAAGATCAGATTTGAACTCAGGTCTTCCTGCCCCCAGGTCTAGTGTTCTATCCACTTCATCTCCTAGCCATTCCAATTTACCATCATCATCATCTTCATCCCTTTCCTCTTCTACCTGTCTATCCTGATCAACTGTATTCTTCCTTATTTGATCCCCCCTTCCCCTCAATGTAGCTTTTACTTTATTATTTTACCAAAGTATTTTTTTAAAGACCCTTACTGTTATTTTTGGCTTTCCTCAAACATTCTTGGTTCATTCTGGTCTTTAGTGCTCTTAACACTAAAAGGTCTTAGAGATCATCTACTTTAGCCCCCTCATCTTTATTAAGAAGGAAACTGAGGGTTGGAGAGGTATTATGACTTACCCTTGGTCACTAAGCTTGGAATAAAACACCTGGGACTCATATCCTGGTCCTCTGATTCCTCAAAGGCAGCTGGGTCATACAATGGATAGAGAATTGGACTTGAGTTCAAATCCAGCCTTAAACACTTACTATCTGTGAGATCTGAGCAAGTCACTTCGTCTTGGTTTGTCTCAATTTCCTAATCTGTAAAATGGGGGGGATAATAGTACTTCCTTCCCAGAACTGTTTTGAGGTTCACTTAAATAATTATTTGTAAAACACGTAGCACAGAGTCTGGCATATAGTAGGTGCTTAATCACTGCTTCTTTTCCTTCCTCTCAGTCTAGTACTTTCAGTTATACCATGTGACCTCCGCAAACTCACTCAAGATCACACAATTGGTCAGTAAAAACGCTACTGTTATTGCTAAATGCCAGTGGTTATTAATATGATCATTAGCATTATTAATAGCAGAACTAGGATGAGAACTGGACAATCAGTACCATGTGTGCTCTTCACATCCCAGCGGTGCTTCTCCCCTTCCACAAGGTCACTGGCAATGCTGGTTTTCTCACCACCTTGGAAAGAAGTAAGGATGAAAGGAAACAAAAATTTATTAAATGCATACTATGCATACACTTCAAGTCTCTATTTCCTCATCTATAAATTGTGGGGTAATAAATAAAATAATAAATTATTAATTATTATAAAATAAATATAAATAATAATAAATACTCATTGGGCTGTGGTGAGGACCAAATAAGATTATGTGTGCAATGTGTACTACAAACTTCAAAGTGCTTTTTATGGTATTGATTATGATATTTTCTTATCTTTCTGAATGGAGTTCAGCTAGGGGTGGCCAAGACACTCTCCTGCTTTTATTCTTTTGTGCTTAACATTGGCTATGGTTGCGTATGTATGTAAAATGACTATCTTTTATAATTAAGGAAATTATCAGGATGTGAATGTTTATAGATTGCTTTGAATGAAACTGTGAAGACTCTATATGGGGTACTTAAATGCCTCACTGGCCTCTCTTTGAAGGAGCCATTGTTTTTGTTTTGTTTTGTTTTCTAATCTTTTGTGATAATTCCATGATGTTTTCTGTCAAAAAAGAGGGGATCAACCTTACATCAGATGGAATACTGGGAAAATACTTAGCTATTTAATTATGTGCAACTGTGAAGCATTTGGGCCAATAATTATGGCTGTTATTCAGACCCACCATTTTCCAGTTTTATAGAGAACTTAAAGAGTTGCATTCATCTCCCTTGTAACCGTTGCTGCAATTCATTCTATTAATAATAGTATGGAAGCTTTCAGTTTGATTTTCAATTCAATTGTTTTTCTGTTGTGGTGGCCTTTCCACTATAGAGGCAAATCCACATCTCCTTTCGGGGCTTCTTTTGTTAATTTTGTTTGTGAATGCCTCATTTTGTTCCAACATTGAACCTGAGCTAAGAGAGTGATGGTATTAGAGCTCCCTTTGACCGTGGTCATGGCGGTAATGATTCATAGAAAGAAACTTGGCTTGTGAGTTAAAGTCCTGAATTCAATGGAAGTTTGTGCAAACTTCTTGACATCTCCAAATACTAGTTTGCCTATTTGTGAATATATATTATATATATATTTATACAGCTAGATCTGTATATCTCAATCCATATCCCTTTCCATGTCTTTCTCTCTATATCAAATAATTCCTTGTATTTCTAGAATGCTTTGCAGTGTTCAAAGCCTTTTTACAAAAGTTAACTCCTTTCACTGTAACATCCTAGAGACATAGGCAGGACTGTGTGAGAAATGATTATTTCTCTCTTGTATTTAATAACTAATTATTGTATTAGGACCAAATTTTTTCCCTTTTTTCTACTTCTGCATTTAGAAATTAACCAATATGGGAAATCTTTCTAAAAGATTTACACAGCTAGTATGGCTGAGATCTAATCAAAGATGGCAAAAGAAATTCTATGTTTAGGCTAATAGGTGCATTCCTACTTGTTATGTTTGCTTAGACAGGTCTGGGAAAATGTGGGTCCTTCCTTTTGTCAGACAGGTGTTATGGAAATTGATAAGTTTCTTTGATCTAAGTCACATACTTCAAGACCCTTGTAGTAATAAAGCCCACCCTCTCACTGTAATATTCTTTTTCTCATTAGTTTTTAACCAATCAGAGTTGATTGCCATCCTCAGGAACACCTGCTCTTCATAAGGGCATATAAACTGTGAGCCCTCTGCCATGAGAGAGTCCTTGGTTTAAGAGGGATGGCCAAATGACCATCCCTTTATTAATAAATATGCTGGTCTTATTAATAAATTGAATAAATTGCTCAAAACTATGTCTCTCAAGGCTTTTAAAATGCCACAGCAGGGATTTTTATCCCCATTTTACAGGTGAGTAACTTATACAAAATCATAAGGCTAGTAAGTGGTACATCCAAGATTAGAACTTACCTCTTCTGGTTTAGTGTTCTTTCTTTTAAAAATAAGAAAATGTTTTATGGATGTTTGTGTATTTTTGTTGCTTTCCCTATTCAATGTTACCCTCTCCCCCTTCCCTGTCCTATAAAACCCTCCATTATAGCAAAGAAGTACT
This sequence comes from Potorous gilbertii, assembly GCA_028658325.1. Classification (NCBI taxonomy): domain Eukaryota; kingdom Metazoa; phylum Chordata; class Mammalia; order Diprotodontia; family Potoroidae; genus Potorous; species Potorous gilbertii. The sequence continues at coordinate 49,315,900 of CM053772.1, read as the reverse complement.
ATTTAGATCCTTCCTCACCTTGGGTCTACCCGCATCCTGCCAAGAGGCAAAAGGCAGGCTTCACCATCTGTCCTCCGCAGTCAAGACTGATCATTGCATTGATATGAGTCTTTTTGTTTTTAAGAATGGTTTTCCTTTACATTCAAGTGGTCGTTGTGTAAACTGTTTTCCTGGATTGACTTACTTCACTCCATATTGATCAGCTTATCCACATTTCTCCAAGTTTCTCTGAATTCTTCATATTTTTTGCTTTTTACAGTATAATAAGGAAGCTGGCTGGCTCAGTGGATAGAATGCTGGACCTGGAATCAAGAAGACCTGAGTTCGAATTTGGCCTTGGACATTTACCAGCTGTATGACTTTGGGCATGTCACTTAACCTCTGTGCCTTAATCCCCTGGAGAAGGAAATGGCCAATCCTTCCAGTATCTTTGCCATGAAAATTCCATGGACAGTACTGGTATGATTTGATCCATGGGGTCACAACCTTCTTTTCATTTATGCTTTGTAATTTATTTTACCATTCACCAGGTGATGAGGATTCCCCTGATTTCCAGTTCTTTGCTGGAACAAAAACATGTTCAGCATTCTTTTTACTGCATTCAGTTACCTGCCATGCCTTGGAACGGGCTTGGCTCTGGCCGCTCCTGGTGATGACTGTGAAATTCCTCTGGATAGATCTTCGTCATTCTTAAACTGCAGATTCTTACCCCAACGTAGAATTTTTTCTCACGTGCCTCTGGCTGCTTTTAAACCTGGACCCATTCTCTCCTCAGTCCCTTACTGTCTGACTTGAATTCCTTCCGTTTTCCTGCAAATACTCTCTCTAAAATCATCTACCATCTTACAACTACCAAACCTTCCCCTCTTGCCTTCATACTCCGTGGTCTCTGCAGAATTTACACTGATGAGGTCTTCTCTGGTGATGTTGTTCATCTGTTATTTAGTCATGTTCGACTCTTGGTGACCCCATTTGGGGTTTTCTTGGCAAAGATATTGGAGTGATTTGCCGTTTCCTTCTCCAGCTCATTTTCCAGATGAGAAAACAGAGACAAAGAGGGTTAAGTGACTTGCTCAAAGTCTCACAGCTAGTAAGTGTCTGAGGCCAGATTTGAACTCAGAAAGATGTCTTCCTGACTCCACTGTGCCCCCTAACTGGCTTAAGATAATATGGTAAAATGAAAATTTTCCTTCACATCAGGAGAAGCATCTCTGTGAATCTTGACTCTGATGCTTTTGTAAAAATTTAATATTTTTTCAAATAAGGAAAAAAAATCTATGTTTTATCCCCTTCCCTTTACTGAAAAAAGAAAAAGGAAAACAAAACTCCTAAAAAAATATTCAGTCAAACAAAACATATTCCTACACTAGCCATCTCCAAAAAAGTCTATGTCTCATTCTATACCCTAAGTCCACCACCTCTCTGGCATTATTTCTCTGACTGTGAATACGCCATTTAATCTCTATGAAGCTCCTCACCTGTAAAATGGAGATAATACCTCTAATACTTACCACACAGGGTAGTTGCTGAACTTTGCTATTCTTGGGGCCTATGTGTGACAGAGGGCTACTCCAGGTGCTATGTTTTTTTCTTTGTCTTTTCCTCTAACTAGGTTATAAGCTGCATCAAGGTAAAAACCATCACAGCTAGTATGGTACTCATCATGCGATAGCTGCTTAATAAAGCATTGGAAAAAAATCTGCAAACTGTCATAGGAAACTTATATTGCCTAATGTATAATAGAGACAATAATCAATTTCTTTATTACATTTCAAGAATTGTTTAATATAATCGAATTTTATTATCTTAATAGTAAAATCAATATACATATTATACACATAATATAATTAGATAATGTGTATAAAGAGCTTAAAGCATTTTATAAATGCTAGTTATTATTATTAAAGATGGTATCAAAAATATTATTGTATAGGGCTACTTCTATTATATAATTAAACTGTAAGACTATTGTTTTTTTTAAAAAAAGGATTAGGTTAGATGATCTCAAAGCTTTAACAGTCTCTGAATTTACAGGTGTTTAATTAAATTCATTTAGTTGTGTGCCTATTATATGCAAAGCACCAGGCCAGGAGCTGGAGAAAGAAAAGGCCAAATCAAGATAGTCCTTACCCTGGAGAAGCAGTGTGTAGACAGATGCTTAAGTTATTGGAGGAGGCACAGGCACTAATGATTGATTGGGCAGATGAGGGAAGGCTTCTAACTAGAGGTGGTACTTGAACCTTGAAGCCTTGAAGAAAGCGGAGGATTCTGAGAGGAAGTGAGGAGAAGGGAGTACATTCCAAGCATGTGGAACAGCTGAGCAGACGCCTGGAGGTCATCCAATTTGGCTGGAATGTAGAATGTGTGAAAGACTAAGGGAAGATAAAGATTGGCAGTAGCCACGTTTGAGAGGCAGTACACATTCTGTGGCTTACAACTGATATAAGGCTTTTGGGAAGCTTGGTATGAAAGTTACATTTGCTCCTTTTAACTACCCATCACTCCTAGTTTTGACCTCTGTGACCAAGAAGAACAAGTCTAAATCCTCCTTCACATTCAGATACTCAAAGGTGGCTATGGTATTCTTCTCCACTCTCTCTTCCAATATCACCAAGTCTTCTCTTCTGTAGATAAGTTGGTTTTATTTTTTATTCAGTCATGATTTATTTATTTATTCAGATTCTTTATTTTTATTTATTTATTTACTATTTATTTATTCAGATTCTTAATGACCCCATTTGGGGTCTTCTTGGCAAAGATACTGTAGTGGTTTGCTATTTTCTTCCCCAGGTCATTTTACAGAAGAGGAAACTGAGGCGAATAGGGCTAAGTGACTTGCCCAGGGTCACCCAGATAGATAGTGTCTGAGGGCCAGAGCTGAACTCAAAAAGACAAGTCCCACACTCTATCCACTTTGCCAACCTAGCTGCCTCTGTAGGTCACATATCTATCTTAAATGATATGAGCTCATTTCCCTTTACCATTCTGGATCCTTCAAGTTTATCAACATACTTGTAAGAACAAGAAGTGTAGAACTGAACGTAACAATACATCACACATACCCTGACCAGGGCCATTTTATTGCTTCTTTATCTTTGGATTCTCTACCTCTCCCAATGCAGCCTGAGACTGCATTCACTTTCTCAACTACCCAACATGCTTTGGACTCCTACTGAGCTTTCAGATGATCTTAGGTCCTTTCTCAGATACATTGCTGTCTAACTATACCAGTGCCACTTTGTACTTGAGAAGTGAGCCTAAGTGTAAATTTATTCCTATTAAATGTCTTTATTAATAGTAAAGGACCAAGCAAAGATCCATCGAGCACTCCACTGTAAAATGCCTTCCAGGTTGACATGGAACCATTGACTGACTTTGAATGCTTTGGACATGATCACTCAACTAATTCTGAATCCATCTCACTATACCTTTGTCTAGTTCATATCTCTCTACCTTTTCTATAAGAATTACATGAGAGACTTTATTAAATGCATTGCTAAATTCTAGATAAACTTGGTATGATTTCCTTGATCTAGCAGTTTTGTAACCCTGTCAAAAAAGGAAATAAAATCAGTCTAGTGTGAACAGTTGTCAATGAAGCTATCCTGGCTTTGCATTATCATGGCTTCTTTTTCCATATGTTTACCAGTCATCTGTAATAATATAGTTTGGGAGTTTTACTGGCAATTGAAGTTAACAAGACCCTGTGACTCATATGGGGTTATGAGAGAAGTCAGGGGTGACTCCCAAGTTTCCATCTGGGTTTGTTTGGGAGGAGGGTGATGCCAAATTATGAGATCCCATTTTAGGGGAGACTATGAACTCTGTTTGGAATAGTTTGTGATGTTAAGGGAATATCCAAGCAAAGGTATCCAAAAGGCAATCAAAGATGTGGTTCTGGAGTATTGGTGAGAGATGAGTATTGGATATATGGATCTACATGGAACTGAACTGTATGACTGTGGACTTTTATTTTCAGTTTTTAGACCCAGTGGTCCAGGAAAAGCAGAACATAAATGGAACCTACTGGGGCTGAGGTGTGAATGGGAATGTAACCCTTTTTCTCTTTTCTTTCCCCTTTCCCATTTGTTAATCTTTTCTTCTATTTTCAGTTCTCCTTTCTTGAGGTCATTGAAATTGTGGACTCAGATTTGGAAGAGACCTTAGGGATCATTTACCCTGATCTCTGAAATTTATTGAGGAGGAAATTGAGGCTGTGGGATATGAATGTCTTCTTATCCAGCGTCACGTATCAAGTAAGCGGCATAGTTGGGATGATAATCTAGGGTGTTTTTTGACTATATCATATATATAATATAAAATTATATATAATATACAAAATTACATATCTACATTACATTGATATAATATGTTGATAAAATTTTATTTTATTTTGGTTGATTATATTGATATCCAATTGAAGGACTTGAAAAAATTATCTTTTAGAGTTATTGAATAAAGTTTTGTATGGCTTGTTCTCAATAACAGTTTAAAAATAACAATGGTAGATGGTGCATTAAGAAAGAAATATTTTAAATACATTATAGTCAGTAGCTAAACCTGTAAATTCATCTGTCTATCCATCTATCCATCCACTCAAAGTCTGTTTATTAAAGATTGACTGTATTCTAGGCACCATGGGGACATAAAATGATGCATTGGACCCATTCCCTGCTGTGAGGTTACAGCCTCCTCCAGTGCCCTTTCCCCAACATCATGCTGTCTCTCTTTAGTGGAAAAATGTTAAAAATGTAGTAATCAGACAGCTCTTTGGTGCATTGGCATTTGAGGCTTGTTTGCCTTTTTCAGCAAATATCTAGAATAATGTAAAGTCTATAAAGTCAGTGGCTCCTTTCTACCCACTCTTCCAGCTTTGAGTTTTTAGCCAGGTCAGGTTTTTAGAGTAGACTGAATGGGAGATTGGTTGGAAAGAAGCAAATTCCCCTGGAGGAAAGACTTGACCCTCTACCTATCTTCTTATCAGCCACTGGCAACTAGCATTATAGGACAAATTTTAATTTTTCATTGATTCTATTTAATTTTTTAAAAAAAATTAAAAAATTATTGCCCTTAGTTGTTACAACACAGCCAGTTCCCAGTATTCCTAATTCCCCCTTCTCTCCCTCCTCCACCATATGCATCTTGAACAAAGAAAAACGCCAACTGGTGCAAATATCCTATCTAATAAGTAGCATGTGAAGCTTTCTACATTCAGGTCTCTCACCTCTTTACTGAGAAAAGGGAAATGTGTTTCATCATTGGTTCTCTGGCACCAAGACTGGTCATTTCAGTTAAGTCAAGTTGACTGACTTTCAGTGTTGTCTTTGTTCATACTATAGTAGGCATTGTATATATTGCTCTTCTGGATCTACTTTCTCTGAATTCACTTTTTTCTTTCCTTATGGCTCTAAAATATTCTATGACTTTCATATGAAAATCATTTCATTGTTCAGTAGAAAAAGCACTCGCCCTATAGTCAGAAGTCCTGAGTTCAAATCCTACTGTGGATGTCTATGACCTGTGTGATTTAGGCAAGTCCCTTAGCCTCCCTGAGTCTCAGTTTTCTCATCAATATGAAGACCTTGGATGAGATGGCTTTTGAGGTTCCCTCAACAGCTCTATGTCTCTGTTTCTAAGACCCTATGATTCCTTATAACATAATTTGTTTGGTTCTACCCCAAATGATGGGCACTCACTGTGTTTTCAGTTCTTTTTACTCCAAGAAAGCGAACATTTTGTCATATGTGAATTCAGGATTGGAAGTACTCCTAAAACTAATTTATTCCATCTAAAAACCACTGTCTTTTTTCTCCAACCATTCTTTGCCTCCTTCATTTTACAGGGGTGAAGATTGAGGCCCAGAAGTTGAAGTGACATGACTGTTCAATATGAATGAAAGAGCTGAGAGTAGGTTTAGTTTTGGAAAGGGGATGGAAGGAGAATTGGGAAGTTCGAATAGGGAGGGAAAAGGACTTCAAAGGTGACTGAAAGCAGGCTTTGATAGCAAGGTGGGGGGAGGGAAGAAAAATGGGGGTGAGTCAGAAAGAAAATCATTGCTTTCTTCTAAATTTTGGAATCAAAAGGTCCTTTTGTAGCCATCTGTAAAGCCTTTATTTCCCTCTATTTAGCCTTCTTCACTTACACAGATGCAGGCTTCTTAAGAAGTTGTCAAGATTGCCCTGGCCAGGCTACGTGGCCTCCCGTAAGTTTGGAAATGCCATTTGTCTCTAGTTAGTGTAAACTTATTTGCTATACTGCCCAAACAATTTCCCTTCCCACATGCTTTGGTTTTTTCATACTCTGATTTGACTCAAACACTAAATAAGTATATTATTTACAAAATATCTCTATCACCCACAAGATATCTCACTGAAAGGAATTAAACAGTTACACATTAAAACTTTTATATATGGGATACGCATCAGTAAACATCAGAATATGCCATTCCAGACCCATTTCTATTTTCTCTGTGGGAAAAACAAGTTACTGAAGCCGAAAGGTGAAATCTGTCCTTTTTGAAGGAGCCCTTGGCCAAAGCCTGAGCCACAAGTCACAGTCCTCTCTCTGAAGGTCTTGATTGACACAACCCAGCTTAGAGGCCAGAGTTCTGAGGGAGATAAAGCAGCAGTTTTGTGTAAAACACTTCAGTGAAGTAGTGTATTGACATGGTGGCCATATCATTTTGGGTAGTTCATTTCCCTTTGCTGGGACTTAGTCTGTAGATCTGTAAAACGAGGAGGTTGGATGAGATGGGAGGGCCCTTCTAATTCTAACATTTTATGATTCTATGTATTGAGCACCTACTATATGGCCATATATCTTGGTCGTGGGATAAAGAATGCAAAGGCTGACTTTGAAAACTAAAGGGCAGAAAAGTTCCATAGGAAAAGAGTAAGCAAAGGCCTAGTGGTGGGGAAAGTGTTGAGGAGGTGTTGGCAGAACAGTCCAATGGAATCATAGAATGTTAGACTGGAATGACACTTCGAAATCACTTTATCCAAGCTCCTTGTTTTGACAAAGGATATAACTGAGACCTGGAGGGGGAAATGTTTGCTCCGGGCCCAAGCTAGTGGCAAAAGCTACAACAAAAGTAGAGGATTCCTGCTAGGAATAATAGGAGGTAAAGTTGGATAGGTAGGGTGGGGTCAGATAGTGGAAGGCCTGGAATGTTGGGTTGATTAATCTCAAGCCATGTCCTAATGGAAGAATGATTCTTGAGTATAGGTAAGAAGAGGCAACATGAAAAAACTGGGAATCTGGAAAGGAGGGGGAGGAGTGGATAGCACAATGGATAGAGTACTGAGCCTGAAGTAAGGAAGACTCATCTTTGTGAGTCCAAATCTGGCCTCAGACACTTACTAGCTGTGTAACCCTGGCTTAACCCTGTTTGCCTCAGTTTCCTCATTTGTAAAATGAGCTGGAGAAGGAAATGACAAACTTCTTCAGTATTTTTGCTAAGAAAACCCCAAATGGGGTCATGAAGAGTCAGCCATGACTGAAACAACTATGACTTGGGTTTGAATACCTGTTCTGCACAAATTATTTAGCCTCAGCCTCTCTGGGTTTCACTTTTCTCATCCTTAAAATGAGGAGGGGATGGGCTACATCAGAGGTTTCAAACTGGGCTGCACTGAGGCTGACAACACTCCCCAATTCATCTGAATCAGACAGAAATATAATTGGGGAGTATTTAACAAAATAAATAAATACAACAAAACATAGATGATGTTAATGTGTGGTTTTCTAAGTCAATATGTAGCCCTTATGTATGGTTCAGTTTCTATTTGAATTTGACAACCCTGGACTAGATGGCCAACCCTAAATCTATGATCACATGTCTCTGTAAGAATAATTAGTATAAATATTATCATGTCCATTTTAAAAAAGAGGAACATAAGGTTCAAAAGAGCAGTGACTTCGAAGTCTTAGAGATACCAAGTTTTTTTTAAATTTTTTTTTCAATAGTCACTTCCATAATATTTGAGATAGCAAGTTTTAAAGCAGGTCTTTGACTCCAAGTTGAGTTCTCTTTTCATTCTACTAGGGACAGGCTTCTACAGGAGGTCTGGGGATTGAGCCCAGAAGGGCAAAGTAAGAGCTTTGTTTATGACTGACTAAGTGCATGCCGTGGGCATTTGGTCAGTGTAGAAATGTGGATTCAGTCATTGCTTGGGAATTGGTGGGAGTGGGGGGTGGCGCTCCTGAAGCAAACCTGGAATCCAGTAGAGACACAGGGCACAAGGGTTTCTATGCCCATGGCTGACCCCGCCCCAGCAACTAGACTTTTGCTTACTTATTCACCACTGGAAAACATAAACAATTCTCTCCTCTTGGGGCCAGACCCTAGGACAAAAGGAGTTCACTTCAATGGAAAAGCTGTGTATCCAGTATGGAGAAATATCAGCTATTCAGACAATATTGCAACATGGCCCCATGGCCCATGAACTCTCTGAGAAGAGAGAGATTTCATTCTGCTCAAATAGCCATATGACCACTGTTTTTCCTTCCACAGAAGTAGTAGGGCCTTCCATGTATCCTTTTACAGAAGGCAAAGCTGCTCCGCTCATAGCCTCTCAGAGGATCCTCATAATAATGTTGGGAGAACTAACCCTAATGGAGCTCTAAACCTTGTCTTCCTCATATGTAGATGGATCTCTGATTTCCTCTCTGTAGAGGTGCTCCCTCCAACAGTATAGATTGCTTTCACATTCCTCTCATCCACATCCCAGAAAAATTCTACATACCTGTGGTAGAAGCAGTGATTTAGAATTGGAGAACTCAGTCCAAATTTTAGTTCTATTATCTACTACCTAGGTGATACCGGGCAGATCGTTTCACTTCTCTGGGTCTTCTCTTCTGTAAAGTGAAGGGTGGATGGGATGATCTCCAAGGATCATTCCAACTCTAAATCTATGACCCAGTGGTCTTCTAGGTCTCTTGACATTACTTGGCGACCAGTAGAACCCATGGTCTGCCCATTGTTATCTCTCATTCTTGACACATGACCAGCCCAGTTTCTCTTGTCGTCATACATCTTTCTGTAGAAACCCTTTATCCCACTTCTCTTGTGCAATATTCTGTTGATAATGTGTTATGATCTTATGTCTTTTGGAAGAAAATGAGAGTTAGAGAGGTGAAGGTCACCAACAGAGTAAGGCCTAGAGCCTAGGTGTTGCCTGTTTCAATAATCAGAAAAATCCACACATTCATAAGATTTTGTGCTGAAATAGGTGTGGGTTCTTTTTGCTCCTGCTCTCTATGACTAATTTGCTAACGGTTTTCCTTCCTCTCTCTTCACAGCCTTGTTCATATGATCATGAGATTATAAATTTAGACCCAGAAAGGACTTTAAGGGTTATCAAACCCAAACCCCCAGTTTGCAGATGGGCACAGAAAAGTCAAGTGATTTGTCCTATGTCACAATGATTAAGGATCTAAGGTGAAAGTTGAACCCACTTCCTCCTGATGCCAAATATAGCTTCCTATCCACTATGCCAAGCTCTGAATGGGAGCTTCCATCTTGAGTAGCTCTTAGAGTGGGATGTAAAAGCTTCACCAGCTTCCTTGGCTTTCACACTGAAAATTTTCTCACCTCGGAGATCTCTCTGCCCCTGCAAACCCACCTGTGTTTGGTGACATCCTCCCCAGCACCCTTCCTTTAGGAAGAGCCCAAGCCGTCCATCTTCACTTCTGTTCCTGCTCTCCTCACAACTCTCCCTTGTATCACCCCTCTCCCACCACTTTACAACTTCCTTTCATGTGTTAGCTTTTCCCATTAGAAGGTAAGCTTCTTGAAGGTAGAAACCTTTGGGCTTCTATTTGTATTTCCAGGATTTAGAACATTGCTTGGCATGTTGTAATCTCTTAATAAATGCTCTGTCTTCTATGTATCTATCAGCCTATAATCTACCTATCTATGACCTAACATCCATGTATCTATCCACCCCATCTCTCTCTCTCTCTCGCGCTCTCTCTCTCTCTCTCATCTATCTATCTTCCTCCATCTCTATATCTATCTATCTGTTAGCTGTGTCTATATAGAAAATTGAGGTATATTATTTGAGTGATAGAATGGATAGAGTTCTGGTCCTGGAGTCAGAATACCTGAGTTCAAATATGGCCTCAGACACTTCCTAGGTATGTGACCTAAGGTCAGTCATTTTTAACCTCTATTTGTCTCATTTTCCTTAACTGTAAAATGAAAATAAAAAAAGCACCTAACTCACTGGGTTATTGAGGCAGCTAGGTAGCGCAGTAGATAGAGCCTGTAGTTAGGAAGACTCATCTTCCTGAATTCAAATCCAGCCTCAGATACTCATTAGCTGTGTGACTCTGGGCAAGTCATTTAACTCTGTTTGCCTCAGTTTCCTCATATGTAAAATGAGCTGGAAAAGAAAATGGCAAAATGACAACCCATCCTTGCTAAGAAAACCCCAAATAGGGTTATGAAGAGTCTGATACAACTGAAAAACAACTTGACAACACTGGATTGTTATGGAGATCAGAAGAAATAACATTTGTAAAGTGCCTGGATTATAGTAGGTGCTATATTAATGATAGCCATTCTTAGTTGTTAAACGAGTACTCCTTTTCAGAGAGTATTTTCTTCAGAGACATAGGGAATGATTTTCAAATTTTTTATTGCCTCAGTAACTTTTATAGTCTACTTGTGACTTTGTAGAAACTCGAGAGTTCCCTGATTTTTTTTTTCCTGAATGGTTCACTTGACTTTGCAAGTGTAGGAACAACCCAAGGGAAAGTTGCCTCTGTACCCACCCTCTGTCCCAGGTTCATACATTTCCTTCTACCTTGAGGGTTATGGGGAATGAACCCTGATTGATATCACTGGGGACAGCACACAGTGGGTGACTGAGACTCCTAGCTCCCAGGGCCCTGCCCCAGGTATTTCTTGCTGTTTCAAAGTTTGTTTTATGGATGGGTCTGCCGTGAGTCAATATGATAATGTTTCCTGTGAGAGTTTTATTCCCAGCCTTCTTTGTGGTCTGTGTGTGTCTGAGCACGTACTTCTAATCGGCAGAAAGTTTGCTGTGGCCTTGTTAATGTGCCCACCCCCTAGAAAGGTACCAAAGAGGAGTTTCCAGGGAGAGCTACTCCCTGTCTTCTTTATGATTTAAACTGTCAAGGAGGGTCACAAGCCTGGGGTCTTGTCCCATGTCCTAGACACAACAGAATTTTTAGTCCTTTCAGGATTTGTTCCATTCTCTCCTGAGGCTTATCTCCACCTTGGACAATGATGCCCAATTCATCAAGTGACTTTGCCTATGGGAATGTCGGTTTTTGGACAGCTAAGGTGAAGATCGACCTAGTCCAGTCAGGTTAGGGAAATGAGGAACTTCCCAGGCTTTGTGAGAAAGGTGGAAAGATGGCTGGACTGTGAGTCAAGAGACTGAGTGACCTTGGACAAGGCAGTAGCCTTGCTTGAGCCTTACTGTCCTCTATAAAATGAAGGGGGTTATTCTGTTAAGTTATCCTGCAGTTCTAAACCGATGAAATGTGAGGTGTTGTTTAATATAATCATAAGATCAAAAATATAGAAAGACCTTTGTTATTCTCTAGTCCAACCAAAGTGGACCAGGATGCTAAAAGGTCTGGAAATGATTCCTGATGATGATGATGACAAAGTCCTTCAAGGTTTGCCAAGCTCTGTACAGATGTCTCTTTGTTGGATCCTCACCAGCACCCTGGGAAGGAGGTGCTATTATTATTCCTGTTTTACAGATGGGAAAATGGAGGCTGAAAGAGGTTAAATGACTTGCCCAGAGTCACCCAGCTCTTAAGAGTCTGAGGCAGGATTTGAATTCAGAGCTTCCAGATGTTAAGTCTAGTACTCTTACTCACTGTGTTAACCTAGCTGCCTGTGGATGAAGACAACTGGAAGGAAGTAGGGATGTTTTGTCTGGAGCAGAGATGTGAAAGCCGTTTTAAGGACTGTCTTTTGGAAGAAGGATAAGACATTCTACGTAGCCCCAGTGAACAGAAGGAGGAGTAATTGGATGAAAGCTTCTGGGGTTGGGGGGAGTTAAGAAGCAAGGAAAAGCTTCTTGGCATCTAGAGTTGTCCCAAAACCTCAGCCATGGGAGGTTGTGGCCTTACTTGCCTGGCAAGTTTGTAAGCAGCACTATTTGTACAAGAGGTAGAAGGGATTCTTGGTCAGCCATGGCTTGGACTGGCTCGCCTGTGAGCCTCCCCCCAGTTCTGAAATCCTCTCAGCTTTGCTTGGAGGAAGCTGAGATCCAGAGTTAGGAAGTTACCCAAGGCAACACAGGCATTAAATAACAAAGCCAGTTTTGAACCCATGCCCTATCTCCAAATCCAATCTTCTTTGAATTACACAGTGCTGAAAATCAGTGTTTATTCAACAAATACCCACTGAATGTATGGCATTGGATAAGGTGCTTACTAGGATTTTCCAGAACAGAGAGAAAATGGTCCTTATTCTTGGGGATTGTCATTATTTGAAATTAGGGAGATGTTTTTAAAAAAGGAGATTATTCCTCATTCTTCCATATCCTTCCTCAGCTTGAGAGATTTTTCCACTAAATTTATTTCTGTCTCTTCTGAGTATCTATAACATTTCTCCTACTGTGCCAACAATTAAGGTCTCAGTTCCATTTAATTACTTAAAATCAATTAGTTTTAACAAATGGATATTCTAGGGCAGCTAGGTGACAAAGTGAATGGAACACAGATCCTTGAGACCTGAGTTCAAATCCAGCCTCAGAGTTTTACTAGTTATGTGACCCTGAGCAAGTCATTTACCCCCGATTGCCTCCAAATTTAAAAAGAAAACAAAACCAAATGGGTATTTCTTTGAAGATATAGTAAGAACAGATGGATAACATTTCATCCCCTAGTATACTAGAGGCACACTCTTTCTTATCCCATTTCTTTCTCTGCTCAGATTTTAACGTTTTCCACATGATAAGTTCACATCCAAATGCAGCATAGATGCTGATTCGTCCTCTCTCAGCTGTCTGAAAATTGTGACTCTCTTTGGACCTAGATGCTGGATTGCTTGCCTGCAAAACCTGGCGTGAATTCTACTCTTGTTGTCTTTTTATCCTGACCTTCCAAAGTTCTCAAGGTCATAGCCATTTCCTATCTCCATCTGGAAGCAGGAAAGAATGGGCATAGCAAGACCATGAATTCCTGGCTTCATGTTGGCTCCAGGTGAGAGAGAGCCGGAGATCTCTCCCAGACCTGCAAGTCCTTGGCTTCTCGTCCTGCTTCAATGCCAGCAAGTCCAGGAAAAAAAAAACGCACACCAAGAGAATTGATCTGGCTTGCTATAGTGCCTTTTGGATATGTTACATACTGCCATCATTTTTCCAGAAGCAAGTTCCCTAGACTCTTCCATGAGAGAGATTGCATTCACTAAGCAGACTGATACCTGCTCACCAGGTGCTTCTTCTTCTCTGTGAGGTCTTGCCTCTTCAAGGATGCTGGTAACTCCCATGGGGTCAGAGACTATATTCCTCATCATTTTCTCTCTCATAATTCCTAATTTCCTTCAAAACTAGGTTTAAAATTTGCTTTTCTCATGAAGCCTTTCCCAATCTCTTCAGCTCTTCAATGTTTTCCCCAAACCCCAAATCACTTGGTATTTATTTTGTTTGTGCTTTTTACATGTATTAGTTACCTCATTGGTTCCAAGTTGAATCTAAACTCCTTGACGGCAGGAGTTGTGTCTTGTTTTTTTTTGCATCCCTGACATTTTGCACAGTATTGAGCAGGTAGTAGATGATGATAAATGCTTGTTGTTTGGTTGATAGATAGATTTCACTGGTTAAGCTCAAGCAGGAGCTCATTCAACACTTCTGGTTTCAATTGGATTTGATTTCTTCTACTTCCCAGAGCAATAATGGTTTTGAGTAGGACCAGAGTTGACTGCTTGTTTTTCCTTTTAATGATGAAATTTTTCATTTGAATCAGCTTGATTTCTTCTGAAGCTGGTCAGATTTTTGTCTGGTTGAGGGATGATTTCACATTTCTCAGGAAAATAGGAGAAATGGAACTATCCCTCTCCTGGACCAGGCATTGATTTGATGGACCTACCACTGGAGGTACATCAGGACTTCAAATCCTCTCTCCAACTCCAGGTCCCTCCAACTACATCTGCTTATACTTTTGTTGGCCTCTTGACCATTTCTAGGGCCTGATAATTACAAGATTCCTGACTGAATTCCAGACGCAAACTCGGACTATATCCTGGGGGTTGGGTGTAAACCTGGGGTCACAAAGTAATTCCACATCAGAATAGGAGGAATGAGAGAAGATGGAGACAATGAGAGGGTATTGTAGCAGGATCCATTGGCAGGTTCCGTATTTGTGAAGGTTGCTTGCCACAGTGTCTGGAGTCTGGAAGCCATGGGTTCAGATATCATTTTTAATGTTTACCAGCTTTGTGGCTGTGAGCATATCATTTAACCTTTCTGAGGCTGTTTCCTTGTCTATAAAATGAGAGTGACAACAATACCTGTAGAACCTAACAGAGAACTCTTCCGAGTATCCAGAGAGATGATCTATGGATAATACTTCTCAAGGCTTGATGAGATGTAGGAATGTGAGCTATTATCATCATAGAGGTTTATAGTTTTCAGAATGCTGTTACACATCTCATGTTGACTGTCTCTCATAACACTACTGTTGTTGGTTTTCTATTATTGTAGTTTTGGAACTGGGAGGGACCACAGAGGTCACCCAATATAACCCAAATGTCTCATCTAATGGAAAAGGAAACTGAGACCCAGAGAAGCTAAAGGATTTCTCAAGGTACTTGAGAGATAAATCTCAGTTGTTAGGATTGGATCCCCAGTCCTCTGATTTCAAATCCTGCATTCTTCCCCCTACAAGGAACGGGGGGCTATTATTCCCATTTGATGGATGGGTAAAATTGAGGCTCTGAACTGTTTGATGGCTTGCCTAGACCACATAGTTCATTGGTGACTGAAGTGGGATGCACACTTAAGTCTTCTTTCCTGTACCATATTGCCTTTGGTGATGTAGGGACAAAATATCAGATCATTGGCCAAGTCTACTCAGGTATGCTAGTATTATGAAGTTAAGGAGGGTCATAGAAGAATAGATTCAGATCAGGAAAGTAGTTTATAGGCTATCTAGCCTGTAAACTATCTTTTATCTCAGTGGAAGAACCTGATGTTCAGAGATAATTAAGGGACTGACCCAAAGACACACAGGCTATAGTGGTGGCTTTTGAATTCAGTGTTCTTTTCACTATGCCATACTTTGCTTTAGCAAATAGACTTTCAGATCTCAATATCTTCTCTTCAACCAACAGTGACTTCACAGAAGCATCTAGATGCTATAAATGAGTCTTAAAAATTAAACAACTGAATATAGTTAAGCCTCCCAAAGGGACCATTTTCACAAATGCCAGCCTTGTAAGACCATGGTGCAAGGCCTCATTCCATGATATTCTCTGGACTCCAGGGCATCATAAAATAAAGCCTTATCCTATTTGGTGGCAATCTACTGGGAATTGCCCAAGCAATTTTGGATTCATTATTAGGAAAGTGACTGGTGCTGTTCCATCCTTCTGTGTCTCAGCATTTCCAAATATGCAGCAGACTCCAGTCCACGTTTCTCAGCACATGAACCACCCACAGCAGACAAATCTCAGAGGTACACAGTGGGGTGGGGGAGCCCTGTTTCATGGTGTGATAAATAACTTCTGTATCCTTATTTCTTGCCTCCAAGTTAGGTAGCCTGCTGTTCTATTGGTTTTTCAGATGAGGAAACCCAGGTTAAGGGAGGCTGAATTACTCAAGGTTGCCCAGCTAATAAATGAGCTCAGATCCTCTGATTTCAAGTCTGGCACTTTTCCTACTATTCCATGGTGTGAGAGAAAGAGCATAGACCTAGGAGTCAAGAGATACTGATCCTGGTGCTGGCTGTAAAGTTGATTCACTGAATAACCTTGGGTGCATCATTATACCTTTCCTTGTTTTGGCCAGGGAGGAGTTATGGATTTGGTGAATAAAACATGCTGTTTTTCTAGACTTTGCCTATGAGACTTTTCTTGGCAAAGATACTGGAGTCCTTTGCCATTTCCTTCTCCATTGGGTCCCCATTTTGTAGAAGAGGAGCTGAGGCAAATAGGGGTTAAGTGACTTGCCCAGGGTCACACAGCTAGTAAGTATCTGAGACCACATTTGAACTTCGATCTCTCTGACTCCAGGGCCTGTGCTCTTATCCACTGAGCCACCTTGGGGTTAAATAAAACATGGGGGGAGGTTAATAGCCAGTCCTTTAGTGCCTCCTTTAGGAAACATTAGGAGAAGTGGAAGGAAAGGGTTGGGGTCACCAACGAACCCCATATACTTATGGAATCTGAATGTCAGAAATAAGACCAAGCTGTACTTGCCATAGAACCAAGAGGGATTATAAGCCCTATGGCTGTATGAGTTTATTAGGCAGGAATCAGACCTTTTGGGGTCTGTTGGATATGGGAAATAAGTTGACTAAATCCCTAGGGAATCCCTGGGGTTAGACATAAAAACCCAGTGGAGGTGGGAGGTTTGGGTAGTGTCTTCCCATGTAGGCAAGGTGCCACTATTTGGATAAAGGTTGGGGGATGTGTTCTTGTCAGTTTTATATTAGCCCAAATTGATGGTGGGATGGATGTGTGTGGTTTAGGGGTAGCGGTCCCAGCTCTGACTGTTGTTTCATCAGCCCAGCCCATTACAGTGGGGCAAGTTCATCAGAAGTCCCAAACCATCCAGAATAATTAATAAGAAGTAACGCAGCGTCCATGCAAGTCTAGCTGAGATTCCTACCTTCAGTTCTAAGCCTCCTTCATGAAAAAGGCCCACGGATCCCTTCGAGGGAAATATGCCCAATAAATGGCTTCCCCTGCCAGTCTCAGTTTATAGCCCATCATTTTTTGTCGAAAATACGTGGGGTTCTTTCCTACAGCAGAAGATGCACCATTCTAATACATACATTTTAAGAGAAGCTGGGGAGTAGAAAAGGCATTAGATTCGGTGTTAACCTGGATTAAAGTTCCAGCTCTCACACTCACCACCGGGACGACCATAACCAGCCTCATTAGCTTCTCCTAGCCTCAGTTTCCCTCTCTGTAAAATGAAGATGATAATGCCAACCTAATGTTCCCCTCAGGAGTTGTTAAGAAAATACCCTTAAAACTATGTAAATGCAAACTGTTATAATGTATATTCTTACGAATAACAATGAACACAATCCATTTGGAAAGTGGTATTCTCATCAATCTATAGTCGATGTCTCAGATGTGACAGCCATTTGCTTTCTTTTCCTCCTTTTTTTAGTCAGTTTAGTTGACATTTATTGTTTTTATATTATAGTAATTTCTGGATACAGTATCTCACTCCCCTTGTAGCAAGGAAAAACAATTTAAAATAACCAGATGCTATGACCGCATACATACATATGACCCCACTTTTCTGTTAAGGGGAAGGAGAGAAGTCTCATTATTTGTTCTCAAGGACCAAAATTCACTCACTTAAGTTCTGGGAAAGGGAGGAGGCAGACAAAGAGAAAGAACATGTCAACATGTGTCACTGTAGTAATAAAAATCACAAAGGAAAAGACTCTTTGGTGTTTGCTAGTAGAGGCAACAACATGATTCCATATATTGGAACACATCAATAACCATTTGAGATGGCAAGGACCCGATCTATTGCGAAATCTGCATTGCCATCACATGGCTATTTGCAACACAGGCTTGACTCTCTGGAGTCTCTATGGTCTGATTAAAAAATGGCAGTCCCTCTCCCCACAAAAGGCATGTAGCAACGGCTCTCTATGTGATGGCTGGTTTCATCCCTGTAGACTGGAATATGGATGTGGCCCAGAGATTACCAGGTTACTGCCCTACGTCTGAGTTGGCACGCTTCTCCTGTCAATGTCTGCCCTGTTGCAAATGAGGAACTTGCTAAGGGTGAGGCCACATGTTCTGAGATTTACGTTGTAAGACAAATCTGATCAGTAGCCAGAAACCCTCTTTTTGTCTAATAGAAATATACTGTTATAGAATCTTAGAACTGGAAAAAGGCTTTAGAGTCGTGCAATAACTTCCGACCATGTTCTTACCATTGTGAGAAGCCAGAGAGATACAAAGTTCAGATCAGATGCAGCCTACAAAGTTCACATCAGATGCAGCCTCTGCCTGTAGGGATCATAGGATCACAGATTTGGAGTTGAACAGGACCAGCTTTATAAATAGGGAAACTGAGGTCAAGAGCCCAATGTCCATGATGGTAGAGGTCAGGATTAGAACCAGGCTCTTTGCCTCCAGACCCTGAGCTCTTTCCCCTTACATCCTGACTTTACAAGGACAAGGCTTGCAGACCAATAGGGGGATAAGATATCAACAGAAATCTATAACATAGAATTTTAAATATAATTAATACATACCAAATAAATTAAATATATTAAACAAAATATTAAATATAATAAGTAATAAATGATAAATGCATTCACAGTCTTGGCCAACTTCTTTATTTTACACAAGAAAATTGAAGTAGATTATAGAATGGGAAGGAATTTGTTTTTAATGTAAATAGTATTTTATTTTTTCCAACTACATGTAAAAACAATGTTTGACATCCATTTTTAATATGATTTTGAGTTCCAAATTTTTCTTTCTTTCTCTGTCCCCTAAGCACTCCCCAAGATGGCAAGCAATCTGATATAAATTATACATGAGCAATTGTGTAAAATATATTTTATGGAAAGGAATTTACATCTAAGTTTGATTAGTGAATCCAACTTCCCCCATAAGAGGTCAAATACTGCCTAAGCACCTATAATTTCTCTCATGGCTTGATCCAAAGAGACATTGATGGTTTGATATCACTTTGGAAGGAGGGATCCTTTAGAGTGACCGAGATTTCTGTGCTTGGCCTTGCATGGTTGGACAGTTTATACCTACAATTTGGATGAAAGCCTACAAGATGTACTTTCTAAACTGGTAGATGATAACAGTTGGTAGCTTCCAAAGATGTTTCTAAAGCTGGAAATACTTTGGATAACAGAAGTAGGATCCAAAAAGATCTCCATAAACTAAAACAAATAAGATGAAATTGAATAGGGCTAATTTAATTATAAGGTTATACACTTGGGTTAAAAAAAAATCAATTATATAAGTAATTATGTCAACAGATATTTTTAAAGTACCTACTATGTGCCAGGTACTATATGCTAAGTGAATAATCAATGAAAAGCATTGATTAAATTCTTGCTATATGCCAAGCACTGTGCTAAACTTTGGGAATACATATCCAGAATTAAGATAGTCCCTGCTCACAAGGAACTTACATTTAAATTGGGGGGACTACCACATGGGAGCATGGGGGCACACTCCCAGGGACAGCAGAATTGAGCCAACTTAGCTCCTCTGGGGCTTGATCTCTGGTGGTGATGAAGAAGGCTGGTTAGATAGCAGTTGTATGGAAGAGATGAGGGGTGGAGTTTGGGTGAGCTGCAAGGTCATTATGAGTCAACAGTGCATTATGGAAGGCAAAAAAGGAGAGGGTATTCAATTTTAGGTTGCTTTAAGAAAGGCATAATGAACTACATTTTTTTTTTTTTTTGCACAATGGCCTGATGCAGGAATCTGTTTTGCTTGCTTCTGCATATTTGTCACAAGATTTTTTTTCTTTTTCCATGGGGGAGAGGAGAAGAAAACAAATGCTTGTCAATTGAAAACAATAAAATTAAGTCTAAAAAAAAGCATTATATGACCTCCAGAAAGAGGGAGATGACTTCCAAGTTTCCTTCCAGGTCTAAATCTATGACCTTGAAACTGTCCCACTGGACTCTTCTCTGGTCAGACCACACCTGGCGCATTATCTTCACTTTTTTGTGCCACATTTCAGGAAGGATGTTGATAAACTAGAAATCAGTAAAAGGAAACATGCTAGAGTAGAAGGAATGTTGGCTTTGGAGTCATCAAATCTGGGTTCAAATGCTGCCCAAGACATTAACCAACAGCTATGAGACTTTAGACAAATCATTAAATGCTTGAGCTTTTCATTGTCACCCTTGTGTGTAATAAGGAGCAGGACCAGAATACTTCTGAAGTCCTTTCCAACTAAATCTATAAGCTTTGATTTGAGGATGCTGACTGGGGTTGTGGAGGGCCTTAAGATCATGCCACGGGAGGATGAGTTGAAGGAACTAGGGATGGGCAGCCTAGAGAGAGGCCTCATGAGATACATGAGAGCTGTCTTCAAATATGGGAAGAGTTGGCATGTGAAAGAGGTTTTAGCTGTGTTCTGCTTGGTTCTGAAAGGTCAGACTAGGACCGCTAACTGGACATGGTAAAGAGGCATACTTAGGGTTAGGGGGATAGAGAAACTTCTAAATGACTGGGGCCTTCCCAAAGTGCAGTGGGCTATTTCAGGAGGGAGTAGGCTTCACCTCACTGCTGGTCTTCATTGGAAGGCTGGACAACCACTTGTCATGGATGTAGTAGAGGGTATTCTTGGGCAGGCCTCAGATCCCCTGTGACCCTGAGATTCTGATTTTTGTCCATCTAACCTAATGCGGTTTCTATTAGGCTCAGTATGTGTGATTTCATACTCTGCAAAGGGCTTTCACGAGATCACAGACACAGGTCATCAAATTCAATCACCTTGTTTTATAGATCCTCTAAAGATGATTAACTTTTGGGGACAGAGACCATGCTACATGGGGTATCACTGAAAGTGTAATGGACTAAGAGTCAGAAGACCCAGATTTGAGCCTCTGCTCTATTACTTACTATCCAGGTAACCTTGGCCAACCCATGTCAACTGATTGTCAGTTTCCTCATTTATAAAAGGGGCATAGTACTACTCTCTTAGGGGAGAAAAAGTTGTGAGGCTGCAGTGAGAAGCGCAGAGCCTTTGTAAACAAGGATCTCTTGACATTGGTAGAGGGAGGTCTCTATATCACTGAAATCACAGTTATTTCCCACCCTCCTTCCCCCCAAAATACCACTGGAACCATAGCATTTGTTCTGAAGGAGACCTCAGGGATTGCCTTGTTCTTTCTCCTCTGAGGGCAGATGAGTCTTCCTGACTCCAGGTCTGGTTTTCTACCTCACTGCTATTAGCCAGATTAGACTGGATTAAAATAAAGCATCCATAGCTTCCAAGATGTTTCCAGACTAGGTGGTATAGTGGACAGAGCACTGTCTCCGGAGTGGGAAAAACCCAAGTTCAAAATACTTCCTGGCTGTGTCCCCCTGGGGCAGATCATTTAACCTCCAGTTTCCTCATCTGTAAAATGGGAATAATAACAGCCCGTATCTCCCAGGATTATTGGGAAGATCAATGTGAGATACTAATTAGAAATCTTAGTTCAGTGCCTGATACACTGTGGGTGCCATATTAATATTAGCTGTTGTTATTTCTTCTTATTTCTGTGGCTACTTCGAGAATCATTCAAGGCATTAGCAGGCCCTCAAAGCTGACTTTGGACTCTGCTTTTGAAAGCATTAATGTTTTATTGGCTTCAATAGCTCTGATAGCATCATCCTAATTGGACAGGCTGAGGTCAAGTCCTGCTCTTTTTGATTTACTGCCTGAGTTTGGAAAATCTGACCTTCCTTCCTTTTCCCCCAGCCTCTTTCCAAGTGATAGTTCTCAGCAGCTTTTGCAAACCATGACTCAGCGCTTAGCCAGGGGGCAGAGGGAGGGCAGTTCTTCTGTAGGCTCAGAACAAGAAAATACAGTTGAACTGATGAAGGGGAGAGGAGGTGGTCTACACAGTTTTGAGGCAACTGGTCTTGGGGGACATCTATAGCCTATTACAGCATCCTCTTTGGTGCCTATAATTACACCAACAAGGCATCATTCTTTTGGTTTAAGCATTTCATTCCAGTGAGAAGGCAGATCCATCTAAAGAGTGGAATGCACATTAAGTCTTAGCATGACTTCAGAAGAGACTTCTGGAAATGTACCCAATAACTTTCTAGGGAGGTAATAAATAGAGTAGAAAGAGTACTGGTTTTGCAGTAAGAGAAGGTGATATTAAGTCTTGCCTCTGATGTATAAGACTCATGTAAACTGAAGCAAGTCATTTAGCTTCAGTTTCCTCATCTGTAAAATGAGAAGTTTCTTTCTTCCTGAAAAAAAACAAAACGGTATTTATACACAAAAATATATTCTCAGCAGATCTTTTTGTCTATTGGTAGATGGCAGAACAAATTATTGGGAGGTAAGAAATCATGAAAAGGATGGTTTCAAGGAAACTTTGGAAGACTTACATGAGCCAACGTAGAGTGAAGTAAGCAGAACCAGAAGAACACTTTATACAATAACAACATTGTAAAGACAAACAATTCTGAAAGACTTTAAAACTGTGATCGGTGAAGTGAGCCACCATGAGGACCAGTGATGAAGCGTCCTTAACCACCTCCTGGCAGAGAAGATAGACTCAAGGTGCAGAATAACAGACACTTTTGAACATGGTGAATGTGGTAATTTGTTTTACTTGACTATGAATATTTGTTACAACTATTTTTATTTTTTTTTTCTTTTTCTCAAAGGGAGTTGAGGAAGGGGTTGCAAAAAGAGAAAAAGAAAAGATAGTCACTGAAGCATTAAAAAAAAAATCCCAAAACTCCGTAACATAGAGATGAAAACAAGAGGCAGTCCAGACGGAAACAGACAAGCAGTAAAGCTTTGCAAGTTACATGCTGAAGTTTTATGCTTAAAAAAAATGCAAACTATGTAATAAAGATTTGCTGTGCTGTGTATTTTTTGCTCTATTTTGCATTAAAATGATAATTTTATTTTCTTTGTAACTTATCATCTTAGAGAATGGCCTAGGGCATTGAGAGGTAAAGTAGTAGCCGGGTTGAATGACCAGGATGTATCAGAAGTGGGATTGGAACCCAAGTCTTCTTGACTTGAAGGCTACCTTTCTATCCATTATCACACACACACACACACACACACACACACACACACACACACACGGCCACTCAGCTTGTACTTAGTACACTTAATGTTTGTTGAATTGAATTGATTTGAATTGAGGAAAGTATTTTTTCCTCCTTTTTTAATCAGTCAATGACCAATTTATCCATTTAGACATAGGTTTGCGGACTTAGGAGCAGACAATGCTTTACTCTCCCAGGCAGTATTTGTGTCTGAATTTTATTCCTGAATAAGAGTAAACAGCTGATTATCTCTTCACTTTTATCCTTCCTACTGGGATGAGCAGAGCAACCCTCCCTTCCCACCACAAGAAGGGAAAAAAAAAATCCATTACTGCCTCAGTTTCCCTCATGGTGCATATTCAGGGACTTTCAATAAATTAGATTCTCTCCCTTCTCTAGGTCCAGTCCTGGATCAGGTCTCTGTGTGGAGGTGGACGAGGCTTGGATCCCAAACCTGAGACCTCAGCTGTGGAAACCTAGTCCACAGGATCCTCTCTGAAGCCCCAGCCACTGGAAATATTACCAGTGGAGTGTGGAATAGGTGTAGAAAGGGAATGGGGGAGGGGGACAAGGCTTTCATTTTCCCTGGGGCTTTGGTGAAGAGGGTTTAGTTCATGACTTTTATGGGGGGAGTAAATGGGGTGGGGGGAAGGGCAGGTCCTGATGTGTGATTCTGGTTCCTGCCTCCTGGAGTGTCTCAGCACAGGGACTTGCGTGACTTGGGCACAGGCCTCAGCCAGGGTGTGGGAACAAGCAAACTCCATTAGCCATTATCAGTGATCTCTCCCAGCCCCGAGATAGTAAAGTTTGAGGACTAGCTTTACATGACTGTAAAGCCAAGTGATTGAGGTGGGTCATGTGGAGGTGGAGGGGAACTCTGAGACTTAGGTGGCCCTTCTGACTTCCTGCCCAGCAGGTAGAGACAGCCCAGGAGCCACAGGATGGGATATTACTCATAGGATAAAGCCATATCCCTAAGCTCGTAAAAAGTGGGCCAGAGAGTTTGCCGCAGCAGCCCTTATAGCTCCTGGGGTAAAACTTTATTCCCTCCTGGGAGGGTTCTATGGTCTGAGGAAATCAGTGCTAACTGTGTGTCCTCCCAGGCCCAGGCCTGATCTGGGGCTCAGGTTACCTCCTCCTCTGCATGCCTGAGTCAGGCATCAGGAGGCCCAGGGATGCAGGCCCAGAGACAGAGGAGGGGGCGCTTAGAGAGGACCCAGGGAAGGGGTAAAGGGTGTCATGCTTTAATTAAAAAATGAAAATCTATTTCTTGGGCCTGACAGAAGGTCTTCTGTGGGCTGCTTCTCCTCCCATGCGGGAACAAGCTAGGGCCAGCAGACACTGGGGAGAGGGGCAGCAGACCTTTTCTAACCTGGGGGATTAGGGGTAAATGGCCACAGGGGATATGCACCCCTCTGTGAGAGGAGCCCGATGCTACATGCTGGGGTTACAGAGACAAACATGAGACAGCCACGTCCCCTACAAGCTACTATGAGGGGGGGGCATACTGGTGGAAGACAATAGGTGCACACAGTGCAGACACAGTGAGGGAGGTATTCTAGTGGGGGAGATTCAGAGCTGGCCCAGAGAGAACTGAAGGCCAACCTCTGTGCCTTGGGACAAGTCACTTCTTGGGTCTCCTCACCCCTACTCCAACGCAACTTTCTGAAACACCAAATGACTAGAGGAAGTTTCTCCCCAGAAGTTCTCTGTGCAGATGAAATCACTAGTCCAGTTTAAAAAAAAAAAAAGGAAGAAAGAGATACAAGTTAATTGGGGGTGAAGGTGGGGGTGGAGGCAGCAGCAGCTGAGGGGAGCAGCCCAGGTCTGTAGTAGTTTGGGTACAAAGATCCAATCGAAACAGTCCCTGTCCTCAAGGAACTTATAATCTGTAGAGGAGACAGCACGTATAGGAAAATACACACCAAATCAATGAGAAGTAATGGGGGTGGGGGGAACACCTCACTGCATAAAAAAGAAAGAAACTGATGAAACATAAGGGGAGGCCTTCTGGAACAGAGTCAGCACTCAATAAATATTTGTCCACCGAGCTGGCTCCCCAGAGGCTGCTGGGGAGGGGTCCTGTGGAGACTTTCCTAAGTCCGGATGCTGGCCCCTTCCCCCTCCCACACCCCCTCCCACGTGGTATGGTATGTCTGACTAATAACCTTGAATGATGAAACCCTTCCTCTTCACCCCTCTCTTGGAGGCTAACCCTCAGCACTTTAGACTTTCACTTCTTGTGTCTCATCCACACATGGCCCATTCTCCAAATCTCCCACCCCCTCACCCTGGCCAGTGGGGTGGGGATGCTCCTTTTCACTCCAGGCTCCAGCTACCTCTTTTTGGAGCTCTAGGTTGGCCTAGGTGTTCACTGAATTTGATTTGATCCGGATAAACATCAGGGAGACTGGGAGACTGGCTCTGGGCCCCTCCTGACAGCCGGGCCCTCCCGGTTTCATGGGATTCTTATTCATAGACTCCACCCAGGGCAGCCTAGTGTTGAACCTGAGGCCAGGGGATAGGTGGTAGAGAAGGAAGGAAGGAGGGAGGCCTACAGGCAGGTTTTCTGGCGTCTGTCTGTCTGTGGGCTTGGTAAATAAGTGGCCCTGATAGGATGATAGGAATTAGAGTGAGGAGGAACTTGAGAGACAGGCCCACATTTTAAAGCTCACATATTACAGAGATTTTAGATGATCTGTTTGGGGGCCACACATATGTTATTAGCTTCGTTTTCACTGATGAGTTCACAGGAGAGAGAACCAAGATTTGAACCCAGATTTCCAGACTCCAAACTAAGATTTTTTGGGGGGGGGGATTACATCACAAATATGAAACAGTCTCTGGAGTCAGAGGCTCAAACACATAGCTTCTTCAGAGGGTCTTAACCTGGGGTCTGTCTGTCAGCTTGTTTAAAAACATTCTTTGCTACTTCTATTTCAATATAAATGGCTGCCTTTGTAATCAGTTGTATTTGGTTGTGAAGGCTCTACCAGATTGCCGTAGGAGTCGGTAACACAAAACAATTTCAGTCTCACTTCTGTTTTTATACCCCAAATGTTAACACTTGGGGTCATAGAGTTAGTCAGGATCCCTCATCTATGAAGGATGTTTATATCTGATGTCCAGGGACATTGTGAGACTGACTCGCGGTGGTAAGGTGCAGGGTCTGGATTTATACCCATGTTTTTCTGGCTACAAATCTAGAGCTTTTCCCATTATGCCATGCTGCCTCTCCAAGAGACACATAGTAGGTGCTTCATGCAGACTTGATTGCTGTAACTCTACATCTATGATCCGATAATAACCTTGCCATGTTTGGGGAAGGGGAGTCAGAAAGAAAATGCCATGGGGGGAGTAGGAGGAGTTGAGTCAGAGTGGGCACTTCCCCTTGCCAGTGGCCTCAAACTTTTTGGCCAAGTTGCAGAAAATGGCCAGCAGGCCCCCTGCTTGTTTCAGGTCAGGGCAGTTCAGCTCAGTCTCAGAGGGAGCTCCTCCCCTTCTTCCTTCCCTCCCCTCCTCTTGCTGTTTCCCCAGTCTCCCCACCCTACCTTGGTTAATGAGTGATGGCCCACACCTGTACCAATGGTACAGTGCCCACACCCAAGGCCGACTTGGGGGCAGTGGCAAAGGGAAGTAAGGGGTTGACTCATTCTCTCTTTCCTCTTTCTCCCCTCCCCATCCCACTCTTCCCTTTACCCCTAACTTCTGTGGGGCAGGAGAGCAGCTTTCCATGGCTCCCCTGGCTAATCTTTTTGGGGTTTATTAGTTCTGGGACCTCTGCTCCTTGTCAATGACTCCTGGGTTTCCCCCTCTCCCAGCTCCTGGGAATTTTCTAGCTCAGTCGTGCCATCCAACTCAGGGCATCTTCCCAGAGCATCAGTTAGTTTCCAGGAGAGAAAAAGAAAATCCAAGAGCTGCAGTAACTGGGAAAAATCTGTTTTCAATATATTGAGGGTGAAATGCTTACCCAGGCTCATCCATCACAGAGAGAGAAGAAAGTCCTGGGCTTGTTTAGAACCCCACTTTGCGACTCCCCTGCCCCCGACCCCCATTAAACTGATGAGAAACAGGAAATTAAATTCATTTTTTTCACCTGCCTTTTCCCATTATCCAGCTGGCCACTGGAGGGAGGCAGGTTCCCTGATATGTAAGTGATAGTGATTGGGGGACCAGCGAAGTCCTCTCAGGGGAGGTGAATGATGTCATTACCACATTGGCACCTGAATTTCTGAAATGACAGGTTGATGGAAAGATAAAACCTTTATGAATGGCAAATTCCTTTCTCTAAGGTCACTAAAGTCCAGCCACAGTCTGGCCTGACTGGCATGGCTTAGCGGGTTTTCAGCCCCAGCTCCCACTTTTTGCTTCAGTCCTGTTTGGGTTGGATGTTGGACCAAGCCGTTCAAATCCCCAGCATGAACTAGATTTGGCCTGCCTTGGCCTCTAGGTCTCTTCTTTCACAACCTGCTTTAAAGTCTTAACTGTAGCCCGCTCTGGTCTGGGGCTTCCTTAGACTTTGGCTCAGTATCCACTCTGTTCTTGGGCCCCTGCATAGAAGGCACTTTTTCATTAGGCACTAAGTATTCTCTCATAGGCTTCAGGCTACCCAGCACTAACCATTGCTTTTTTTTTTTTTTTTACCCCAGAATCACAAAGTATTAGAACTGGAGGGAACCTTTGAGATCATTTGGTTTCAACCCCTTTGTTTTACAAATGAAGAAACTGAGGTTTTGAGAAATGATGTGAGTAGCTCAAGGTGGCAGATCTGAGATTGGAGGTTGGGAGTTCCAACTTTTAAGTACCATGCTCTTTTTAATTCTGTCTTCTCACTTGGAATTTATGTATGGATCCATTTTTCTGGAAATCCTGCTCTCTACCCAGACCCATTTCTGTCTGTCCAGTTTGAAATTTCAAACTGTGCAGAGAATCATGGAATTATTGGAAGGACCCTTCACTTTATATTTGAATAAAACTGAGTGACAATAGTTGAAATGCCTCGCCCAGTTGTTACAGTGGCTACTACCTTCAGTACACACCTTAATGTCTTCCCGCAAGGCCTGATCCTGAATCTCGACCTGCTCTTCCTGGCAGCCATTAGATGATGGTGGATCTGATCATTCACTGCGCATATCTGCAAGTCATCAGCTCCTTGCAATAGCCAGCATTAAGCTGCCATCACAAGAAGTAGTGGGCATAGAGGATAGAGCACTTGTTGGATTGGAGTTGTACAGGCCTGGGATCTTATGGCTGAGTGACCGTGGGCAAATTTCTTCATCTATTAAATCTGTACGATGGGGATGATACTGATGGTACCTAACTCATAAGGTTGTTGGGTTTCTCAAATAAGATTTCTATAAAAATATGTGCAGAGTGCTTTGCAAACCCAAAAAATTAATATTAAAATATTAATGTGTAATGTATTATATAATATATAAAATATTAAATTATATAAATGTCAATAACAGTAATAATTACATTATTATTTTGTCCTATTTCAAAATTCCTAGCCTTTCTTGACCTGTTTCTTGTCTGAGGAAGACAGGGCAAAGATGGCTGACCAGTGATCATGTTCTTCTTGGATCAGGTGACCGTCTCTTTACTCATGTTCTCTTTGATGCAGGTGCACTGTCTTCATGGGAGAGTGGAAGAGGAGGAGAGGGGTTGGAGAGACATTATGGGGAAGGATCAATAGGCCTCATACCCTGAATGTGGAAGGTGAGGGAGAAGGAGTCAGAGAGAATTCTAAGCTTTAGGGCCACAGGAACAGGAAGGATGGCACTCTCCTATGAACAGAAGTAGGGACGTCAGGGAAAGAGGATGAGTTTGGGCTTAGATGTGCCACCAGAAAGATACCAAAAAAGGATTCTTGAGACAGTGACCACTGAATTTGTACTCAGAAGACCTGGGTTCTAAGCTCTGTCACTTATTAGCTGGGTGATCTTGGTCAAGTCATTTCATTTTTGGGCCTCAGTTTCCCCTAGAGGTTGTCTCTGAATTCCTTCTAGCTCTAAATCTATAAGGCTATGTTCAGTAAGCAGGAAAATGGTGAAGGCTAGAGATTCATACACTTGGAGGCCAGCTGTAAAAAGGTGATAGTTTAAGCCCTCCTTCAAATTTTCTTGAGCACTTCCATTGGATCTCTCGTTCTACTCAATTGATCAACCCATGAGCTTTTATTAAGCACCTACTATGTGCCAGGCACAAATATAAAAGTGAGAAAATTTTCAGATCTTAAGGAGTTTATATCCTACTGGGAAGTTAAAACCTGTTCATAGATAAAAAAATATTCAGTAAACTGGAGTGGAGGGTGGGTGGACACCAACAATCAGGGAAATCAGGAAAGCTTTCTTGAAAGAGCTAGTTAAATGAAAAAAGTATTTATTAAGTACTTACTAAGTCAGGCACTGTGCTAGTCCCTAAAGTGAGCCATGGATTTCAAGAAGTGGAAATGAGATGAGAGTGTGGATGTAGGGGCCAGTTTGTGAGAAGAAACAGAAGTGGGAGATAGAGGGGAATAGCCCTCATCACATACTGAGCTGGTATCATGTTTATATGCATGCCATATCCTCCATATTGTACTTTGAGCAAGGACTGCTATTTTTCATTTTTGTGTCCTCAGTGCCTAGTCCAGTGCCTTTCACTTAATAAATCTTTGTTGCATTGAAATAATGAATGATGGCCCACAGATTGCCAAGGGAGAGAACAGAGAGAAGAAAGAGAAGGCTGAGGACAGAACCTTGGCCCGCACCTCCATGCATGTGTGGGAAGAGTCAAGAGTTAGCAGAGGAGATAGGGAAAGAGTGGTAGGAAGTAAGAGGACAATGAGGCAAGTGCAATGTCATGGAAACCAAGACAAGAGCCACGATAAAAAGAGGTCAAGGGCTTGGAAAGTGTCATTGGGCAGGATCATCAGGAGGTCATTGTTGACCTTTAGGCAAGAGGAGGCAAGCATTTATTAAGCACCTACCAAGTGTGCCAGGAATAGTGCTAAGTATTTTACAAACATTATCTCATTTCATCTTCACAACAACCTGGGAGGTGGGTGCTTTCATGATCTTCATTTTGCAGTTGAAGGTAACTGAGACAAACCTAGGTTAAGTGACATGCCAAAGGTCACACAGCCAGTTTGTGAGGATGGATTTAAAGTCAGGTCTTAATTCTAATCATAGTTCTCCATCCCTTGGACCACTTAGGTAGGTATCTCTATTTAATATTAATATAATATTGGGAACATAAACTTGTAAGCAGGCATTCTCAACTGAAGTTTGTGAACTTGTTTTAAGAATATTTTGACAACTGAATTTCAATAGGATTGGCATCTTTTATAATAAACATATTTCTTTTTATCCATTTAACAACAGGATTCTGAGAAAGAGGTCTATAGGCTTAACCAGGCTTCCAAATGAGTCCTTTTTACACAAAAAAGTGAAGAACCAACCCCTGGATTAAAGAGTCAGTGAGGGGTAGAGCAATTAAAGGGTGCCAATGGATCTAGATTACTCTTTGTAGCAAATTGGCAGTTGTAACAACAAAGCTTCTGCTCAGTCAAAGAGATTATAAAAAATACTTCTCTCAGGAAGGGGTTTCTCAGTTCTGGACACACATGGACCAGGTTCAGCCCTGGGGGAGCCTAACTTCCAAAAGAGGGATCAGGTTCTTTTTTGTTGTCTCTGGACCATTTATACCACTACCCTGGAAAATCATGTAAAACTTAGATTCAGGTCTTATCTAATGTCTTTCAGAAGGGGCTAGGAGGAAGGAACTCAGTGGATAATATAATTCAGGTACAGGACAGCTATTTATTTCCTCTTACATTATTTCCACTTACATAAAGTAAGTGTTCAAACCACAAAATACTCAGAAGCATGGATTAACAAAGACTTAAATATGAAACAGCAATCTATAACTGCTATTATACTCTTTCAGAAGCTTGATAATTAAATCATCAAAACATGAAACATTTTTACAGTACTGCTGAACACCATTTCACGTTGACCTTGGCTCTATGCTGTCTGAATAGGCCTCTCAAGATTCCTATCTTCCAGAAAGTCAAGCTATGGCTTGGGGCTCATCCTCCTGTCAGTAACCATCTCCTTCAATAAGGGTTTAAGTGTGTAAAAATTCTCCTAATGCCAGCCAGTTTCAATGGAGGGACCCAGGGGTTCCTGAAATCTGCAACTCAAGAGGTTACCTCCAAGGCTAGAAACATCCATCTCAGGATTGCTCTTTGGTCACCTCTACTCAGGGAAGTAGAACAGATAGTCAGAGGTCACCAGGCTCCCACTTCCATGTATGAACAGTTCCTTTGTCTTTTTTGGCAGAAGGCAGAGAGTTTCCCCCTCACAGAAGTTCCAGGAGAGAGTCTTCACAGAGATTGACAGACAAGAAGAAAGAGAAAGACCTGAACTAGAATGATTTCTTTAAGGTCCATTGAGTGAGTGGCTCTTTCTGGTTCAATGCTTTGTCCCCTCTTCCCTTTGCTGTATGGACAGGGAACAAAGGTTTGTTGAATCATCCCATAATCCTCCAGTGTCCATGAGTACCTTGTCTGTAGAAGTGGCCAGTGGAAGCTCTCCATGGAGTGGGTTCTACCTTCATTACACAGTAAAAACAAAGAGAGGTGACTCACTTTTAGGGAATCTAGTTTTTGCTCAGGTGTCTTCAGGAGATAGTGACTCCGATGGGGAAGGGCTAAAAGAGTTTGGGGGCATTGGAATGGTGAGGCTAGAAAGCTGAAGAGTGAAATGATGGGAGAACTGGAATTAACCATGGTGTCTGGGAAAGATTCTCTCCCATTGTGCAGTAGAAAAAGCCGCTAACGAGGATCGCTGAACTCAGGTTCTGAGTTCAGCTTTGTGCTCTGCTCTAAGGATCTCACCCCTTGGCCTGGACTTCAGTTTCTTCTTCTGTAAAATAAAAGGGTTGAATGGGGTGGTCGTTAAGCATGAAAGCTCTGATCTTTTCCAGCCACTCAGTGCATCCCGAGGAACCACAGATTTCACCTTTTCCACTCCCCTTGAGTGATAATCCTAAATCTTTAGTCCTTTCCTGTCCTTACTCTCCTCCAGCTGCCCCCACACCCTTCATCTCCACCAAGGACCCTCCTGTAGAACAGTGCTTCTGTACTTGACCCCCAGTGTGGGGGGAGGATGAGCAGGGTTAGGCCTGGAGGATCTGAGAGACATTGGGATCTTGCTGGTGTCCCTCCCCATGCAGCCCCTCCCCTCCCCTTCCCCTCCCCTTCATCTTTGCCAAAGGAAAAACACTCTCCTGGGGAGGGAACTGAGAGACTTGATTGGAGAAAAGGCTTTTTCAGGAAACATTTCAAAGTATGGCATCATTTGTGATGTCCCAAGATTGGGCTCTTCTGAGGCCTTCCTGGCTCAGGCTCATCTGGCAGGAGGGCCAGGCAGGCAGGGGAGCCCCAGGGCTGAGCTTGGCCAAAGTGCTGACTCAGTACAATGTGCTCTAAGTAGCAGCAAGGTCTGTGGGCCAGCTTAGCTCCCCCAGCCAGGAGCCAATGGAACTGGGGGTTGGCCTCTCCTCCCTCCCCTCCCCTCTCTCTGGAGAGGGAGGTGGCTCTCCCAGGCTGCTCTCTCCTCCTTTCCCTTTCCCTCATCCCTTCTTCCTCTGAGGCCCTGGCCTGGTTGGGTAAGACTGTTTCATTTAATGAGTCTTGGCTGCTGCCTGGCCCTGGACAGCTCAGAGAGAGAGGGAGAGAAAACTGTCAGGGGTTTCCAAGTCAGGCTTCTCAACCAGCTGGCCACATGGGGGAGGGGGGTCAGGTTGGGCCAGGAATGGGGTGGGGGAAGCTATTACTGAGGGGGCACCACCTTTGCCTTCACTCTGGGATCCCTGAATGTTAATGCTAGAAAAGATCTTAAAGATCATCAAATCCAACCCCACATTTTATAGGTGGGGAAACTGAGTCCCAGGTCAGGCTCAAGGTCACATGGCAAGTGAGTAGATGAAGGTGCTTGAACACTGGAGTAGATAGAGTCAGCCTAAAGTCCCCTTGCCTCCCTCCAATTTCCAGGAACCAAGTGCCCTTCTGTTCCTCATTTATACTGGGTAAGCAGGGAATTCAATAGGTCAACTTTTCCAGGGGTTTTTGAATTGACAAAGATGAGCTAGCTGCAGCAGAGTCTAAAGTTAATTTGTTTCCACTCAACAGGAGATGAAAGTGGTTAGGTGGATTACTCTACTGGGAATCAGGAGGTCTGGCTCCCAAGGGAACAAGGTGGGAGGGCAGAGTGGAAGAAGAGAACATTGGTTTTGGTATCAGAGAGTGAAGGTTTTGATACTGGCTTCTTATTAGCCGGGGCCTCCTGGGTAAATTCCATGATGTCGCTGAGTGTAAAAAGAGGGCGTCAGGCTAGAGGATCTCTACTGTCTGTCCCAAAGCTAACTTCCAGGATCCAGGTTCTAACGGTAATTCCCCGTAGGACTAGGGACAACACTGAGAAACTATTCACAATTTCTCCTTGTTCTTCCTCCTACCTTTCAGGCTCTCTTCTTGTCTGATACCTTCTGGTTGAGGCTGCCATATTCAGAACCCACAGGTCTGTCTTTTCTAGGCAGTGCCCTACTGACCCTTCTAAGGCCTTTCTTCCTCTCAAGATGAACTTATCTGGAGTCCCATACCTACTGCCAAGTTATAGGATCACAAGATACCAGAGTCAGAGAGGACCTGAGACATCATCCAATCCAATGTCCTTGTTTTTACAGAGGGAATACTGAGTCCCAGAGAAGGGAAATGACTTGCTTCACTTTCACTGGTCAGCAACTAGTTAGGTGCTTAATACATCACAAGTGTGTACTAAATGTTTGTTGATGGACTGATTGATGAAAGGCAGAGCAGTAAACAGAGTGAAAGTCTCCTGGTTCCTATTCCAGTGCTCTATCTATAGGCTGGGCACATTTTTATATATACAAGTGTATGCTAAAGTGCTGATGAGTTACTGTGTTAACACCTAAGTAACACATTTACATTTTAAGATAGTGGTGTTGAAAGGAATATGGAATCCATTCTGTCGTTACAGCCAATGAGATCATGAACAGTTAAGGGTTTTTACAAACTTGAAGGTACAATATTAATGTCATCTATTATAATAATTAAATCTTTTTGTTTCCTTTGGAGGGAAAAAGGAATATGGTGTTATGAGGGGGAAAAGCATTTATTAAGCTCCTACTGTGTGCCAAATACTTCACAGATATTATTCTCATTGGCTTTTCCTAACAACCCTCTGAGGTAGGTGTTATCAAGATCCCTATTTTAAAGCTGAGTAAATGGAGGCAGGTAGAAGTTAAGTGATTTGCCTAAGGTCCCATAGCTAGTAAGTGTCTAAGGCTACATTTGAACTTATAGCTTCCTGACTGTAAGCCCAGTGCTCTATCTGTTTGGATACCTAGCTGCCTCTGGAAGTTGGTGGTTTCTACTTCCAGCTCCCCTGTTAACTCAGTATGACTTTGGGTAAGACCCCTTCCTCTCTCTGGGCCTCAGTTTCCTTATCTTTAGACTAAGACTATACGGCCTCTGAGGTCCCTTCCAGCTCTAGAATTATGATGGCTCCAGAACTCTGTAAGTATAAGGCATTGTGAACTGTGCTTATAATCTAGTTGGGGAATAAAATGAACCTTCATGGAGAATAAGTAAGTGCCAAGATCTGCAGCCCTGAGGACCCAGGTAAGACAGCTTGGGCTGCATGGCACTGTCTCTTGGATGGATGTTGGCCCCAAATTGAGAAGTGGTCTTAGGAGCTGGATTGTCTGACTGTCCCAGAAGACCACAGAGTCTTCTCAGAGAGTACAATCTCGGGATTGAAACCCTCTGGAGGATCAATGGGCCTGAAAGCTAATTTTTTAAAACACAGAGCCCTGAGGGTTGTTGGGGGTGGGAAAAGAGAGATTGGAAATAACCCAGTCCACTACAAACCAAAATGAGCAAGTTTCCTATTTTTTCATAACTTTCATCCCCTCCTCTGTCCACCGGAAACCCAAAATATGTCAAATTAACCTAAAATTAGGAACATAAGTCACAAGAGAATTAAAAAACCCCCATGCGTTGGAGAAAATATTTTCATATCCTTGTGCTGATCACTTATTCTAAATCAGGACACGGTGATTACTCTTGAAATGAGGATTTTTTTGTTAAGACTCATGCCTGGAGAGGAAATGCTTTGAACTCTATTCAGTTCAAAGGAGGTTGAGATCTATGAGCAGGACCCAGCCCAGAATTGGAGAAGTTCTCATCCTGCTATCCTGAAAGCTTGGTCCTCAGTTCTGTGATCTAATCCTCAGCAAACTCAGGGCATGATTGCTTTATGCCTAGAAGAGTTGCCCAGCACACAGTAGGTGTTTCATAAGTGCTCTATCCTTCTATCCATCAACAAGTCATTTTTATTTGAAGGCACCACCAAGGTATTCCTTCTTGACCCCAGAGACCTCCTTCAGCTGGTCAGAGTGCTGGAAATCCCACCATTGGCTTACCTTCAGGATTTCCTCATTACAATTTAGATCAGCCTAAGACAGTATAAATTCATTTATAAAAGGACTGCACTAACCTCAAGCAAGTGTCTTTCTTTCTTTGGTTTCCATTTCCTCTCTAGCTCTAATCCTTGAGTTCTGACATTCAAGGATTTGATGCTAAGGGCAGCATCCTTTGGGGAAACGACATGTACAGTGGGAGAGTTTTTGTAGGGGAAGAGTGGAAGGATGCTGAGAATGGTTGGCTCAATCTGTTCTTTTCACCATCACGACTGAGTACTGACCATGTGCAAGATATCCTGTGAGGACTGGGGCGTACAAAGGGGATTTTAACTGTTCCCAACCTCAGGGAACTGATAGTCCAGTACTGGAGATGACAGAACTATAATACAATTTGAGTACAATCTAAACTCTTTGGGGTCAAGAACCTTTACTTCTTTATATGTTCATCACTTGGCATAGTTCTTTATATATAGTAGGTCCTTAATAAATGCTTGTTGAATGGAATATAGGGCAGAATGTAATAAGTACTTAAGAGAATGTAAAGTTTTATGGGACTTCAGAGGAAGGAGAATTTTATATTTGGCTGGGATGATCAGGGAAGACTTTGTGGAGGAGGTGGCATTTGTTTTGGATCTTTAAGGCTGGTTAACATTTCAGTAGACAGTTGGCATTCCACGTGGAGAGAATGAACTGATTAAAAGCAGGCAGATAGTACCAAGTGTGTTTGTGCAACAGAGTCATCCTGCTTGGCTGGAGCATTGTGTGTAGAGCCAGCTAGTGGAAGATTAAACTGGAAAGGTAAATTGGGACCAGATTATGAAGGACTTTGAATGCCAGTCTAAGGGGGTATTATTTGGTTAGTGATTGAAGGATTTTGAGAAGGGGAATGATGGGATAAGAGGTGCAACATTAAGATGATTCTGGCTGTGGCATTTAGAATGGATTCGAGATAGAAAGTGGAGAGAACTATTAAGAAGCTACTAAGATTATCTTTGTTTTGTTATTTCAGCTGTGTCTGATTCTGTGATCCCATTTGGATTTTCTTGACAAAGATACTGGAGTGATTTGCCATTTCCTTCTTCAACTCATTTTACAGATGAGGAAACAAAGGGAAATGGGGTTAAATGACTTGCCCAGGGTCACAGCTAGTAAGTGGCTAAAGTAAGATTTGAACTCAGGTCCTCCCGACTCTCTATCCACTGTACTACCTATTTAGGCAAGAGGTGAAAAGGGCCTGAATTTAAGGTGGTGACCATAAGAATAAATATGGGGAAAGGGAAGGTTTGGTTAGAGCTGGACAGTGGAATTTAAAATGACAGAACTCAAGTGCACTTATCGCAGCGCCAGGCAGGGTTGTTGATTGATTAGGAGATGGCAGAGATGGGAAATCAAAGATAATACTGTTTGGAATTAGGATACTGAGAGACTTCTCTCTTCTCTCTGAAAGTATAGTCTTCAGCTAGGTGGTGCAGTGGATAGAACACCAGTGCAGGAATCAGGAGGACCTGAGTTCTCACCTCAGACATTTAATGTTCACTAGCTGTGTGACCTTGGGCAAGTCACTTAACTCCAATTGCCTCATCCTGGGTCATCTCCAGTCGTCCTGTTGAATATCTGGTCACTGGATTCAGATGGCTCTGGAGGAGAAGTGAGGCTAGGGACCTGCACAGCCCTCCCTCACTCAAAATAAAGTCAAATGCAAGTCATATCATTGTTTCTCTGATGGCATGGTCTTCATCAGCAACGAAGGACAAATACATGCACTGAGAGGCTATAAGTATAGTGTGATTTTCCTGAGGACAGGAACCATTGCTGGGGGTTGGGGTGGTGTTTTTCTATTCTCCAACACCTAACATAGTAAGTACTTAAATTCTTATTAGTTTGGATTGCTATCAGTGACAAAGAGGGAAATCAATAGGAGAACAATCTTTTGGGGAAAAGAAATTTTACTTCAAACATGTTGAATTGGAGATTTTGGCAGGACTTTCAAATGAAAATGTCAAACAGGCAGTTGGAAATGGGGTCTAGAGTCTAGAAGAGAGGTGAGGGCTGTAGACAGATTTAAATCTTCATAAAGGTGATCACTGGAACCAACAGAGAAGATGAGATCTACTGAGGGAGAGAGTGGAAAGGGAGGAGGTTGGGAAACAAAGTGTTGAGTAGTGCCATCATTTTAGACTTGGAGGAATGCACTGGTACTTGATGACATAGAAGGGCATCGAGAGGAGACTCAGCAGACACAAAGTCAAATGACTTTTGCCTCTGGCAGCCTTTCTCCAGCCCAGAGAGTATGGTTGATCCAAAGGGGATGATGTGGCCGTGTCAGAAGGACGTGACTTTGAGCTAAATGCACTTGGGATCCCATAAGGAGCCTGGAGTGAGAGCAGGAATAAAGGTGGACCTGGTTTCCTCTGAATCTGGATGAGAATGGAAGGTCCCAAAGTTGTACATTTATGAATTATATACATCACAAGTCTTATTTTATCTTCATCTAAAGTCTCCTCTCTCAGATCATCAAGTTTCCTCTAGAGTCAGTTTACACCAAATAGAAAACTAAACCAGACACGGTTCGTTCCAATAGGACCACTCTTTCTTTCTCTACTTGTCACCTTGGATGTTAGCAAATGGAAGAAAGGAGAGGAGACAGAGGGAGTGAGGAGAGTGTTGGCTTCTTCTCTCTTATAGAACCACTGTCAGAGGGATTTTCCTAATGCCCAGCTCTTACCCCACCATTCACCATCTCAAAAGCCTTCAGTTTCTCCCCATTATCAAACAAATAAAGTTTAAACCTTGTTAGCTCAGCATTCAATGCTACATTCTACTTTGTCATTTATGAGGATTGGAAGTCATCTGAAATAGCTTCAACTGCTTAGAAGTGTGTGTGGGGAAAAGAATGTCTTGGAGAGCTGGGATGGGTTCTACAGGTTTTCATTTTTACACTTGAGGAAACAGAGGAGGAGAATGTTTTGTCTAAGACCAGATAGTGACTTAGTGGCAGAGGCTGGACCAGAACCCAGGACTTGAGGATCGTGGTTCAATGTTCTTTTTCCTTGACTGTACTGTCTTTCTGGCAGCTAATTAACGAAGAATCACTTTCCTGCTCATTGCTTTGGTGAATGCAGGAGATGGAATAGGCACATGGGAAGAGGCAGATGGGGAGGGGGGAATGCAATTCATAAATTCACAGTTTTAGGAACTTTCCATTCTGCAGATGCAGAAGAAACCAGCTCTGCCTTTATTCCTGCTCTCACCCCAAACCTTTGATGGGATCGTGAGTCTATTTAGTTCAATGTTGCATCTTCCTGACACAGACATATGGTTCCCTGTATATCAGTCACTCTCTCTGGGCTGAAGCAAGAGTGCCAGAGGCAAAATTCAAATTGGAGGCTTTGGGTTTGCTGAATCTCTTTTCTGTGCCCTTCTCTTGTGTCACCATTTCCATCTTATTGATTGGTTTGACTGATTTGAGATTTGAGCCTTAGCTCTGGGCCCTGCAGCTAAAAGTCTCCTACCTGCAGTCCTGAATTTTCAAAGTTATTTGGGCTTGTCACCAAATGATTCGCTAAGTCAGAGCCTTGACAACAAATCTGATCCCTGATGGAAAAGTAGCCCAGACCCGAAGAAGTTACTAATAAAAGAGGTTTGGGGCAACTTGTGGGGTTGGTAATGTGGGAAGACTCAAACTTCAGGTTCCAAAGTAATGGCCAGTTTCTTTAATCTCCCCTCCCCCGCTCAGCTCATCCCTTACCCTGTAACACCAAACTTTAGGTTATGAGAGCTGTTTTTGCTGTCCAGAAATTTGTCTTTACCCTACAAAAAGAGTGTTACTTGGGCAGTTTCAGGAGGCATAATGGAAAGTCAAGTAGATCTCAAATGGCTCAGTCCCAGTAATTTCCTTTCTTTATTTTCCCTGAAATGGGAGATGTTCTCTCTCCTTTCCTTTTTTCTTTTAAAATTAAAGTTTTTATTGATGTCTTTGGTTTTTATATTACAGTCATTTCTGGGATATACTCCAACACAATGAACCTTTCCTTGTAACAAAGAAAATTAAGCAAAATCATTCCAGCTAACTTTTCCGGCAGAGCATGCGACACAGTCCCTATCCCTCCAGCGAAGGGAAGGAGATGTCTCATCATTTTCACCAGGGCCAAGATTAGCCATTACAACTGTATAGCATTCAATTTCATTTTGATCTGATTAAATTAATCAATTAAGCTTTTCATTTCTATCAACGTAGTCATTGAGCATGTTGTTTTCTAGTTCACTCTATCAGTTCACACGAATTTTTTCAGGTCTCTGGATTACTCGTTGTCATTTCTTAAGGTGCAATAATGTTCCATTGTGTTCATATACCACAATTTGTTTCCCCCAACCAATGGATACCCTCTTTGTTTCCAGTACTTTGTAAACATATATATTTGCTGCTAGGATTATTTTGGTGTATAAGGGACCTTCATTTTTGCCTTGGGTTTCCTCAGGGCATATTACCAAGAGTGAGAACTCTGGGGATAAACAGTTTAGTGACTTTTCTAGCATAATTCCAAAATATTCTTCAGAGGTGTTGGACCCATTATAGAATATTGGTTGGACAGCAACCAATTTCTCCTTTAAGCATATAGTTGAGAGATTAGTTTAGTTAGGTAAGTTGAGGCAGTTTATCTAAGTTTACCTAAATCTTTCCAGTTTTTCCTAAAGAACCCAGTCCTGCAGATCCTCAGTCAAGGTTAGAGGTGGTGTGTGTGTGTGTGTGTGTGTGTGTGTGTGTGTGTGTGTGTGTGTGTGTATAAAATAACGAATTTAGCTCAGCTCAGCTTTCCAGTGGGATTAGATGTATACATATTAAAACTCCCATCCATGGAGGAGCATAACAGCTGGTTCCTGGGCTGTATGAGGCCCAGAGAAATGGGAGAGGGTACAGAGCATGCTGAAAGGAATGGAACAAGGGGAGAGGGCATTTGTGGAAAACTGGAAAACCTTTCCGCTTTTTGACTAAAGTTATTTTTCTTCCTATTTTCATTAGGACAAATCCCCTAGTGTGTTTATGTGCCTCAAGAAAGTCCTACAAATAACTGATGATACAGTTAGTGATTAAGATGTGAATCATCCTGGGGGAGAGGAGCTAAAGCTCTGAAAGGGGGGACATAATGTGTCATAAAGTATTTAGGAAATTATCATCCAAACCGCAAGGAAAGAGAGGGAAAGATGGGAATTCAGAAGTAGCCAGGGTTTGAAAGCTATTGAATGTTAGTGTTTGGTGCCAAGGAACAGAGCTTGGGGTGGGGGAAGAGTTTCTCTCCCCTTTTCTTACTTTGGCAAGGATAGCTCTGATAATGTGGAAAGGGCTTGGACACAGCTGAATAGAGGCGATGGGAACCCAGCTCTGAGAAATGAATCGGAATGAAAGGCTTCTTGTTTGAGAAATCCAGTAAAAACCAAGTGATTCCCTTGGAGGTAGAGCCCCTACCTTCCTGTCTGGTTCTTCCATGTTCTCTCCTTGGCTGGATCCCTATGGAACCAAGCCCTCTGATGGACAGTGAAAACTCGTCAGCCATCCGGATGTTTCAAAACATCCAGATGTTTGGCATCATGTAAACCTAGAAGATCCAGTTGACTGATTTACTTTTGTCACTTCCAGATGTTTCATTGTCATGTAGAGAGCCTTTGTATCTGATCCCACAGAATCCCAAGAGAAAGTGCAATGAGTGGAACTATAATATACTGATTATCCTAGCATCAAAGAATTATTAGAGCTAAGAGGGTCCTTTAGAGATCATCTAAACCAACCCCTTCATTTTGCAGATGGGGAAATAGACTCAAAGGAATTAAGCGACTTGCTCCAGCTCACTAGAGGCAGTTGAAGTATTTGCTAGGCTTTTAAGTCTAAGAAAAGTTCAGATTTTCTCTAGAACTTCTTGAGGAAGTTAAATTAAGGGCCCCTACTGTCCCCAGAGGTGGGACAGGGTAGCAGATTTGTTGTATCTATAGATGCAAGAGATATGATTATATCTTTAGATATAATGAGATATATCATCCCTTTTAATATAATGAAAGATGAGGGTGTCTGTCTCTTAGATGTGTTTAGTTTATGGTTAAGAGAGGATGAGGTAGCCTTTTCTGACTTGCTCCTTGGGGGTATCAATAAGTGCTTATTGGAACTAGTCAAGGAAAGAAGATTCCCCTGAAAATGACTGTTAGAAGAAATGGTTATCATTTTGTTGCAGTAATTATAATTTCTTACAGTTTCATAATATACTTTTAGTTTTCAAAGCCCTTTCATCGTCTCATTTCGTTAACCTGAGTACTCTTTCAATGCTGGACTGCATAGCCCTCCCTTCCCTGCTCCCAAAAGGAAGGGATCATTCCCTCTTCTGACCTAAGCCCATTGTCCTCTACTTACAGACTTAAGCATAATTTCATTTGTGTTCCCGTTGGCCATGTACATGTATTTATCATCCCTAGTAGATAGACTATCAGTTCCTGGAGAGCAGGGAGGGCATCTTGCTTTAATTCCTGTGCCCTCTTAGGTGCTTAGCACCATATCTGGCACATAGTAGGCGCTAATAAATGTTTGTTGAGATGAACAAATGAATCTTGTAATAATAGACTCTTAGACCTGACCAAGACTTTAATGGTCCTCTTCCACCCGGTTCCTGGGAAGAAAGTCCTCTAAGATGGTGTGGCTATGATAAAGATCTCTTCACAGCCAAAGGATGGTGAGGTTTGGGTATCCAGTGACAGCTAAGATGACTATCCCTCAATGAATATTGAGTTGTACATCCTGTGCGCTTAGTGCTAAGCTATGTGCCATGAAG
Source organism: Potorous gilbertii (assembly GCA_028658325.1). Taxonomy (NCBI): domain Eukaryota; kingdom Metazoa; phylum Chordata; class Mammalia; order Diprotodontia; family Potoroidae; genus Potorous; species Potorous gilbertii. The sequence continues at coordinate 49,273,645 of CM053772.1, read as the reverse complement.
GATCTACAAAAGATGGTATGGTCCCTTTCCAAAAAAGCTTACAGCTTAGTTGGGGGTGGAGGGAACGAGATCCAAGTATAAAGATAACTATATAAGTCAATGTGTTATTAGTGCCAATTCAGTTCAATTCAATTCAACATTTATTAAGTGCTTACTATGTGCAAAACACTGTGCTAAGTGCAGGGGATACAAAGATGAAAAAAAATGACAGTTCCTGCTCTCAAAGAGCTTCCAGTCTATCAGGGGATACAACATGTATCTCCAACGTGCCCATCCCCATTTCAGATAAATATCATAATACACGATAGAGGGCAGGGGCTTGGATAGACAACTTACCCCTAACTAGGAAATGAATGATTTGGACAGTAAGAGCCATGGGTTCTGAGGGGAGAGAACACACAGTGGATATGGGAAAGCAGAAAGAAGCCAGGTTAGGGTAAATACAGTCAAGACATAAGCATGAACGAGAGGGTTCTGGTCCCTGGAGTGGTCACAGCTAGGAGAACCTGGAAGATCAGGTCACTTTCTTACTATCTTCCACCAAGCTCATCCCTACTTCTGTACCTTTGTTTATCCCATTTTGTAAAACTCTGCAGTACTTTCTCTTGTATTTCTCTACCCAAATCAAAGCCGTTTTGCCCCAAGTGTTCTTAAATACCTGGAATTTGTGAGCTTGTTTTTTTTTTCTTTGAAGTATTTTGATGAATATATTTCATTATAATTGATTTCTTTGTAATCATATGTATTTTATGCATTTAAAAACATTATTCTGAGGAGTAAACAGGTTTCACCAAACTACCAAAAAGGTCCATGCTTGCCCCTGCACAAAAAAGGTTAAGAACCGTTGTCTGAGGTCTAGCTTAACTCTAATTTACTTCAGTAGCCTTTTGAGGTTCCAGTTCTCACTGATCACCCCTCTTCTGGATTCCTCTTGTATTTATGGCCTGTTCCACTCACTTGGCCCTTCGTTACACATTACCTTGTACTCTCTAGCTGTTTCAAATATGTCTCATAGGCATCTGGAATTCAACACATCCACAGTAGAACTTACTGTTCATCTTTCCTCTCTAACCCACTCTCCTCTTCCTAACTGGCCTACTACTCAAATTGAAGGTACCCCTATCTTTTCAGTCACTGCAATCTGTAATCTCAGAATTTTCCCAACTCTTCTCTCTCTCCTAATCTACATTTAATCAGTTTCAACTTCTTGTTGATTTGGTCTCAACTGTCCTTATATCTGTTTCCTTGTCTTCATCCACATTACCATCTCCCTAACTAGGCCCTCACTCCCCTTTACTTAGACTCTTTTGCTAGCCTACTAATTGCTTTCTCTGCCTCCAATCGTTCCTCTTTCCAAACTATCTTTCTTATAGCCATCAAATTACTATTCCTAAGGCACAGGTCCAATCAAGTCATCTCCCTGCTAGAGAAGCTTCAGTGACTCTTTGTCATCTCTAGGACAAACCACTAATTGCTCTGTTTAAAATCTGGCTCCAGGCTGTCTTTACCTCATCCCCTTGCATGCAGGATACATCCCAGCTAAAGTCACCTACTATACACAACATCCTACTTCCTATCCCTTTGCTGTCCCTCTTTCCTAGAATGGATTCATTCCTCACCTCTTAGAATCTCTAGCTCCTTTTAATACTCAGCTTAATACCCATCTCCTAGAAACCTAAGGCCTTTCCCAACCTCCTCAGTGTTAATTTTCTCTTGTTTGGAAATGACTTGTATTTTATAATGACTTAATTGGGTCCATTTTGTTTCCCCTTGTGGAATGTACATTCTTTGGAACAGGGTGTTTCATTTTTCTCTTTGTTTTTTCAGTACCTAGCATAGTACCTGGCAAATAGCTGGTGCTTAGTAAAGGTTTGTTGAATGAAAGCTTGAATGCTGGTTTTGTCTTTTCACAGGGACTCTAACATTAAGGGCTGGGATTATGTCATTCAGTTGTCCCATGGTGCCTAGCACAGTATTGTGTGTACAAGAGATATTTAATAAATACTTGACAGAGAGGGAGATGATGTGGTATAGTTGAAAGAGCACTGGATCCAGAGGTAAATGGCCTGAGTTCAAATCCTGATTACTCCCTATGTGACTTTGAGCAAGTCACTTTTATCTGCCTTCGTTTCCTCACTCATAAAATGGGAGGGCTGAACTAGTTGTTCTCTGAGGTCTCCCTTAACTCCAGATCCAGGATCATGGAGCACATTTATAACATATGCACAGGCTGCATATATAGGTGTATCTGGTAGTGTTGGAAACTAGGTACAGAGTCACGGAAAAACGCTGGCTTCTTAATAAAGTCAACCATCTTGGGACAGAGCGTAATTCTGATTTCTAATCCAATCCAGATTGAGAAATACAAACTCTGAGAGGGCTACAGTGGACTTCCCAGGAGTCTTTGGGAACACATGATATCAGATGTTTTAAAATGGTTCCTGTAGATGGAGTCAAAGAAATTAATTTATTTTAAGATGAAGATTTATGGGCAGTGCCATCCACAGTAAAAAAACAAAAATTAGAATACTGTGAAAAAAGAGTGGCTATAATAAAAACGAAAACAAGACAACCCCGGAAAACCAGATTCATTCTCCAAATACTGCCAGCAATTTCATGATATAGTCACTTTTTAATATTAAAAGTAAATTGTAAATGTGTCTTTTAAAAACAATATGCATAAAATAGATCTTATTATTCTAAAGCTCTTTCCTTTTAAAAATGCTTTTTTTTTCACAGTAATTTCTTAGGCATGTCATGTTTTCCCTCAAAGAAATAGTGCAATTGGAAGAAGGAACACGCTGTCAGTGGGTTAGGACTCCTGTGCTAATACAAGTCCTTGTAGATTTCTTGTAGGAGTGGGTGAAGGCTCATGTCTGTCTCTGTTTTCTTGATGACTTGCAACAGCTGCACGTGCTCTGTTACAATCTGTCTGAGGTCTGTCATTTTCTGAAGCAACTTGGCAAACAGCTGGGAGGATTCAGGGTGGTTCAGCTTGAGCTGGAGCTCTAAGGCCTGCAGCAAGTTATCCTGGATGTCCTCAATGGGCTTTACATTCAACAAACCAGGGCGGTCTGGGGGAAAAGAATGGGAAACACATCAGAAGACAGACAGCAGGACAGGCAGTGAAAACGTGGTCCCCCAAGCCATCAAGAAAGCAACCTACAGCTTTCTTTTTTTTTCTTTTTTAATAAATTTATTTATTTAACTTTTTACATTTTCACAAAATTTTGGGTTCCAAATTTTCTCCCCATTTGTCCCCTCCCCCCACCCCAAAACACCAAGCATTCTAATTTCCCCTATCACCAATCTGCCCTCTCTTCTATCATCCCTCCCTTCCCTTGTCCCCATCTTTTCTTTTGTCCTGTAGGGCCAGATAACTTTCTATTCCCCATTACCTGTATTTCTTATTTCCTAGTAGCAAGAACAATACTCGGCAGTTGTTCCTAAAACTTTGAGTTCCAACTTCTCCCCATCCCTCCCTCACCCATTCCCTTTGGGAAGGCAGGCAATACAGCTTTCTTTTTTTAAAAGCAAATCCCAATAAGAGATGTTGGAGAGGTGTGTGTGCGCATGTGTGTATGTTTGTGAACCATACAGATTCCTTTCAGCTCCAGACTGATGCTAATACCTTCCCTTTCACTCAACATTAAGCACATACTGTGTACAGAGCCTTGTACTGAGAAAAGATCTGAATCTTAGCTAAGATATGACCCCTGCCCTCAGGAAGCTTACATCTAGGATGCAAATACAAATGACTATAATACACAAGGTTATTTTATCATTAGAGAAGGGTAAAGCAGCATGAGGTGAACTCTCAGGAGGATAGTTGTTGCCAAATGGAAACTTCATGGAGAAGAGGGTACTTGAGTTGTGCTTTCAAGGATGGATATTCAGCAGGTGAAGAAGGGAAAAGGAAGCCATTCTAAACCTAGACCCCTCCCTGTGAATTAAGGCAAGGAGGCTGGAGAGTGTATGGGCTGTTTGGGGTGCAGAGAGTAGACCAGGGCTGGGTTGCAGTGTATGTAGGGAAATGATGGGAAATAAGGATGGTAGCAGACCACAGAGGGCCTTGAACTCTAGGTAAAGGAGTCTCAACTTGGGGGACAGTAAGAAGTCCCTAAAATGTTTTTTTCTTCATGACCATCCTATCTCCAATCAGATTTTGGATAGCCTTACTGAGCTTTAGCTAATTCATTTTCAACTGCCTGGTTTCCTTTTTAACACAATTTACGCTTCACTGTCTTGACCTGCTTTCAATCAATAAGCATTTATTAAATGCTATGTACCAGGTACCATTTCAACAGAGACTTTTTATTTTAAGCCATTTCTAATCTGTTTAAAACCTTAAGTTTCAAATCTGAAAATTTTTTAAAAATCATTTTTCTTTCAATCATTTTAAAGTACAATGTGCAAATGAAGGAACACAACAGGGCAGTTTCCTTGTAGAGCTTAAATATTTGGGCCTGGCTTACACACAGGACACGCAGCCCCTCTATATTCCTAGCAGGAATCCCCAAATCTCACTCCTTGAGGTTTTAGCGTGCCTCTCTCTTTTCTATTGTCAGCTCTGGTCCTTAGTGGAAATACTTCCCTGTTGTCCCTTCCAACTCATTTGGGGTTTCATTTGGGGAAAATGACAGCATTTCTGTGCTTTTTATTCAATTGCTCTGGGTGATGCTGAAGCCTTCTCAGCAGAGCCGATCTCAGATTGGAACACTGGCTTGAAAGCTACAACTGCCCTGCTCAGCCAGCAAGCCTGAATCATTCAGCTGTGAAAAAACCACCGACTCTAACTCAGGGGCTTTGCCAGTAGCCAGTGATGAACTAGATTGCAGCCTCTGCCTGTGGGAAGAGGAAGGGATATGAAACCCCAGGCTTTTTGGCTCTCTATCTGGAAGTCAGTCAATCATCATTTATTAAGCACCTATGTGCTAAGCCCTGTAGTACAGAGTGATAGAAAGTATCTGGAGACCTAGGTCTCCTACTTCTCATAGGAGCTCTTTCTGTGTGACCCTGGACAGGTCATTTACTCTCCTTTGGGTTTTGTAGATCATCTCCAAGGTCCCTTCTTTCTCTAGCATCACAAGGAATCTTAGACTTAATTTCACTTTTTCAGCACAGGAAGAAGCTAGCCTGCCTCCTCTCTAGCTTTCCTAACACACCCTACTGACTCGAGTATTGGTGCTTTTGGGATTTTAGCATTTAGGCTTGGAATAATAACAACCTCAGATTCTAGGGAAGAAAGCAATGCTTTAGTCCTGGCCAAGGGAGTAATGAATGCCCCTGGAAGAGCTGTCTTTTTCCCACAGTTACTTTGCACTAATGAAAACCACCAGTAATCCAGGCTGTAAGCAAACTCAGACTCTGGTGCCTTTTGGACCTTATGTGTGCTGATGGTTTTCCAGCTTCTTTGCAAGAAATGGAGGGTCAAGGCTTCTCCTAGCAGACAGGTGGGGGACTTCTAGGGCAGAGTGTTGCATACATTTTCAGATGTAGTCATCTGTTTTTCTTTGTGATAAGGGAATGATTGATAGGGGGAGGAAACTGGGAAGCAGAGGATATTTCTAGAAATGACTGTGATGTCAGAATCAAAAAGCATCAATAAAAATATGTAAGTATAAACAAATATCTATATCTATCCACCCACCCATCCATTTATCCATCTCTCTCTCTTTCTCTCTCTCCACATTCACACAACACACACACACACACACACACACACATAAATCCATGAAGAAAGGGAACATTATCACTTCCAAATCAACTGGTTATACATAGTGTCCTCTGAACAACTGACAACCATTTCTACAGAGACAGGAGTGGGAGTGACCTTGTGCAGCATGCAGGAGTGGGGGTATCATTAATGGCATGCCTAGGGACATAGTTCTCTCTTGCAGGGTATCCCATTCATTCAGATTGTGACTGTACAGTATGAAGCCTCCCTCCCCATGAGCTACAATAGAAACTAGCCAAGCAATAAGGTCCAAACTGGCTGAAGCTATCACATTAATCTAATATTTGATTTTTCTATGGAAGTTTAAAAAACAAACCAACGAACTAAGAGCCTTTTGGCTGATCCAACTGATATCCAACTGATCGACCTTGCTGGAAACACTTGGCTTTGTTGCTTAGTAATGGAACTGGCCTCACTGGCCGAGGGGGAAGAGGATCTGTTTTGGATTTTCAAATCCCCATTTGGAATTATTCTTTATGATGTGATAGAGGAAGATTGGCTGAGGGGCTGAAGTTTTGTGGCCACTGATTAAATACCTTCTCTCCAAAGACCAGTTAGCTCACTTCCAGAAACAGCCCATAGGGGAGAGGATCACATATGAGGACAGGCAGTAGAGGGTAGTGGAAAGAGTCCCAGAGTTGAAATCAGAATTCTGCCTTGAGTTCAAATTTTGGCTCTGTCATTTACCACCTGTGAGAAATTGGGCAAATCACTTCTCCTCCCTTGTGTAGAAAATGCAGGAGCTGTACTACATGACCTCCATGGTCCTGGCCCACTTGAAAATCTCTGGAGGCTCCAAAATGCGGTTTCATTATTTGACACTTAATTTCCCATCATGTTTCATTGAATAAAAAAGAAAGGAAAACCAAAAATGTAATGGGAAAGATGTGTGACAAGCTCATCGAGTAAATTAGGAATCTTTGAGTTCTAAAATAATGATACTAAATACCAGTGTGAAACTGGGTAATTTCTTAACTTCTCTGGGCATCAGTTTCCAAATCTGTAAATAGGGTTGCACCAGATAGTAGCTCTAAGGTCCCTGCCAGCTCTCATGCAATACTATTCTAGGTGTACAGATCAAAGCAAAACATCCCTGCCCAGCTCCCCCTTTTATTAAGGTTTCTGTGGTTTTAAGCTTCTGTCTCTGGAGGCTGAGGCCTAGAGGGCACATTCCCCGCTCTGACTCTCATAACCTGTTGGATCTTGGGTGTCCCTGGGTCTTCCTGGGCCACAGTTTCCTCATCTGTAAAATGAAGGAATGGGAGTAAATGATTCCTGGGTCTCTTTCAGGCCTTGTTTATGATGTTATGCACCTATTATCTCTGATGTAATGTAGGGAGTCCAAGTCTTATTCTATTCTGATCTTGAGCATGCTATGTTCTCCCTTGGCCTCAGTTTCCTCATCTGTAAAATGAGGGGGTTGGAATTGATGACCTCTAAGGTTCCTTCTAGCTTTAAACTAATGATATTTGTCATGGTACTTCCTTAGACACCTAGAACGCCCCCTTGGCCCTCAGGAAGCAAAGTAACGGTCTAGTGGGCCCAGTGGGAGACAGGCATCTTTCCTAATACTCTAGTGAGCATCTTTATATAATAACTGACATTAATATAATGTTTAAAAATTGTCAGAGTGCTCTTCTTTTAGTCTTCTAGCAATCCTGTGAGGCAGGTGCTACAGGTAATGTTATGATCATTGTACAGAGGAGGAAACTGAGGCTACAGACTTCTCCATGGCCACACAGTATCAAGGGGAGATTTCAATCGTCTTCCTGGCTCCAAATCCATCCCTCTACACACTAAATCATGCCACCTCTTCTAGTTATATCTGCCAGGTTACTGCTACTCCTTTTGCTCAGTTTCCCACTCTTTCTAGCTAATATTTTGCCCCAAATGCAAGCCTCTTCTAAACTGTGATGAGGATTAAAATTGGAGTCCAGGACAGGAAGGGGCTACAGGTCCCCCTTCCCCTGACATCTCCCCTGGCTCCATGCTGACGCCAGGCCTCCTAGAAGGCCCCTTTGGAAGAGAACTTTGTGATTTATACACTGCGGTATTAAGTCACCCGAAGAACCTGGAGTCAATTACTGGTTTGTCATTCCCTAGGCTCTAAAGGATTGGGAAAGAAGTCCTGCCTATCCCAAAGCTGGGAGCCCTGGAGCTGATTAGAGAGCAGTCGATTATGGGTGAATCCAGAAGGGCTATGAGCCCATGTCCGGGTTAGTCATGGGGGAACTTAACCAAGGTGGGTCCAAATTCTCTGAACATTCTGCAAACTGCCCACTTCAACTAATGGTTTCTCAAGAACAGGGAATAGGTAGGAAGGGGGAAATATCATCATAGGACAGATCATTTGTGGACACAGGCTTGTGGGTGCTGAGGCCCCTGAAGTTACTGGGGAGATCCTCAGGCAAGGACATGGAGAATCATGCTTAAAGAATTCACTATTCTATAAGAGAATGTTACAGGCAGGTGCAGTCAGGAGAACCTAAGATCAAATGTGTCCTCAGACACAGCTGTGTGACCTTGGGCAAGTCACTAAATACTGATTGCCAGAGAGAGAGAGAGAGAGAAAGAGGAAGAGAGAGAGGGAGAGGGAGAGGGAGAGGGAGGAAGGAAGAGAGGAAGAGGGAATATTGGAGAAAATATGAAGACATGTCTTGATCGGCCAATTAAAATTGGGGACTTAGACAAAACAATAATCCAGGCAAATTCTGTCTTTGGAATCCCTTGCCATGAACATCACTTACTCATGAACTCCTTCTTATTCTTTAACTTTTAAGGAAAATTAATTTCTCACATAGTTTTCAACATTTTAATTGACCAGTAGCTAATATGAGCATTTATATGAATACACCCTACTTTTTTTTGTCTCTTCAATTTTCTTGTGATCTTCCCATATCTCTCCCTTATCTCCCTCTTGTCTGTTTTCTTTCATCTCTCTCCCTTTTACTCTCCTGTCCTTGTCTTTCTTTGTCTTTTTCCTCTATACCCCTCTCCCTCATGGCACCCATTTGTTGACTTTCTGTCCTTGGTTGCTGACTCTGGAGGAGGGGATAGTTACTTTGAATTAATGAAAAGTCTAAATTAAAGAAGGACATATTCAGAGACTAATAGGATCTGAAAAGCATCCATTCCAAACTCCTTTGTTTTACAGATGAGGAAGCTGAGGTTTCGAGGTTAAGTGACTGCCAGGGGTCACCCAGCTAGTAGGAGTCAGGGACTGGATTTGAACCCACAACTTCCTGACTCTCTATACAATATAGGCAGTTGATTACTCTCAGGAAAAACTGCTGACAGGGAAAAGGGGAACAATGTTGTTAAAAGGTCTCATAAGTGTTTAACCCACACATAAAAAAATGTTTATAATTTGTACATTCATTGTCTGAAGTCAAAAGCTTCTGCCAAAGTCCTTCATTCTTAAGTAGGTTTCACATGTTAACATTTTCCTTGTTATAGTCATGATGCTATTAATGCCTTCTCTGGTCCTGGTCCAAGTAACAGTCACTTCTATAAATAAAATACCTGATTATGTTTTGTTTGAATTATGGGGGCGGGGAGGGAGGGAGGGATGGACAGGGCAGGAGATCCAGGCTGAACAATTCACAATTTTTACCCTTCCATGAAGTAAGCAAGTGTCCCTTTTTATACCTACACAGTTCACTTTATCACCTTCCTCTCTTCCCTAAAATATTCTGATAACTGGCCTTAATTTTCTAAGTGCAAAACAAAACACACCCACACACAGTAGCTAAAAAAAGGGGAGGCAGACAGGGATGGGTAGATAATTCAATAATACTGACTATTACAATTTAATAATCATTTAATTCAATCCAGCAAACAGCTGTTAAATGCCTACTCTGTGCAAGGTATTGTACTAGGTCTCACAGCACTTCCCTAACCTTTCTTTGCTAAGACTGAAGCCCTTTTCACTTGATAACTCCCTCCAAAGAACTGGGTCTAGTCTTTCATTTCTGGATCCCTCTCTTTCTCTCTCATCTAACACAACCACCTCCATATCAGAAGTCTTCACTGGTGACTTCTATTAGTGTTTTCAGACTGAACTAGGACTTTCATTATTCCTCACTGAGAGAAGGCTGCCCGGACATCTGGGCATTTTGTGCCAGCCAGGAGGATGACCCATCTCAGTCTGGGGTCATACAGAGTTTAAACACACATTATGAGAACCCCAAATGATCAAATACACTAGAGCATACAGCCTCCAGTGGTGAAGGGAATGACTCAGTGGTTTGGATCTGAGTGCCCTGTCTACCACATCCCACAGTTTCAAAGCTTACAGATGATTGCTTGTCTGCTCACGTAACTTCTCCCAGACTGTCAGGTTTGGCTGCTAACATGGGCATCTTCCTGCTGAAGCAGCAGTAGTCAGGGTTAAATATTTCACAGTTACAGTATGTGCTAAGTTAAATTCTGCAATACCTAAGCTCTGCCATGGGCGTTAGGACCATAACTGGGTTGACTGAAGCAAAGATAGAAATGTTATTAGGAGCAAACATTAGGGATGCTTCTAGTTTCAATGGTCTGGTGAGTCATTTCCCACTCAACTCATCCACTAGGTAGAGTTTGCTTATCAATTGTGGGCAGAATGGCTATGGTGAAATGTAGCTCTTACTGAACAACAGTAGAGTCTGGTCCTAGCTGGGTCTCTGGTTGGCTAGGGGAGTTACATGAGAGTATAGTTCATCAAACTCATCAACCAACAAGACTTACACTGTCACTATACTGACCGTAGTCACCCATAGGGGTGGTCAGACCATAGATCTCATCATCATGCCAACCAAACCCCACCTCCATGATCCTGAATACTGAAATTCTCTTCTGTCATCATCCAAATCTTATTCCATCTCTCTCTGTTTGATGACACTCAGACCCATTTCTCATTCTTCCCCAAACCTTCAGTCCATTCCTTGTTCTTTCCATCCTTTATCCATATCCTAGGAATGTTTTCCTTGCCTTAACCCTGTAGTTAACCAAGTAATGGGCCCCACTCCCCTACAGTCAACTCTGCAATGTGCCCTGCTCCCCTATGATTAACTCTGCAGTGTGCCTCATTCCTCTCTATGTTCCCTGCTCCCGAATCTCTTTCAAACTCATGTTTCCTTTTGTCCCATTTTGCAGGCCTCAGCCTTGGGTTACTCTCCACACTACCTGCTTTTTCTTATCTTTTGAAGGATCCCTACTTCATTTTCCCTATGAATTTAGGATGCTTGGGCTCCTAAATATCAACAACCTTATACTAAATGGGCGATGGGAAGACGTTATATAGAATCAACTCTTGCAGCTGCAGCTTTGATGGAGTCATAAAACTCTACCACCAAGTGAGTTCTCTGGATGTAGAGATTAGAGGAAACCAGACATTCTATAGTGATTTTGCCAATTTGGGAGTCTACAAAGCAAACCAAACAACAAAATGTCTTTATTCTACTTCATGTAATGACCTGTATCTCCTTGGATGGGTTCTCTCATCGGTATCACTAGCAGTTAACTGATGATGTGTAAAACAGAAAAGTAATGAATTCATTTGCCTAAACCTGTGTTTGTATTGCAGGATAGAAATGATCCTTTCTAAATCTGAATAACGTCAGTAAAAGCAGCAGAGGAGAAGAGGCAGTGGGAGGAGCCTGGGGGAGAGGCTTTTTACTTTTCACCCACTTTTACCCATTAAAGCTATGGACTCTTAGGAGCCTGAGAGTCTTAAATTCATGGAGAAAATGATGTAAGGATCCTTTTAAGAACATTACCCTTAAAAATTTTTTCTCTCCTAAAACTGATACTGTCATAAAACAGTGCTCTCAAAGAAGAGGATGGGAGATGCTCTTTCTATTTGTCTTAGCTTATATTTCATTTTTTCTAAACAGGTTAGTCATCTTTTGTTTCTCTGTCTTCCCAGGAACCTGGAAACTTGAGAAGAAAAAGAATACCTCCACAGAAAAGGCAATTTAGGAACATAAAGGAGGTGTCAAGAAATGTTTGTACAACCAGGGTAAAGATGCCACACCTCACCAATTCATTCATTCATTCAACAAATATTTATTAAACAACTACTATGTACTAGGCGGTTCCAGACGGTTCAAAAAGAAACACTGACTGCTCACAAGAAGCTTACCTTCATTGCCACTTGGGAGTGAGAAGCATATAGGTAAATAAAAATTTATGAAGTAAAAAAAAACAACTAATTTTTTTAGGGGAAGAGAGAACATTAGTAACTGACCAGGTCTTATATGGGCGGTCCTAAGTAAGCTTAGCTTTGAAGGAAGTTAGATATTTCGAGAAGCACAGGTGAGGGAGAGAATTATAGTCATGGAGGGAAGGCAAAGACAGAGGTGAGAGATGAAATGTTACATTCAGCACTGGGAACCACAAGTTCAGCTTGCAAGTGTAGAATTTGTGGCAGGCAGTAAGGTACAATAAGCCTGGAAAGGTAGACTGGAGACAGACTGTGATGGTCTTTAATAGGGAGCCATTAGAGGTTCTTGAGTCAGAGCAGTGACATGGTTTCAGAGACACATTCTCTTTTTTTTGGAAACCAATTATTAGCAAAACTGGGAAACACATGGATCATGAAAAACATTTTGTTAAAAGTATTGAATTTGAAATGTGGCATTAATAATAATAAAAAAGATATGAAGCAAAGCTTGACATCTCTCACTCACTGATCCCACCACTGCAGCAGACTTCCTTATAATTAGTGATTAAATAGATATCTGAACTCAGGCAATGATCAAAGGGCTTTGCTTTTCACTAAATAGTCCCATAGGAAAGGGCTTTAGTGTTGAGAGATATAACTGAGCCTTTCCCTTTAAGTCTTTCTGAGACAGGATGAAGAAAAGGTAGGTCTGATTGCCAGAGTGCGAATATTCCCAGTGATTTGATAAATGTCCACATCTTGATGGAATTCACTGGGTTCAGTGCTTGGTTAAACTTTAATTCTGAGAAAGAAGGAAAAATGAGAACATTTCACCTGTGGGCAGGCACATAGGCTTGGCCTAGTTGTCATGGGGTGGTGACACTAGATACAAAGAAATGTGTAGACAGAAGAACATTCATTCCGCTTGGTCCCAGTACACTGTGCAAATGTACACAACTGCTCTACCCAGAATGTTTAATGTTAGTGATTTTAAAAAAGTGCTGCTAGGATGGATGGAGAATAAATGAGTTGACTCTTGGGACTTTGCCTAACCCAGTTCAAGCTTGAGTGGGTACCTGGAAAGGTCATATTATTTCCCATTTGTTACCACTGCAGTTCATTTTTCAGTTTCTCCCTGTTGTTAGGATGATGATGGGCATTTTGCCTCACAAAATAAATTGCAAATATTAAAAAAAATGGTAAATTTCCCACTCCTATGATTTGGGAGTTTGGGAAGAGTTTTGCTGGCCTCCAAACCTTTTCTTGGTGTGGGCTCTTTCCAACTGGCAGCCTCACCTACTTTCCTGTGCCATGCAGTATAAGCTCTAGCACTCAAGGGATCAGTGTGTCCAACATCATGGCTCAGGGCTTGTCAGCTTTGCTGAAGTGGAAGAAAAAAACACAGCCACTTGGCTTCCATCTTTGGGCACATTTGGAGAGGGCTTGTTGGTCTAGCTGGGGCCAGGAGATGATGCCAGCCAGGAGGGTGCTTGTGCTGGAGGTAATTTTAAATGGTATTGTGGGAGAAGGGAAAGGAAGAAGTAGAAGTAGAAGGGAAGCTTTGATTAAAAACTTCTAACTTCTATTTAATACTTCTGAGCTATAAAGAGTACTGCTAATCTGGGTCCATTAAACTTGATGAGTTTATACAGTGAAGGGGAATAGGGGTCATAGTTATCATCAACAATACACCAATACAGGCTATAAATGTCTATGTATGTGAAATCACAGGAATATATGATTAAGGGCTAGAAGGGACCTTAAAGGACATCTAGTCCAGCTTTCTAATTTACATGTGAAGAAACCAAGGCCCAGAGAGTAAGTGGCAGAGTTGGAATTCAAACTCAGGTCATCCAACTGCAGTCAATGCTTTCTTCAGTATCCCACATTTCCCAAAATGGTGCTGGGTTTACCAAGGAGGATAAAGGAACAAAGTAAATGATTTGGCATTTGCGCCCTCCAATACTCTGTACATAGAACATTGCTTAAACAACGTTCCTCCCAGTCACTTATTTATTTCTTTAGTTAACACTAAGCACTTATTAAGTGACTAGTATGTATGTACCAGGTACTGTCCTAGGTGCTAGGACAGTTCCAGCCATACTCAAGGAGTTTCCCTTAGAAGGAGGAGGGCACACATTGAAAAGAGTACTGGATTAGGGACCTGGAGTAGTGAGTTCTATACTAGCCTCCCTCATTATGGGATTTTGCACAAATGACTGGAATTTTTTACACTTGTTTTCTCATCTTTATGAGACGATAATTCCTACACTGCCTACTGCAAGGAATAGCTATGAGGACCAAATGAGATCAAGTCATATTTTGTCATGGTCCTTGAACTATATATGGAAATAGCTAGCTGGTACAGGGGCTAGAGACCTGGACTTGGAGTCAGGAAGCCTTGAGCTAAAATCCTGCTTTAGGAATACTGATTAACTGGGAAAGCCACTTAATATCCCTTAGTTTCTATTTCTTCGGCTGTGAAATGGGGAGAATAACAGCATATACCTCCCAGGGTTATTGTGAAGATTAAGTGATATAACTGCTCAGCGCTTTGCAACCTTAAACACAAATGTTTGCTATCATCATTATATCATCTAACAACTATGAATATACTTTTTAAAAAGTACAAAACCATTAAAAAGTACAAATCTATTAAAAAGCTACTTATTATTACTATTTACTACTGTAACACATGCTTCACTTGGCTTTCTCATGGAGGCTACAGAACTGTTACCGTACATTTAAGAGCCAAATGGAATGTTGTGGAAAGGGCAGTTTGGATTTGCAGTTGTAACTGTCATTTTATTAGGTTTCTTTTCTTGTTGAGTTCTTTCCTCTGCATGAATCTAATCTTGACTATTAGAATCTATGAAAGGGGAAGATAAATTTCTCTCTTGTTAGAATTATATTAACTGTTGTTTTATGGTAACATATGAGTCAAACTTTGTATAGAATTAAGTCTGGGGAGAGACTATTAAGAGTAATAGCTTGAGAGAATCTGGAGAAGGTGAAAGAAAGAGGATGGAGGTCTTTTTTCTTGATGGAACTTTTTTAATCTTTATCTTGTGAAGAGACTTTATATGTTATCTTGAAGGAACTAAATGGTGTGGGGCTGTGTTCTCAGAAGTGAATAATTTGCCATTACAGTGAGGGTTTGAGGTGGCTGTGGTTGTGATGATGATTATCAATGTCTTTCTTTTGTTATTGATTTCATATATAAATGCTAGATATTATTATTGTTAATAAACTATTCTCAGCAACTGATAATCAGTAATATTTAAAAAATCTTAGGTGATTTAAGGGATTTAATGTGAATGTATATACACAGATATATAAGTAACTATTACTGGGAAAGGTTTTGCGAGTTTCTTATATAAATTATGAGATATTTACATGTTACCTCCCCCATTAGGATGTATGCTTTCTGAGAGCAAGGACTTTGGATATATTTTTTTTAACTTTTCTTTGTATCCCTGGCTCTTAACATAGCACCCAGAACACAATAAGCATTTAATAAATGTTTGTTGACTGAAAGATGTGGTATTTCACTAATTAATGAAGAAATATACAAACATATCCCTAGATTACCCTAGAGCTTGGGATGATGGGTTAAAATATAGGAAGAAATCAAGTTCCAGGCTTAGGTTTGACATGACCTACAAGAGATTGCAGTTGACCCTAGACCCTTTAAACTCAGCTACCTTTATTAAGAAGCTGTCACTTGGATGACTTTTTTTATTAGTCCAATTCTTGCACAAAATGGAAGGTAGAGTAAGTGAGCTTGGAACAAATCTTGAGAGGAACTGAGTCATCTTTTTCAAACCTGGTTTTAGAAGAACTGACTGACAATATGTAGATGCTCTAGGGAAGCAAACTCAACTCCCTAATCTGAGGGTGTCATCAGTTCTTAGGGCCCAGAATGTTGAATAACAGTGATCTGAATGCTACATCACTATTTCCTCTCATCCCACTCTCCGCCACCACCTTCACCCTGCTAAATACTGAGTTAGGTCACATCAGATACGTAACATCCAAAAACCCCCGAATCTGCCATTCATTTCTTCAACGGGCCTCCCCATTTTTGTATCTCACCTAGACCAGGAACACATGTACCTTAACTAGAATGAGGTCAACTGGATCCCTGCCAAAACTTTTTTCTTTCTAAAACCCCTGAGGCAAGAGAAACTGAAGAGGGTAAGATTGTCAGTTGTTAAGGCTGAATTGAAGGAGAAGATGAGAAGTCTGATGGAAAAAGAGGCTTTTTTGCAGACATGGATTCCCTCCAATACCCCACACCCCCTTATGCAAACTAAAAGATGGAATAATGAACTTGATTGAACTAACTGTAGTTTGGGTTGTCATGCTCACTAGCCACAGTCTGCTCTACTCAAATGTATGAAAATGGAAACATTCCACCAAGTATTTGATTGTGCCATATGAAAGCCTTGTATACTTGGAAACATCTGTATAACTGAGAGTATCCTTCAGTGTTCATCTGGAAAGTTACAACTGCATAGAAAAGAAATTGTATGAGTTTATCTGTCATTGTATTTGTGTTTTATTTTTTTTGGTAGGACTTGTGATTTCACTGGTCTAAGGCCCTTCCAGTAAGAAAATTCCCTTGGCCAATGCAGAATGACACCTCTTTTGCAAATTAGTCTTAGAGCAGGTGTTCTTAAACTTTGAGTTCATGAATTAGTTCTTCTTACTATGTTGATATCTGTATTTCACTGTGACTAGTTGCCTTTATAATCTAATGTATTTCATTTTATGCTTTTAAGAACACTGTTCTGAGAAGTGGTTCATAGACTTCACTGGACTTTGCAAGGAGTCCATGATACAATCAAGGTTAAAAACTCCAGGGTCAGAGAAGTGTCTGGGACCCTGAGAGGTTAAAGAACTTGCCCAGTAGTAATGCCCCAGGTAGCAGGTCTTCTTGATTCCAAAGCCATTTTTTAGTCACTTTCCCAGGCTGCCTGTCTCCTTCGCTGGCTTTTAAAAGTCAATTCGCTCAGTCACTTATTTCAGGTGATAGGAGTAATGGAAAATCAAGATGGTAACTTTTGTATAATCTTGTAATCATCTCTAGGTCACCCTACTACGGCACACTGCCTCAGTATTAACTCCTGCATCCGGTTAATAATGAATGCTGATATTTATAAAGCATATCAAAGTTTGCAAAGTGCTTTATATGTGTTATCTTAAATGATGGTGAAAATCTGCTTGAGAGTAAGCCTAGAAAACACCACCACCACCATTAAAAAAAAAGGCAACAGACCTGGGCAATTTGGCCTGGAACTCGAGGACCTTGGGGGTTTTATGGCTCTTTGGAGGAAACAGGTTCATTGAAAACCAGGTACTGGTTATCTAGCTTACTTTAGGTTCCAAAAAACTCTTCAAGGCCTATCCTGGAGTAAATACAAATCTTTGGTTCAGCTTTGAGATCAACAGGTTTTTGTTGACTGGGAATGATCATGGCACCATGTTGAATAACTCTTCCAAGTCTAACCCTAGATTTAAACAAAGAGCAGAATTGCCTTCCTGCTGGGGGGCTGAGAAACCCAATGTCCTATTTCATAGCTTATTCATCATGACCTACTTCTTCTCTGTTTATTTCATGCTAAGAGAAGCAATATTTGTTTAGAGCAGAATCTGTCTAGTTGTACCTAGAACTCAGGAGGCAGAACTCTTGCAAAGTTACCAGGGAATCCAGATTTGGCCACTTTTGGTTAAGTCGAAAGCACTGGTATTGGGGTTAAAATGGCTGGATGAATTCTAGATTCTGATACTCATGGTACAGTAGATGGAATGGTAGGCCTGGGCCATGAAGACCTGAGTTCAAATCCAGCCTCAGACACTTACTTGCTGAGTGGCTTTGGGCAAGTTCACTTAACATCTGTCAGCCTCAGTTTCCTCATCTATAAAATGGGAATAATGATAACCAGGGTCATTGTGAGAATCAAATGAGATATTTGTAAAGTGTTTTTCATACCTTAAAGTGCTCTATAAACACCATTATTAATTAACCCTGAGACTCAGGCACCTCAAGTATAAAATGGAAATAATAAATATTTGTATTATCTAACTCACAAGGTGGTTTTGGTGAAAAAAGTAATGGCCCTTAACAGTGCTATATAAATGTGGCTTATTTTTGTATGACACTAATCATAAGATTTTCTTTTGTGTGTTAAGATAAAAGCCACATTTTAAAAACTAGATGGTTGCCAGCCCTGGAACTATTCTCAGAGATGAAAAACTAAAGCTTAAAGACTTAAAGTCCATTCTCCAGTAACAGACTTTAGTGAAATTTATCTAAAATCATTTTCCGGGCTAATTCGAGGCTAATTAATGAATTTCAAGAAGGGCTATAAATCACGTTTTAAAACAGACTTGCTGACGAGAAATGCAGCAGGGTACATTCACAACCCTTTTATTGATGACTCTACTTTTGGAACCACAGATGCACGATTACTCATTCTCGTCATGCGTCCAATCATATAAAGTAACACTGCCCAAGTTCATCAGAGCTTCGGCTGCCCTGGTCATCCTCCCACCCTTCCCCCACTGAATTAGGAACCAGAAAGCTTTGATTGGCTCACGTCCCAGCTGTTCACTTTCCCTAAATATCAGACAATGTGCCTTATAAAATTGATTGTTTTTGTCAAAAGGCTATACTTTCTCACTATGAACTACAGATAAATTAGGTTCAGACTCTTCTTTGTTGAATTAATTGAAATTCTCAGGGGCAAAAGATTGCTTTAATTTAAATTTGAACAAAGCCCTCTGAAGGGAACTGAGCTTATTTGAAGTGGCCAATAAAACACCCTGATATCCTCCAGTATATATTTTTGGTAAATGAAACCCAATGCCAGAAAGTTACTTTTAAATTAATTTCAACCTGACAGGGTAACTTTAATGAGATTTGTGCCTCCAAAAGTAAACTGCTGGATTCTAATTAAGCCGCTATGAGATGCCAATAGGCTGTAGGGGATCATGCTTCGTTCTGATGCACTGCACCCTGGATTCCAGCGGAATTTGGCTTCTAGAAGCACAAGAAAGGATAATGCTTGAAGGTAACCCTGGTACAAGGCTTCTTTCCAAAGAACCTGCAAGGCTTTAACACACATTGTTCACACTGGAGAGACAGTGCCAGGTGTAACACCTGGGAAAAGTGACTCGAACTTCGACGCAAAAGAAGCCATTGGCTCGAGCACTTAGGTCCCATGCCGTATCAGCAAGCTAGGTCTTTCTCTCATTTCTACCATTCAATTCACTTGGCTCTCAGGGTACTGAGGCCCTTAAACAGAGGGAAGCTTGTAGTTAGTCTACAGAAAACTCACCTAAAACCTTCGATTTACTAAGTAGTAAATTTACCCTTAAAAACAGTTTCTTTAAAGAAAAATGGGAGGTAACTATGCATATCTGTTATAAGGATTTTGCTTTTCTTTCTTTTTTCAATGAGGGGAGTTGAGAGGGAGACAAGGTGCCTCTTCATTAACAAGAAAGGAAGGAAGGAAGGAAAGGAAGGAAGGAAAGAAGAAAGATGAAGAGTTACTGCCAACCTTCCCCTTTTCCTATCCTGACTACCTAGCTTCTAGACTGTTCAAAGTGTCTGTTGAAGACAGACAACACACAATCAGAGCTGACTAGATTCTCATCAGATCTAAGGACTGGCCATTTCATTTGGATCAAGGTTCTAACAGAATGAAAGGTACGGTTTTGGTCACTAAACAAATCAGCTTGTTTTTCTGTGCACTAACCTAGTCAGCTGACTCTCTTAAAAGTGTACTTAAAAAAAAGTTTTGGGTGTGGCAAGGGGGTACTAACCAAGGCAGGGTGTGGATGTGGCAGGGTAATTCATCTGGAGACTGGGAAAACAACTGAAGCCTTGCCCTTCTGGATGAGGCGGTCACCAACTCCACCCCTTTTAGGAAGTATAGTCCATTATTATTAAAATTAAATAAAAACTGGAGGAGAAGCTTTGTAGTAGGTGAAGGAGTCAGTGTTTAGGTTCTGGTGGTAAAGATAGTACATGGAAGCACGGACAAAAAAAGATTCTGTGTCTCCCTCATATGCTCAGAGTAGTCACCTGGCCTATAAGCTTGACTTTATCATGTACTTGCAATCACACCACTTGGCACACAATTGGTATTTTATATCCAAAGACTCTAGCTGGTACAGGGCTATAAAGGGGGAAGCCCATTAAGAGGGAAAAGGGAAGTCGACCACTGCTTTTCCCCACTTCTTCTTCAGCCCACCCTCCATGGAAAGTCATAATGGAAGCTTACCTCCACTGAGGATGATGACAGCTATAAATATTGCTAGGTCACTATCATCTAATTCCAGTGCATTGAACTTTATAGCAAACTCAAACTTGGGCTCCATAAAGTCACCAAAGGGTTTTCTCAAGCTCTTCAGAAACTCTCTCGTCATGAATCCCTGGCCCTCGGATATCAGAACCCCATCTTTATTCATCAAGGAAGCCAGCATGGTGTAGATGATCTCATGGACACCATACTTCAAGAGGGTCACTTGGTCATTCAAGTCAAGGTTGACGAAACCTGGAATGTTCTTGGCATACTCGGTGATCTCCTGGACTGCCTCCACGGAGCGGAACTGACACCCCTGGAAAATGCGTATGGCCACTTCTTTGCTTTGTTCCTGCAGGGGCGTGTTGTGCTTAAATTTAATCTTGTCTTCTCCCATCATTAAGGAATTCATGTCATAAATAACAAATGGCTGAAAACAGAAAGGGGGAGAAGTGGATGGAGTTAACCTAATTTTAATTAGATTACTGTAGCATCAGAGTTCATAAAACAGTTTTTTTTTCACATGTATTTGCCTCCTTTGTAGAAATCCTCAAAGCTGGACACATTTAATGAGACTTCTCTTATCTTGCTGTTCATTTAAATAATCTACTGAAACCAACCATGCTTAATCTTTTTTAGGCATTTTCACTGAAACCATTCAGTTGTGGCTGGTTGATTTTTAAGTGACAATCTTTCATGTTCTCAGGATATATTGTTTTGGGCTTTTTAAAGGAGGTGGATCAGATTTATGATTTCCAGGACACAGGGAATGCCTGGTGTGAAAACACCTTCAATCAATCAATCAACATTCATTAAGTGCCTACTGTGTGCCAGGTACTGTCCTAGATGCTGGGGATACAGATATAAAATTGAGTCAGTCCTTGTCATTAATGAGTATACATCACATCTCCTCTGTAACTTATAGCTTTAGATAGTTTCTTGGAATATTGAAATATAAGTTTCCATGAGGTACACAGTGAGTAAAAAATGTCAGAAGTAGACCTTGACTCTTAACCTAGACCTCGACCCATGGTATAAAAATGCCTGTTGATGTTGGCCTTAATGGTGCAAAACTATCTGTTTACTTCTAATTGTTCTGTTATATGGAACAAACTTTTAGCTTTCTTTCATTGAAAAAATGGTCACCAGTGGATTGACTTGGTCAAGAAAACCTCTCCTCAACCTAAAAAGATCCACTATATAACGAGATTAAATCTAAAATCTCAAAGGCTTCAAAGTTTGCATATGAAATATACTAAATGATAATAAATCAGTCAGAAAACAGATTAGAAAAATCAAGGCCAAGAAAATGTCTGTTTTTAAAAAAAAATACTCTGGAAGCAATCAGTTTCGGAAAGAACAGATGTAAGGCCTCTGGGTAAGAACTGCAAAAAGAAATGGCCAAAAAAAAAGGTCTGAATTTATCTTAGCAATGTGAATCCTTAAGGGACAAATTATCGAGTAAAATACATGCATCATTTCTGTGGGTCTGCAGCAGACTACTTGGGAAAAGCAAGTTGTATTTGAAAAGTAATTGGCTTTTCTTCGCTCATTACAGCATCATGCAGATGTGGCCAGGGATCTATCTGGTAGAGTGCAAAGAAAGAGCCAGGGAACTGGAAGTCAGGTGACCTGAATTGTAGTCCAAGATTCTACAATGGAAAGTTAGAGGCTCTGGAGTCAGAGGACCTGGGTTGGAATCATGGTCCCGTCACTTGGTACTTGGTGTGACCTTGGGCAAAGTCACTTAACACCTCTAGGTCTTAATTCCTCATGCATAAAAATGATGATTTTGGACTAGGTGACCTCTACTCTAAGTTCCTGTCCAGATCTAAATCTATTTGTAAAATGAGGGACTAGATTGCCTCCGAAATTCCTTTCAGAGGGTTGAGAACATGAATGGTGAAGGGAAGGTGATGATGCCAAGAGTTACATCCTTGGAGGAGCAGTCAGAATGCTCACTGAAGTCAACTCACACTAAGCAGAGAAAGGAAGGTCACCTCAGTTGAGTTCCTTCCTTGCTGGGAACCCTGGCAAACTCTGATGTGCAACTGGGTTCATGGTGATGTCAACTGGTTTAGGGATAGATAATACCAGAAAAGACTTCAGAATTTTCTGTTAGGGCTTGGTCTGCTGAATGGGTATCAGGATAACCTTTAAAATTTTAGTTTACTCCTGTGTAAAATGGGAAAAATTGAACTGAATGGTTTTTAAGATTTTGCCCACAAATGAATGAATAAGTAAATATCCTATTGTAAATAAAATCCTATTATCCTCTGACCTCTTCCAGCTCTATCAACTGAAGCCTTAAGTCAGTTACTTGTTCAGTTGTTTGAGTCATGTCCGACTCTTTATTACCCCATTTGGAGTTTTCTTGGCAGAGATATTGGAATGGTTTGCCATTTCCTTCTCTAGCTCATTTTTACAGATGAGGAAACTGAAGCAAACAGGGGAAGGTGACTTGCCTAGGGTCATACAACTAGTAAGTATCAGACACCAGATCTGAACTTGAGAATGTGAATTTTCTTGACTCCAGACCAGTCAGTTATACATCGGAAGAAACAGTACCAACATTATAATGCTTTAGAAGCCCCAATCTCTTGACAACCCAAATTAGTCTACCTCTATTTAGTATAATCACTCACCAACTATGACCATTCTCTAACAAGCAATTCAGTTTAGTGATACTGTTTGCAACCCTAAGCTTCAGAGGCCAATAATGAGTTAACGGGTCCGGCACAGCTCATGGTATCTCTGTCTACCTCAGCCTAAGGAGGATCTGAGATGGCAGGAAGCCTGCCTTCAACAACAATGCTTCCTCCTAGGTTTCTAAGATACAGGCTGTTCTGTAATGTCAAATTGGCAGTTTCCCTTATTGATTTCAGAAGAAAAGTTGGTGTTCAGACTTCTGTCTTCAGAAATTATGTTACTATGTGAAGAAGAGAGAAGACAATGCCAGGGGATGGACTGGCTCAGATCCGTATTCATTGTGTCTTCTCAGGATCCTGGGGGAATCAGTCTCAGAGCTAGAAGGCCCCTCAGAAGCCAACTGGGCCAATCCTTCACCCTACAGAAGTAAAAAGGGCAGTGATTTACCCAAGGTCACACAAGTTATTGGTAACAGAGCTGAAATTCAAGCACAGGTGTTCTAACTCCAAATGCCAATGCACTTTTCACTCAAATCAAAAAAATAATCTATCAGTAAACATTTATCAAGTGCCTGCTACGTGCCATGCACTGTGCTAAGCACTCTACTGCCTTACACTACACCATGTCACCATATGTTCTTAAATGTACATTGCTGTGAGGTCAAGAATGACTTTCAGATTTTGTATATAATTTTTTAATTCATTCATGCACTTTGTGTGTATTGTTGGCCATCATAGCTAAGTACACTGGTATCTTTTCCCCCTAAGCATTGTCAGCCCTTGGAGGGCAAGGATCGTTTCCTAATTTAACTTTAGATATCTCTTAGTAAATGTTTATTATATTGGATCAGACTATTATTTTTTGAGAGGTAGCAAAGTCTGTAGGGACACAGTAGGGAAAGGGATGTCACTTCAGTTGAATTCTTTCCCTGCTGGAAACTCTCACCAACTCTGGTGTGCAGCTGGACTTGTAGTGGTGGCAACTGATTTAGAGATAATACCAGAAAAGTCTTCAAGATTTTCTGCTAGAAAGACCTAGATTCATCATCTCCCCCCACCCCCGTCCTGATACATTCTGACTGTGAGACCTTGGGCAAGTCACTTAAAACTCCCAATACTCCCCCAGGCAATTTTCCAATTCTCCTCAGTTGTGGATCTGCATGGGTTCAAAGAATTTCCTCACTAGGAGTTCCCTATTCTAATGAAGTCACAGGTCTGGTCCCAAAATAAAACTGTATTTCGAAAGGTAGTGGAAGGAGAGCTGAACTCAGAGTCATAAGAACTGGGTTCTAGTTTTGGTTCTACTTCTTAACTTTCTGTCCTAAGTCATATCCCCTCACTCTGGGCTTCTGTTTGCTCATCTGTGAAAGGGGTAGAATATTTGCCCTGACTACCTCACTGGGGTGTTAAGAAGAAAATATTTTGTTATGTATAAAGTCTTAGAAGAATGTGAACAATATTATTTTTATTAATTGCCCTTGCCTTGCCATAGAAGTACTTCTTGATGGCCAATTGTGCAAAGGATGGCCGCTGATGCTTTGATAGAAGCCAGACAAAGTGTGGCCCCTGCTCACATGAGGTTTATGGTCTGTTTGAATCCATGCTAGTGAAATATCAGCTCTCTTTAGTATTTCTAGAAAAGACTGCCAATAAAATTTCTAAGATGCTGTTGCACTGTACATAATATGGCTGTAAAACCACCTCTCATTCCCATAAGGCAATAGTATATATGGAACATCTGCCTTAACTTTTTCGACATGCTTCTGTCTAATGGCACAGCTCTTCAGTTCTGAGGATATGTACAGAATGCTTTCTTCTCAATGGAAGCCCTTTATCTGGAACAATGCCCTAATAAGTCACCCCTGTGACTCTGCGCTTCCCCCTCACCCTCCAACTACAGCTCTTGGTTCCTGTTTTTGAGACTGTGATAGTTAAACTCTGGGCACAAAAATCCTGCTAATTCTTTCTCCCCATTTAACAACAATGTGTCTTTAACCCCTTGGCAATCAATGGTGGTCAGGATTTCCTGGCAATAAACACTCAAGGACAAAGAAAAGAATCCAGCCCCCCCACCACACCATACCAAGTCATTCCATTTTTTCCCCCCTCAGCATTTCAGGTGCCAATTCTGCTTGGATGGTGGCTGAGCTGGAAGAGAATTTTGGGTATTTACATGCACATGGGGCTCACTTGACCAGGGAGCTCTTTATTCCATTTAGTCACACACTTATCTTGGCTGCTAGGCAGACTAGGATATTTTCATTGTACTCTGGAAATACATACAGGCTAAGGCCTTTTTTGGCCTTTGGGTGAACATTTTGATTGTAACATTGACAATATGTACACAATTCCCCTGTCCTAGAATATTCACCTCCTAGAGAATTCTGCCATTTAGGGGCCATCCTTCTATACAAGTACTACTGAGTACTTACTTTACATCCTTGGACTGTAAACAGTTAAACTTTCATCACTTTTACCCAAAGCAATCATGATGAAATCTGCTGCCTATCTTAAGACTCAGTGAAAAGATAGCGGTTTGTTTGTATTAGTGAGAGCTGATCTCTCATAATTGAGAGTGGAATTTGGCCTGTGAAGTTTGAATCGCTGAATTAATATTCCTCCCCTGTGCCAAGTTTTTCCTGATAAAGCATACTTAACTTTTCTGTGTATCATATGCATTTTTTTTGAACCATAAAGAACTGAGGTATGGCATTGCAGGTCCTTCCTGATTTATCTCAAACCAGTTTTTCCAAACTTACCTCCTTCTAACTTCCCTTCATGTGCTCTATGAGCCAGTCTTACTGGGCTAGTCAACATCTCCTATGCCACCTAGACTCTCTGATCTACCATATTATTGTCTACAAAAATACTCATTCTTTATGTCTCACTTCAAGTGTTATTTCCTCTGTGTCCTCTTAATTACTCCACCATAAGACTTCTCCTTCCTCTGAAATACCAAATACTTTGTATTTTTCTTAGGGCACCTAACTTGTATTATTATAGTTGTTTGTGGACAGATCTTTCCAATTAGATTATAAGCCCCTCCAGGGCTGAAGTCACATTTGCCTTACACGTAGTAGGCCTTCAATAAATGTCCCCTGCTGACCTCTCTACAGTTAAAAGAAATATGTCATTAACATCATTCTTGGCCTGTGTACAATATCACTGGCAAATTATTATTCTAGAAAGAACTCTCTCTTCTCTACATTCAGCCTTAAGATTTGATGCTCAGTATTTGGTGCTAACAATGTAGATGAAGATTCTGCATCAAACTGGCAGACGTACATCTGAGTTTGACCAGGATGAAAAGCACAGTCACATGAAGGTTTCCAACCTAATGCAAAACTGGATTTACAGTCACAGAAAACAGGAAATGTGGAGTAAAGAACAAAAAAGGCCCTACCATTTCAAATTAAAAATAACCTACTCTATGAGAGACACTATGATTTCTATAAGGGAAACAATATTTGATTAACCTACCAGAGTTCTAGGTGGAGGAAATTTCCCTTTGGATTACATAGAGGTAATTGATTTGGATTTCCAGAAATGCCCTACAGTACGTGCTATTAAGAAAAATGAGTCAGCACTGGTATTGGGGACTCTTTGAGAGGACAAGGTTACAGCTAAAGGGCAGGAGTGAAGGGTAGGAATAAAGAAACATTTATCTGGATAGAAGTATGTAAACCCCACAGGGATCCTCCAGACATCTGAGATTTTTATAAGTGATTTGTGAGAAGGAAATCTCTAAGTCTGTGGATGACATTAAATTTCTCTGGATAATGAAATGACACACTTATGGGGACAGATTGCAAAGAAGATAAGCCAGTGTTGAGTGAGTGCCTCTTATGGGCCAGTACTATTGGGAAGCCTAGCAAGACTGTGTGAGAGATCAGTTTTAGGCAAATGCAAAAGAATATGTTTAGAGCAAAAGAATCTGAGCTATATTCAGGGGGTTTCGAAATCCCAATTATGACCCAGAAAAGGGAAGTGGGAAATCACTGAAAATTGTTCCCTGAAATATCATTGTAATGTACAGCTGTAGCCAAAATGGTCAATAAAATTCTGGGCATCATCAGGAAATCTACAGGAAACCAATCAGAACATATTATCTTTTCCTTGAGACCACAGTACAGCTGGACACCTGGGAATTCTGTGCCCAGTTGTGGTTACCAGCATCCAAGAAAGGAACAAGAGGTTAATGTAGTCATCAAGGAATTGAGGAGGAGGGAAGTAAGGAGGCCAAATGCTGAAAAAGAACAAATAAAAAAATCCGAGAAGATGAAAACTGAAAAAGTCAAGGTTGTAGAGTCATAGGGTTATAGACTGAGAATTGGAAGGGATTTGTAGAAAGAAGGTGATGAGAAACATACACTCAGACTGTTGGTCAAATACTAGTAATCTACCACTTGGAGATGCCATTTTAAAACTCGAAAGCAGTTAAGTGTAAGACAAAAAAGGAAATCTTGTTTTACCCAGTGGACAGTAGTAAACCTAAGGAACTCATTCATTGCCTCAAGGGGTGATACAAGTTGAAAATAAAAATGTCTTTAAAATGGTTCACATAAATTCAAGGATGAAAGATCCATACAGGGTTGTAAAGGAAAAAACCAAGATGTCTTGAAGTTATCTCTCATATTTTGAGACTGACCTCTGGAAGGACAACCATATTTCTCCTACAAACAGTCTCCTGAGAAAACAGCAAAACCTGTGCTACCCGAATCACCAAGTACAGGTGAGCATGGCTTCCTGTCGCATATCATAATATAGCCTAATATACTATCTACAAATATCTTTGCTGGTTATTTTTCTTCATGTTTCTGATTGCATGGCTTTTGTGTTTTCAATTTACCAAATCACACATGGTTCTCCTGAGTTGGCGCCCCCGCCTTGCTGGTTTCTGCCCCCAATTTTCACTCTTTTCCTTATTTATTATCCTAAATTTGTAGAAGTGGAAGTGACCATTATCGAGTCCTCAGATCCCAGAAGCATCAGAGATTTAGAGCTGGAAGGGACTGTGGAGGTCATCTTTTCTAACCCACTCATTTTACAGATGAGGAAAGTGAAGTCGAAAGTATCAGAGCTGGGATCATGACTGAAAATTCAGGATTTTTTCCATTATACCACAATGCCTTTCTAAGCCCATTATTTTGAAAACAGGACTTAGAACAGGGATTTCATTGACATTGGGAACTCCTTTGAACAACGCAGGTCAGCACCTTTTCTGCAACTTAAGTCTTAGAAAGTTGAAAAGTTAGGTGATTTGCCCAGGATAACAAAGCTGGGAAGTGTTGCAGGCAGGATTTGAATCCAAGTCTTCCTGGCTCTGATGCCAGCTCTCTATTCACTATGCCAAGCTGCCTCCTGCATCCTCCCACCTCATTTTACAGAAAAGGAAACAGGGTCCAGAGAAGAA
This sequence comes from Potorous gilbertii, assembly GCA_028658325.1. Taxonomy (NCBI): domain Eukaryota; kingdom Metazoa; phylum Chordata; class Mammalia; order Diprotodontia; family Potoroidae; genus Potorous; species Potorous gilbertii. The sequence continues at coordinate 49,245,390 of CM053772.1, read as the reverse complement.
AAGAACTTGCTTGAATTCACAAGAGAGATGGATAAAAAACAAACACAAGTTTAGAATTCAGGTCTCCTGTATCAGAGTCAAAGACTATCCTAGGGGTCAGATCTATTTATTTAAGGTTTTCATACCCTGGAGCTCTAGGGGTGGTGCCTTTGAACTAGGAACCGTTAGGTCCTTCAGCTGCCAGGTTAGTCCTGTATTAGACAGAGGTAAACACGAACGCCTATCAAATCTCAACTTTCTTTTCCTGGCTCCTTTGGAGACTTAAATAAATAGAGACAAATAAACAAAAAATTTAATAGGTCCAACTACCCGCCTTCCAATGAGCTAGAACATAACCACAACTCTTAAAATCCTCTATGCCAGTTGAATATCACTCAGCTGGCATAAACACTAATATTGGCCCAACAGCTGAGCAAAAACAAATGATCCAAGTAGTTTGTTAATTAGCTATATATAGTGCATTATCTTTCTTTTTTTTATTTTAAGATGTGTGAATGTTAAAACAGGGCTCTCAAAAAAGCTCTGCCAAGACCTGTCCATTGTACCTCCTCCACATCTTTCCTGTCTTTCTTTCCAACCACAGAGTCACAATTTTGTTACTAAATCAGGTATTCTTTCTCCTTTCCCTTGGACTACTTGAACAGAATCCTAATCAGTCTCTTTGGCTTCCACCATCTCCCTTCTCTAATCCACCTTCCACACAGCAGATTATTTAATTCCCCAGTTTAAACGTGCCTGACACATAGTAAGAGTTTAATAAATGTTTACTGACTGACCAAAAAGCCTTAAGGATCTCTATTGGCCCTAGCATAAAATAAAAATTCCTCAGCGTAACATTAAATGATCTCTATATCAAGGCTACAGCTTACCTTTCTAGACTCATGCATGCCTTGACCACCTCTACTTTCTATGTCTTCCTCCAAGGCTCAAGGTCAGACACACCTTCTAACGTGACACATTCTCTGTGACCTCTCTTGTTAGTTTCCCTTCTATCTACTTTTCCTTCATGGTTCTCCATCCTCTAATAGAAATGGTCTTAGATTTCTGCACCCCCCAACTTCTCAGGGGTAAGACATGGCTTCATTTTTGTATTCTTATCCCAACCCTTGGTGTAGTATCTGTCACATAGTAGGCACTTAAATATCTATGAAATTGAACTTAAGATGTATTAGCTTAGATTGAACAATTCTGGAAAGTGGGCAAGGATATTTTTCAAAGTCCTGCAAGAGATGTTTTTTAAAAATTACATATAAAATGATCATATTTGCACGGATTAATGACTCCAGAAGCCTCCAGAGCAGCCCCCCTTTCTGTTCTGCTATCATCATTCTACTTTGGATTCTTTTGTTTTCAGGTTCTCCTGGTTTCTCTTCTAGGAATTTAAGACTCGATTGATGACATCATTTTGATCAGAGATGGGGTGAATTCCCACTCATTTATGTCTCCTTCTTTGCCCTTGTTTCTTTATCTGTAAAATGGAGGGGTTAGATTGGATGACTTCTAGGATTTTTCTCTATCTCTAAATCCATGATCTCATAACTTAGGAACTAGAAATGGCCTCAGATGTGTACCGCTCCCCCCCCACAACTTACACTTCTACCTGCAAGGAATAGGGTCATAAAACCTTAAAACCATAAAAATAGGGGATTTTATATTTCTGATCCTGCTTAAAACCAACCACTTTTCGGGTCACAATAGTCCCTTCCATTATAAGGAAAGAGCATAATTTCCAACGTGCCCATAGTAAACAGTGTAATGCTCTGGGGCTCAAAGTCCAAAATAGTACAAATAGTATAAAAAGTTTTACTCACTATTTGTAGATAGAGCACAGCCGCCATCTCTTAGATATGGCGTGAAAAGTTGGCAGGCAGAACCCAAGGGTTTGTCTATTTATTTATTGTTTTATGACAAACCATGGTGCTGAGAATGGTTTTTTTGAGAACGGCCCTCTATTTGTTTTCATCCACAAATATGGAACCATGTGACAACGATACACCTTATATGAATATCACTCCAGGGTAATAGTCAAACATAAGGCACTTCCAAAGTCCAGCCAGTTATCAAATTGCCATTCATGGAACAGAGCACCAAAGTTCATCTATTAGTTCCCCCAACTGCCAGAGTTCAGGGAGACCTCTGCTAAGGGGTCAAGCTACTGGAAGAAACTTAAGTTGTGCTCATAGATGATCACTTCCTCTGTGCACTTGGAAGAAGCTGCCAGAAGAACAACTTCCTCTTAAACATCTGGCCTACTGGAATACTATGGAGCAGCACTCACTTTCTTTGCCACTTGCCTAAAATTGACAGCAGCAAAGCTCTCCGCTAGATATCAGAACTGGGCATGTTATACTTAAAATGCTAATTTTAAAATGAAGGAGTTTCTTGTGCTTCCTAAAAGGATAGGGCAATCTTTTCCTCCAGATCTCTGACAAATTTATTTATCAGAATAGCTAGTTATCATCACTTTGAATCACCTAGAACAGGGGGGAGTTCTTAACGCTTTGGGTGTCATGGACTCTTTTGACTGTGAATTAAAATTAATGGACCTCTCCTAACAAAATACATTTTTAAATGCATAAAATGAAATAAACAGGATTATAAAACAAACCAATTCTATTGAAAGGCAGTTATCTATATCTATAAATAAACCTCTAAGTTCATGGCCTCCAGGTTAAGAAATCCTGATCTGAGAGGTGGTCTAAGGGAATGGGATATTACCTCTTAAGGCAGAAACTCAAGGAAAAGCTAGATGACCACCTATAGGATGGTGGAGGGGTCTTCTGGGGAGAGATGCCTGCAATGCTCTAGATGCCTTCTAACTTCCTCCTCCAATTCCAAGTTTCTATAACAGCTCTAATTTCTATGGCTTGAAAATTGAAACAGTGCTTTGCTCTCAGTGGGTTAATAAAGGAAGGTGCCCCCATTTCACAAATGTGAAAACCCAGGTTCAGAGCAGTAAGGCAATGACAATGTCATCATGTAGCCACAAAGCAGCAGAGTTTGGATGTGAGCCCAGGAGTCCTGACACTAAGTCCAGTGCTCTTTCCTATACACGATGACATAAGTGTATTGGAATATACTTATGTTCTTTTCAATACACTCATGACATAAGATCCAGCAGTTTTGATTGGGGGTAGACAAAGAGGGGATCAGGGCAGAAGTATAAGCAGGAACGTCACCCAGGGGATCCAGGGCCAAGTTTGGACACTGGCCCTAGAAAGAGAAGCTATGGTTGCTTTGTATGCTGCAGGGAAGATGCTAAAAAACAAACCTTGCCCATGTCACAAATTTGCCTGGGCCAATAAACAAGCAAATGTATACATGCAAGGTACAGATGAATAATTCAGTGTAATTTTGAATCTCAAACAATCAACAGGTTCTTTTATGTGATGCCTTGATGCATGTGCTGAGAACCAGCCTGGTGTCAAAGAAAGAACACTGGATGTAAAGTTGGAGGATTCTAATTATACCCTGTATTACCTAGGTGATCTTGGACTGAGCAATCCCCTCTCTTGGTTTTGATTTCAACGTTCATAAAATGAGGGTTGAATTAAATGATGTAGAGAAAGATTCCGTTTGTCTCTAGGTCATAGGATCTCAAGCTCATAGCTTCAGAGGTCATTTGGAACATCCTCTCATTTTACAAATGGGCAAACTGAGGCCCAGAGAGATAAGTTTACATAGGTTGTAAATAGCAAAGCTATGATACTAACCCTGCTCCAATTCCCAATTCAGCAGTACCACTCTCATCTCTTTGACTGGTTAGATCGCCTCATAATAGGAAAAAAAATGTCCAGGACTGATATGGATATTCATCAACAGGATCTTTAAAAGGGGTCATGACCATCAATGGGAAAGCAAACAACAATGCAAATTTTAAAAATGGCCCCTCTGAGAAAGTCACTTCAATTTCACTCCCTCCTCCTGGGGCTCTGGGCTATGGGAGCAGGCTTTTCTTGTCCTGGCCTGAGCAGCAGTGATGATCTCAGTCCCAACAGGGTGTGTAGTGGGATTCAAACAGCCTCACCACACCAGCTCTAACCATATTGTGATCTCCACCCTCTAAGGAGTCCTGACTTCTGCAGATTGCTCCTCTCTAGGCAACGATCTCTACTTTCATAAGTCCTGGCCAAAAGATAACAGAACAACACCCTGGAGATAGACTTGACCAAAAGAACAACATGATTGTGTCAATAAAGAATGAACTGCTAGTCTTTTTGGAGCTTACTTTCTGGTTTTCCTCCCTTTGCTTTCTCCTTCTGCTTAATTTGATTTCGCAGGATAGTGAGAAAGTGAGATGCCAAACAGCTCTACTTCAGCCTTGACCGTCTAGGGAATAAACTCTCATAGCCTCGGATCGCCTTCCTCCTGCTTCCACGACCTCCATTCTTGTGAGTTCTGCCCTCCCCAGAGCACTCCTAATGGGAGTTTGGTCTGCAGAGGCCAGTACTCCTCCACTTGGCTCCTAGATTTTCCAAGGGGTAATTGTTTTCAGTTTTTACTGAACCAATGGGTGGTTAATACTCAAATTATCTGCAGTGGTTCATTGCCAAAGGATTTACCTGGAGTGAGTTTTAAAAATGAAATGAGATGGGCCTGGTTTATATAACCCTCAGAAATGCCTAGGAGAGCTGGGGAGCAGCTAGTTGTATTAATTGAAATTCTAGATGCCTGAGCAAGTTTCAAAAATAATAATAAATGGCATATATCTAATTCTTCAAGATTTGGAAAGCACGTTACATATATGATTTCATCTTATCCTCACAATAACCCTGTGCAACAAGTCCTACAATTAATATTACTCCAATTTTATAGATGAGGAAACCAAGGTTCAAAGAAGAGGCAACATTTAGAGCAGCGGATAAAGTTGTAGTCATGAAGACCTGAGTTCAAATCCTTTCTTGGAGATTTGCTAACTATGTGACCCTGGGTAGGTCTCAACCTCCGAGTGCCTAATAGCACCTATCTCCTAGGGTTGCTGTGAAGATAAAATGATATATTTGTAAAGCACTTTGCAAGTCTTAAAGTGTTATATAAATACTAGCTATTATGTAAGTTAAGTCACTGATCCAGTGTCACATGACTAGTGTCTATGGTAGGATTCAAACCCACCTCCTCCTGATCCCAAATATATCTCTGACCTCTCCACCAACTGTTTCCAAGTATTGCTACCACCTCTTTCACACTTGTCACTCTCCCAGAAACTGCAGATTCTCTATGACTTTGGCAATCAAAGGTGGCATCAGTAGGTCTCAGATAGGATGAGAGGCAAGGGAAGATGTTGGCCAGCATGGCCCTAGACAAGTCTAGAAAACAAATGGAGTTTTCTTTTAGGCTCCTCTGCTTCCCCACTGAGCATCCTTCATCCTGTTTTTTGTCTTCCACCCTTAACCCTCTTCCTATCATTGGGCTGTGATAACTTCATCTAAGGGAACAAAATTATATCTAACATGGCATAGAAACATTTTCATAGTTAAGTTCTTCTAGATCCAAAGGATCTCTAATCCCTAGTCATGGAATTTCAGGCACTGTGGTAGGTGATGGGTGAAAGAATTTTCAATACTGGGTCTACTTAGTGTCTTCCAGTTAATAACACTAGATTCTCGCTACTCAGTCTAGGCTGACTCTTCTAGATGTTGAATATGGAGGGAGAAAGAAGAAGAAAAAGGACAAAGGGATGTGGGGATAAAAGTTATGAATGGCATAAGGAGGAAAACAAAGGCGTGTAAAACATTTGGTCAGTTCACATTCCTAAATCCTAATTCTATTGTATCCTTCCTGTGTATCTTCCTCATTTTCCCTGGCCAGATGCCAAAAGATATCAGGCTTCACTTATTTATTGCCTTTTCTCTTAATAATGACTTTTGGAATTCAATTTCCTTTGAGTAGAGCCTGGGAAGCAGTCAATACTTGGATAATTGGTTAATCAGCCTTTCCAAAATTCACGCTAAAGAGATCATTTCTCCCTCCCAGCCCCGCTTTGATGGTCAGATAGTAGAACTCCCAGGTATCCATTTCTGTATCTTTTAAAAAAAATAGTATATCCTTTAGCAAAACTCTATTTTTGGTTAAACAAATGACTACTCGATTTCTTTCTTTGTGATGTAAACTCTATTTCACATGGATTACCACTGATGCTGGGGGAAGTCAACATTTAGACCAGCCACTGAGGCTAACTCACCCACTTGGAAATGGACTTCCATTGTGAAAAAGGTGGAAGTCAACGAGATTGTAGTGCCTCAGTTAATTTCATATAGATAGGCACAATCTCCTTGTTACTTCTGTGATGAAATCTTGTGCTTGCCAAGGTCAGTATATCTATATCCTGTGTTATTCCCTCAGTGAGATCAAGGAAGTAGCAGAGGGAACTACTTCCTGGTCTTGCTTCCCCTGATGCACATTTCTATGCATATTAGGGCTGGACAAATTCTGCTGTTCCATAAGGCATTACCAATATGGAACAATCAGGAAATTTGCCCATTGTATGGCTCTTTCTCTCTTTTTTGCAAGACAATTAGAGTTGAGTGACTTGGCCAAGGTCACACAATTAATAAATGTCAAATGTCTAAGGCTGAATTTGAACTCAGGTCCTCCTGATTCCAGGATCAATCCTCTTTCCACTGTGCCACCTAGCTGTTCCATGGCTCTCTTTTTAAACACATTTATCTTCCTAGTTCACTTCTAGATGCTAAGAAAAGGAAGTGAATCTGCTCTAACAAGACCATCATAGTCTTTCTCTAGGTGAGTTCAGTGGATTTCCATAAGCATTTCTGCTCCCAGTATGGCTACATAGAACCCTGGGGGTCCTGTCATTAGCCAGCCTTACCCCTGAAGCTACATTTAAACAACAACGATCCCAAACATGTTAGAGACATTTATTCCAATGGACAAGATTTTTAAATGTAATGTCCATGGAGCTTGAGTTTAACTCAATCTCGAATTGTGTCATGGGTTTTGGTCACACCTGACCCACCCTTCCCCCTACCTGCTGGAGTGGATCAGCACCAACTCATTTACATATTCAATATCTGGATATACTGAATTATATATATCTTTAAGGGTTCTTTCCTCAGGGGCAGTTAGATAGAACAATGGATAGAATACAGGGTCTGGAATCAGGAAGATGTCAGTTCAGATCTGGCCTCAGATGCTAGCTGTGTGACCCTGGTCAAGTCACTTACCCCTGTTTGCCTCAGTTTTCCAATCTGTAAAATGAACTGGAGAAAGAAACAGCAAACCCCTCCTATATCTATGTTAAGAAAACCCCAAATGGGGTCACGAAGAGTCACACACAGCTGAAAATGACTCAACAACCACCTAAGGGTCCTTTTTGCCCCATAGAGTTTCAGCATCCATACCTGCATTTTGAAGAAAGGACATCGGTTACTCCAATGCCCATATTTTACTAACAAATAAGTGATAACCTGGAGAGCTTAAGTGTTGTGCTAAAGGTCACAGAGCTTATCTATAGCAGAGCCAGGTTTCAAACCAGATGACCCCAAATGCAGCCCCTGCTCTATTACACTATGATGCCTCCATGGTGCCAAGGTGTAGGATTCTGGCTGTCATCAGGTCCCAGGACTGATGCCTGTTGGATAATCATTTTCATGAGCAGACCAAGGAGATGTACTAAAAAAAAACCCTTATATTACCCACTAAGATAAAATAATAACTCATTTATATAGTGTTTTACATAGTTTTAAAGTCTCCAAACAAACTTGTTCTCTCTCTCTCTCTACATACACATCTGTGTGTATACATACATATATATATATTTGTATATATATGCATATACATATTTATATACACACATACATATGTATATGTTTGATGTATAATATTATAATCCCCATTTGATAGCTAATGAAGCTGAGGCTCAGAGACATGAAACGCCTTGCTCAGGGTTACGTAGCATATAAATGGTATTTAGCCAGGATTCAAATCCAAGCCTTCCTTTCTCCAAGTCCAGCAATTCCCCCCCCTCAGTCCCTTCCCATTTCCTCTACTATACCACACTGCCCTGCCTAAAGCTAGAAATGCCTGAGTCTACTGGGAACTCCTGGTTAAAAAAAGATGGTTTATAGAGGAGAGTCATCTTAGAATGTCAGTTTCTGGTGGGCATGCTCCATGGAATTTCCCACTTTGAGCAGGCCCAGCAGGTGGATACCGCTCTAAGGCTCTTCCTCAACCTCTCTCTGGTCTCCAGTTAGACATAGAGGTAGCCTGATGAGCTCCCTTTGTGGCCCTATGATGTTACTGAGAACAACACTGCTGTAGGGAGACAGATTGCAATATTACTGTTAGGGTGTGTTTAGCATAGTCTGTTGAATGGAATTGAACTGAATGATGGCTGGCTCCTTGTTACACCCAGGAAGCAGTTTTGCCTTTTGAAGAATCTTAATCACCATTTTCCTCTTGCTCATGAGAGGGGTTTCATCTTGGGTTATCAAGTCAATGAGAAAATAAGTCTTCTTCTGGTGATTGAAAACCTGTCGCAATAGCCCAAGGCCCATGGGTCAAAGTCTATGGATTGCCACAGAAAGTTGGAACAAAGAGAGATCTCAGATAACCAACTCAAGATGTCAAGGAGGGAAAAGCTGTTGCTCTGGAGTTGGAGGACCTGGGCTCCTTTGTCTTCCTAGGTGATCCTATACTAGCTGGGCCTTAGTTTCTCCATTTGTAAAATTTGTGTTATACTAGATGACCCCTGAGGTCCCTCTCAAGTTGAAATCTATGATCTTATAGATCCAAACCCTTCATTTTACAGATGGGGAAAATGAAGCCCAGAAAGGAGATATGATTTAAGATCATGAGCTAGTCCTGGGAGTAGAATCTTAACTTCCTAGTAAAGCTCCCCTTTCATCATACCCTATTTTCTACCTAATTCCATGTTCTAAACCTCCAAAAGTTAATGCCTTTTCCTAATAGCATTCTGGCTTTCAGACCTCCATACATGCTTGATAAAGCACCCCGAGGAATGAATGGTAACATAAAAGTTGGGATGCATTCTTACACTTCATTTTTACATTTTATATTGGACCACTTCAGGAGTTTTCCTGAGAGGCATGAGGCATGTTGCATACCTTAAAAAAAATGTTAGTATCTTTTATCATCAACTACATTTCCCAATATCTCTGCTTTATAGGCATGCCCTTAAAATACAGCAATTCTTTTTTTATATCGCTGCTACTACCCAAGGATTACCCCTTTTCTAGTGAACACTCTTCGATGTAACAAGGGAGTATAATTAAGCAAATGGTTAATGTATTTGCCCCATTTGACAGCACATGTCTCATTCTGAACCTGTTGTCTACCACCTCTCTGTTGAAAGAAGGAAGGTGTTCTGGGTGCCTTTCCAAGGTCCTAGCTCAGGTGTTCCTGCTTATAGGGATGTTGTGGCTAAGTCTTTTGTCTTCAGAGAAAGGGATGAGCATATACCCCAACTGAAGAAGAGGTGGGGCAGAATGAGAGAACTGGGATTATTTCCTTAAGGTTAAGCTGACCTACAAAAGCTAGAAATCTGTTCTCAAGGATTTTATTAGGTGAACTTGAATTTCCCCCTCCCCTTTTCTACGTGTTTACTTATCCTATCTAAAAACATTTCCTGTGTTCAGACTCAGCTTGAAATATGTAACAGCCAAGACCAGAAGGTAGTGTGTGTGTATGTGTGTGTGTGTGTGTGTGTGTGTGTATGTGAGTGAACATGGTAAATCATTTACTCAAAGGAAAGAGAAAAACCACCCACTCCACCAATGAAGATAGCAAAAGAGTACTAACTGATTTGTCTGTCGTCTTTCCTGTCAAGATCGCCCTCGCTTTGGCTTTGGTCAGAGGGAAGGACTTTATATATGAGTCATACAGATGTTTTGCCAGGGCCCGGAGATCAGCAGACTCTGGGTTCAGCTGGTCGATATCACTGGAGATCTCAGCCAACAGCTTCTCCTTCTCGGCCTGTGGCATCCGCCCAAACCTGATCGCTGCAGAGGAAAAAGGAATGACAGAATGAATCATTGAGTTCCTGGTGCTCATAATGTTCTCCTCTCTCAGTTCTCATAAACTACCCCCACTCCCCAAAATCTGGGGCTCTGGTTTCTTTCAATGGCCTTTCCAGAACTTCTATTTCACTGCAGGGACACAAACAATAAATAATGAAATTATTGGATTCATTAACTATAGAAAACATATATATATATATATATATATATATACATATATGTGTATACATGTATGTAATATATATGTGTATATATAAATATGCATTTTTCAGTTAATGAATTCAATAACAGATTATTGTATATATATATATATATATATATATGTGTATGTGAATGTATGTTATATATAATACACACTATATATAAAGAGACACATACATACAGAGAGAAGGAGAGAGAGAGAGAAAGGAGTGGGGAGAGAGTACAAAGGAAAGAATTTATTTATGTAGCTACTCTTTCAGAGGATCTAGATTTAGAAGGGACCTTGGAGATAGTACAGTCTTAACTCCCTGATCTTACTGAGGAGGGGTCTGAGGTCTGGTCAAAGGCATTGACATGTCCAAAGTCACAAAGGCCAGAAGGAGAAGATTGGGAGATGAACCAGGGTCTGACTCCCAACTCAGCGATCTTTCTACTGTATGGTTTTACCTTGAGGGTCAAATACAAACTGCTCTGTTTAAAATCTTTCACTCCTTGGCTCCTCTCTACCCTTCTGGCCTTATTACACCCCTCTTTTTTACCTATACACTGTTCAATCCAGGCAAAGGATTTTCTTCCTACTCCTCATACACACCCCATTTCCAGCCTTCATGCCTTTGTACTCACTCTCTCAGTGCCTGGAAGGGATTCCTTCCTTGCCTCCACCTCTCAGTCCAAATTCCACTTTCTTCACAAGTCCTTTCCCAATCCCTCCAGGCAATAGTGTCTCCCCACGCTGAATTACCTTGAATTTATGTATTTATATAATACATATTTTGCATACACACACACACATATACATACATACCTACTTGTGTATATACACACATATATTCACACACACAACTATGCTGTCTTCTCTTCTAAAATGTGAGCTTGACAGCAGGGACTGATTTACTTTGTATCCCCAGAGCCATTAACCAGCACTTGGAACAGTGCCCTGCACACAGTAGGTTCATAGTAATTTATGGATTATCTGATTGATTACATCATGCTTATTCTGAATGAATACGGATAGAGTAATCACCTCAGGGAAAAGCGCTGTGGGACTCAAGTTGTCAAGACATTGTCCTAAGTCCTAACAGAGCTGACGACCCAGAAGAGGAGAGAAGTCCATGGATCCTCACCCAACTATGCAGATTGCGTTTCTGGACCAACCACAGAATTCCTTTTTCCTAAAGAACTGCAGGGAAGCTCACATGCAGACACTGTAACTGGAGTTAAGTAACAGTATCTTTTTCAGGTGTGGAAGTCTAGAAGAAAGGAGGAGCCATTTGGAAGGATGGGGGCGGGCCTGGGGTAGAGGCAGAAAGATCCATTTGTTACCCTTCCAACTTGTAGTACCTCCTTTTCCCATCGTAAGACCTTCCCATGCACAGCCATTTCTTAACTGCTAATTTAGGGGTGCATACTTTGGACCACAACTTTTTCCTGTTACAAGAGGATTTGGATCGCTTCTTGATACAACATACTATTAAGCCAGAAATAGCATTTCCATCAAGAATGCCAGTAATCTGAGGCATGTGATGACTAGAGACAGCACAGGGCTGTAGAGGTCAAGGAATCTCTGTACTGGTCCCTACCTCTATCACTGAGGAGTTCAGAGATTTTGGCCATAGAGTTTCCTCATGTAAATTGGTGGAAGAAGGGTTGGACTGGATGATTCAGCTCTTATATGCTATGGTTCCCTGCAAAACCATTGCCCAGTGGTTTTTACTACAGGGTTCTCCTAAAGAAATAGCTCCTTTGCATCTTGGAGATGCCAAACCTTTTCACCTCAAATGTTCAGCACCAACCCAGCTTGGGCAAATGTCCATCTTAGTTTTCTCATGAAGAAAATGAAAGTGTTGGGATGAGATAGAAGGTCCATAAAACTTCTTCCAGTTCTAAATCCTCCTCATCTCATGATATAAGCCCTGTTTCTTTGGGGAAAGCTCCATTGTATCCACTAAACTCATGGGAGAAGAGTAAGGAGGAAAGAGAAATTCATCCTATAGTTGAGATTGCTTGTCGTTGTGCAGATATTTTCAGTTATGTCCAGCTCTTCATTATCCAATTTGGAATTTTCTTGGCAAAGATACTGCAGTGGTTTGCCATTCCCTTCTCCAGCTAATTTTTGCAGATGAGGAAACTGAGACAAACAGGGTTAAGTGATTTGCCCAAGGTCACACAGCTATAGTAAGTGTCTGAGGCCAGATTTGAACTCAGGTCCTTCTGACTTCAGGCCTGGAGCTTTATTCACTGTGCCACCTAGCATCCTTGAATAAACCTGTATTCAGACATTTCCTAATCATGGCCCCTGCTCATGATTACTTTAAGTATAAATTTATGAACTGATAATTGATAGGTATGTACAAATCAACTATTCTCTCTTACTCTGTTTCTGTTTGATTCTATAGGGATGGTAGATGTCATCCTTGGAAGACAGGGAAATGCCCCATGGGATAGTTCAGCCCCAATGGTGATTGTTAGGGCATTGGGGAACAGTTCCTATCAAAGTGCTAAGTTTTATAAGAGTAAAAAGAAACAAGAAAGGGAGAAGGTGGTGGGGGCTTGAGCTAGAGGTGACTTCAGGGATCATCAGATCTAATTTTCTAATTTTACAGAGAAGGAAACGGACGCCTCGGGAAGGAAAGTATTGTACCCAATATCTCAGAAGTAGTAATAGGAGAACTGGGATTTGAATGAGATTCTCTATCTCTAGATCCTGTTCTTTCTCTTCCTCCTTACTATACCCTCCTACATGCTGTTGTGAGGAAGATGGTGAGGGAAAGCTGCAGAATGTGTTGGGGAAAAATTTTTTCATATTAGGAAAAAAAAAAGAAAGAAGACTTAGACTTGACTTCCAGCCAGGACCGTGAAACAGCAAGTAAATGGTGGTCAGGATGACCCACTGTAGGTTATTTCAAGCCTCAGGTTGTGCAACACAAAGAAATCTCAGTCCTATTAGGTTTCATAATGCTTTCGGTCCAATAGTAGTCTGTGGGATGACTTGTTTAAGAGTAACAGAGTAACATGTGGAAAAGGAAAGGGTGGTACTAACATGCCACTAAAGAGGAAATAAATCTGACATGGACTTCTTGAATTTTAGGCCTTGGAGGAACTCTGAGAAATCATCTGAATTAATCGCTTTGTTTTCTAGATGATGGAGCTAAAATCCAGAGAGGTTAATCAAGTTATCCAAGGTCGCACAGCTCATTATTGACATCTTGGACTAAAGCCCAGATCTTCCGACTCCCTGATTCTGCTTTCTATTTATTATCAACATTAGCATCAGCCAAAAACTAGGAATTTTATGATTTCTGGAGTATTTTCATGATATTTTCCCAAAACTGATCATTGTTTTGGGATGTATCAAAAAGGTGGTGCTTTATTACTTTTTAATTACTGGAATATTGAAAGACCTTTTAATGGCTATAATTCAACTATGAACATGAAATCCCTGTACACAGCAAAAGACTAAATCTTAGGAAACCAATTTTCTGACACATCAGCTTTGGTATCTATCAATGATAGAGTAGGTTATTTGAAAAAAAAGATCTGAGAGTTTTGGTAGCTCCACATTAGTCAAGCACAGGAGTGGGAAACCTGCGGTCTCGAGGCCATGTGTGGCCCTCCAGGTCCTCCAGTATAGCCCTTTGAATCCAAACTTCACAGAACAAATCCCCTTAATAAAAGGATTTGTTCTCCTAAAACTTGGGCTCAAAAGGTTTCACCCAAGGACCTAGAAGACCACATATGACCCTGAGGCCATAGGTTCCCCACCCTTGGCGCAAGTGATTTTTTTTCACTAAAAATGCAAATTCAATCTTAAGTTGAATGATGAAACAATTCCTCCACTGTTCCCTGCCCAGTAAAGACCACATCTGCAATCCTTGTTCAAGTTTGGACACCACATTGCAGGAAGAACATGGACATACTTGATGGGTGATCAAAGGGGTGAAAAGTCTGAAGATCATTCCACATGATGACTGTGTGATGTTAAAATAGAAGAGGAGATTCAGGGTAGAATTGATAGTCACCTTTAAATATCTGATGGTCTCTCCTATGCAGAGTGATTTGATGTGTCCTGCTGTCCCCAGAAAGAATGACTTGAATGTGCAAACAGATAGATTTTACCTTGATACAAAGAAAAACTTTCCTACAACTAAGGTTTTCCCAAAGTGGAATGGGATACCTCAGAGATAGCAGTTTTCCCCTTCACTGAAGGTCTATGAGCAGGAACTGGACGCCCCCAGGTTGGATAAAGGGTGGAGAGGATTCTTGTCTCAGTGGGTAAGGATTGTGTGAGATGGACTAAGGGCCTTTCCAACGCTGACATCCTTCCAAATGCTTATGCAACAAATTAAGTTCAATTAACTCATCTTGATCCTACCATTACACTAATTCCTCTGTAACCCTATGCAAGTGCCCTAAACTCTCTAGGCTTCTGTGTTCCTTGTGCGTTAAATGATGGAGCTGGGTTAGATAATCTCTAGCATCTCTTACTATAATTCTCACATCCCATGATCTGTGAACCATCTGTAGGTACCATAAATTATAGCTGTAATTTTAAAGTGTTGCAAGCCCTGTCTTCCTAGAAGGACTGAATTTGTATCCCAAGTGGAGAGAATTCTAACATTGCAGGAGAAATGAAAGATTTTTAAAAACTTATTAATTTAAAACAAATGGACAAAAGCATTATTTTATCTTTCTTTCCTCGAAGATTTGCTATCATTTCTTTCAGAGAAAGATTTCCAGAGGTAAAAAGGCACAAGAGATAGCCCCCAATGCAAAATCTTCATGGATTTTTGTAAAAAGTGGGATGAAGAATGACTTCTTTCCCCACTCCCATCTCCAACTGTCTCCTTCACTTTTTTTGCACGGTTCTGTGTAAGTACCTTAGTTTTAGGGTATCTCTGGGGTGGAAAGGGCAGGAAACTACAATACACCGCCCCCCACCCTGAGTATTTTCTCACAGGTATAAATGCAGTTTCTGCACACCTGACAGAATACTTCTCAAATGTTCCCTGAAGCTACTTATGAAATTCACTTTCTCACTTAAGCAATTCTGCATTGGATCTGACCTTATACCCACTTCTACCCACTGGGTTAGAGGGTAGAGTCTTCTCTAGGTTTCTTTATGTGCCCTGCCTGCATTTGGAAGTCATGACTCTGATGGAAAAGAATGGTCAATTCCTAGAGGTCAGGAATGAGAATAATGTCATTTTCTACATGTGCCAACTGGCAAAATAACAAGAGGTGCACAGTACGGTGGAACCACTTCTAGCTTGTATTGGAGGATCTGGGTTCAAATCTTGCCTCTGTCACTAACTGTGTGCCCTTGGGTTAATCACTGACTCTCTTGGTCCTCAGTTTCCTCATATGTAAAACAAGGACTAGATGACCTTTGAGCTCTAGCTTTATGATTCTAGGAATCCAACAAAACACTCCTAATGCTTACTTGGATCACTTAAACTCTTTAGCAACCAATAACTGAGCCTATTATTCGGGAGCAACTGAAGGTATAAAGACACTAGGCACATAATAGGTCATAAAAGAAAGAAATATTCATTGACTGAGATAAAAGTGAACAAGTCTCTGACCTCAAGGAGCTTTTATTCCATTGGCTTAAATAAGGTCTTCTAGGTAGAATTTGGGGGAAAGGGGTGCTATAGGAGGCAGAGTGATGGAGTAAGAGACTAGGAACCAAAAGACCTGAATTCTAGGCTCAACTCTGCTGCTAATTAGTGGTGGACAAATGAATTCACCTTTCTGGGCTCCAATCTCCCTACTTGTAAAATGGGGGAGTTGGATAAGATCATTCATTTTTTTAAAAAAAATTTTTATTTAAAGTTGTGAGATCCAAATACTATTTCTCCCTCCTTTCCTACCCTTCCCCTCCCTGAGAGAATAAGCCATTAGATTTAGATTATATATGTGCAACTATGTAAAACATTTCCATACTAGTTGTTTTGTACAAGAAAACTTGAAAAAAGAAATGAAAGTGAAAAATGGTGTGCTTCAGTCTATATCCAATCAATATCAGTTCTTTCTCTAGAGATGGATAGTACGCTTCATCCTTAGTCCCTTGGAATTGTCTCGGATTTTGCTTGGATATTGCTGAGAAGAGCCAAGTCCTTCACAGTTCTTCATCGAATAGTGTTACTGTGACTGTGCACAACATTTTCCTGGTTCTGTTCCCATCACTATACATCAATTCATATAAATCTTCCTAGGTTTTTTCTGAAATTATCCTGCTTGTCATTTCTAATAACCCAATAACATCCCATTACCATCATATGCCACTGCATGTTTAGCCATTCCCCAACTGATGGACATCCCATCAATTTCTAATTCTTAGCCTCTACAAAAAAAAGTCACTATAAATATTTTTGTATAAATAAAGCCTTTTCCTTTTCTTTGGATGTCTTTAGGATCTAGACATAGTCATGATATTGCTGGATGAAAGAGCATGCACAGTTTTATGATGCTTTGGGCATCGTTACAAACTATTCTACAGAATGATTGGAGCAGTTCACAACTCATTTTCCCATATTCCCTCCAACATCCAGTATTTTCTTTTTTGTGTGTCATATTGACAATCTGATAGGTATGAGGTGGTACCTCAGAGTCTGAATAATAGTGATTTAGAGCATTTTTTCATGACTACAGATAGCTTTGATTTCTTTGTTTGAAAACTGTCTTCACATCTTCTTACCATTTATCAATTAGAGAAAGACTTGTATTTTTATGAATTTGACCTAGTTCTCCATATAGTTGAGAAATGAGACCTTTATCAGAGATACTTGCTGCAAATTTTTTCCCCACATTCTGCTTTCCTTATAATTCTGGCTACATTGGTTTTGTTAGTGTAAAACCTTTTAAATTTTATATAATCACAATTATCTATTTTACATTTTGTAATGTTCTCTATAATTTCTTGGGTCCTAAATTGTTTCCTTATGCATAAATCTGACAGATAAACTATTCCATGCTCTCTTAATTTGCTTATGGTATGACCCTTTAAGTGTAAATCATGTATCCATTTTGCCCTTACCTTGGTATATGGTGTGAAATGCTGATCTATATCTAGTTTCTACCATACTGTTTTCCAGTTTTCTCAGCAGTTTTTGTCAAATAATGAGTTCCAAAAGCTTGACTCCTTGCATTTATCATATACTAGATTACTATGGTTTTTTACTACAAAGTAATTTGGACCTCATCTATTCCACTGATCCACCCCTTTGTTTCTTAGCCAGTACCAGACTCTTTTGATAATTATAGCTTTACAATATAGCTTGAGATCTGATATGGCTAGACTACTTCTTTTGTATTTTTTTCATTGATTCTCTTGATGTCCTCAAGCTTTTGTTCTTCCAGATGAATTTTGTTATTATTTTTTCTAGCTCTACAAAATAATTTTTGATAGCTTGGTATGGCATTGAAGAAATAAATTTAGGTAGAATTGTTATTTTTATTATATTGACTTGGCCTATCCATGAACAATTAATTTTTCCATTTGTTTCAATCTGACTTTATTTGTGTAAAAAGTGTTTTATAGCTGTGTTCATATAATTCCTGGGTTTGTCTTGGCAGGTAGACTCCCAAGAATTTTATATTGTCTACAGTTAATTTAAATGGAATTTCTCTTTCTAGTTCTTTCTGCTGTACTTTGTTGGTAACATATAGAAATGCCAATGATTTATGTGGGTTTATTCTGTATCTTGCAACTTTGCTAAAGTTGTTAATTATTTTAAGTAGTCTTTTAGTTTATTCTCTAGGATTTTCTTAAGTTTAACATCTTATCATCTGCAAAGAGTGACAGTTTTTTTTCCTCATTGCTTATTTTAATTCTTTTTCTTCTTTTATTGCTATAGTTAACATTTTTAGTAGAATATTAAGTAATAGAGGTGATAATGGGCATCCTTGCTTTACCCTGATTGTACGGGAAGGATTTGAGCTTATCCCCATTACAGATGCTGATTTTAGATAAATGATTATTCCCAAATGTTTCTCAGTGTTAAAATTCTGATACACATTACTCTTAAGAACTACCTTTTGTTTCCTAACAGATATAAGGATGGGGGAAAAGAAGAGAAAACTAAGGCACCTTTTCTTTGCTCTTGTCCCCAAAGAGCAGCTGATAAGCAGGTTCAAAATCCAGGTTTAAGATTCCAGGAGTTTTATATTTGTGATTATTAATTACCTAGGAATATTTTACTTACCCTACTTAAAAAAAGTCTATAGTCATACACTCAATGAGCTAAGAATAGGTTTGATAGATGTCATTAATCTCTTGTAAGCATGTATGTGTATCACACATACACACATATACCTTCATATAGTGCACACTTAACAAAAAAATTCATCCAGCTCACAACTGACCAGGGACAGACTTCAAAATCATATATTTAATACAATACACTGCTAACCATCCTATTAAAGCTTACCAGTCCAAATGGTAGATTTGAAATGGTGTCAGAGGCTTGACAATGAATAGGAATGTGTCCCAAGATTAATTTGTCCCATTTTTACATATGTTTGCTTGTTTTGCAAGAGTCTCATCATGCAAACACAGGGCTGGTGCAAAGCTCTGGTGCGATTTATAGAATTGCTGCCAATAAACTATGTTTTTCCACTTCTCTCTCTCTTGAGAAAGAAACTTGAGAGTTGATGGTGCAGTGTAAATGGAGCCTTACATGATTTGGCAATCCATAAGATCTCATTTCTGAGCTCCTCCAAAATAAATTGAGAAGCAACTTCAGCACCAGCACTATTATATAGGGGTGGGGATAGAGGGACACAACATTTTTCTTAGAGGGAAGGTAATGGACAACTGTAGGGTTAAGGGCAAAGAGAGCATTCACCTATCAGGCAGCTGGCTCTGGAAAGAGAGAAGCCGGTGGCTGTAGTCTCATCTTGCCTTGTAACTCATCACTATTAGCCCGTGTGGTAACAAGCATTGGTCTAGACTGTTGCAAGAAGAGACTAAGTAACCCAATGTTTAAATCTCTTGTCTGACAGTGGATAACTAGAGGATGTAATTTTTATTTCAATTAAGCAATTACTTTCTCTCCCCTAGGCAATTTAAAAATAAAGTAGATTTTTAATAGAGTAAAAGCAATAGGAAATATGAGGGGGAGGTATTTGAGGGAATGAAACTCCAAAGCCTAAATTTTTTAGTATAAGTTTCATTATCTTCAACTCTTAGCTAATCTCTCTCCCCCTCCCCCCCAATTTTAGTAATTATCCATTGAAAAATAGCACCATACAACAGATAGAAAGTTGGCCTGGGTTCAAGTATTCTTTATGACATACCCTAGCTTTGTGACTATGGGTAAGTCACATAAACTCTCAGTGAAACAAGAAATTCTTCAAGATGAAAAATTGCAGATGAGTTGCTATCTTCATTGGTGGAAGGCATTTCCACATTGGGAGTTCTCTACACCAACACATCGAGGATCTGGATCTCCCTTTCCCACCACCAAAACTTCATGAGTTCTCAGACTTACAAAAGGAGTCTAACAAGATGCATTCCTCATGAAGAGACCAGTCACTTACTAGTTCCGGATCTGACTGGATAGGATTAACACTGACACCCTAAATGACCCCTAGTAAAACTTGAGGATGACTTTGGCAGCTGCTTGTGACCAACCATGCCATTTAGAGTTAATGGGGAGGGGGCGGAGCCAAGATGGCGGAGTAGAAAGACTCACCTATGCTAGGTCCGAACCCACAGCCCATAGATTTCCTGTAAAAAGAACTCCTGACAAATACTGGAACAGTGGAAGCCACACAGAAACACAGTGAAGGAGATTTCCGTTGCAGAGAGCCCTGAAAAACTGACCGTAAAGGTACCCCGGACGGGAGTGGAGCCCTGCCCTGCGGAGCCCTCCCCTCCCCCGCCCCGGCCGCACCGCACTGAGAGGAGCCAGCAGACCCAAGCAGGCGTCAGGGACCTGAATCTCCGGCAGCTGCAAAGGTCCCTCCACCCACAGACGCACAGGTCAGTGAGAGAGACGGGCTGAGAGGGGAGCGGGGTATCTCCGGGACTCGGACCCCCTCGGGAGGCGGCGACCACGGCAGAGGCAGAGGCTGAGGCCGCTCCGCCAGAGGCCCGCAGAGCAGGCAGGAACTCCACCCCAGCTCCACTACAAAAGATCTCTG
>CM053772.1:49121163-49224548 GCA_028658325.1 Potorous gilbertii | reverse complement strand
TCAAAAAGCCAATGAGGAGAAAAATGCTCTCAAAAGCAGAATTAGCCAAGTGGAAAAAGAGGTGCAAAAGCTCACTGAAGAAAATAGTTCTCTCAAAATTAGAATGGAACAGATGGAGGCCAATGACTTTCTGAGAAACCTAGAGTTAATGGGAAGGTAGGAACAAAGGTAACAATTTACAAAGGAGGACTGGCTATGTGGTTAATTATCAGAAGTCACAGGTACTCTATCAGACCTTCTAAGAAGGATGTAATTTGAGAGGTAGGAAATCACAGGTGTTGGGAATTATTCATTATTAGGTAGAAAGTTGAGCTTGGACTCCATACATCCCTGCTCTGAGGTATACTGGCTCCATGACTCTGTCAAGGCACCTAACTTCTGAGTGCTCTCAGCAACTCTGAGACTGTCACTGCCATGCAGGTGACTTAGAATCTGGGAATTCCCTCTGCCAAGGAAAATCAGAGAAAGAGAGGAGCAAGGAATCATGTGGATAATATAGCATATTCTTGTTTTAATAAAAATAAATCACAATGAGATTGAGATGTCTGGTTGTTGTCTCTGAGAGTTACAAATGTGGTGGATGTCCCCACCTGTGTACATTGGTTTGAGAAATGAAGGTTTCTTAAGATATTTCATGACAAATGCAATAGGACAAGTTCAGAATGAGGACTCCCATCTCTGTCCCCTTTGAAGGCTTCTAACCTGAGAACCACCCCTTGGTGTTTATTCTTACCTGAGCTAGAAAACGGATGGGGTGGGCATAAATCAGTGTGATACTAGAAATAGCTATTGTTCATTGGATTATGAGAAGTCAGGGCAGGAAAAAGACCTTCTAGAAGCTTCAACCCTTGTTGTTCAGACAAACAATCACCACCACAACAAGACAGTACAAATAGTACTCTAAGGTTTTGCAAGGTGCTTGACATGTATTATCTTATTCCATTCTCACAATAATCTTGTGAAATAAATAGATG
Source organism: Potorous gilbertii (assembly GCA_028658325.1). Lineage (NCBI taxonomy): Eukaryota > Metazoa > Chordata > Mammalia > Diprotodontia > Potoroidae > Potorous > Potorous gilbertii. The sequence goes on along the minus strand of CM053772.1, from coordinate 49,223,574 downwards.
TAGTCATTTATCATCGCTATTTTACAGATAAGGAAACTGAGACTATGTGACTTGGTCAGAGATGCATAGCTAGTAACTGAGACAGGACTTCAGCTTGTCTCTTTCTGACTTCAAGGTCAATGTTCTATCTACAAGGGACAGCTAGGGGGTAAAGAGGATAGAGCACAGACCTGGAGTCAGCAGGACCTTAGTTCAAATCCAGCTGTGTGACCTTGGGTAAACACTTAATCCTGATTTCCTCCAAAAAAAAAAAAAAGAAAGAAAGAAACAAACCAAAAGCTCTGTCTGCTACACCAAATTAAATCTCTGATGAAGGGACTAAGAATTCAAGTAACTTGCCTAGGATGATGCCATAAGTTAGTGGGAGATGTGGGATGAGAAACTGGTTTTCCTACACATTCCTGAACACATCTGTCCTGACTATCCATGGAAACCTTGTTTCAGTTCTATGACATTTCCTTTGAAGGTTTACAACCCCCCCTCTCCCCCCACCTCAAAACCCCCAGGGAGATCACAGAAAAGTTCTGAGGAACCACAGAGACGGGCTCTCCAGATAACCAAATAACAACTGGGGAATGGCAGCAGAAGTCAGTCTTTCCCTTTGCTTCCTGAGTTTTTCCTCCATAGTCCTTTGTTCACTAGCCTTTAAGACTAGTAGGGACCCTGAGGGTAAGATTGGTACTTTGGAGGTGCAATACTTGTAGGGTTATTAATCACAAGATAGACTGCTAGCTTTCTTATTTTCTTCTCTTTTTTTGGTGAGGAGGTATAATATAGGGGCTGGAGGTTCACATGAACCCTTGTGGATGACCATGAGATTTTAAAAAACGGGATCAAAAACCACTTCTGAAGAATGTGGAGTGAGTTTCTTGCTGGGAAACTATTTCTTGTTTTTTAGTGGTAAGCGATATCACGTGAGTATGTTCAAAATGAACATTTTGGTCACATTTCCTGCTAAGGAACTGCTTGAGGAAATGCTGCTGATCCCTAGATGAAAATTGAAAATAATACTCATCTTCAATTCTCTTCTTTGGTGAAGTCGCTGATTTTTTTTTTTTGTGGCTGCCTTTCCCAAGGGGCAGAAAGGGCAAACCTGCGCTCCTATGTGGCCTGAGTCATAGAAAGGAAAACTTTTGAAGGATTAAAGTGTTTGCACCAAATTATTCAGCCAAGTTTTCAAAGGATGGGTGACCGATTTTGAGTAAATGAGCATTAGTTTGCCTCTGGGGCATAAAGCTCTACTGAAAATCTTTATATGAAAAAAGTCTAAAATTAAATTACCTAGTTACATGGCAGGGGTGGGCGTGAGATATAAATGCATACAACTACTTCTAATATCTTTTTAAAATGTGTTTATTTTTGTTCATTTCGTTTTGTGCCACAGAAAGTCACTTTTTAAAATGCTTTTTTTTCTCTACTTATCAATACTGTTTTCTTCCTCTCTACTTCCTGTTCCTCAACAAATATACATTAAAACTGGGGCAGTGGAGAGGAAGAAGGGAGATGTTAGAAATATACAAAACTACAATACCACAAAATAAGGGATCATTTTTTAGTAGGAAGCCTTTGATTTTTTTTCCTTCATTTTTTAAAAGTTTCAGGAAAAGTATTAGACACTTCATTGGGCCCTGTACACAGGGAAAGCTGAATTTTTCTTTTTGTTTAAGCAATTACAAATAATCTAATTTTGACTCAATTCCCAGGGGCACTGGGGTGAAACCTATCTGACTGACATATGAGTAACATGCCTATAAATTACTTCTTTGAAAAGTATATTTTGGATTAGCAGAAGGTCCTCGTCTCACAGTGCTAGTATGATGTAAAGATTAAGTACACAGGCTTAAGTTTATTTTTCAAAATAAAATTACAGGTTAAGCTTTCCCCCCCAATTCACAAATGAAAAACAGCTATGAATATTCGACATAGTAACATTAATCATACAAACCCCCTGAAGATAAGGTCTTATATTTTAAAAAACCATTAAGAATACATATGTCAGAAATCTGAGCAGCATTTAGATTAATCAGAGGGGGATGGGTTCAATAATTCACGCTACAGTTTTGCAAATGGCCTTATAAATACTATCTCATTAGATTCTCACAACAATCCTGGGAGGTAAGTGCTCTTATTAGCCCCATTTTATAGATGAGGAAACTGAGGTTGAGAAAAGTTAAGTGACTTGCCCAGGATCACATAGCTAGTAAGCATCTGAGCCTGAATTTGAATTGATTTTTCCTGACTCCAAGTCCAGGGCTCTGTCCATCAAGACACCAAGCTGCCGCACCATAGGACCAATGATTTAGACCTAGAAGGGACTTTAGGGTCATCTCCTCTAAAATTTTCCTTTAAAAAATGAGGAAAGAGGGCCAAAGAAGTAGAGACTCAGTAAATGTCACACAGGGAATCCAGAAGCAGAATTCAAACCGTGGACCTTTAACTTTCCAATCCAGATCTCTTTCCACTACACCACACCAAGTAATGATGAAAAGGTGTATACCGGATTTAAGAAATAGCCATGGACAACGTATCAAGCTTACATAGGCATCACTTATACTGAGTCACAAAGACAAGGTAAATAACATTTGTCATAGTGTTCCAGTGTCTACCAAAATACTTTGCAAACCACTTAGCTTTTCTGTCTGGCCCAATAATTCAACTCCATTTTTTATTGAAATTTTTTTCTTTAAGATTACATCTACGACAGAGAGATACTAAATGTACTATTGTGTTTGGGTTGATTTAGGGAGATTGCTGAGTTGCTATCTGTCTCATGAGCTATTTGATTGGCCATCAAGTGACCTAAATAATCAGGAGAGATATGACTATTTTGGTCACCTTAGAATGCATCTCTATAATACCCACAAGTCCTTTTTGAAAGCAGAAAAGTTCAGTAACTTATTTCCCAATTCTTTCCTCCCTGCCCCTCCTGGTGAAATCCTGACTGTCTTTTATAATCCTACTCAAAGGAAACAGCATTCCATGAAGCTTCTCTGCTGGAAAAGATTACTACTCAGGACTCAAAAGCTTCAGCATACTTGGCAAGCGGTCATCTTTGTCTATTAAGTGGTAACCCACCACCTCTACTGGTAGGTAGCCTTGGCCCATTAAATGAGAGATCCCCTCCCTCCCTCCAATCTACTCTGAACAATTCTGCTGTTTGACAGAATGAACTGTAAGCAAGTTTTTCCTCTTACCAGGGCCAAATGTGTATCTCTGTATATAAACATATATATGTATAATCTATATGCTATAATAGATATAGCTATATGCTATTACCTATCATCTATCCATTTATTCATCCATTCATCCATCTATCCATCTATCCATGCACAACCTTCCTCAAATAGAATGTGTCTTGAAGGCAGAGAAGTGTTCATTTTTCTTGGTATTTATCCCTAGTGCTGAGTACCAGATCTGGCACATTGACAACACTTATAAATGCTCATTTGTTCATTTATTTATCCAGAGTTGAGCAGAATAGGTCGACTCTTTTACATGGAAACCTTTAAAATACTTGATGAAAAATAGCCGTCATGTTTCCACTAAGTCTTCCCTTCTCCAAGGAAAGCACATAATTCTTTTGACCACCCTACACAAGGAATGATGGCTCTTTGAGGCTCTTCACCATCTTCCTGGATACTCTCTAATTTAATGACCTTCCTAAAATGTGACATTCAAAATTGAATGCAACACTTCATATGTATTCTGACCAGGGTGGCATATGGAGAGATTTTCATCTCCCTTTTTCCTAGACCTTATACCTCTTAACGCAGCCCAAGATCATAGCTTTTTACAAAAGTTTGTTAGCATCTTCTTTATACAATTACCTTCTATATTTCACAATTATTTATTCATATATATTAACTGCCCGAACAGATTATATGGACCCTAAAGGGCAGGCACTATATGTTATCTGCCTTTGATTTCCTTCTGTATATAACCACTGGACCCAGATGGCTCCAGAGGAGAAAGTGAGACTGGTGACTTTGTAAAGCCCTGCCTCGTTTAAATCCATTTCACTTGCATGTCATGGCATCATCTTCCTGATGTCATGGTTCTGTTTGAAAAGGAAGGACAAACAACTAAAACAAGATACCTAGCAAAGTTCTTTACACAGAGTGGGCATTTAATAACTGATCACTGAATGTTGAATGAATAGAGATTTTTCTCTACATAACGCCAAACAATCTTACACTTAGGAACCCTGTGTTTTGGTATGGTTGCAAGTATCACCCAAGATAGTGTAAGATACTGGAAAGGAGCTTACAGATCATGTAATTTATCCTTCTTATTTTATTGATGAGGGAACTAAGAGTCACTGCAATAGTGACTTGCCTAGAATCTCAGAGATAGTAGCTGGCAGAGTTAGAATTTCAACTTAGGCCTTTGGATTCCAAATCCAAAGTTCTTATACTATACTCGACTGTCTCCCCAAAGTGCCATAAGTAAGGCAAATGAAGAATGTCAGAGCATTGAAGAGAAGTTCTGGGGTAGATTTCTAGTGAGAAAATTCTTGAGTTCTTTCATCTGGATTCAGGATTGTAACGAAACTATTCATTAAATCAAATTAATTAGGTTTTCCTATGATTGAATTAAGATGAAGGCCACAGTCAAAACATGAGTCCCATGGGAAGGGCTTTCCCATCAACAAAGAGACTCAAACTCAATTTCAATTTCCTTGAACATTGGTTCTGTATTTTGTTTGGCTGATGAAGCCAGGGTTTTATATGACCACCAAATTGACAGGTCTTAAGTTGCACATTAGTTTGAGGGTTGCCAATCTGATTCAATCACAGAAATTGCAAATATCTGGCTCAGAAATTTCAAAATCGAGCCAATGAGTCAGCCAGATGCCTTTGCATCTTCTTAGCCAATAGCCACCTTATAGAGAAGCAGAACTTCCTGCCTCTAGTCTCTACCCTCTCTGAACCATTCTTCACAAAGCTCCCTGAGTAATCTTTCTGGCTCATACCACTTTTCTACTCCAAAACCTTGAGAGGTAACCCACTGTCTGCAAAAGAAAGTATAAATTTGTGATTCTGGCCTTCAAGGTTCTCCAGAATCTGATCCCAGTCTGCCTTTCTAGCCTTAATTTGTGCAAATTTATGTCTCTACATACTTAAGCCAAAATGGGATCCTTTCTATTTCCTAATCCCATCCTTTTCCTTTGTTTATTCTGTCTTTTAAATCTGTTATGTATTTCTAGCTAATAGGTTTTGGAAACTTCTCCCTTCAAGGCTCAACTCAGGTTCTATTTCCTTCATAAAACCCTCCCTGATCATCAAGCTATCCTCTGTATTATCTCTCTTTCTTCAGAATACTTGAGTGTTCTGACACTTGGGCAAGGCATGGAACCTCTTTAGTCAAATTTTTGTTGCTTGATTAAACTAAGTGAAGGTGTGTAAACAACGGCAACCCATTGAGCCCTGGATAGGATCCTAGATTTTGAGTCAGAAAACCTAGGTCAAATCTCAGTCCTGCCACATGCTACCTGTGTGAACTTAAGCAAGTCCCTTACCTTGGACCTCAGTTTCTGCAGTTGTAAAATGAAAAGGTTGGATTCAGTGGCCTCTGGGATCCTTTCCAGCTTTGGTTCTAAGTGTTTTCTAAATGTTTTCTCGTTTTCAGGGTGGGAATTGTCCCCTCACTCTATATTATTTTTACTTGGAGACAACTAGGTCCAGAGAACTTCATGTGACCTTTTTGGGGAGGGTAGAGGGGGAGGTGATTCTGAGAACAAGGCAATACCTGCTGATCTCTAAGATACTTTCAGGTGGCATAAAATGAGGCAGTCTGGATTTCAATGTAAATAAAAGTGATGGAATTCAAGGAACTTTGAAGCCACCAGTGGTAATCCAATAAAAGATCTACAACTCCTCAAGTCATTCTTTCATACACCTGTAAAATCTCCTTGATAAACTAAACAATGATATCAAAAATAAAATTGGAAATAAAAGCAGTCTGCCTCACCTTCCCCTGTAACCCTTGCCCCAACCTCCCATCCTTCCACCTCCTTAGAGAGGAACAACGATTCTGAGTTACTGGACAGATCATTAGGTCTTAAGTAACTGATTATAATTTATTTAACTATCCACTGCCCAAGTGAACATTAGGGTATAATAAAACCAGGTTCCTCCTGGTCTCCTTCAGGAAGACCCAATGGCATAGTGGATAGAGTCCGATAGGGTCTGAAATTAGGAAGACCTGAGTTTAAAACTGACTTCATATGCTTAACTAGCTTGAGTGATCTTGGGCAAGTCACAGAGCTGCTTTTTGCCTCAGTTTCCTCAACTGTAAAATGGGGCTAATAAAAGCATCTACCTTGCCAGATTGTTGAGTATCAAACGAGATAATATTTAAAAAAACATTTAGTGCAGTGCTTGGCACACAGTCAGTGCTATATAAATGCTCATTCCCTTCCCCTTCCCTTAAAATAACATCTTCAGAGACTGAGATTTCTGTTGTTTTCTCCCCCATCTGTCTTTTCGGCTCACCCCACCCCATGACTGTGTTTTCTTCACTACTCTTCTTTTCTACCTTACCTCCCTGCCCTACTGGATCCCAATATGAACAGCCATGAAACCCCAATCTTTCTTAATTGACTAGTTTGGGAGTGGGATTCATATAATAGTTACACAAACTGGGTGCCTGATTCAGTGGGGATGCATCACCTTGGATATACTATGGGACAGAAAGGGGAAAAGGGCTAGGTTGAAAACAGGCTGATCAATCAAAGGAACCAAAAAGCATTTGTTAAACAATTACCAAGCTAAGCGATGGGGATGCAAAGAAAGGCAAAAAAATGCCTTCACGTTTTACTGGATAAACAGTATGTAAATAACTGGGCACATACAAGATAGGTGCAGTGGGGAGATCTGCTGCCTAATTCTTCCCATAACATTTCAGGGCTGTGAGTATGGGCACCAGATGCTTCATAACCTGCCCCTTCTGCTTTCCTAGGTTTTTGTTTTTGTTTTTACATTTTATATCCTCCTCCCTTTCCCTCCCCTGATGCCAGTGATATTGGCACATAAGACACTCCATCTTCAGACTGGGCATTTTCTCTGGCTGTCCCCCATGCCTGGAATTGTCTCTCTCTTTATCTCTACATCCTGGCTTCCCTCAGGTCCCAGCTAAAATCCATCCTACTACAAGAAGCCTGTCCCAATCTCCCTTAATTCTAGTGACTTCCCTCTGTTGATTACCTCAAATTTATCTTGTATGTACCTTGTTTCTATATATATTTGCATACTGTTCCCCCCTCCCTCTAGATGGTGAGCCCCTTGAGAATAGGGACTGTCTTTTGCCTTTCTTTGTATCCACAGGGCTTAGCACAGTGGCTAGTCACTTAATGAAACACTTTCTCAGAGCCTCATTTTCTTCTTCTGTAGAATGGGGCTAATAGCTCCCACAGTACCTGCCTTTCAGGGTTGGCACGAGGATCAAATGATCAACATCAGTCGTTCTTACTAGGGGTAAATGTAAAATACCACAACTTTTTTTGCATGAGTCAGAAAGGGGTCCTGAAAATCATTCTTCTTGAGATGCTCAAGTTATATCCTGAGTCATGGCAGCCTTGCTGAGGGCTAAGTGCGTAGGCTTTCAAGGGTGTAACTCAGTAGGCAATACTTACCTTCCAGTACTAAACCAAACACTCAAACTAATCTCATTACTTTGTGGCCACACCTTTTAAGTCAGTCACCTTGGAAGGAGGCTCTGGTAAATTACCACTTGACACTCACTAGTTGTGTGACCTTGGACAAGTCACTTAACCCAATTGCCTCATCCTGGGTCATCTCCAGTCATCCTGATGAATATCTAGTCGTTGGATTTAGATGGCTCTGGAGGAGGAGTAAGGCTGGTGACCTGCACAGGTCTCCCTCAAAACAAAGTCAAGTGCAAGTCATGTCATCATTTCTCTGATGGCATGGTCTTTTTCGGCAATGAAGGATGAACACACACACAATTCAGTATACAAAAGCTGACTAGCCTCAGACAAAGACGCTCTATCTGTTGTGTTTGTTTTGATCCCGGTTTTTTTTATTACAACTTTATAACTTTCATTTCAAAAAAAAAACCTGAGTTCTTAATTCTCTCCCTCCCTTCCACTCCTCCCTTACTCATTGAGAAGACAAGCAATAATATATCAATTACACATGTGAAGTTATGCAAAACATATCTTCCTATTAGCTATGTTGCAAAAACATCCAAACAATAACAAAAAAAGAAAACATAAAGAAAGTGGAAAAAAATACGCTTCAATCTGCACTCGGAGTTCATTGGATCTTTCTCTGGAGGTGGATTGTTTGTTGTGTTTAGAAAGGCAAGTTCATAGAAGAGATATCAGAGCAGTAAGCACAAGTTTAAGCTACAGGGAACCAATCTGAACAAGTCTAGGCAACTGAATCACCCTGTGACTCGCGGTCATTTGCTTTGTGAATCTAGCCTCACAGAGTAGGCACAATGAGAATGTTTAATATTCTGTAACTGATAAACAAAACCCGTGACTTAATCATGTAACCTGGCAGTATGAGAAGTCTTACATATCTCAAAGATGTAGAACTAAAGTCACTCAAAGTCAAAGTTTCCATCTGGTAAAGAACAAACTCTATCAAATAAGAGGCAACATGTAAAGATAGCTTGGCAGTTAGGTGGCACAGTAGACAGAGCAATAGGCTTGGAGTCAGGAAGACCTGAGTTCAAACTCAGTCTTAGATGCTTATTAGCTGTGTAACTTTGGGCAAGTCATTTCACCCCTATTTGCCTTAGCTTTCTCATTTGTAAAAATGCAGGTAATAAGAGTAGCTACCTTGCTTGTGAAGATCAAATTGAGGGAGTAATTGTAAAGTGCTTAGCATAGTTCCTGGCATACAGTGGCGGATTAATAAATGCTTATTCCATTCTATACTCTATGGTTTCTGACTTGGAAAGATGGCTACCTTCACCATGAACTCTTTCCAGAAGTATGGTGAAATTGTTTATTTTTCCTTCAGGAACCTTGGACACAGAGCAGCTACTGCTACTTCCTGTGTAAAGAAGGGAGATGAATTCTTACAATTCTTAAGCTGGGGTTCATAAACTTGTTTCTTAAATACTTCAACAACTATATATTTTTTTGCATGTGCCATGTAATTGGTTTCCTTTGCAATCTTCTGTGTTCCATTTTGTGTGTCTAAAAATAACACTCTGAAAAGAGTCATTCTGATGGTCAATGGGGTCCATAACATTAAAAGGTACTAAAGGTTTTTCAATGGTATAGTTCTTTGGTCTCTGGAACTACATGAGTTATAAATTTAAATAGTGCCCAACACTTAAAATGCCAAATTATACACTGTATCAATTAGTCAATAAACATTTATTAAATACTTACTATGTGCCAGGCATCATTTTCCAAATATACTCAACATTTTGCCTTATCTGCACCTTTACTATGTGCTAAGCGCTAGGGATAGAAAACAACTTAAGAAAAACAAAAAAAACAAAAAAACAGGTCCTGCCCTGGAGGAACTTATAGTCTAATGAGGGCTACAACGTGCAAATATCCATGTGCAAACAAGGAATTCCAATCAAGAGGAACATGGGAGTGAAAACACACAAGAAACTGTGGAGAAGGCTGAAGAGCTTTACCTGTGGATGAGGAAAACATTTAGGGGAGAAGTGAGAGATAAAGATGGTGCCAGATGGTGGAAGATCTTGAGTAGTAGGAGGGGGAATTTGTACCTTCAACTGTAGGCAACTTGAAGCCACAAAAGATGTTTTGATCAGGGGAATATCTAAATGGTTTCATAACATGAGGGCAATCAAGGTGAATGGGAATCCTCAGCACTGTCTACCGGGAACTGTAGTCAAATGGCACCTTACTGGTCATGGCAATGTATCTTAAAGGAGCCTTGAGCATTCTAGAAATCTCTGTTGGGGGCTTATTCCACTATCAAGATGATATGGCAAATGTCATCCAGACATACAGACTGGAGGTACTTTCTCATGCATAACTCAATTCAGTCTTTTCTTTTTCTGTGCAACAAATATATTCCTATAAGAACCTCTGAGAATTCATTTTCTCAGATATGTTTGCAAACTTTTAAGTGGAAAATTGCATAAGTCTTTTCTGTTATGACATTTAATTCCTGTTTTGCTCTTGACTTTTCCAAAAAGAATGAGTGGAGGCTCTTCATTATCACTCTGTCTCTCTCTTTGGAGATTATGAAGTGAGTTTTTTCACATGAAGTCATAAAATGACTGGACTTTCAAGTTCATAAATACCTTTCTTTGACTTTTTTGGGCAAAAGAAAATTATAGCGCAAATTCTACAAAGGTTGGGTTTTAGGTACTGTTTGCCTCCAAGCAATAAGAGATAGATTTACCATGAATATGTAGATGACATACATTTAAAAAATATACAAAAACCAAACAATGTTAAAAGAGAATTTGGCCAACTTTCCTTAGCTGCCTTAGTGATAATGACCTTGAAGTCAATGATCTACCCACAAAGATGATACAAGTTTATTAAAACTTGGTTGCATCACCTGAAATATAACCCCTGACATGGAAACCAGGGCCTTCTGCTTTATGAGGCCTACAAGTGAAAAGGAAATTGATGGGATAAAATCAGCAAATTATTTTACAGAGCCAACAGCTGTATCACCCACACAGCAGCTGAAATCCATTGTAAAGACAAGTAGGCTGACTTCTTCTCCTGTTTCTGCCTCCCTGGTGGGCCTGACCTGAGTTTGGGCCTACCCCGAGTCAGTGGTTACTGGAATGTCTGTGTTCATTTGACTGTGCTGGGTATCCAGATGAAAAATGTGTAGCAGGGAAGTTATCAGCCATATATTTGAAATCTTATAGAAAAACAATCTGCATAAATGACTGATTCCCACCCTCAACCCCTCCAACTTCTTGGAAGATGTTTTAATGAACTTCAAGTTAGTGCCTGGAAATGTCACCTGATCTGATTAAATTTCAAAGGGGTGAAGGATGAGGGAAAAGAGACTTGACAAATGGGTGTTATTATAAGCCAAGGTCTCTGCTTTGTCTCCATACCTAGGCATTTAACATTTGACACTAACACATCATAGCTGATAGAGTGCTTGACTTAGTCAGGAAGACCTGAGTTCAAGTCTTGCCTTATACCTTTCTAATAGTGTGACCCAAGGCAAGTTTCTTGACCTCAGTTTCTTAAAAATGGAGATCAGAATAGCACCTATCTTATAGTGTTGTGAGAATCAACTGAGATAAACATATATAAAGTGCTTCGTAAATCTTCAAGTATGGCATAAATGCTAGAAATTGTTATTGTTGGTTCCAACAGTTTTGGAAGAAATGAACAAATTTTGACTACATTTAATACAAGGCAAAAGTCATATTAAGTGATCAGTTGGCACACTTGGAAGTGAATGTTTCAGACAGGCGCATCTTCCATGCCTGGACTGAAGGAGGGGTCATGAGGCCCATCTGGCCTTCGGCATCTTTTAAAGTTACTCTTTGTTGTATCTTGTCAAATCTGAACCCATGATAATTAGGAAATGACATCTCCTATTGGCTTCTCCTATTGATAAGAATATTACTATTGATCTTTTTTAAATTTAATTTTTATTTTTGTAAATCAATAAAAATCGGTGCTTTTTCTCTCTTCCTCCTCCCTCCAACAAAATTCCTCTTAAAAACTTCGTACAGTCAAGTAAAATGAATGGCTCCACTGGCTATGTCTAGAGGTCTCCATCTGTACTGAGTCTATCCCCTTTTTATAACTGATTCTGAAATCTCTTTTGATGAGTATTGATAGGGATCTGAGGCCCTTACCTCTAATTTAACCCAATTCAATAAGCATTATTAAATGTCTTAATTTTCATTCCCCAGTAGAATCTGAGCTCCCTGAGAATGGTGGAATTTTTTTTGGGGGGGGGGGAGGTTTGTCTTGATATCTCCAGTGTCTACATAATCTGTTGTGCATAGTAGGCACTTAATAATGCATATTGAACTATGTTCAGCTATTCAACTAACAACTATGCTAGGTGCTAGAGATAGAAAACATATAATCAGACATGTATACTAACACATACTCTATTCCTTTTTAGGGTTGCCCTGAAGATAAAATGCAAAAATAAATATGAAAGCGTTTTGAAAAGAAATGTGTTAATGATATGTAATTTGGCATCATTAGAAACACCCATTGGACAGAAAAGTAGAAGGTTTAGAGAGATGTTTTATCAATACTAATGCATAAAAAAGCACTTAAAAACCTCAAGGATTATATAAATTCCAAAGGTTACTATTATTTTAACTTTAGGCATATTATGAGAAAAATAAGGCTTTAGAAAGAAACAGCTTCCTAAGTTTCACTAATAGGTGCAGTCTGAATTCTAATTTAGATCAAAATGTATAGATCCAATGTAGACCCATCACTTCACTATAGTGAAGAGGCAAAGAACACATCATGTTACCTGCAGAGATATTGCTGTGAACATTTCTCAAGGACATTTGCAACACATAATTAAGCCCTCTACCACAATGAACTTAGACCTTGACAATATAAAGCCCTTAACTTTCCAAAGATGGTAGACACATATTCAATCCCATGAAAGAAGAATCTACAACATACAAAAGTTTGACAATCACTGCACAAATGAAAAGCATCTCATTGACTGTATATACATTGATACATGTGTGTATATATGTATGCATATATTTCTTAAATTTGACCCACTGTGTAACATGTTGTTCACTGTACTAAGCAATAGTCCCAGGCCATGGAAAGAATAGTAAGTTTGGAGTCAGAGGACCTTACTCTAAATTCCACTTCCACTATTAACTATCTGTGTGACCTTGGGCAAATCACTTTGCCACTGTAAGCCTCAGTTTCCTCATCTCTCAATGAGGAGTTTGTAATAAATGACTTCTGAGGTCTTTTCTAGTTTTAAATCTAAGAATACAAATTTATGTTACATAATTTCAACTGGGTCCTCACTGCTGCAAGGCAATTCTTGTACACCTTCCCGATTAGTTTGCTCTATCATTGACTACAATGGCTATTCCAAACCTTTTCATCCCTCCTCAAATCTTCCACAGCATCCTTTCTCCTCCCACTTTTAAGTTAATATATCTATTCATACTTCAATGAAAAATGAAGGTCATTTAATAAGAACTCTTTTCTTCCCTCCTCCTTAAGGTGAGAGCCCTGAACCACCTTCTGTTATTATCTTCTCCTTCATCCCTGTCTTGCAGGAAGAGGTGATTCTTCTTGTCAAGGCAACTCCCTTATAAGAATTCCTGATTCTATCTCATCCAATCTTCTCCAGTGGATTGCCTTCTCTATCATCTCCACTCTTATCCCTAATCTTTCCCTATCTACTGACTCCTCTGTTGCCTACAAACACATTCGTGTCTCTTCCCATTCTTTAAAAAACCTCTCACTTGCTCCTACATACCTGGAGCTATCATACTATAACTCCTCTCCCTCCTTAGCTAAACTCCTTGAGACAGCAAAATACATTTGCTTCCTCCACTTCCTCTCAGTTGATTCTAAACCCACTGAAATCTGGTTTCAAACTCATCACTGAAGAGAAATTGTCCTCTCTAAAGTCATCAGTGATTTCTTAATTGTCAGCTCTATTCTTAATTCTTGGTCTCTCTGCAGTCTTTGACAAGGTTGGTATCCTTCTCCTATTTGGGTTTTTCTAACACTGATCTCTCCTGGCTCTTCTTCTATCTCTCTGATTGCTGCTGCCCATTCTCCCTTGTTGGATCTCAGTACAGATCATACTCACTAACTATGGGTATCCCACAAGGCTATGTACTCAGTCCTCTATCCTATATTGCTTGGTGGTCTCATCACTTCCAAATATGTTTAGTTATCATCTCTTGGCAGACTATTCCTAGATCTATAAATCCAGAACTAACCTCTTTCCTGAGCTCCAGTTTTGTATCGCCCACTGCCTTCTGGATATCCTTGAGGAACATGACCCAAAGACATCTCAGACTTCAAAACAGAACTCATTATTTCCTACGTCCGCTTCCAAACTATTACTGTTGAGAGAGTACCACCATCCTTCCAGTGACCAAAGTTTATCAAGGTCATCCCTGAATTCTCTCCTGCACTCACTCCACCTATCCAACCCATTGTCAAGTCTTATGGTTTCTAACTTCACAATTAACCTTTCACATATAGGGTGTTCTAAAAGGTGTAAAGCAGTCTTAAACTTTAATAGCTAAAATAGCCCTTTCTCTGAATCATGTACCCTCTTCTCTGATGCAGGTTGTAATCACCTCATGCCTGTACAATTCGTAAATGCTTTCTGGTTAATCTCCCTTGTTCAGGTGTCTCCCCTTAGCTACCAAAAGGATTTTCCTAAAGTGCAGATCTGTCCATGTCAGACTTCCACACCCAAAGCCCTCATTTGATAAATTTAATTGACTCTAGGATCGAATATAAAACCCTCTGTTTGGTTTTCAAAGTTCTTCAAAACCCCTCCTACCTTCCCTGTCTTGTTCTATTTTGCTACTGATACATGCTCTGTGAACTAGCAGCCAGGGCCATTCCTTATATAAGTCATTCCATCTCCAATCACCTTGTTGTTTCACTGGCTGAACCCCACACCTAAAATGGTATCCTCCCTCACCTCTGCCTATTCATCTTACTATTCATCTTAGTCAGTTCAAATCCCACCAGGAAGACTTTCTAAGTATCAGCCTCAACTCCCCCCCCTCCCCCCCCACCACCCTCCAAACAACTACTACCTGCCCTGAGGTGAACTTTCACCTACTCTGTATATTGTATATGTACACAGTTGCTTGCAGTTAGCCTCCCCCCTTAGAATGAGGAGGGGAGACATTATGTTTTTGGCTTTCTTTGTGATCCCAGGACTTAGCATGGTGTCTGGCATACATCAAACACTTCATAAATGCTTACTGGCTGATCTATGTGGTCCTATTTTCACACAAGAGTTCCTGAGTAGTAACTGTTTTGTGTCATTAAAAAATATACTCACCATTATGGGACATCCCCACAGCAAGGCACTTTTGAAACCTGCAGTACTGACATTTATTTCTACTTTTCTTATGGATCCGACAGTTCAGGTCACACCGATCATAGATCAGCTTCAAACGGATTGTCCTCCGGAAGAAACCCTGCAAAGGGACATGGAGAAGAAGCTCATCTTATAAGATATCAAGGCCCCCAAAGGGATGTATGGTACATGGTCTGGCGGGACACACACAGGCTTAGTTCCTTGTTCCAGTGCTACTACTAACTTGCTGTGTGAAGTTGCAAGGGTCCATTTAGGTTAAAGAGGGCAAAGGAAAACAAATAAACAATAGACTAGAAAGTCAGGAGAGGACCAGGTTTGAATGCTGTTTCTATGAACAGGAACAAGTCACTCAGTTTCAGCCTCAGTTTCCCAAGATATCATACGGGCAGTGAGGCGTCACATTGGATAGAGTACTGGATCTACCATCACGAAGGCTTAAGTTCCTCAGACATTTACTAGCCGTGTGACCCTGGGCAAGACACATAATCCCGTTGGCCTCAGTTTCCTGGTCTGTAAAATCAGTTGGAGAAGGACATGGCAAACTACTCCAGCCAAGAAAATCCCAGACGGGGCACTAAGAGTCAGACTCAAGCGAAAATACCTACTTCATGGAGCTACGATAAACCTTAAAGCATTAAATAAATGTGATCTGTTACTATCATCTCCATAGTGTTGCCCTTAGTTGTTTATTTGCTTTTTTTTCTTTTATTTGTAAAATGATGGGTTGGATCCCCTGATCTTTAAGATCCTTCTAATTCTGTGCATATAATTCTATTCATCTGGTTACACAGGCCTTGCTCCATCTTAGGTCTCCATTTGGTTTTCAGTCTGATCAAGAAAGGTTCTGGATTCAGTGTAATGAGAATAAACCACCATGTAATCAGTTTAACCTGCCCGCAAATCATTTCAGCCACAGGCCCCATCCTTCCCAACTGCACTAAGCGGTCTGGCAAAGTTAGAGGCTGTGATCGGGGCCAATAAAAATTCACATGTGGATAATTTGGAGGAATTCTCCACATTGCATAATTTCCTGCAGAAATTCATTTCATTTATTTATGCAGGAGGGTCCCGTGTTACTGTAGCCCACAGGCATAAGAGCATTATGGGGAACAACATGCAGGAATTGACAGAATTCCCCAGGAAACCTAGCCCTGTCATGGAGACAAAAGAGAGAGCCAAGATTCAGAGAGAAACCTTGGACCCTTTCAGCAGCTCTGGAGGCAGGTGAGGCTGGACTGAGTGATCTTCAAAGTCCCTTTCTGTTCTAAAATTCTATTAATTCATTTCGCCTTGTGTTTGGTCTAGGCCTGGGATTTCATTGATTTATGGAAGGGCTGGTACAGAAACCATGTCCCCCCATACAGAATGGAACTGCAACATATTGAAACATATATGTGTCTTCTGAAACATATAGTCTTAAAGATTTCTTGGGGGTACAGAGAAGTAAAGTGTCTTGTCCACAGTCAGACAACTAGTGCATGGTCTTCGAAATACAACAGGCAATCCATCAATCAATCAATCAATAAGTATTTGTTAAGTACCTACTATGTGCCAGGTACTATGCTTGTTTCTGGAGATGCAAAGACACATGAAATAAAGTTTGCCCTTGAGGACCTTATGTTATCTTGGAGAGACATCATGTATGCATAAGTATAAACTGTGTATGTGTATATATTTATATACATACACACATGTATGTATATATACACATACATATATATATATATATATATATACATATACATACACACAGTATATACATAAGTATAAATTATACACACACATACACAAACACACAATAAAATGAAAGGTGATTTTGGGGAGTGAGGGGTGGTATTGGCTCAGGAAAAGCATAATTAGGGAGGAACCAGAAATTTTACATGATACTGGGAATATGTGAATTATCCAGAAGAAAAAAAAAAGGAGTGATCTGGGAACTTTTAACTTGCCAAGTTTACTTTCAACTGATAAGCATTATTTTTCTAAGCTGAGGTGAAGTGGTTGACAGATGAAGTTGGTTGTTTCCAAAGTACTGGGACAGTAAAGGCTGAAAATCTCTCTCCCTCTCTCTCTCCCCCTCTCCCTTGCCCTCCTTCTCTCTCCTATAAGAACTCCTTCATGAACTGCAATCCAATACCAATTCTGAACAGGTGGTCTTTCATATGAAAGGTCTGACACCCTAAACACTCCTTCAACTGGGAAAGACTTTGTGCCTTGTGGAGAGATTGAAAGAACATTCTCTTAATTTTTTTTCTAATTTATGGAATAAAACAACCATTTCCATAACACAGTCTAATAAAAGCAGAAACAAGAGCACACTGTACACAGTAACAGCAACATCATTTTTAAAAATAGTATTCTTTTTTTTTTAACCAATTAAACCGATATTGTTTTAAGAACATTCTTTTTAGAAACTTTCTGCTTCTTGGAGGCAGTAAGGTAATGAAATGGATAGAGCATTGGATCTGGAGCCAGGAAGACCTGAGTTCAAATTTGACCTAGGACACTTAGAAGCTACATGAACCAGGACAAGTTACTCTGTTTGCCTCAGTTTCCTCATCTTTAAAATAAGGAGAGTAATAGGACCTATCTCACAATGAGATATTTCTAAAGCACTTAGCAGAGTGCTTGGCACATAGCAGGTGCTTAATAAATTCATGTTTCCTTCCTTCTTCCATGTCATATTTTGATTGTATGAATTAAAAGAATGTGATCATTTAATTCAATAAACATCTCACTGCCCACCATTTGGAAAGAAAAATGAAATAAAACTTAATCCTTGTCTTTAGGGAGCTTATAATTTAGGGGAGAAGCGGGAAGGGGAAGAATAAGATGAATAAAATAAATTGGAATGATAGATACAGAAGAAAGGACAGAGGATCTTGGATGGGGAGCTAGAAGGAAAACTAGGGCTCCCAGTCCAGCCACCTCACCTTAGAGGTAAGGAAACTTGGGTCTGTGTTGAGACACAGAAATAAGGAAACTAAGGCACAAAACCATTCAGTGACTTGGTCAGTGTCATATAGTCACTAAGTGTTTGAGGTGGGTAGAACTTGAACTTAGGTTTTCTTGACTTCTAGTCCAGTGCCCTCTTCACCATACATTAGCTCCAGGTGTCCTGAGCTTTGGAGAGGAAGGATCGCAGATCTTGGGAGAATCAGAGAAAAATCTGCATGAAGGGAGACTTAGAGGAAGGGAAAGATTGCTAGAGTTATTAACAACGTGAATGGGGGAAATCATTCTAGGCATGGTGGAGTCTATGTATAAAGGAAAGGAAAGGGGTTGGGGAGTTCAGTGTTAAGACTTGAAAAGGTAATTAATTTAGTTTAGCTGGGTCACACACAGTGTACAGAGGGAAGAACAGAGAGATGAGTCTGAAAGGAAGGGTCATCACCAGATTGTGAGGGTCTTGAATGCCAGGCTAAAGAATAGATATTTAATTTGGTTAGTAATGGGGAGTCACTGAAGGTTTTTGAGCATATGAGCACTGCATGTGCAAATACAAGATTTTTCGCAAAGTAGAATAATGGGTGAATCGTGAACAGGAAAGCATGGAGGTTGGAAACTGGTGAGAATATTATCAAGATAACAGAGATAAATGGTACTAAAGGAGAGCTTAAACTGGGCTGGTTGTGATGGGAATGGAAATGAGGAGACTGGTGATGGGTATCACATAGGGAGGAATCAGCAGGTTTTGGTAGCAGGTAGGATTTGGGGAGGGGGGAGAGGGAGGAGAAGTCGAAGATAACTGAAAAATGAGCCTGGTGGATGGAGAGAATGATGGGGCCATTAGGAGGGGAAGGATTTATCAGTGAGGGAGATCTCTGCTCCTTTTTATGGGGAGCAGGAATTCACTGGAATTCAGCACCTCATTTCCTTGGAATAGATCTGTTCTTGTGACAAGGAAAAAGCCCTGGATTGTGAATCAGGAGAGCCTTGCTGCACTTTCTGCTCTATAAACTTGGACAAGTAACAGAATGACAGCATCCTGTTCAACGGTGACAAGAGGGAGATAAAACCTGAGCCCTGGATGGAACAGGGGTGCTAAGTGCTGCTGAGATCTGTTAACTCTACTGATGGTAAATGATGCAGTAGAATCACAAAGACCTGAGTTTAAATCTGGCCTCAGATACCTATTAGCTCTGTGACCTTGGGCGAATCACATAACCTCTGCTTGCCTCAGTTTCCTTATCTGTAACATGGGATCCTAATTATAAAAAGCTTTGCATTTGGCACAAAATAAATGCCATATTACATTCGTATTATTATGGTTAACCTTCTAAAAAGAATCACTCTTAAGATCACTATTAAATGGAAGAAGGATTGGATTTTTTTCTGCTTGACCCCAAAGGGTAGAGCTAATAACAACATGTGAAAGCTACTGAGAGGTAGATTTGGAATTGAGAAAAGGGAGAGGGGGTGGCTTAACAGTCTTAGTTATCCTAAAGTGGAAGAGTAGGGCAACTAGGTGGCCCAGTAGATACAGCATTGGGCTGAGAGTCAGGAAGACCTGCCTCAGACACTTACTAGCTTGTATGACCCTGGGCAAGTCACTTAACCCTATCTGCCTCAGTTTCCTTATCTGTAAAATGAGCTAGGGAAGGAAATGGCAAACTTATGAAATAACTCAACAATAACAACCAAAATACTATGTGACTTCAAGCAGGATCACAGAACTTCAATTTAGAAAAGCATAGTGGATTGAATGAGGAAGAACTATGTTCAAATCCTGTATTATTGTGGGCAAATTTACTCGAGCACTCTGAGATTTTTCCTCATCTGGATGGAAAAAGGAAATATTAAAAGAAGTCAGCTTCCAGGGTTGTTATGAGAATTAAAGTAAAGAATCTATGTAAGAACCTTTCATAGACCCAGATAAATATCAGTCATGGTCATTAATATCATTTTTTTTTGTTCCACAGTCAGGCTGAATGCTTTGAAAATTCAAGTGCCAGTTTAAACAGCAATTTATATTCTTCTACAAAGTTTATTTCAAGGAGTCATTCTTTACTATAGGAGGTAACAGCTGGAAGGATCTTTAGAAACTATATAGTCCAATTCCCTCATTTTACAGATGAAGCAGATGAGGCCTCACCAAAAAAATGTGCCTTGCTTGAGGTCATAAAACTCCTTAGCCGTTGAGTTGGACCCAGAACTCAGGTCTCCTGATGCCCAGCAATGGCAGCCTGATTGTATCAATGTCTACAGTTTTCAGTTTCTTTGTCTTTTCTTTCATAGAATATACTTTTGATTTTTTAATTTAATTTTTAAGGGACAAGAGAAACAACTCTTATTCCACAGGGGGCTTTTATTCATGTTCAGTTTGCTCCAAGCACCGACAAGGGGTATATGTGCAAGTCACTGTATTTCTCTGAATTATTCTATGCCAAGAATATTTCCATGAGTGATTATTGCAAAAGAATACACATGGTGAAATGCAGCTGGATTGATACGCTTGTCAATCAGGAGACAGAATATGACTTGCGTTAGACAGATAGAAGTTTATAAAATGGAAATGAGATAGATATTAGACTTAGAGGTAAAAAAAAATATAAGATTTTTGTTCAGTGAATTTTTCCCCAATGGATGAATCAATGTTTTTGTTCTTCATGAAGTGCTCAAAACTTAAAGAATAAGCTCTTTATGAAAAAACATTTGCAACTGGGAAGGCCAACAGTAACACAGAACTCCTCATCCAATGGTGTGGGTTCAAATCTTGTCACTGTGTTCTCCCTCGTGACTTAGGTCAAATTATATGACTGCTCAAGGGCTCAGTTTCCTCATCTGAGAAATGAGGGCATTGGGCTAGATGTCCTTATGTCCTGTTCTGGTGCCAGAAATACAAGAACAGCCACTGAATTTCAGATCTCAGTGTAAAACTGAGACCAATGTGCTTATTCTGCATTTTAGAGATGAAGAAACTTCCAAAATTTTACTAAAAAAAATTTCTTTTCATTTTTCTCTACATTGCTGTATTATTTGCTCTGCACTTAAAAAAAAATACTTTTCACTGTACTTGGCAGCCATTACTACGGGTGTCTGCTTAAAGATTTACTGATGGAGCAGGATAAAGGCTATAGTTGGTCATGTCAAAGTATCCCCTCAAGCATCTCGGTCAGTGTGGGTAGCAGATCAATGAGGTTTTTGAAGACAAAGAAAAAAGGGGGTCACCATTTTTACCTTGCAGCCTTCACAAGCATGTACTCCGTAGTGGAACCCAGAAGCTTTATCCCCACAGACTCGGCATTCGATGGTCATAAGGGAGTTAGAGGATTCTTCATGAGGCTTATTGTGGAGCTGACTTTTTTCTGAATAATAAGGAGGGGATGGGGGCTCCACTTTGATAGCACCTGCAGATGGAAGAACATTGGAAAGATCAGGTTTTTAATGGAAGCAAATGCCAAAGGGGTCAAAGGCACTTGGGATTCACACAATCTAATACCAACGTTAGGATGCCAGGAATAGTGAAGGTGATCCTGCTGCATGTGGGGAGTATTAGTCTTTTGTTACAGTATTATCATGCTCTTCAAGTTCTGTAAATCTGGAGTCAGGGAAGCTAATCTTTATACAGATTTTGAGGATTTGGAACTCCTGGGATCTGCTCTTTAAGATGCAAGTGTAGGAGTGGATGCCGCTAAAAAGAGTAAGGCAAGTACCCAATCAGGGAACTTGTTGGGCTTGGGGATGGGTTGGAAGGTTGATCACTATCTTCAATTAAATGAAAGGTAGTCAAGGACTTGGAGGCTGCATTTATTCTGTTCAGCCTCAGAGGGTAGGGCTATAACTACTTTGAGCCCAGTATAAGGAAAATGTTCTGAACAGTTAGATCTATCCAAAAGTAGAATAAGGGTTTCAACCCGCGACTTTCACATCATTGAAGGTGTTCAATCAGAAGTTAGGAATTCCCATTCAGTCCTGAACTGAATGACAGGGCCCCTGAGGTTCCTTAGAGTTACAAGATGCTATGATACATCTTGATAAGATTTTGTCTGTTAAATCTAGCTTGAAATAATGTTTATGGTATAAACCCATTACATGGGCTTCCCAGTAAGAATGAGGCAGATGTACTCGACTTAAAGGGACATGAAATCAATTAGCTCCCAACTTTTGCAGTAGGAGAAGTAGTTTTAAAAATGATTCTCCTGAGTCAGAGTATCTCTAAAGAGTAAGCAATTTATTACCTTTCTATGAGTACAACCAGGCCCATTAAATGGTAGCCTCAGCATCTAACTAGAAGCCATACAGATATATCTACCCAAGTATAAGCTAGAAATACAGGAAGCTCATGAATTCTCACTAATTCCCAGAAGATGTTTGTTAAATTGAACTGAAATGAAAGTTTTGCCAACTGCAGTCATGGCTTTACAAATCTGGCCTAGAAGCATACACATTTGCAAAAAAGAAAAGTCAAGAAAATGTACTCCATTTTGACAAGGCTATTCTAATTATATTACAAAGTCATTTTGGAAAAAATACAAGACCTAGAAATACCCTAAAATCTTCTACATTTATATTTGAGCTGGAAAATAAGACTCCAGTGAGACCTTTGGTATTTTCAGGATGAGTGAGGTGAAAATGGGAAATATAGCAGAGTATAAATAATATCAAATAAGGGATATTTAATAAATACCAGAATCTAGAATTGTTCACTTATTTACATCTAAAGGGCTAAAGAAACTCAAGAGGCTAAGTCTCTTTAGGCTAGAATACAACTGGTGTGGTAGACTGAGCTTGCTACTGACCAGAAGGATTAATTAAAATGGTGCATGAAGGAAAGTTGAAAAATTAAGATAGATCTTAGTGCATAGCACAATGCTTGGTACATAGTAGGTGCTTTATAAATATTGATTTATTGACTGTAAGAGGATCTGAGAAAGCATGGTTTTCCAGTAAGGACTAATACTTTCAAAAGAGAAGAATAAAGTTCTGACATCTTTATCTTCTGTCTACTATGGGAAGGAGAAATTATAAACAGTAGGTATGACCACATCTGATTTAGAGATTTATCTGGGTTAACAAATTCCTTTTCAAAAATGATAATCCTATTTAAACTTCTAATCTTAACCTTTAACCACGTAGGAAAGTTAAATTATTCATGCCTTCTAGAATTATCTTATTCAAAATTTTTTCCCTTTCTAACTTTGAGCTGAGATGACCTACTGGGACACTGGACATTCTGACACCTGTTCTATGGAGTATGAAGTTCTAGATAGAGTTTAGCGTGATTACTATCTAAGCAATGTGAAAAGTGAAAATAAAGTTCATACTTGGGCACTCTTGGAGTTTCAGGTCATACTTGTAATCAGGAACCATTGGGTCAGCCCTTGTGAATGGGATGTCTTCATAATGTGGGGTGGAAATGCTGGAGAAGTCAACAGTGGTAAAGGGTTTGATGTCAAAGGAGTGAGAGTGGTCATCCATGACAGACAGATCAATGGAGCTGATCCCAAAGTTGGTGGGCCAAAATGGCATCTCTGTGTCAACCATGGCAATGCCTGTAACCAAAAACAACAATGATAAAGGTATGAAGTTTACAACTGAGACCTAGAATAAAGCCATCTACTAATGAAATGGCGGGAAGGGAAGGGAAGGGAAGGGAAGGGAAGGGAAGGGAAGGGGAGGGGAGGGGAGGGGAGGGGAGGGGAGGGAAGGGAAGGGAAGGGAAGGGATCTTTGCTAGTGATTAATCTTTTCTAGGCAAACACAGCAATGGAAGCCTTATCTTCAGGAGTACTTTCTCAATACCATTTTCCACATCTGAGTTGGAGGGAAGAGGCGTTTAACACCTTTACCTTGTTGTCTCAAGACAATCTTAGAACAACAAGTTGTGTATCGTATTTTACAATAGCCCTGCTCTCATTTACTGTTAATGACTACAACAACTCCAGCAATGTAGGTCATTAATAATGAAAACAACAACAATAACCCCATATCCAGAAACTCCTTTGGTTTCTCAACATTGAAGGCCCTAAATACATCCTCTAGGGTATGCAAAGTGTAGATTAGTGTCCTGCAATGTTCTTGAAGTGAGAATTATTTGTATTTTAGTAAGTTGGTTCATATTTTAATTGAGTCAATAAGAAAGAATACTATTTAGAGATGCCTTTCAGGAAATCTCTTCCTAAGAGGGCTAGATCTGACCTAGTCAGTCAACAAACATTTATGGAACGCTTTACAATGTACCAGACTAGAAATGTCGGAAGGGGTCAGACTATTACCAGCTTTCAATGCCAAATAGATGAGTTTGCATTTGATCCTGGAAGCAGCAAGGAGATCCTAGAGTATGTGAGAGACAGAGATAGAGAGAAAGAAAGAGAGAGAGAGAGGAAGAGACAGAGAGAGAGAGAGAGAGAGACAGAGAGGGAAAGAAAGAGAAAGAGGGGGAGAGAGAGAGACAAAGAAACAGAGAGAGAGACACAGAGACCTGAGGCAGACATTCCAATGAGAAGTCTTTGCAATGGTCCGGGTGAGTGGTGATAAGGCCTTGACTAAGGTGGCCGTTGTGTGAGTAGAAAGGAGACTTATGCAAAATACAGAGGAGAAATAAGCCAGGACATGAGACTGGATATGTAGGCTGGGTGAAAATGGGAAGTTGAGAGTGGCATCGAGCCTGGGTGACTGCGAAGATGATGATGCCCTTGACAGTACTAGGGAAGGCTGGAAGAGAGACCCAGAGTGTAAGCCTGGCTACAACACTTCTTTGAGCAAATTATTTTGAGTTTCCTCATCTGTGATATGGGGATAACAATATTTATACTGCAACTGGCTGTGAAGAAAGAACTTTGGAGATCTGAAAGCATTCTATAATGTGAATTATTATTCTAATAATTTAATATTAATAATTAATATTATTATTGATTAATAATATTAATAATCTAATATTTCTGCAATGTGGACTCTAGTTTTCTTAAAGAGGAATTGCATAGTATTAAGGTCATAGTTTCCTTTAATAGCTAATAACAGTTGGAATTTATATAGAACTTTAAGGTTTGGAAAGCACTTTACATATGCTATCTCATTTGATCCTCATAATAAGCTTGTGAAGTAGGTGCTATTAGCATCTCTGTTTTACAGATGAGGAAACTGAGGCTTAGAGAGGCCAAATGATTTGCCCAAAGTTACGCAGCTATTAAGTGTTTGTGGCAGGATTTGAACTCAGGTCTCCTCATATCCAAATTCCGCATTCTTTCCACTCTGTCACATGGCTGTTTCATGGTACCCGACTTTTGAAGTATTTCCTTGGACAAGTTGACCAAATGTGGGGGACAGTGAGGATGAGTTGGAAACAAATGTCATAAGAACCGAGAGTTATGGAAAATGAAAATCTAGCTTTACATTTTTAGAAGAAACTTCATGGAGAAGAAATCGCTGATCCTCCAAAAGCCCTGGGAAGCAATGCTATTTAAATAAGGCAGAACCGAACTGCCTTCCCAAGTTTTCTGCTTGGGATGTTGGATGACACATATAGCCTTCTAAATCTCTGATGAGTAATCACTGCTGGTGAAATAAAGCACGGAGGCAGGACTTATGGACTTATGACCCACTCGCTGCAGTCTGTTAGACTTTAAACCTTTATATAAGAGGAATCTGTCTGACTTGGTTTACTTAGAACTAGCTCATACTATTTAGGAGTGCAACCAAAAATGTCAGTCACTACAAATTTAAAATTTTAATTCTCTTGTCAAGAATTCAGGGAGGGGGCTGGCCTTTGGTGATCTGAAATTGAGAGAGGAGTGACAAAAAAGAGGGCATGGGCACTGAGGGGGTAGCATTGCTAGTAGCTACAGCAAGGGACTGTCTATGCACAGTGGGAGAGACATAGGTGGGGTGGCTCTGCATAAACAGGTCATCACAGCCCTTCTTTGGAAATGTGGTGAAGCCCATACACCTCTCCTCTGAGTAATCTTTTTAAATCCAAAAATGAAAAGCTAGGGTTGCAAAGGGAAGCCAATGATATTGAAAGAGTTATCAAAATGAACAGCATGGACCCCAGGTGAAGAATCCCTGCCCTGTATTAAGTGACAACAAATATATCCCCTGTACCTTCTCAGAGATGAAAAGGTTTAAGAAAAAAGAAGAAACATTCCCTGATCTGGATGGAGTAAAATGCTCCATATCTGGTATGGTTTGGGCCTGACAGCATCTGAATAGATGAGAAATCATCACGTCCTCCCAGGTAGTTATAGAGAGGAGAACACAACACCATGGTCTAGTGGGAAAGACAATGGAGTGGTGTCAGAGCTAGGCCTCGGTCCATTGGGTTCTAGAACATGTTCTTTCACTAAATAGTTCTGTGACCTTCAAAATGTCCCCTTTCTCCCTCTCAGCCTTGGTTTTCTTCATCTGTCACCTGAGGTGGTGAGATTTGCTTATCTCTGGAATCTCTTCTTGCTGTAACACACCAGCATTCTTTGATTCCATCCTTATTCTGACCTATTTCAGTCCCATGAGCAGAAGACTTGTTTTGAAAGGTTAGGGAACAGTCATGCTAAAATAAGTTTGAATCGGGAGTCTTTATGAAATAAACAAAATGCCCAGAGAGCATTTATTTTAAAAAAGGAGAGAAGGGAACTTTGAACATGCTACAGTGGTCCCAGGAGGAGATATTGGGCACTCACACTGTTCACATGTCTGAATGTCTACACAAACAAGAACCCAAACAACCCCCAGTTATCTGGATTACAGTGTAAACAGTACAGGAAAGAGGAATGTGTGTTGGTGATGGCTTAAAGGTCATCTCTCTCTTTCTCAATGACATCCAGAGAAAAGTTAGTCCTCTAAATGATGGGAACTCATTAAAGACATCTCCCTTTTCAGAACTTACCTCCACAATGCAGCCTACAAAGCTCTGTCCTTCAAATCCCTCTATCTACTCCTTTCAGCTTCCTATGTATCCTCTCTCTTCTGGTTTGTTAATTCATTTTGTATATGTAGGTATGTATTTCAAGCCTTCAAAATACCTGTGAGCTCAGTCTTAGGGAATATGAACTTCACCTGTGTTGACTAAAATCTTTTCATGCCTTAGTGGATAGTTTCTTAATGTCACAGTCAAATGTATTCATTACCCCATGGCCAACCTTTTCAAAATTAGATCAGAGTGTATGAAGGGAAGGAATATGAGCTAAGGTATGGTGGACTGTGAAGGGGCTTGAGAGTCAAGAAAAGGTGTTTGGTCTTTTGGGCACTGGGGGAATCTTTGACAATCCAGAGTCTGTCATTGGATCACTGTACCAGGATCTAGGCACGTGGCATTTAATAAATCACTTGACTGGTACTTGACTGGTACTTGCTGCTAGAATAACAGAATTTAAGTTAGGAAGAACTTTGGGGATCATCCAGTGCAATTTGTCAACCCTTTATTTCTAGGTGACTGAGGCCCAGAGAGTGATCTCCCTATAGGAGTGAGGAATATGGACAGAATTTGAATCCAAGGCTTCTAACATCTGTATTGCCATCTATATTGTGCCTCTCCCTAGCTCAGGAGAATGTGGTTAGGGCTCATGTTTCACTGGCACAGAGGATGAGGAACTATGGCCAACTCCATACCACCCTAAAGCAGGCCTTTGGTGGATGGAGTCCAAAGAAGGAGAAAGAATACTAGTCTGGAGACTAAGGCTTG
This sequence comes from Potorous gilbertii, assembly GCA_028658325.1. Lineage (NCBI taxonomy): Eukaryota > Metazoa > Chordata > Mammalia > Diprotodontia > Potoroidae > Potorous > Potorous gilbertii. The sequence continues at coordinate 49,195,930 of CM053772.1, read as the reverse complement.
AACTCCAGCTCTGCTGCTTACATACCTGTGTGAGCTGGGCAAGTAATCTGACCGAGCTCTCTATCACTCATTTTTTTCATCTCTCAGTGAACTAGACAGGCTCTATCATCTCTTGCAATGCTAAACCACAGACCCCATGAATACAAACCTATTAAATTCTAGGATTCTTTGTCTACCTAGTTGTTGTTCGGTCCTTTTCGTCATAACTGACTCTTCGTGACCCCATTTGGGGTTTTCTTGGCAAAGACACTAGAGTGGTTGGCCATTTCCTTCTCCTGCTCATTTTACAGATGAGGAAACTGAGGAAGAGTTTTAAGTTACTTGTCCAGGGTCACATAGCTAGTAAGTGTCTATGGTCAAATGTGAACTCAGGGCTTCCCAACCAGGCGTGAGGTTTCATCCACTGTGCCACCTAACAGCCTAATATTCCCACTGTAATTTCCTACTAAGTGCACTGCAGTGATTGGGGCAGATTATCTGATGTCAGGTTTAAAGCACGTTCCAAGGTGCAGGGAATGGAGCAGAATTCAAATCTAGCCTCAGACACTTACTATCTCTGTGACCCTTAGCAGGTTACTTAACTCTGATTACCTCTAAAATAGTAAAATAAAAGTCCGTGTGCTTAGGATCACAGAAACAGGATTTTAAGAGTTGGAAGGAACCTTAAAAACCATTCTTAGTGAACCACTGAAATGGTGTCCTAGGGAAAAAGATATCAAAAAACCGGGGTTAGAGGAACAACTGGTTGATAATTAATACACTTTTGGTTTAAACCATTAAAAAATTTTAAAGCATATTTAGTAGAACAGAACCAGAAATTGTGCTAAGTGCTTTTTACAAACATTATCTCATTTGATCCTTGTAATAACTCTGCAAGGAAGTGCTGTTTTGTTGTTTGTGTGACTCTTCACAACCCCATTTTCAGATTTTCTTGGCCAAGATACTAGTGTACGGTTTGCTATTTCCTTCTCCAGCTCATATTACAGAGGAGGAAATGGAGACAAACAAGAGCTATGTGACAAGCCCAGGATCACACAACTAAGTGTCTGAAACTGGATTTGAACACAGGTCTCTCTGATTCCAGGCCTAGTACTCCATCCCCAAAGCATTACCTTTGTTAGGTTTGGTTAAACTTTATGATTCTCCAATAACAAGAATTAGTGCCAAACGTTATACGTAAAATGTGAATTTGGGCATAATCCCCCCATTAATATGTCTCTCAGGCATAGATGGTCTCTATGTTAGCTAAGAATAGGATACAGCCAGACAATTTTGGCTTTGCTGAGTCGGCGAGAAAAGAAAACAATCCACCCTCCAAGAAAGCATTCTTCCTAGATGGACATTTCCCTCCAACAGCCTCTTCCTTCTTCCTCCTTCTCCATGCAGTCCTTCCTCTTTACCCTGGGACATCCTGACCTAAACAGTGTTACACCATGGACCACAGTTACTGAGTGGCACAGAGATTCCCTGGACATTTTTATTTTATTTTGATTTAGAGATTTAGGTCCAAGCAGCCTGCTTCTAATTTGGTCTCTAGAAAACACAAGCTACTGTTTCTTGCCAAACTGTAAGTCGAGTAGGTGTTTTCAGTTACTCAGTGCAATTATCCATGAAAGGACAAATGAACAAAATATTTGCATGAATAACAGGCCCCTTTCTCAGGGACATGTAACCATGTCTCAACTCTCCAGCTGGGAGACACTGAATCTTGTTGCATCACGGCATTGCCCAGTGTTTCACAACCTTTCAATTTGTTTCGAGCAGAGATACTGAAAATAACATTTATTTTTTTCCGCCTTGCAATAAAGGGTATGGGTTTGCACCATTCATTCTGGACCATCAAATTTGGCCTTAAGCTATATAATGGTCAATAAGCAGATTTTTCGCAACACACCAAGATATGGTAAATTTCAAGTTAAAAAATAAAATAGATTCTTAAGTCGGATAGGTACCATCATCATTTGTGAGAAATTGGAAATGAAGGAAAGGATGTGTGGAGAAGGGAATAGTAGTCAACCCAGAAATTAAGCACTAGAATATTAAGATTTGGTTCCTCGTTTCTTTGTAGGGAATAATCAAGCTAAAATCTCTGATCCTTTTTTGAATTCAGTGCATTTTGCCAGAAGCAGCTAGTCCTGTACTTCCACATTATTAAAGGATGCATTCTTAGCTCCTTTGTAGATAAATGCAGAGTAACCTGTATTGGAAATCTTTTAGTGAAATGGTGATTTGTTACAGGGGCAGAATTGCATGCTAGGAAGAAAAACCCCAAACAAAACCCAACTGTGACTGATACCTCCAAACCCAGAAGAAGTGATCTCAAAGAGTTATTACTGAATTAATTAGGAGCCACTGATCCCACTCATTTTCATTTCCTGGTATATTCATAAATTGGTTTGCCTTTATGGCCTTGTACTCCTACTAGAAAGTGTACACCCATTTCTCCAGCTCCAATTTATTCCAGTTTCTGGTTCATCCAAACCCATTCTGCTACGGAATGATCTGCCCGGTTACAACTGTCCAGCTTCTCTGTCGCTGGGTGATGTGATAGCCTGAGAGTCTTAAGGGAGCTCAGAGGTCATTTAGCCCTGTCTTGTCAACCTTTCCATCAGAAAATGGAGACTCCAAGTGAAGAAGGCACAGTGACATATACTTCAGAGCAAAACAAGGTCAAACACTCAACTGATCTGGTTTGGGTTCAAGGATTGGCTCTATCACCCATGAAGTCCCCTTTCCTACTTCCCATTCTTATGAACTACATACACCTCTAGCTGTTCGTGCCTCTTCCTAAGTTAACTTTTCACTTACTCTGTATTTATCTTCTATGTACTGATTTACATTCTGTGTCCTCCCCATTAGAATATAAGCACCTTGAGGGCAGAAACAGGGGTTTTTTGCTTTTTTTATTTGTATCCTAGTGCTTGGCACTTAATAAACAATAAATATATGTTGATTGGTCAATTAATTACATAGAAATTAATCTATAAAAGAATACTTTAAAATACCATAACCTTATAAAATGTATTTATGTAAGATTACTTATTTTCAAATAAAAAAATTTAAGATTTAAATTAAAAAGATAAAATTAAAAGCTCAGGGAATGAGGGTATTTTGATCAATCTTTCTGGTTAATGGAAGGTTGTATCAGTTTCTTTTCTTTCCTTAATAAGTAGAGTGTGATATATTACAACCAAACTGGATTATGTTTCATCTCTCACCACCATGAATTCACAATGTTGACAATGTGCACTTTTTATGTCGCTGACTCGAAAAATTGTTACCTTTCCCTAGGCTTCATCTCAAGTGTCATCACCTGGTTTGTTTTTTTTAATCACTCCTCAAGTTAATTTGTATTTATTTATTTATCTGTGAATAGGTTGTAGCCCACCAGGAGAGGATAATCTTCTCAAGGGGAGGGGTTTTGGGGGGTTTTGTCCCAGTGTCCTGATCCTAGGCAAGCCACTTAATCTGTCTGCCTCAGTTTCCTCCCTGTTACATAAGGACAATAACAGTATCACTTGGTTAGAGCTGCTGATTTTAAAAAATGCTACACAAACACTGGCCATCATCATCACTATTATTGTTAAAGGAATAAGAGAGAGCATTGAATGTGCCCTGCCCTATATGTTACTTTTTGAAATATACCTTTGACATTAGCCAATTATGATGTCCTTTACACTCTCCCCTCTTCTCCCTATCATGGAACAGAAGGAAAAACGCAAAAAGGGACCAGGTTGAGAAAGGCTCTAAATGACAAATAAAGGACCACATTTTAACCCAGTGATTTCAATATTAGACTTTAGGTCTTTAGAGTAGTTACTCACAATAAAAACAAAACAAAACAAAACCTGACTCAAAGGTTCACAAATTGCATTCTCCACTGTCAACAAATAGAGGGACAGATCTTAGAGATCAATGAATCCAATTTTTTAAATTTTTGGATGACTCAGTAAAGGCAAAGAGAGGAAAATCGACTTGTAAATGGTCTAGTAATTTGTTGTATTTCTCTACCCAGTTGGTTCTTTCTTTACAATAGTATATGCTCACACACATATGCATATATCTTTATGTGTATATATAAATACACACATATATACTCTCTCTACACACACATATACACATACATATGTATATACAAGCCAACAATTTTATGTGGCAACCAGTCTATATATGCATACATACATACATATATATTATATATATATATACATATATATATATATATATATATATATATATATATATATATATATATATATATATACACAGTGAGAGAGAGAGAGAGAGAGAGAGAGAGAGAGCGAGAGAGGGTGTTCTGTGAGTACATCAATGGAATTTGTCTGACAGATAGAAAACTCCTTTTCTGGAGCTGAGACCTATGATTTCACAACCTCCCTTGTGCACTCATTCTCAGGTTAAACAACTTCAAATATCAGAATAGTCTTCATTATGATTAAATTAATTTTGAAAAAGTTTTATTGATGCTCATTTTTTAAACATCACTGAAATTTCCGAATTGCTCCCCAACTTCCAAAAGAACTCTGCCTTGTATTAAGTAGATAGGTAAGACAGAGGGGCAAACAACGCATTTAGTATGTCTGAAAAGGTATGCCTCATTCTGCACATCAAATATTCCACCTCTCCCCCAAGGGGCAGGAGGCATGCTTCACCACTGGTACTTAGAAGTCAAGATTGGTCATTGTATTAATCAGAGTTCTGAAGTCTTTCAGTACTTCAGTGTAGTTCTTCTGTAAATCATTCACTTACTTCACTATGTATCAGTTCATAGAAACCTTCCCAAGTCTATTCTAATTTCTCTGAGTTGCAGTTTCATCTCCCTACCTCCTCTACTCCCTTAGTCAATTACCATATTTTGCATATTTGCCCTTTTCCATATATTGTGAGACCCTGAAGTCTGCTATTAAGCTACCCTTCAATCACCTTTTAAATATGGAATAGTTAAAGCCAAGAAATTATGTTGGTTGGAAAAAAACCCCCAAGGAGGAATGTTTCAAATTTTTAAACTAAGTCTATGGGAAACCAGTGGATTAAGTTCCCTTAAATGCTAATTTTAAATGCCATAAAAAATTAGCAGGTGAATTCCTGAGACTTCTGCTTAGAAGGAGCAAAAATATTGTGAGCATATTTTTACAAGTCTTTTAAAGGGAAGTGCACATAACTCATGGGAAAGCAATTATTTTAATATATATATGAAATATATAGAATATATTTATATATGTGAAATATATAAATAAGTAGAAAGGAAAAATCAAACAAAAAGATTCTTGATGAAAGTTGAAGGCTATTTAATTGAAAAGCTGTTCAAATAAAACAACTTCTTATTTTTCTTTGACCAATTTCTTTTCTGATGGCAGAGGTTTATATTAGTCAAAAAGTGAATTGGGTCACATAGGGAGAAATCAGATTTGGACACCATAAATTTTAAAAGGGATAGAATTCTTTGCATTAATCTCCCTTCTACTCTATAAGAACAGTACAACTTCATACTCTTTCCTCTTTACAGTATTAAGTGCTGAGAAATCTAAATTCATTGGTTCTGTAGCTTGATTTCCCCATCTGTAATTCTGAGCTAAGAATTCCAGTGTATATTGATATATTAATTTCTTTCCATTAAACCAGAGGGCACTTACTGCAAAACCTCAAATTTGATTTTCTTCAGGGTTTACCGAGTGTTTTCCAGATCACAACTCTGTTTTTATGCTTCCTTTGACTGCAGTTCATTTGGCTTAGACCACACCTTGGCATGAGTTGCCTGCCAGCCTCTGTATTGATAACTTGCACAATGCAATCCTGGGGCCTTAAAAAAATCCACAGATTAGAGGATAATGCCTTCATGCGTGTTAATTTCTGCCTTCTTAGCTGGAACTTCATGCCATAGTTCCCATGACAGGCAAACTAGATTAAAGACTGCTTCTCCTGCCAAAATTCACTTTCTGTATTTCTAACAGAAAGGAATCCAAATCACCTAGTAAAGAAAGAGGATGGACTGGTTTCCTGTGGAAGCAGTCAGTTGGTCTATACCACTCCCTTTACCCTTTTTCTTTTAGAACATACTTGCCCTGAAAGAAGAGTACGACCTAAAAGATATAAAAACAAATTGGAATGGTTTCATCCTTCAACATATCTGCCATACTGGTCTTCACCAGAAGGTGAAGGGGGCAAAGTGGCAAGAGAGGTGGAGGGAGGAAGGCAAGAGAAAAAGGTATTGTAGAATAGTTTTCAACTGCCTCAGAAATGGGGAGGAGTGGAGTTGTTTGGGAGCAGAGGGCCACTGTCTCTGTACTGAGTCTGGTAAAAGGATATACCATCCTTTCTTTCTCCCCTCTATGAGGCCATGTTGAATGAATGACCTTTATAGGGACAAGAGACATTAGTAACATGAATAAATACCTTCAACATAGATAAAGGATATTTACTTGGGCACTCACTGGTTCACAGGCTTTATTGAGCTATGTCCTGGATGAGACATTAAAATATTAAACTTAACCTTTAACAGCTGGGTGTTTTCACCACCAACAATGATTAAAACCCCATTACGCCTTGGTAGGTGGTCTTTGGGAAATTCTAAAGGTGTAAGTATTCATTACCTAGTAGACAACATTCTGGTGTTGAGAATCTTTGACCTGGGCATGGCTGTTTCTTGGCAGACAGATATTCAATTGAGTTGTTGAGTTGGAAGGAGTAGGGGTCTTTGGCAGAAGTTGTCAGAATCTATGTTCCCTTCAAGAACCACTGAGCATCTCTCCACCAAGATGGTGAGCATCAGAGAAAGATTTTAATCCTCCAATATATTCATTTAATGTTCATGAGTCCACCTTGGTGCCAGAAAGAATGAGATACTGTGCAACAAATATGGATGCCTTTTCTTTGAGGTTGGATAACAGAGAACAATGAGGAAATAATGAAAGTTATATCACTGTTGAAAAGCTAAATAAAGCCTAGTTAAGCAGTCAGGAAGGGAAAGGAAGAAGGAAATAGTGAGGAAAGCCCTGGAAGATCATCTGGGCCCAGAGCAGTCCAGAGGAGGAAGGTCATTGTCTTCTCTCACCAAGGTCTATAGAATGAACGAATAGATAAAGAAATAAAAGAGAAATAAATAAATAAATGGCACTTATTATGTGTCCAGAACCACACTAAGTACTGGGGACAGAAATACAAAAAACAGAGACAGTAATTGCCCACAAGCAGCTTACATTCTAATTGGGGAATTAATACATATTAGAGAGTGGTGCCCAGGTAGGAGTGTTTTGGTTTTGTGTCTAGATGGTAGCTTCCTCCACAAAATCACCTCCTAGAGTCTATCTAGGGTTTACATAGTTGTGGCTTTAGAACTGGGAGGGAGGGAGGTGGGAAGAGGTCTTCATCTGTGGAGGAAGGGACATATTGGGCCTGGGGAGAGAGAGCTGAGAACAAGAGAAACTCAAGGGACCAAGCCACAATGGGAAAGGGTCAGCCATGGAGAAAGAAAACAGTCAGGAGAGAACGGGCAACACACAGGCTGGGGACAGACATGTGGTACCCAAGTGTGTACCTGCTGAGGTCTCCCCATGCATTCATTCTTGGACTTTCACTTAGAGGTTGTTTTTAAAAGGGTTTTTTGGGAGGTAAGAGTCCCTGGAGCACCTGGCCTAGGGGGTAGAAAGGGAGAGAGAGCACAGGTCAGGCCAGTAAAGCTAACAAAGGTGTTTTGGGGAATGCATATTTCTGCAGATTTCTTTCAGAATTCTTTACATAAAGTTGAATTTGCTCAAAGTGAGTTTAGGTAAAGATAGAACTATAATCTCAAGCAGTTTCCTCCCTTAGAAATGTGAACTGCTTGAGGAAAGGGACAGTTACACTTTAGTCTCAGTATTTATTGTGGTCTCCACATCTCCTGGACCATGGGCTGGTTGATTGATGGATTGATTACCAAATACTCAACTGGTTATTTGCCACTAGGCTTTAATAGATGTGCAATCAGGGTCCCTTGAATCAGGGCTTAAGGCATGTAAAAAGTCTAAGGATTCATATTTTGCCTCTATGAAAGAGGATACACTTAGAATTAAGAAAAAATATTTAAGTCAGATCTATTGTTTTTTATGTGTAGAGAGCTACATTTTAGATGTAAATATGCAATAATTTATTTAACTTAAAGTCCAAATCAGAGTTTCTTAACATTTTTGTGTTACAGAACCTTTTGGCAGTCCAGTGCAGTCTATGGACCCTTCTCAGAATGTTCTGGAATTCACACAATAAAATACAGAGGATTACACAGTCAATTATACAGTTATCCATCTATCACTCTAGCTATCACTCACTCACTCTATCTATGTATCTATCTAAAATAAAACACGTTTAAGGTCCCTAGGTATAGCATTCCTGTTCTAAATGCTAATAATGCCTATACTAAGTCCATGCTTGAACCAGCCAATAGTGTTTTAAGATGCATCATTTATGCTGAATAAGTTCAGAGGGTCACATCCTTCCAACTGACAAACTCTGTGGTAACACTAGTTGCTCTTCATATAAACATATTAGTTTTCTTTATAAATCTTTCTTTAAGAGTTCTGATCACAAATGAGATTCAAATGAACATGTTAGCCTGTCCTTTCCCTTCCCCAAAGGGGGTTCTCTGGTGTTTTTTGTGTGTGTGTGTGTGTGGGTGATTTCTTGCCATTAACATCCAGCTTTCAAAGGCCCCAGATAGGATTTCTAGCCTGAGCTAACCTTCACCCAAACTCAGGCTACTGGACAAAAAAGGAAGAACCAAAAGAAAAAAAAATGGTTCAGTAGAAATTCATCTCTTGCTATGAAGAGTCCCATGTTTATATCTCATTTGATGAAAAGACTCTTCCCAAAATTATTTTGAGGATGAAAAGGAAAAAATTAAACATGTTTTTCTGTACCAGGCCAGACAGCAGGAGCCCCTGGGTAGCTGAGACTAGAAATCCAGTCTGGGACAATAAAAACAAGTGGCATTTCCTGCCCCACACCACCCCCACCACACTGCCCTTATCAAACTCATTTTATCAGTCAATAAATGGCCCGAAAGCATTGAGCATCTGTAACATGCTTAGGAATAATAGCCTTTGTCTGACCACTAGTCCTGATTTATCATTTAAAAAATAAAGGCGATGGAACTGAGGTCTAGAGGAAGAGATGGGAGCCCAATTAAGGTTTCAGGAATCAAATAAATCTTGGGATTCAAGCAGGGCACTGAATGATAGGAAGGACTTAGATGGTTGGAAAGGGAAAGGAAACTATTAGGCATGGAGAAGGGCATGTGTATGGGTTACTCTTGGGCTAATGAAGAAATCTATATGTGTATGTATGTGTAAATATACATACACACATATATGTATACACACGTATAATTAGACTCTCTAGAGCAAAGGAGTTGGTTCTAGGTATGGGCAAGAAATAAGACAGTATAAAAATGGTGGAGCATGCATATGAAAGCTACTGAAATCCACACAGAGTTGATAGGTTTCCCATGGCTTAGCACAGTGACTTGCACATGGAGGGTGCTCAATATTGGTTGACTGATAATGAAAGCAGTATTTGAGGAAGGTTTATTTACACAGGATGGATTGGAAAGTGGGGCGGGGGGGGGGGGGAGGATCCTGGACTTAGTCAGGTCAGCTAGGAAGCAACTACAATAACCCTAACATGAAGTTATGAGGGATAATCCACTTTAGGTAATTGACAGTTAACTATACTCAATTTGCTTTATAGTGTAAACCATGAGTACCACCTACCACTTGTGGGAACCTTCCACATTAGAATTCTGGGCTGGCAACTCCTTGCTCATATAAAAATCACATGGGTATATAACTGTGTACTCAGGTAGGCATTTGGCCCTAATTTTGAGGTCACCAGGGGTGGATTGCAGATGCAATCAGGTACACAGACAATTTTTATATCTCTAATTTGACACAGGTGCAAAACTGCACCCACAAGGAGAAGTAATCTGGTGAAGGCTTAGAGACAACTTGGCTCTGTTTAAATGAACATGAATCACTCTTTACCAAAGGTACTTCCATGACCAGGCACTGCTGTGCCGACGCAGCCTGCACTGTAACCAAAGGACACGTTCAGTACTTGATGACCTCTGGAAAACTGCACTAGTGGGTGGCCTGGATGAACTAATTTCTGGAGCATTCCATTGCCTTTACTTCTCAAATAAGCAAAGCTTTCTCTTTCATGGAAAGGAATAAGCCCTCCTCCCTTTCCCTACTCCATGGGTCACGCAGATTAAAGTTAAAACATGGGGAAACACTATAAAATTCTAAGTGTGAAGGTTGATCAAAATATGACTTCATGACAACCTGGCTCTATAACAGCTATATTGTCAATAAACCATTTTTCTGCATGCAATCAAGCATTCTTTATGTGATTGGGTTTTGTTTTTCTTTTTTTAGAGGGAGGGGGTCCCATCCTATGGGAACTACCAGGCAAGGAAATTACATCAATGCAGATCCACAGCTTAGGGTCTTCTAGGATCTTGCCTGAGGTACTGAGAGGAAAGTAATTTGTCTAGATTCCCATAACCAAAACCAGTTAGAGGGGCCAGCCTCACAATCAGGTCCTCCTGGCTTCTAGGAAGACTCTCCAGGCTGCCTCTAGAATTTTCATTTATCTTTCAACTCCAAGTCTGAAAGGCGGTAGGAAGAAACAAAAGATAGAGGACGGAGTAGTTGTCCTGGGAGAATCCTAAACAAGTACTAATTGTCCTGTTCTCTAGAATGGTAGGTGCAAAAACATAGTCTACTCATGAGTCACAATAATTTTCATAACACTAAAAACTTACATGTTATCTCTCTCTCTCTTTTTTTTTTAAGGAAGCCAGGTATCATTAGAACTAGATGAGTTCAAATGTGACCTCAGATGTTTATTAGATGTATGACCCTAAGCAAATCACTTTGCTTCTGACTGCCTCAGTTTTCCCAACTGTAAAATGGTGATAGTGACAGCACTTATGTCCAGAGTTGTGGTAAGGATCAAATGAAATAATATTTTAAAGTGCTTTGCTATATTAATTATTAGCTGTTATTTTACAGATGAGTAAACTGAGGATTAGTGAGATGACACGATTTGCTATAATCATGCAGTGAAGAGGTGTCACAGCCAGGTCTCCTAAATCTGAGTCCACTGTTTCTTCCAAAAGGTCAATTAGCGCAACCCCATCATTTTAAGATATACTCCCTTTTAGTTGTTCTTGTCTACTTTTCCAGTTTGGTTTGGATCAGTAATTAAATGGAAATGAACTAGGGTTTGCTAGTTGGTCAATCTCAAGAGGCTGAAATCTTTTTCTCTGAATAATTTTGGTACAACATATATAACCTATATCAAATTGCTTACTGTTTTAGGGAGGGGGGAGGGAAGGGAGAGAGGGAGAAAAATTTGGACCTCAACATTTAAAAAGAATGCTTAAAATTGTCTTTACGTGTAATTGTAAAATATAAAATACTATTTATTTTTTAAAATGGTGCAAGGTTGGGTTTGATGGCAGGAGACAAAAGAAAGTGCATTGTTTTTGCATTTCTTGTCATTGCTTCCTTGCACTCTGGACCATCCTTGCCCTGCTCCAACCACCAACTCCATTTTCATGGCTGTGGTTACTGTCACCGCTATCAGCAGAGAAGGTGCTAGGAGAGGAAGGAAGGAATAAAGGATAGATTGGAAGAGGACAGTTAGGAAGTCAAGAAGAAAAAGACTTCACGTTAAGCAAGTCTCAGCTCCATTTGTAAAATAAGGAGGTTGGTGGATATAAAAAAGAAAAATTAAAACAAAAAAAAGGAGAATCCTATTTAAAGAAGACTGTGACACTATAATTCTAATAATTAGAGAAAAGGTGAGAGGAGTTTTTAAAAGTCATTCATGTGACCTTTTTCTACCCATAGAGTTTCAGTGACACTAAACTAGCTAGTAAAAACTCCCATGAATAACTTCCTCACTGATTACTGAAAGTGATAGGCAGAAGACTTCAGAGTTACCTATTGCAGAACGGTAAGGAACATTGTGGAAGAATGTTAAGAACAGTGAACTTTTGAAGACAAGTGTATTGAGCAAATTCTCAGCTGGTTAATGATCCCAGATTGAAATCATGTTTCCCCCTTTCCTCCATATTCTATTGCCCTGGCCTGCTTGCCAGCAATGGTCCTAAGAAGAAAAGCATTGCAGGACACAGTCATGGTTATCTCCTTCCAAGAACATAAGCTCCTCAAGGTCAAGAATGGTGCCTTCTTCTTCTGGCTGTGTTCCTTTTCTACATACTCAGCCAACAAAATGTTTCATGCACTTAATAAATGCTCACCGAAAGAAGGAATGAATGTAAGCTTAACAATTTTTAGCAAGATTAAAGAAAGAGCCATTTCAGCAATAAGGAACTTAATTTTAAAGACAAGTTTTCATGACAGTAGCAGGAACCCTTTAAAAGTAACCTAAGATATAAAGATGACTTAATTTCTCCAAATTGAAAAGAGCTGTGGGATGGTGGAGAGACAACTGGCTTTCCAACATTACACCAGGCAATAGACATCCACCCAAAGCCCAGTTCTTCTGGCTCTCATAATAACCAGCAGTTCTGGGGCCTGGGGCAGATGTGACAAATTGCATGTGGGGGGTAGGAATGACTTGGGTGTGGGAAGGGATTAGGACAGGGAGTAAGGTGGACAGGCTGGGGATTCAGCAAGGCTTTAGGATTCCATTTTGGCTAATAAGCAAGTGCAAGCCTTGAGGCAGGGAGCTTGGTGGGAGCAAGACAAAACAGCAATCATCTCACTTGACCTCTGGGGTCACTGGGAATGGAAGCCGCCATGTTGAGGATACATATAGACCAGAAGTGTGGGCACAAGAATACTGAAAGGTGAAGGGATGGCAGGAAGAAGGGAAGGCTGTGTCTCCCTCTAAATTGTGGTGCCCTGGGGAAAGCTCTGAGTGCCCCATTCTGGTTGCAGTTTTGATAAGTGTCAATCACAAGCCTGATCCAATTCAAACAACTGCCAATGAGTGTAGAGGACAAGGAGTCTATGCATGGGTCTTTGTTTCTCCCAACTCTTTAATAGTTTTAGTTTTTACATTGGGACATATCAGAAGCTTCTGATTTCTATTACATTAAACACCTGGATGAGTAAAAATTTTATTCTGTTATCCAAATGCTTGCAAGTATCCATCCCTGGCATTGCTGGTAGACATTACTGAGGTACATTAAAGTAAAAATGGCATCCACTCATCACCTCCTGTCTCAGGGGAGCCTCTCAGTGGAAGCAGCCTCTGCGGTACTCTTTATCATTCATCTTGACTCTAAGGCATCTTCTGTTGCTCAACATGCTCTGGAGGATGAATGTGTCATCAAGATTATCACCTGCTCTGGTGCAACAGTCTAAAATTCAGAAAATTCACACAGGCCCGAGTCTGGCATTAAAGGCAAGAGGCAAGAGCTCGACCTGTGGAAGCTTCTCCCCTTGATTGACATTGCCAACTTTTACTTGTGGAAATGGCTCTGGATCCAGCACAAGGTTACTTAGGGTTGTTTGATGTGTTCATATCGATAAAAGAAAGGAAAGACACAATCCTGGGAACTGAGGGCAAATGTAAGAGCTCTGTGGTCATATGAGGCTATAAGTGAAGTGTCACCTAGTGAATGTTAGTGTTATAGCCCATTATCTGGACCCTTCAAACCAAAAAAGCCATTTTAAATTTAATAACTGAATGTATTTTCTTGCCTGAATTACCTCAGTAACTGCTAACACTTGAACCACCACTTTGTCCTTCCTTATACAACCTGGCTCCAGCTTCTTTCTAGCCTCACTGGCCATTACCCTCCTACTCCTAGACTGTGCAATCCAGCCATTTGGCCTTCTCTGGCTCTTCACTCAGGACACTGGATCTCCACCTCTAAGCCCTTGCACTGTGAGTGCCACATGTCTAGACTGCCTTCCATCCTCAGCTTTCTCTCATAGACGTTCTCTCTTTCCTTAAGAAGTAGCTCATCCCCCATTGCCTGCATGAAGCCTTCCCTCCCAAACTCCCAAGAAACAATTTTGTGTATGTGTTTGTTAACTATATTTTGCTGCACATGTTTTTATATGGACTTCCTCCATTAGACATAAGCTCATTTTGGGTGGCGATTATATCATTCTCTGACCCTGTATTTCTAGTACCTAGCAAAATTCCTGGAACTAGTAGGTACTTCATAAATACTTGTTGATGGCTTGACAGAAGTTACAAGCCTCAGTGTTAATAAAGCTAAGTCAGTTTACTCATGGGCAGAAGGTATTTAAATAAAATGTGTCATTTAAGTAAATGCCCCCTTTTGCACTTGTATTCAACCATTCTTAATTCAGGTACATATGAATGAATGAATGACATCTTAACTGAAGTCTGGATTTATAATGCAAAAGAAAAATCATGCTGAATTTGGAGACATAGGGCCTGGGTCCAGATCCTAGTTCACCACCTGGGTGGTTAAATCACTTAAACGCTGTGCACCTCAATTTCTTAATCTGTTAAATGAGATGACTTCTAAATTCCTTCTATCTCTAAATCTATGATGCAAATTCTTGGGTGGGTTCAAATTTCCAAGGGGAAATAAAACTGTTCAATTAAATTAATCAATTAAGACATCAGGTACTATTAAGTAAGTGACCGCATTGTATTAATGGTAATACAAATGAAATATAAAAGAGAATCTGTCCTGAAGAGCTAACAACCCAGTAGAAATGATTTATGATCAAATGCAAATTACTTGAGAGTATTTTTGCATTCCTTTTTAGAACCCCTGTGACCAGCATGGAGTAGGTACTTCAAAATGCTTTTTGATTTATTACGTAAAAGAAATCATCAGAGATGAGTACAGACAGTACATAGCCAAGGGCTAACCAGTGTTTTCATTTTGTGCTATTCTAATCTTTCAAACAAAAGCTAAGACAAAAAACAAAACAAAACAAAACCCCCTCAGAAATGTCTTTCTACGTAGATTAAAGATTTGAAAGAAAATTTAAACACAGGGTAAATCCAAGACATAAAATAAGAGATTAGCAGAAAATGAAAGCTAACTTAGATCGTATAAATATGCCTTACCATAAACAGCACTCGCTTTTAAACCTAAAAGGGGTGTTGTATTGCATTCTAGATATATTCTTTAGAAACAGACAAAGCTATCAAATTTTGACCTCAGAGCTATGTCACAAAATAGCCAGGACATCCTGCCCTAACATGGGTTAAATTAACAACAGAGGAAAAACAGCAATAATTCTTCTGGTTTGTAGAAATAGACTAAATAGCATCATTTCATATAATCTCATGAAAACATAGTAATAGACATAGGCATTGATTGAATGACCATGATTTCCTCTAAATAAAGTCCTATTTCATAGAAGTGTTTTAGAAAATACTTTAAAATTTTCCAATGAATGCCTTTTTCTTCTCAAATTTGTAATTATGACATCAACATGGTAGATACTCTGTAAAATTAATGGGTTTCATATTTGTTGGTTCACCTTTTAACAAACGGACTGTTTAACTCCATAATGTTTTTGGCTTCTCCATTTTTAAAGTGTGAGACTGTCAACAAGACTTACCACATGTCATATCTGCATGGAGATTATGACCAAGAAGGAAAAATATAAATCTTGTGATGAGGAACTCTACTAGGATGAGCTGGAGGAACAGATATATGATTACACTTTGCAGGTTCCATGAAGAAATATGTAATATTAATAAGAATGACTTTTAAAAAAAAAAACAAGGTTCATGAATAGCCGTGTGTGTCCTATGTGTGTAAGCACAGTAAAAGCAAAAACAAGAGTTACAGTCATCCTTTAAAAAAAATTATCTAAAAAGCCCCAAGCACCCTTTGGAAATGCGCAACCAGGCAAATGACCAAAATGAACAGTGGTGCTTTTAGATATGAATTTCTGTTCATGCTTAATGTTCAGTAGGTGGAAGTAGAGATAAAATACCAGGTATCACAAAAGTCTCAGTAAAGTTTTAAACTACTAAAGTTTAAAACCACACTAAGACTTATGGGCCAGGTTGGGTTTCATTTACAGGTGCTGAGCACATTCTGCAAGCAGACACAGAACAGATCGACCATGACGCTCAGTACTGTAGTGAACACTCCTGGCTTCCAGCCATCACGTTCATATTTTTAAAAAATAGGACACAAGAACCTTTTAACAGAAGAACAAAAATGTTTCCCCACAGCCTTTTCCTGAAGAGTCAGTTTTCTCTTAACTTTTTTCAAGCTGTATATCAGTAAAAAGAATCTGTGTGTGTCAGTAGGAGAATCTCCCTATCTTTTCTCTTCTGAGACAGATGTAGTGGGAGAGATGGCAAAATACTGATAGCATGACTTTTTAAAAAATGCTTAATCAATGAAAAGAGAAAAAAAAAGAAACAATCCCAATCCTGAAGGAATGAAATTAGTGGAAACCTCACACATATAAGAAAGCAGTCCTTGAGTATTCAGAAACAAAAGCCGAAGGGAGTATGGGAAATTTCCAAGCTCAATCCCTGGTTAAAAAGGGTTGCCCAGTGCTGGAGAGCCAGCCAGCTGTTGACTCAAGCCATTGGGTCACATTGTTACTTGCTGCTTTAGCAACTCCAGGAGCTGTTACAAATAAGACGTTGCCACATCGTCTCGACGGTGACCCACATGTTCTCTAGTGAGGGAAGAGATCTCCAGACGGAATGATCTAAGCAAGCAGATTGTTCAAGAGTCATAGGTTTCCTTTTAAAAGGAGAAACTCTCGGTCTTCATGTGATGAACTGTAGGATTAACTTAAATTTCCATAGAATCATGATATTCTGGAGCTGAATGGGACGTTTTGGATGGCTAGAGTAGATTTTTAAGGTCCAGCTTTAAAACTCCAAACCCTAGGAGGCCTCTTCTTTACTCAAACAGGCATCCAATTTTAGTTTCTTTTCATTCTTTTAAAAAATTGATACCTTTGTTTTTATATTATCCTCACATCCCAATAAATCCCTCCTCCCTATCCCACCTAGAGAGTTTCCCCTTATAATAAGAAATAAAAGGGAAAGTAGTTTGGCAAAATTAACAAATATAGCAATCAAATTCCGTAGAATGGGTCATTTCCCACATTTTTCCTTTTGTTGTTTTTAGTCGTGTTTAACTCTTTGTGATCCCATTTGGAGTTTTCTTGTTAAAGATACTGGAGTGGTTTGCCATTTCCTTCTCCAGCTCATTTTATAGATGAGGAAACTGAGGCAAACAGGGTTGAGTGACTTGCCCAGGGTCACACAGTTAGTAAGTGTTTAAAGTCAAACTCAGGTTTTCTTGACTCCAGGTCCAGCATTCTATCCATTGCACTACTGAAATGCCACATAAAATTCTCTATCTCTATAAAAAAAGGAAAGGAAGTATATTCTCATATCATCCTCAGAGACAAGCTTCCAGCTCTAGTTTCTAAGGAACGTTTTTGGTCAGGACTATATATTAAAATTTTAAATCCTGCATGTAAATGCTAAGACACTAGAGTGCTAAAAACTAAAGAACAATTGTTCGATTAGTCTATACAGTCTGAAATGGCAAATAAATCTATAAAATTAATTACTTCAGGGACTAGAGTTTTTTTAATGACTGAATGTTTTATGCACTGAAGTTGTGTTTTTTAAAAACTTGATTTGAGTTTTATCAATCAATAAAAATGCAACAATGTTGCATCATCTGAGGCTGAAATGATAAATCTTGTCATAATAAAAATGGAATTCTTACTCTCTGAAAAAGCAGGTGATACTAGGAAAAAGAGAGGAAGAAAAAAGAAAGAGAAGGAAGGAAAGAAGGAAGAGGAAGGAAGAAAGAGAAAGAAAAAAGAAAGTTTTCTATACTAATAGTTTGGCAAGGAATTGTGGTCAGTTTTGTAATCAGGAAAAGCTATCTTCTTGCTCAAGGCCTTTGCCCTTTTTGGCGAGGAAAAAAGCTCATCGTGCCAAGTTCCTAATGTGGGAGCAGGCCTCCTCTTGTCATGGAAGTGGCCTAATAGGATTGCAGTGACTTGCTGATTTAAAAATATACCCCCACATAGGGCTAACATATCAGATGGCAAAGACTTCGCAATATGGATGTCCTTAAGTGGGTTAAGTTGTATGCAACAGTTCTCTAAATTGCGCCCCCAAACTAGACTATAGATCTGGCTAATCAACGTTGGGTAACCATTTATCCTTTAGATGGCCTAGTGAAAGTTTCCTTGTCTATTACAGAGCAGAAGTTTAGTGGGAAAGCAATATTCGCTGAACTTAAATGCAGAGGGAAGTGGAAAGTGGCATAATTGTATTTCCATTTCTAATGAAACAACAACAAAAACCCAACTCTTCTTTATAGAGGTAACTGAAGTCAAAGTAAGCTTTTATTTTGTCCCAATTACACAGATAATTGGAGTCATTTTGAATTTCTTATCTCTACCCACCTAAAAATCTCAAGAAAGGGATTGCTGCTTCCCCACTGAGCATTCAGAAATTTACTCATTATAATGTGATGTTCAGCTTTAACATCTGAGTTGGCCTTGGCTTAGGGGGAGATTTAAATTGTACTTGCCAATACTTTGCCTATTATTTAATATACATTCTTTCCATCAGAATTAGTACGTGTCTAAAACTGTAAGACTAACACTTTATGATGAAAGTCTAATTAATTAATACATGCATATGCAAGCATACATAAACAGAATGTGTATACCAGAAATGATGCATTTTCTTGGACAAATTCATCATTATTGAAGGACAAGCTATGTCTGAGCTTCAGTTTTCTCATGAATGAAATGAAGGAGTTGGACTCTATTATCTCTGAGGTCCTTTTTTCAGTTCTACGTTTCATTATGCTATATGATTTCTCCTTAAATTTTATTATAAATCCTAAGCTGTAACCTGAACTCATCATCATTTATTGTTCAGTTTTTTTCAGCTCTTTATGACCCCAGTTGAGTTTCAAGGTTTCTTGGCAAAGACACTGGAGTGTTTTGCTATTTCCTTTTCCAGCTTGGTTTACAGATGAAGAAACTGAGGCAAATAGGTATGGTGATGTGCATAGACTCACACAGGTAGTGAGTGTCTGAGGTCAGATTTGAAGGTAGAGCTTCCTGACTCCAGGTCCAATAGTCTGTCCACTGTACTATTTAGTTGCCCCTTTTTAGCAACTGCTTCTTAAATATGACTTTTAAAAATAGTTGGCATGAGAAATATGGAGAAACAGGGCATGCTGGTATTGGACCTAATATTACCATTCCAAAAAAAAATAAGAATGTATGAACTAAGAACTATTCTTTGCCTACATTTTCTATTTATAAATTGAGTGTGAACCTATTTATCAACCAAAAGGATTAAATGGGCAGATTTGTAAAACATGGAAAGAGACCTTCTTGCCAAGATGATGAGTATTTTAGAACTACAGTTTACAGTTCTTTTTCCACCAATTCTTAAAGAGATGTGGCTAAAGCCAAAAAAAAATAGCTCATTATATTTATTTGCATTTATCTTCCAATAGTGGTGTTCCTATTCACAAACACTATCAAGTTTAGACCTGGAAAGGACCTTTGAAATCATGCGGTGTAGCTGCTCTTAGCAATTTGTGGGGCATGAATCCCTATCAATCTGCAGGGAATGAGTCCCTACATATAGTACCTTACTCTCCCAATCCTAGAAGGAGATCACCTATGTAAAATTCAAGAAAGAAGTCTCCTGGAAATTTACATAGCAATGAAGAAGGAAGGTCCTCCACATTCACTGCCCAGATGCTAACTGCAGTCTCTGAAAACTGCTGGGTGACCCTGGGCACATCACATCCTCCCACTGCCCTGGCAACTTTGTAAGACTGTTCATCTCAGAATACTGCCCATCAACATTGGTAGAGTTTCCTCATCTGGAGGGGGCAGGGAGTGAACAGGGGCAGACAAGGGGAAAGAATGGGAAGTTCAGAGGCTGTCTGAACCAACCTCTCATTTTACAGCTAAAGAAACTAAAGCCAAGGGAGGTTAAATGACTGGTCCAATGCCCCTTGAACTGAGGTCTTTTGAGTCCTGGGACTGAGTCTCTCTCTCTCTCTCCTGCCACACTGTCTCATGTGCATCTCACAAGAAGGAGATGAGAGAGATCAGATGGACTGAGAACAACACTGTTTTCTTCATGTTTCAACAAGAAAACTTAAATTCCCCATGGTGTGCCCACCAACAAAGGCCAGCCATTTAGTACCTAATGCCTGGAATGAATGCCGAAATGCCTCTCTCCTTCTCCCCAAGAGAGCTGTCTCTCATCAGTACAAGGAGAATTGGCCCCAAACCTTAGCCTCCAGGAATGGTTGCATCAGTAAAAGGTTTCTTCACATCCACTGGGGAGGCAATACAAGACAGGGGGCTCCATGAATTCTAGGAGAACAAATAAACCTGCATCCTGGATGCAAATCTCACCTACCAGCACCTACTAGTTGGGCATTCCCACAGGAAGAGAGGGAAGAGAAACCGGTCATGATCATGCCAATCTTGGTACCATCTTCTTGCCTGTCCTTTGGAGCTGCCAATTCTTGGGGCAAAAGCAATCCCAGTACTCACTAAACTGTCATTTCTTTAGACTTCCCCAAAAGAAAGATAGTTATCATTAGTGACTAATACCCTTAGTGCCTATAGTGCTTTGGTTAGTTAACACATGAAAGGTTCATGGCTCCACTGAGGGTTCTCAGGAGACGGAACATATTTTGTCCCTAAATCAACCTACAGAAAGTATTCTTTCCTGTCCTCCCTTCCCTGAATTCAAGTAGTGCAGCAATGCAAAAAATTCACTGGGCCAAGAGTCAGAGAACTTGGAATCTAGGACGGGTCCTGCCACTAACCAGCTAGGAGATCTAAGACAGGTCACTTGATTCTGGTTCTACAGCTTACTGCTCGACACTGGACAAGTCATTTCATTTCTCTGTTTTCTGTTTCTTCATCTTTAAAATGAAGGTACTGGACTAGATGACCTCTAATTTAACTGTGAGCTATTTGAGAGCAGGGACTGGGTTTTGTTTTGGTTTTTGCCTTTATCCCCCAGTGCAGTACCTAGCACAGAGTAGGTGCTTAATGTATGCCTGTTATCTTGACTTGGATCTAAGGTCCCTTCCAGCTTTTTAACTCCACTTCTATCTCCATCTCTGTTCTAGGCCTATGGACACACACACATGAACATACATACACATGTTGCCTTTAGGTGTAAATGGAGAGGGTTTTTTTCTAGTTCTAACAATCAGTGATTCTGAGATGAACTCTATGCACAGATATTTAATAGCATGGCTTCTATCATTATAGACAAAGTTATGTGGAACTATTTGTTTTACAAGCAACTAGGTGGTGAAGTAAATAGAATACTGGGCTTGGAACCATGAAGAGTCATCTTCATGAGTTCAAAATCTGGCTTCAGATACCTACTAGCTGTGTGACCCTGGGCAAGTCTTTTAACCTTGTTTGCCTCAGTTTCTCAGCTATAAAATGAACTGCAGAAGGAAATAGCAAATCACTCTAGTATCTTTGCCAACAAAACCCCAAAACGGGGTTGTGAAGAGTTGGAGGTGACTGAAAGGGATTCAACAACAAAAATTTATTTTATGGTTGAACTTTCATCCAATGATCATGAGTCTTTTAATTATTTGACTATACTTATTTTCTAAAAAGTCAAATTCATCCCTTCAACAAGTATTTTTGGGAACATTTATTATATGCATGGTCCTGTTGGGAGACACAATGGCAAATAAGACATCCTCTTTGCCTTCATGGAGATTAGTTATGGGAATCACAGACTTTGGGTTGAAAGTCATCCAAGAGATGATCTCCTGTCCAACCTCCTCATTTTCAGAAGAGAATAGAGGAAAGGCCAGAAGGAATCACAGACAGGTTTGAAATCTACATGTTAAATTTATTATATATTTAAAAGGAAAAGCAGACTCTACATAATAGCAATTTCTGTTTCATCTATGACTCTTTTTCCATTCTATGCTATATAAAGAAATGATGATTTTTATGTGAAATTTCTTAAGTGTATAATAAATTTAGCTACCATTTATATAGTGTTTTAAAATTTGCAAAGTTCTGTACCAATATTTTATCCTCACAACAATCTTGGGAGCTAGGTGTGGTTATTGTCCCACCTTGACAAATAAGGTAGACGAAGGTTAAGTGATTTGCCTAGGTTCCACAGCAATTAAGTGTTTGAGGCTAGGTTTGAACTAAGTCTTCCTGACTCCAGGTAAAGCAATCTAGCTACTGCTCCTGTTACAGTTATAGAGTGCAAGACAGTCACAGTATTTCCCAGTAGTCCTAATTTGAAGCTGTATACCCAATATAAAATAAAATACCTAAAATTTAATTCTAAATAAAAATTCCTTTCATTTGAACAAGTTAAGATGAAGAAGGGTGTAATGTCTACAGTACCTGACAAAGGGCCTAATTTATCTAGTCTAACTACTTCCTAGGGATTTACTGAAGCCATTTAAAATTATTTTTTTTGAAGCAACCTTTCAAAAAGACAACCTCTTCATCCCTACAAAACAACAAATCATTTATCAAATATGTTAACTTGCCTTTGCATACAATAATAACCCTTGTTTTTATAGCATTCTCTTGGTTTAAATAGCTGCAAGTGTTTCAGTGCTTTTGGTTTCTAGCATGAAAAAATAAACAGAGTGATTGTGTCACCTAACCCTTATTTACGTTATGGGAAAACATTTTGTATTTAGGCCTCTTGGGTTCTGGTTTCATCAATCTTCCAAGAAGAGAAATTCCACCCAGACCTGTTATGTTCCCATATACATTCACAGTGAGTTACGTTGTGAAATCTACAAATGTCTTATGGAAGGGTGGGCTTAGAGTCATAGGTTTATGAGAAAGAAGTATAATCTCAGACTTAAGACTGTACCAGTTCAGAATTTATAGAACACAAAGTATGGATCATTTGAAATCTATCAAAAGATTACTATGAAATGGATTTTGGAAAATCAAAGGAAATTCATACCAAACTTCATTCGGTCAGCCTGGCAACGTTTATACAATTATTCACTTATAGGATCAGAGATTTTTAAAACTAGAAGGGGCTTTGGAGTCCACTGAGTGTAACCCCTTTTGCTTACAAATGAGGAACATGAGGCACATGGAAATTAAATGACTTGTTCTCCACCTCACATATTAAGTATCTGAGGCATGATTTGAAAGCAATTTTTTATGACTCAAGTGACTGAATAACTTGTGAAAACATTTTACTTTAGCAAGGAATGTCACTATGAAATTTGGTTAATATTTGAAGATCAAATCAATTTAGGACTCTAGCTCTCGAAATACTTTTCTTTCATATTCATAGGTCTTTTAATAAAGCATCATGGTACTTGTGAGGAGAAATACCATTTTAAAAGTATTGTTCCTCATAGTACAGGTTAGGTTTTTTCTCTAATTAACATAGTTTATGTTGCTCCAAAAATAATGGAATTACTGTTTGGAATTTACCATTTCCTGTTCTCAATGTTTGTGCAATGCCTGGGTGGTAAGAATTCAAAACAAAGTAAGAAAATATTAGAGATTACTAAACAAGACTGCGAAAAAAAATGGTAAGGAATCTGGTTTACAGTTTGTAGCTGTACTGTTTACAACTAGGCTAATTTGGTTTTGCATATTCAAAATTTCACATCCTGAACTTGACAGCTTATTACCAAAATGGTATAAATGACAGGTCCTTGATAATGCTGTCACTCAAGCATTAGAAAACCTCTCTTATTAATAGACTACTTGTAAATCTCTTTTAGGAAGAAAATGTACAGACGAATCATGGGAAAGGCCTTAATGTTGAATATGAATCTAGAAAAATGATCAACTTTAGGTCCTTCTCCTTAAGACAGGGATTGAGATTTTTTGTTTGCTCTGATTTCCTGTGTGTCCTTGGCCCTTAGCAAGTGCCTGACACATAGTAAGAAATGCCAGTTGATTCAAAGGAAAAATAATGCTTTTGAATTGCTTTGGGGAACTCATCAATGAAAAGAACAGATCCCACAAGCAATAACATTTGAAACTGTCATAATGTAGAATGTATCCAACTTTGCTCTACATTAACATACATAACTTCCCTGCACACAATAGTAGCAGGTCTTTGCCCAAACAGAGGCATTTGCTTTCCGCTGGTTTCCTTAAGATGGAACAGTGAAGAGAAATAGTTTAGAAATCCAGATTCCAGACTTTCCCCCAGAAAGCTGGTACATCAGCTCCCTAGAGCCAGCTGTCAGACCCAGCTCATGAGAAGGTACTTCTCAATACTAGGAAAAATTTTTACTAAACTAATGACGCCTTCCTTTAGGAAACTATTTCCTTGGGTTAACTCCCAAAGCACAAATGGATTTTCTTATCTTTTTAGCTGTTATTGCTTCTTAGAAAATGCAGTTTCTTAATCTGTCATTAATAATTATTTGAGACAAGAATTTTTTAACAGCAATAAAAACAGCAGTATACTGTTTACCTCAAACAATTGGCTTTGGGGAAAGAAAAGAGTTAACCCAAGCATACTGACTATCTTTAGCAGGCTTAACAACTGGCATTTTGATGGATTAATGAAGGTAGTAGTCATCCATCCAAAAATTTTTAAAAATTAAGCTATGAGAACAGGAATATTGAAATGAACGCCATTCTACAAATTTCAAATAAGTATCAGTTGTTTATGACATTTGTCAGAAGATTGATATTCTCCACGAGGGGCCCTCTGAAGGCCCCTGTTTCAATCTTTTCATTTTTATAGGTGAGGAAACTGAGGGCCAGGGAAGTTAAATAATTTGCCACAAGGTAGCAAGAGAGCAGAGCCAGGATCCAAACCTAAAGTCCACAGATTTCTGATGCATCCTGTTGGTAGGCTGAGGGACGTAAGCAAAAAGAGTGGAAATTCAAACTACTCAATTTTGTTTCTATGAGAAGTTGTAAAAATCTGCAACGAGGAGAAAGAATTCTGGAACTGTTCAGTTTTTAATTGTCTATTACATGCCCATACTATGGACCATGAGACTCGGAATGAGAATTTGCTCATAGTTTGATGGACAGTTATTTTTAGAATTAAACATTTCATATTATATATATTCATTTCAAAAATTGAACAGTGTATGCAATAGTACAGAAATGAAATTACTTTGGAGTCAGTGAGCTCTACTTCTGATGTTTATTGACCTTGCGCCAGTCCTCTGTCCTCCATGGGCTTCAGTTTTCTCAGCCATAGAAATAAAAGCCTTAGACCATTTGAGCATTTGAATATTGACATACCTCTACTCTTACAATGTATTCATTTAGATGAAAGAAGGCACAACTTGGTTTCCCAGTGAAGAACTCTCACACCAGCATTCCTTAAATTTATTTTTTTCTGCAGCAATATGCTTGGTGGGAATCTGTTTCCTCCACCCTGTGTCCACATAATAAAATGAGAGGCCGAATGATGTGCTGAATCAAATGCTGGTCTTGGTGTTAGAAAGACCAGGGTTCAAATATTGCTTCTGAGGCTTACTCACTCTGTAACCATGAGCAAGTTAACTTCCCTGAACCTGTTTTCCCAACAGTAAAATGGGAACAATAACACCTACAGTTCCTGCTTCATAGGATTTTTGTGCAATTAAATGTTATTTCCTCATGGAAATTTTAAAGACCCAAATCAATGTCATTTTTCCCCTCTGGGGACTATGACTTAGTTCCAAGGGTTCCAATCCTTTCTTTGTTCTACCGCTGAATTCCTTTATGTTTATTAATCTCCATTAATCCCACCCTATGCAAATGATGCTCAATTTTTTTCCACACAATTTCTGTCAGCCGGAGCTTCAGTAGTTTTTAAGGCATAGATTATTCCTAAAAGGCATGGGAAGGCACAGACCTCCTAGTGCCCCTCTGTCCCTCCCACCCCAATCGAAGTTATGTGATAAAGCAGCACAGCGATGGGAAGAAAGTCAAAAACTCCTGACAAGTTTATGGGTTCCTCTAGCGACCTTCCATCCATTACTCAGAAGCTTTGCTGAAGGCATACTGCATTCCAGAAAGAAGGATGCTAAATTAAAGAACATTTATTTAGGAACATGCAAGTTCCTTTCTCTAAGGAACTTTTCTCCCTGCTTACAGGTGCCACGAATTTCTGGAATCTATCTGTACGCCCTGATGCTCTCCCTTTCTGCCTCCTATCACTGGCATTTTGATAACTGTTGCACACCATCAGGTGAACAAACATCCCAAAAGGCCTCCAGTCACTCCAGGCAAAGGTCCAAGGATCCCATACATTGAAATGAACAGTGGGAAGAAATCCAGATTGCTTAATTGATGCTGTGGTAAATTAACAGAATCCAAGAAGGTGGACATGCCAAAGATCTTTATGGGGATCCAAAGAGTACATTCTCCTCCTCAGGCAGCAGGCAGGCAAACAATGGGCCAGGTTCTCAGCCCAGGTAGGTTTGAAGGAGAATTCCATTGTATGGGCCATTGTTTCTTGCATGTACTGCCTCAAGGGAGAAGTATATTGTTATCTGTGGGAGATCCTCCATGGAGGATTTGAGAGGATGAGAAAGGATGAGAACGTAGCCCTGGGCATATTCATCCTAGAAAGGAACTCCAGATAAACACTTTGGGAATTATGCCTAAGATTGGGCTACAAGTTGAGGCCAACATACATTACTGATCAAGGACTTGGGGAAGAAGATACATACAGTTCAGGACTTTGGAACGGAAAGCAAAGGAAGTATAGTATCACCAAGTATTTTAGCGTTCTCTGGGTAATGATTTCAAGAGTGCTGAATTAGGAACAAAAGGATCTAGGTTTGAATCTTACCTCTGTCAATTACTTAAAAGGGCAGTGCATCAAAATAGAGAGAGGGCTAGAAGTCTCATGTTCAAATCCCAGCTCTGCCTCTTACCTGGATGAGTTTGGGCAGGTACAGGACTCTTCAGATGTCTCAGCCCACTTGTAAAACTTAGAGTGTTGAGATAAATGAATGGTCTCTTCTAGCTCTAAATTTATTTTCTGACATTTCAATGACACAGGTCTTCCATTAAAAAAGGAAATGTATACTTAAAAAAAAAGCATAATAGATCTGAGATCATCTCCTCTAGCTTCTTCCATAGATAAGGAAAACGAGGCTGAAGGCAGGGTCGTACAATTTGCTAGTGAAAGAGTTCAATGCACATAGAAAGTTTTTTGGCTGGGAGCTAAGCCAGAGCATAGAAATACAAGAAATGCTTTCCCTAATGAATGATAGGAGAGTGTTATACCCAGAGAGACAAATTTTTCAAGCCCATGTAAACAACTTGCCAACAGACATTCATTGTACTGTAGTAGAAATAGCTTTGGATTTAAAGTCAAAATACTCATTAGAGTCCTATTAGTCTATTTATTATACATGTGACTGGGCACTTAATCTTTTTGACTCTCAGTTTTCTCTTAAGCAAAAGGGGGAGGAGGATATTGGTCTACCTGTGTCCCTGGGTTCTTGTGAAAATTACATTAGAAAATATATTTTAAGTGCTTCGTCCCCCGCAAATGACTACAATAAAGAGCAATCATCATTTGTCTACATGATGGAAAGACCTTACAGGAAGAGAAACTGGGAAATCGTTACTGAGCTGAGGTTCAAGATGTGAGAGGGTATAGGGGAAATATGGTAGACTGACTGTCAGAAGACTTGGGTTCTATGTCTGTTTCTGCCATTAGTAATAATATCAACAAACTAACCATGCAATACATGATTGCAAAAGCAGCAAAATTCATCGCCTACCAAATATCAACCAAGATTTATTAACGTGGCAACTGTAGTTATATATCATCAATCTTCCATTGACTGGGAGATGGCAAACTCCCATACTATAGATACAGATGTCAAAATGTCATTAAGAACTCAACCCACAAACTGTCAGAAAACTGAGTATTTTCACAGACCCTATTTTCTCACAATGATCTGGATATAACAATGATTTATAAAAACGTAGGACAATATTGATAACAAATGCCACCAGGTCAAATATTCAGAGTCTCTGGGGCTACATGGAACACAAAGCTTTCCAAGCATAGAGACCTAACAAAAGAAAATGAAATCATGTGAGAAGAGGCTATGGTAAATATCACCTTTGTCATTCTATTATTACACATGGGCAGGCCAGCCAGCAACAAACATTTATTCAGCGCTTACTCTATGCCAGGCACTTTGCTAAGCACTGGGTATACAAATAAAAGCCAAAAAGAGAAACAGTTCTTGTCCTCAAGAAACTTACATTCCAATGGGCTAAGATAATCCTTAGAAAGGAGCTGAAAGTAGGGGATGGGGGTGGGGACTTGCAGGGGTAGGATGAAGAAGTCCATACAGTTAGAAACACAGCTCAGAGAGGAACAAACCATGATTGGCTTGGGCTCATCCCCAAAATGGAGGTCCCACAAGGAACTCAAAAATGGGAGAAGGGGACCAGGTAAAGGAAAGATGTTCTAGGGTGAGCAGGTTCTATTCCTGAGAAAAGTTCCAAGGTGAGAAGACCGCTGAATTGCATGAAGTATGCTTTGAGTGAGGTTAAAGAGAATGAGCTCCCAAGCTAATACTTCTGTTTCACATTTGTCACAGTTTTATCCATTCGTACAATATGTCTATAGGAAATGAAACAGAAATTGCAGGATAGCAATTTGTCCCAGGATCATTTTTATCTGAACTCCATAGCAACAGATGAGAAGAATGACTCTTCTATAATGGCAATGATCACAAACAAAACTATTGCCTGCAATTGCCCCCATTGACATAATCTTTACCCATAAAAAGTGACTATTTTAACTGTCACTGTACTAAATATTCAAAGATCTCTAATTTATGTAGAATGAAAAGATTTCAAAGTATAGAGACCTAGTGAAAGAAATCAAAGGCACGTGGCAAAAGGAGGGTGGACAGAGTATCCCTGCCAAACTATCTCCTCCTGGAGTTGTCCTGAAGATGCGTTCATTCAATCTATAAAAAAGATGAGCTTCGGTCACAAACACTCATTTAATTACCACCCATGCAAGATTTGCTCTTCCTTTCTAACAGGACATAGAACATTAAATTTAAGAACATAATAGCAGCAAAGTGACTTATGCTTCCTTCACCCTCTATGGAACTGTAGGGTTCTTGGTTGTCTGAATTTGTAAAATGAAGGCGTTGGGGTAAAGGTTTCTAAATTCATTTCCAGATCTTACGTTCCACGAATTCTAGGAATCTGGGACAGTTGGAGCTCTTCTAGTTAGTTATCACAACGTCCAGGGAATGAAACATGTAAGCCATTCTAAATTTGTTCTTAAAGATTCTCTATAATTATTTCTTCCTTGTAAACCACTTCCAGTTAGACTCAGGCACCTCTCCACAATCTTGTCTTTGTTTGTCTTTTCCCTTTTCTCACACTGTCCTTTCTCTTTATCTTAAAAAAAATTTTAATCGATAATTTCCCTTTGGGTGCTGCCCTCCCAGAGTCATCTTTTATAACAAAGAAAATTTTTAGAGAAAAATACAAGAAGAGAAAAAACAGCTAACAAAACCAGTCAAAGTCTTCCCACTGATCTGAATTCTGTTCTCTGAGATCCATCTCACAGCCTGCCTCCTCCAATCATGCCAAGCCCCCAGGATCTCTCCTTTTTAAGAAATGCTCCTGTATTCATGGTTAATCCCACAAGCATCCTGTGCTTAATGTTAATTTGTTCCTCAAAAACATAACAGTTGCTAAGACAATGTTACCAGGGCAGTTAATTCTATTGGAACAATGTTATAAAAACAGGCAAAGTGCCAAAACATGCTACGGCAGGATTTCTGAGATGATTCCCTTGAGTTTGTTGATGACAAACCAATAGCATTGCTACTAAATGTTAATGAGGTAACAGTATCTGGGAACGTATCTGTCCACAATCTAGAACCAATCTTCTGCTTATGCTGGGGTTGATTATTCCCCATACAGACTGTAATGGACTGTTAGCCCATTACAGAGTATGTCTTTTACTTCTGCATCCCTGACAATAGGGAGAAGAGAATAAGCGTTATACTGTGCCTACTATGTGCCAAGCACTGTACTAAACCCTTTATTCCTATTAACTCTACTAGAGTAAAACCAGGCACTGTAGAAATTGCAAAGAAGCAGATTTAGGCTTGGTATAAAGGGGGACATTGCTTAACAGGATCAAAAGTGGAATGAGTTGTTTGTGTGAGGAGATGGTAGGTTACCCCTCACAGAACTGTCCTCAAGTAGTGGGTGGATGACCATGTGTTAGATAAAGTGTAGTGGGAATACTTTTTCAGGTATTGGTTAGACTACATGGTCACCGATGTCCCTTCCCAATACTAAAATTCTGTGGTTATGCAGTAGATATATGGTACTTTTTGATTATTTGGGGCAAATGATAGAAACTCTTCTCTTGTTTGTAAAGGCCTTTAGCACTGAGATCAGGTTTTTCATCTCTATCTAGCGCACAGCTAGGTGGAGTAGCAGAAAGAGTGCCTGGCCAGAAGTCAGGAAGACTCATCACTTTCCTGAGTTCAAATCTGGTCTCAGAGACTTTACTAGGTGTGTGACCCCAGACACTTAACCCTGTTTGCCTCAGTTTCTTCATCTGTAAAATTAGCTGAAGAAGGAGATATCAAACCACTCTAATATCTCTGCCAAGAAAACCCCAAATGGGGTCATAAAGAGTCAGACACAACTGGAATGGCTGAATAACAACAGTAAACATAGCTCCTAGGATTTAGGATAAATTTCTCTTGTGTTACTGTTAAAAAAAGAGGAAGAATCTATATCTCTCTGTGAGAGAGATATAGATTTGAGAGACTCCCAGGAGAGTAGATGGAAAGTTAGAGACTCAGGAAGATAAGTGTTACCAGGAGAAACTGGGCAAGATATTTAAATTCCCAGTGCTCTAGACAACTCTATAAAATGACAACTCACAGAGCAAATGCCAATTCACATTGGCAAAGGAAATTCCCTCACCAAGAGTTCCCTAGAGAAAACTAAAAAAGAAATGGGGGTTATCAAACTATAGATGGGGATTCTCAAAGGCTGCATATTGACACTGAAAACCACATATTAATATTATCTACATTTTATTGTATTTTTATTTATTTTGTTAAATTTTTCCAATTACATTTTAATCAGGCTTGGGCCAAAACAGCTGATGTGGGCTGTATGTAGTCTGAGCTTCATGTATGACATGTTTGCCTTAGACCAATGAAATCACAGGTCTAGTTTAAGAAAGAAAATATTAACATGTTCAGTCTTCGTATTGAAAGGTAACATGGAGTAGTGAATAGCAACCCAAGCTTCAAGGGGAGGGAGACCTATCTCTGCCTCTCTTACGTACTGACTTGCAGGCAAGTCCTGTGCTCCAGGCAACTTTCTAGGACTATAAGTTGAAAAGAATGTGCTGAGCTGCATTGGAAGAGGAAGGATCCTCGCCCAGGAGTTCCCTTCACTAATGGATTCACAAGTTCAATCCCTACATCTATCTATTTTCAAGTAATTGATTAATAAGCATTCATTAAGCACCTACTTTCTACTGGGCACTGGAAATATAAAAATGATGTTAATAGTCCCTGAAAAATGTAACCGTAAACCCTGTGAGCTTGTATTCTATTGGATATGCCAACATATATATGTATGTATCACATATGCATATGGGAACATATATGTATGTACATATACAAGCAATGCAAAATAAATATAAAGCAGTTTAGGAAGGAAGGCACTCACTAGTAGTTGGGGGCAGTCAGTATAGACTTTATGAAGAAAGTAATACTTAAGAGATGAGACTTAAGAGAGCATCAGAGGCATGAAGAATGGTCAGTGCAAAAGAAATGAAGCTTTATCTTTTCCATTTACAGGATTAATAATCAATGAATCATTGACTTTGAATTGGAAAGCATTTGGTCCAAAGCCACAATTTTACAAATTAGGAAATGGAGGCCAAGAAAGCATAAGCGACTTGACCAAAATTACACAGGTACTAAGTGTCAGAGCCATGCTTCAAAGCCAGGTCCTTGGACTCCATCCAGAGCCAGCATTTCCCCCACTTCATCAGTTTATCCCATCTCTTCCCTAACTTTCCCTGCTCCTCCCCTCCCCACAGCCTCTGGCCACCAAGTCCTTTGGATCTCATACTGTTTTTGTTACAAGGAGGTCCTGCTGTTACTTATTCGCTCAGAGAATGTACACTGTGATGAAGACACAAAAAGCATTGTTCTGTAATTTAATAACTGAAGGGCTTCATTTAAAATAGATTCGTTTGAAAAGTTAATCACTATGACCTCACATCTAGGAAATGATCATGATGAAATTGATGGCCTAGCCCTTCGGTAGATAACTTAAAGGGGAAAACACCCTAAGTAAAACACTTCTACAGAAACAAAGAATGTCATGGAGACCCCCACAAAACTGCTCAGTTATATGCTTTATTTTTTAACTAACATTCTCTCTCTCTCTCTCTAAACATACACACACACACACTCACACATATACACACATATATGTATACACATACACACAAAAGTATTTTAAAATTCTGTTTTGGATATCACTTTCCAATATTCTTCTCCTTCCCTTCCTCAGAGAACCATCTTTTGTTTAAAAAAAAAAAAGAATAAAAAAGACAGATAAAAAGGAGCGGGGAACAGCTCAGCTAAACCAACATATCAACCAAGTCTGATGGTACATGCAGGGTTCCAAATCTCTGGAAAGAAAGGAAGGAGAGAGGTATGTTTTGTCTCAAGGTTCACTATACCTCTTCAGAGCAGGGATTCTTAATTTAAGGCCTATGGGCTTGTTATTTTTTTCAACATTTTGACAA
Source organism: Potorous gilbertii (assembly GCA_028658325.1). Lineage (NCBI taxonomy): Eukaryota > Metazoa > Chordata > Mammalia > Diprotodontia > Potoroidae > Potorous > Potorous gilbertii. Next base: position 49,163,119 of record CM053772.1, on the reverse strand, counting down.
TTATATTTCAATATAATTAATTTCCTTCGTAATCCTCTGTATTTATGCCTTTAGAAATACTATTCTAAGAAAGGTTTCATTATACTGACACAGTAGTCCAAAACATACGAAAAGGTTTAACAACTTCTGTCTTAGAGTAAGACTTTTTTCATTTAAAAGAGAGATTCATACTATCTTTTATCTCTTATTTCCTCTGAAAAGGTTTCTGCTAGATGTCACTGAGTATCACTAATACTCAGAGTCTGTCAAGAGGTGAGATTATCCCAATGTGAACAGTCTCACACAGGAAGCCCAACAATTCTATTGAAGACAAGAGAGATGCTGCAAACTCCTGACCTTATTAATGTCCCACAAATCAGCAGCAGTCACTAATCTAATAAATCTTGCGGTCTGCACACTTGATTCATAATGCAACTCAGAGTTTGAGGTCTGATCAGTTCTCATTTTGCTTGCTCTGAATGCTTATCAGCAGTGATGCCTTTAATGAAATGCCAGAACTAGGTTTTGTCTCAGTATAGATGCTGGCTGAAGACTTTTTCTGTTAATAGAGGCCCCCTCCTTTATCACCTCCAAGCAGGTTCTTTGGGATGGAGGCCTTAGCACATGGGAGTGTTTCACAGTGGAAATTTTGGTCCCACAAGTCAGGAGCTGTGAGGACACTCCACTGTAGGCTGACTGGCCCAGTTCCCTCTCACCTACTGCTCTCTTCCAAATCAGTTGCTACACCTTATTCTAGAAATAATGCTAGCATTCTCTAGGGACCTACAGATCAGAATGGGTGTGTGTGTATGTGTGTGTGTGTGTGTGTGTGTGTACACGGACACCTGAGTGTGCTTGTCTTCTTATGTGTTTATTTATTTTAAATATTAAAGATTCAGATCAGTCCTTTTTCAAAGGAGGGTGGGAAGTAGCTGAGTAGATGTGTGCCCTAGGCTTCTCTGCAAACAGTCAGACATGAGATAACCAATGCCTATTTGAATTACAAACTATATTTAGAAGTATCTAGGCTTCTTGACAGGTATTGATTATGTCCAAATAAAACATTCAGTTCATGTGGAGAAAAATATTCAAAAATTTAAGGCTAAGTCTAGATGACTATAGAAGAATCAAACACAGAAAGGCAGGGTCAGGAAAATCTAACACAGACAAACTATAAGATCCCACAAATGGTGGAAGATCCAGAATTCCAATTCAGCATGCATTATTAAGTGCCTGGAGGCAGCTAGGTGGCAGAGTAGGTAAAAGAACTAGACCTGGAGTCAGGAAGACCTCAGTTCAAATTCACCTCAGATACTGTATGACCCTGGGCAAGTCATTTAGCCTCTTTCAGCCTCAGTTTCCTTATCTGTAAAATGGGTATAATAACAACATCTGCCTCAGAGTTGCTGTGAGGACCAAAGGAGCTAACATATGTACAATAATTTGTAAACCTTAAAGCACTATATAAATGCTAAATAGGATTACCGTGTGAAGTACTACAGAATATAGAACAATTAATTAAGACAGGATCCTTGCCCTCATGGAAGTCACAATTTAGTATTAATAAATTTCTACCACTTGTAGGGTTGGGGTCCTAAACCACAATGACCACAAGGACTGAATCTTTTGGCTATGACTAAGGTCACCAAGGTCACGTGGCCAATGGATTGGTGATATCAGTTTTAATAAACTCTTTTGGCATGATGAAATAATTATCAAATCATAAAGAACATCATTTAGATGTGATCACTGTGCCAACTCCCCACTAAATCAACTCTCAGACTATAATCAGGAGAATCAATCTATGGCTAGAAAAAAGATTTTAGTGTCAACTTGTGTTGTTTCCATTTTACATAACTGGATTATTTCTAACTCAGATAAATTAGTGATTTAAAAACTTTTCAACACTAAAATTTAGGAAGATAGATACTAAAACCAAGCAAAAATTACACCATGAGACCAACAGTAAATTTAGATATGAACTTTCATATTACCTATGGTCATCATTTGACCAAGATTAAACCAGTGAAATAATATCTCGTGAACATCCTGAGAAAAGGCTGTTTAATGAATTACATTCAGTAATTCAGGAGAAGCTACCCTATACTAAGAAGGGTATAGTAAAATAAAATTGCACAGAAAAGAAGCATAGATGATTAAAGGAGGCAAGACAGCTATTGAAGCAATAGAACACAGTGCATTTTCTTAGTCCCTTTACATTAGAACACTAGGTAGAATTAATTTTGCAAAGACCACATGACAAATTGCTTTCACCTCTCTTCCTGTCTCTGTATTAATAGAGGTAGCTGTGCCCTAATGGAAAGAAAGCCAGTTTTGGAGCCAAGAAGACTGGGGTTCAAGAGCAGCCTCTGGCATGTACTGGTATTTAATCCCAAGCAAGTCACTTCGCTGTAAATTTCAGGGAAGGGGCTGATCCACATTGGGAGAGGAAGTTCCCTACATCAGTGAAAAAAAGAGGTCTAGTCTCTATCCCTAATTTTGTGAAGATCACATAATATATCTTGCTTCTGTCCCTCATATATAACTCTCATGTCCTATTTTGTACTAGGCTTATGGAGATAGATATCCATAATCTTTTATTGGAACATAAGTTCCATGATGGTAAATTCTGCATCTTATTTATCTTGGCATTTTCTCCCACCTCTAGACACTACTTCTCTATAGCACAGTTCTCTTAACATATATTTTTGTCCATAATAGCTTGTTAAACGAAACTGAAAGAGATCACATATAAGCCAATGACCCTGATGCATATGTTCATGAATGAATTAGAACTGTAGAAATATGCCCTGACTTTAAAAAGTCTAACCTTGCAGAAACTGACCTTGACAAATTAAGTCAAATCTCATCAGGTCAAGTCAACAGTCAGTCATGAGATGAATAAGATACAGTACAAAAAACACGATATAATGCCAAAGGGCTTAGGTTGAAACTCCATCTCTGTCCCTAAAATACCTTTACTTAGACTAATGTCTTAACTTTACTTAGACTAATGTCTGGGTCTCAGTTTCCTCATCTGTAAACTTAGAGTTGGATTACATGGTTTCTAAGGCCTTTCAGTTCTAAACCTATGATCCCACGAACACTTTCTGTGTCTCATACACGCATAGCATTATGGAGGAAGGGAAAAACTACAATGGACGACACCTTCACTATCAGTTTATTACTGACACTACTGTTACACTATTATTAACCCATTAGGCCTGCTCTACTAGAGACACCATAGGAACCTATACATAAAATATTTTTTAAAAGTAAAAACTGCAACCCAGATAAACAGAACCTTCAGTTAACTAGAATTTTGTCTGTATGATTTTTAAAAGAAAGAACCAAATATTATGGACACAAGTAGATAACTGGGATTTATTTTTATAAGCAGTTTTGGGGCATGTTTGTCTGAAGTTGGTGAAGACTTAGCTCAATCTCCCAGTACATGCTCTAGTTCTTCTGCAGTCTTTTACTATAACAGTTGATTCAATTCAAAAAACCCCAATATATTATTTGTTAACTGGCTACTCTTGTGCAGAGCACTCTGCTAAGTATGGCAGGAGGTGCACTGGAGAATGAGATAGAGTTCTTGTCCTCATGGAGCAGACGGTTTTGAAGTCAAGTGACACAATGGAAGAATCAACTGAAAAAGAACCAGTTGTGTACCCGTGGGACCCTCCGAGACTTAATTTTCTCATCTGTAAAACTGAGGCAATAACAACTGTACTCCTTCTGTCTCCTACGGTTGTAGTGAGGAAAGCACTTTGTTAATTATAATGCTTTAGATAAACACGCACTGTTATGATGGGGGAGGAGAGGTTGGGGGCTTGCAGAGGACAAAATAACTCTAATGCAAACTAAAACATGAAATGGAAAAAGAAGAAGATATGTAATGTCATCTAAGGTCAAAGGAAGACTTTGTTCAAGAGGATGTCCTTGAGGTACTTCAAGATCCTAAATTATCAAAGAAAATTCAATTATATCATGTGTAGTCAGGCAGGGGAAGAGGACTGGTGCATTTCAGAAAATGTTTTGGACAACAAAGTTTAAAACCAAAAAGTTTTTCTACTTTGGTTAGCCTGTGATAACTAGTATGCACTCACCCACTGAGCATTCCAGTTAATCAAAGTTTTACTTGATGAAACTCTGGGAAAAGAAGTGAAATATTCATACTGAGAATATTAAAGTCAAGTCAGATACTTCAGCCCCTAAGTTGGTTTCATAAACACCATTTGGATGTCTTATGGAAACAGATCTCTATCACACTCTGGCATCCATTCAAGAGAAGGCAACTCTTGGTTTGACATATCACCATGAGATTTATTTGGGAACAATATATTATCTTAATATGTTTGCTTGGCCAAATGTTATAATGAGTTAACCAGATTCATTTGAGCTAATAAAAAAAACCATAATATTGCTTTGGACTTTTAAAAATATGTTTCTTCCTACACAACGTGGGTGGGTCAACACACACAATGATTGAACCAGTCTGATGGAATGATTTGATAGGCTCAATTCAGTTGTATTTGTGATGAAATAGTATCTTGGATTAACTCTTCACTGTCACCAAGGATAAAAAAAGGGAATCCCTCCCCATTCCACATTGAAGACTAGGGTCTTTCTCAATGTGCCTTTCTTCCCATCCTGCATGCCAAGGCTCTGCATATACTGTTAGTTCAAGTAGGCATTTAAAGTTTATCAAGGTATGATGGAAAATGGAGGCAACATTTAGGGAGCAGAGGTACACAGTACAATTACAGATTCACACAACTTACCTTTGAATAGGCTTAAAGACTAACAGTACCTTTCAAGGGCTCTCTCTTACCATTCCCTATTAATTCAAACACCTGTGTCTAAGCTGAGGGGTTCTTAACGTTTTCTGTGTCCTGAATCTCTCTGCAATCTGTTGGTACCTATAGAGCCTTTCTCAGAAAATATGTTTTTAAATGAACAAAATAAAATACATAGAATTACAAAGGAAAGTAAGTGCAATCAGCTAAAGTAAAAAATGTAATTTTTTTCCCTATTCAAGTCCATGGATATTTTGCAATCTATCCACAACTCTAATAATAATTGGGATGGGAAAGGAAGGGATTGAGTATGGCCAATACTGCGATGATGATAAAGTCATTGAGTGTGAGTCCATGTTGCTGAGAGGCAAATTCCTGAGCAGAAGGGCACTGCTGAGTTCCAAAGTACTAAGGTCAGAATGGGAGGGTGGGAGTGGCAGTGAAAACTTGATGGAACAGAATCTGGGGGTGTTGGAGAAAAGAATAAACATGATAATATTGGAAATCAGCCACACAATTGACTATAGAGGTGAGGATAGGATGTTACCCATTTTCTCACCCTTCTAATCAAACAAACACTCCTTGGAGTCAAAATGTAATCACTAAGAGCGTTCTAACTCCCACTGTGGAGTCATTAGCCCAATGCTTTAGCCAGTTATAAATAATATACAGACCCACTATTAAAGTTACATTATATGGATTCACTCAATCCAGAGACAATTGTAATGAGCTGAATATTAAGATAGTGAGGAGGGGAAAGAAATAAAACGTCCTGACAAGAAGTCATCTGTTCCTCTAAATTAAAATATTTTCTAGGAACTAAGAAAAAAGTCAAAAATCACAGATCAGTCTCAAAGAATTCATTCCTTGGAAGAAACTGAAAACTAATAATCAAAAATATTAGATCAGAAAATTAATATGTGTAATAGTATATTTTCATTACAATAAAACATAAAATATTTAATTTGACTAATATCACATTTGTGAAAGTCCCTATGACAGAAATATAAGGTTTTTCAAATTTCTTAGACTTCTATGGTAGCTTGGTATTTGTTTCTGCAAACTTCATTAATGGTAGAAAGTATACTGGATTTTGAGTCAGGAGACCTGGGCTCCCTTCCCATCTTTGCTGTGCAATAATATTACACAAGTGATTACATCTTTCTGGGCCTCAATTTTGTCACCTGGTAAGTGAGGGAGATAACAGGCCAAATAAGCAGGTTGATTATATATTGTAGAAAATTGATAAATGTGTATCAGCTCAATGGATGAATCTTGAATTCAGGAATTTCCACTTTTTGGTATCATGGACCCTCTGGCAGCCTGGTGAAAACTATGTCCCCATCATAATCAGAATCATGTTTTTAAATGGGGTAAGACAAAATTACAAAGGAAACCTATTATATTAAAATGTAGTTAACAAAATATTTTTAAAACAAGTTTATGGACCCCAGATTAGGGACTCCTGCTCTGAGAATCTAAAAATCTATTGTTTTAAGAAAACGGGCATAGTTCCTCTTCATAGAAATCACTTCCCAGGGATCATTTATGCAACATATGGGTGTTACTGAACGGAGACATTTGAAAGGAAGGAAAGAACTTTATACAGAAACATGGAATCCATGAGGAGAAAGCTTCTAGTAGAAAAAAGAAATTGACATTCTCAGGTATCAATCAGGCAAAAGGATGAAAGTGACTTTGACAGTGAGTCAGTCAGTATTGAACAAGGGTGTTCAATATACTTCACTGTATTCAAATGAAATTGACTATTTTACTGCAGTTTGGAGTGTGTGTGGGTGTGTGCGCGTGTGCGTGAAAAACAAGAAAAAGGACAGATAATTAGCTTGCTTATGCAATTTTTATAGAAATTAACACCAGATATTTCAAAAATCTTGCTTTTGATTTTTAAAACTAATTGTTGAGCTTTCTATTTTGCGAATAGCCTTTGGACACAGTTGCAGTAACATTCAATTTAATATTTTAAGTTACTAGGAATGATGAGTCAGAAGTTACAAAGAGTCAAGTTTAGGATGGACTTATATAAGAAAAATTTTCCAAACAACTGGTTCTTGCTCTTTGTCCTCACCTCTACCTCCTGGGACCTCTAGTTTCCCTCAAAGACAGCTCAGGTGCCCTCTTCTACAACAAGGTCTTTCTTGACTTCCTCTACCCCTGCCAGTTTTCAGTGCTTCCCCTGGCCATGAATTTGTATTTATTCTCTAGATACAATATGCATACTTAACTTGCTGTATATATGTGACTTCCCCTGAGTACGAAAAGAAGCTTTTTGAGGGCAAAGGCAGTGTCACTTTTTGTCTTTTTATCACCCCCAAGTGCCCAGCACTAGTTGGCACATAGCAGGTACTCACTAAATCCATGCTACATGGATATGCATTAAGATTACCATAAGAAGTAGTAAGTTCTCCATCCCTAGAGATCTGCACTCAGAGGTGGGAGGATGCCTCCTTGGAAAGAGTGTAGAGGAGACTGACCTAGCTGGCTTCTGAGGTGACATGCCTACCTATTGGTTCGATTTCCATATTGCAAACATGATAACGACTGAGGAGAAAATCAAAACACATATTTACTGACATGTAGAAAACTTTGTTCTACTATGGTGGACCCTGAGAATTAGGAACCCTGGAGCATCTAACCTTTGGTTTCATCCACTGGTTTTGAACCATGTATGTCTTCATAGGTGCAATAAGTTCCCACATGGGCAGGGTAAGCTCTACTTTGAACAAAACTGCCACCTCTCTGTACCTTGGGTAAAGAAGAAACTAATAATCTTAATACTATTAAACTAAATAATAATAATAAACAATTTTCAACTATTTCAATTTAATTCAAAAGATGTTTCTTGAATGTCTTCTTCATATATTGTACTGTACTATTTATAGGAGAAAAGGATGCCAAAGGAGGACTGAAAATTACATATATCTAAAAGGCTTAATTTTTTGTTGGTAGTTTCAACCTCTTCCCTATTTCCAATGTATTGAATTAATCCTATCTGCCTTATATCTATATATTATTTAATATTATTGTTTATATTATAATTATATATTAAATATATTGTGGCAATAATGATATTAATATATGATATTAAAATATTTATAATTATAAGCATGGCTGGAAAACATCACGATTTTATAAAACCATCTTTGTCACATGGGCCGTCACAGAATCATAAAGTTGCAAGGGCCTTGAAGATTATGTAAGTCTAACAGCCTCATTTGACAGAAACTTGCCTAAGATCACCCAGCAAAGCTATGCCGGTTGGTGGTATTGCTGGACCTAGAACTGGGGCCTTTAGACAGCCCAGTTCAGTGTTCTTTCTACTATATCATGCATGTTTCAAAATTTATTGTTTTCCTCCGAATATTCCTGAGTTGCTCTGTGCAGCAAATGTAAACCCCCCTCAACCCCCCATGTCCATTCTGGAAGAGTGGTATGTCAACTTTTGTGGGTTCCTAGGTTCTCAGCCTCTCTTAATGCTGCCCACCAGCATGCCAACTCAAGCTTCTGCACTAAGGCCTCCAGTCTATTTAAATCAGGGATCCTCATTCCCTTTCAGTAACTTGCCAAATAAACAAGAGACAATGACTTCAGTTTCAAATTTCCTGGGATCAAATCCCTGACCTGGAGCACGGTAACATTTACTACATTTACTATAACCTTATATCCAATGTGTTTTCCAGGTCCTGTTGACTGGTATTCTAAACTAGATACTCAAAGACAGTAACTCAAAAAAATCTAAATAAATAAATAAAATACTTGTTTCTTGCCAAGACTCAACTTGAAAGCCTGATTTTTCAGCTAAGTTAAAACTCCCTGAATGTAGGAGGTTTGTGATGTAAGTGGTGACACAGATTAGCCATGTGTCAATAGCACAGCTCAAATCCACCCCTCCCACTCCCAAAACCAAAGAAGAGGAAGAGCCAGATTTGGCTAATACTTCACTTTCCTTCTCCTTCACAACATATTCCTTTCACCCCCCATTCCTAAAAGATTTTAAATGACATAATTATTCAGCCTTCTTCAGGCCCGCCATGGCACAATGAATTTATCATCCTGTTTTCTATTACCGTGTAGTTACAGAAAACCAAGAAAATGAAGGTGAATGTATGGGGGGAGGGGAAAATTGTAATTCTCTTTGGTGATCTTTATATTCACATTTTCCCAGAACAGTGGAAGACACAGGCACGTGATGCAGTTCGCTATTTTGAAGTACTGGAGAGAAAAGCTGGCTCTTTTCAATTGGCGGACAACTTTAAACTCACATCCTACCTTTTGATGTCAGTAAAGGGCCCAGTGAGCATATGTAGTAATCAGTGGGCCCTGGTTTGGCCCCCAAATAATAACAGCTTCCATTTATATACTTAAGTAAATATCATATATTTATTTAGGGCTTGTCAAGTGCTTTACATAACATTATTTCATCTGATGCTACATCCATGCTCTGTAGGACCTGCTATCATTATTTTCACATAAAAATGTGTGAGGCAAGACTCAAACTCAGCTCTTCTCGACTCAGACCAGCCCTCTCTTCCTTACACCACCATCACCACCCATGAGCCGTCTTAGCTACTACCCCCACATAACCTCAAATATCTACCTCAGGAAAATAATGGCTGAACCATAACTTCATCTTTAAGGGAGTGAACCAGGAGGGGTAGGGTATCAGAAAGGGGCCAGGGATGTCTCTCAGTTGCTGGGTCACCAGAGATAAAATCTGCTAATCCCACAATACAAGACCTTTGACCCCAACCCTTTATCAATAAGATCCAGAGACTGGGAAGACTCTACCAAGCACTAACTGAAACTGATCATTTCCTGGAAAGTGCTCTATAGCCCAAGACATGAGCTTGGACCAAGAATTTTCCAGTCTTATTTCTATTCTGTTTTATTTTAAAAATATGAACCAGTTGGGTCTGAGTTGGTCTGGGTTTGGCAATGCCTTTTCTGTCACATGAAGAATGAAAACTGTCACAGGCTTGCCCGTGGGATGGTCTGGAAAATGACTCTGGGAGGTACTTACAAAATGGTAATTTGGTAAATGCTGTAAATCAAGCTAAATTTTCTCCTTTTGCCCAGGAACTCTTGGGTAAAATATTTCTAACTAAGAATGCAATAAATTATATTGTCATATTTCAGGCTTTTTACAACTCAAGCTATTTCCTGGGTAAGCAAGAACCCAATGAGGAAGCAAAACTTCTTAGGATGACTCTTGGTAACCTTTCCAATGAGCCTATGGACAGCTCACATCATGTGTTTCTGCTGGGCCAGATTACTAAATTTGGGATTACTTTCTGTGGCTTTTTCTGCAATGAAGCAATTTGGTGTCACAAAATTTGTTCAGAAATAGCTCTCTCTGTTGCTGTTTCTACACCCATTTTTTTCCATAATCTAAAAAAATTTTTTTACAAAGGAAAAATACTTGATAGAATTAAAATGGAACAAAATGGAAAATTGGAAGAATGATTTAAAGTTCTATAAAATCAAATGTCTATTTAAAAAAATGTTCAGAAGCCCTCATGAGAATTTTAGTTAATATGCAGGCTTTAGTTACCCTTTACCAAAATGTCAATGATGCAATGAAATGAAGCAAACTTATTATAGTGATCCCAAATAAGTTCATAAACAAATAGTGCCTAGCTGAACAAAATGAATCGAAGTCTGCAATGCCGTAAAGAAAACTGAAGAAGAGATTAGGGGATGGATAGATGGAAAAGAGTGAGGCCTACAGCAAAAGACCTTTTCACTGGGAAGTCCTTGATTTTGTAGTTTACAAGGGGTTAGAAGGAATGTTTCAGAATTTTGGTTTTGGGGGTAACAGAATTTGGATTGAGTCTGAAATTTATCTTTTTTTTAGATTAAAAATGTTGTTCCTGTCTCAGTCAGAACCATATCCTCAGGAATAAGAAACATTTCTTTTTTTCTATCAAGAGCTACCTAGAAGTATATATCTTTCTCTCTCTCTCTGTCGATATATATAGATATGTGTTTTGTGTGTGTATATATATATATATATATATATATACACACACACACACACACACACACACACACATGTGTATATATTTTAGAGAAAAATAAAAGGGTCTATTCACTTTTAAAATTAGGAATAAATAAAACCAACAGTAACACATATAGTCCAATTATCTACTGTAGCCATTTCAAATATATGAAGATACATCTGAGAGAGACAGAAAAGTAGGGAATAGAGGTGTACAGAGACATGCACTTGGAGACAGAGAAACACATACAAGGAAAGTAAAAAAAGAAAAGACAGATAGGAAGGAGAGAGGAAAATATTTAATAAGACATAAGTTAAATCTGCTACTAGGAAATAAATAAATTGGTCCCAAACTTTTTGCTCACTTGAGCTGTGGGTACCAGGGACCAATATTATGTATTACGTATTACCAAGCTCTTTCAATTCCTGGTGAATGGAGCACATTTTTTGATGTCATTTTCAAATATTCAAGCTTATTTTTTTAAATCAAGGGGCGAACCTTTATCAAATTATTTGACTTTGCAATGACAGGGAAGGGTAGAAATGGAGAGAGTGAATTTGGCACTCAATTAAAAAAATAATGTTAAAAAATTGTTTTTGTACAAAATTGGGGAAAAATAAAATTTTAAATAGATTCAAATCAAAAGGTACAAGGATAAATTTCAAGGGGGAGGGGAGTCTTTGGAATTGGATGGGAAAAAAATGACACCTTAACTTTCACTAGTCTTTGATTTCCTTTGTAACCCTATGTATTTTATTTCATGCATTTAAAAACATTATTCCAAGAAAGGGTCTACAGACTTCAGCAGATTATTTTAAATAAAGTCCATTTCCTTGTGTACTATGGAAAAACTTGCTCATGTGTGAAGAAGTGACTCGAATTTTAGAAATAATATCATTTTAGAGATCAATTTATTAGTTATGCCTTAAGTTTCTTTGATGCCCTGGCTGCCACATGTTTGCTGAGATGTCAGGACTGGAAGTTACCTTAAATCAATACCAACTTTAAAGGATTTTTGTAATCTAGAACTTCAACAAAGCTGTTGGACAACCTAAAGTATGATATAAATGTGAGACATTCACATTATTTTTATCCTCAAATTCTATCCCCTAATTTTACAGATGTGGAAACAAAAGGTATGGTTATGATTTATTTAGATCACAAAGTGAAAGCCGGCTTTCCCCTTCCTGACCAACGCCGTTTTTATTCTACTGTGCTGCCTCTATTTCAGTATTGGGAAACACGTAACAAATCAAATCAAGTTACTGTTGCTATTGTTTTAATGCAGTAGACTTTTAGTCTGTCTCCCAAGCCATTTACTTGGCATTTGATCATCTCTTAGATTCACCTCAACCTACTCTTTCTCTGTCCTGATCTCCTTATGCCTCCTTTCTGTTTTTAGGTTAGTCTTCTCTTTCAATGGAACTCTAGATCCTAGAGCAGTACAGTGGAAACTGCACTGCATTTGGCATTCCAGGACCTGGAACTCCCTTTTTGAAAACTAAAGTAACAACTCCTACAGTAACTCTCCTATTCTTCTTCTTGTTTTAAACATTACTAATACTGGCTCAGCAATTGCACATGACAATTCTTTTAATACCTGAGGATGTTGTTCTTTTGGTACCTAAAGACAGGCCAGATATTTGAATGTATCTAGGCCACCTAGCCGTTCTTTCACAATCTCCTCATTTAGCTTGGATATCCACTCCCGATTGGTCGTTTTTGTTCTGTCATTTCCAAAATGAAGATCATTGGCAGAGAAAAGAGAAGCAAAGTAAGTGGAATTTTGTCTCGTCTCAACCATCAGTGACCACCCCTCATCCCATTTACTAAGCAGTAACTCAATTTCTTCTTTGCTGCTTTTCTTTCTCCCAATATGGTACCCCTTAGTTTTTCTCATCCCATTCTGAGTGTTAGCACTACTGACACTGTTTTTTACAAAACCAAGCCATGTTACACCACTGCCCTTGCTTCCATCTTCCTTATACATCTTTTAAAACCTAAGTGGGTTGAGTTCTTTAGACAACCTCTCCTTTTCCTTCTCAATGGATGTGTTTATTCTTTAAGCCCTCAGGCATTATGGGTAAAAAATGTAGATGAGTGAAATCCTCTTTTTCTAGATTATTGTTTATATAGTTATTGAAAAAATTTAATAACAACAAATTGCCACTTGAGGTAGGAGCTAATATTTTACTCTATCCCATCCTACTATTAGCCAATTCATTGGTTGGAGATCAGTCATTCTTGAAGGGGGCGTGATCTCAATATAAATTGCTCTATTATGTTGCATTTTGATGTAGAAGGTAGAATGGTGTAGTGTAAAGAACATTAGGCAACGAATCCGCAGAAGACCTCCATTTTAAGCTTGGTTTTTGCCACTCAGTAGTTATGAGACTTTGGGCAAAGTCATTTAATTTCTCTGGTTTCTGTTCCCTTTGCTTATTTGTAAATGTAGGGGTTTGTAAAAAAAAAAATTCTAGAATACAAATTATAAGTGCAAATGGTGCAAATATGATGCATTACATTGCACAAACAGTTTCTTGGTACACAGATAACATTTTCTCTGTCTCTACGTTTAGATGCAGATACATACATCTTACAAATCAACCTTTTCTATCCTATTTCCCTTGCTCTCAGTCTCTCATCTGTAATAGAAAGGGCTTGGGCTAGATGATTTCTTGGGTCCTTCCTGGTTCAAAATCTATGACCCCTTCGGAACTTAAAATGTAACAAAAATATTAACCAAAACAAAAGAAAACGATGACCCTAGGGCAACATGAAATGAAGGGATGGGGGAATAAATGATGAATCTCATTTCATCTATAAGGAAAAGGAGTTGGATTTTCCTTTTCATGTAAACATAGATGAAAGGTATCAGGCTGCTCACTCAGTTTCCTCATCTGTAAAATTGTCTGAGAAGAAAATGGCAACCTAGTCCAGTTTCTTTGTCAAGAAAGTCCCAAACGGAGTCATGAAGAGTTGGGCACAACTGAAAATGACTCAACAACAACAACCAGGTAGCTCTGGAAATTCTACGAAGGTATCATTTGAATAATTATTAAAAAGCAACTTTCATATTTATTTCCTATTTGAAACTGTTGGATATGGAAAACTCTCAGTAATTCAATAAGTGATCCCTGGTACAAACTAAGGTTGGGACCCATCATTCAGGGCATCCAAGTAGGAAGGTTTACACGCTCTTTAAGTGTGCAAACACATGCCTGATGAATTGAATCAAATGATCTTTGTCAAGGAACTGTGCAGTAGCATGCAAAAAAAATAATCAAACAGCATTCCAGGCTGCCATTGGAAGTGTGAGGGTGGAGGCTTGGGAATGAGGAGACACACTGCCCTAGGGCAAAATTCAAATGAAAAAACAGCAACAAATATTGACTGAGCACAAAGCTGGTATAAAGTACTATGCAAAATAGTGGAAGGGGAAACAAGACTAGGTCTCCAACCTCAAGGAACTAATAATCTAGAACAAGCATCTAAAAGACACACAGGTCCGCATTCAACAGCATACCACAGACAAGGTTAGCTGTGTTCATGGAAGCCATCCATCTTGCCTGTAAAATGGAGCATCTCTGCATCTTTAAAAAATGAAACAACTTATATTAATATTCTATGCTTTTAAAACAAGGACTGAAGGGAAGACAATTATTGGTGCAGAAAGAGAGCCTGATGGGGATTAGAACCAGAGCTTTTACCTGAAGGGGAGGTAGACATATCTCTCTCCTCTGGGCTTCTTTACTTGAAAAATGAGCATAATCACCAAAGCAGTTAAGTCAACAAGCATATCTTCTTGGGCTCTGCAATAAGGTGTAGCTAGAGAGCCAGAACTTCAAGTCATGATATCTTGGGTTCAAGTCCCGTCTTGTGACACCTATTGACTGGATGACCCTAGATAAGTCACCTAACTTTTCAGTACCTCAAACAATTGTGCAGAGTATATGAACTGCAGGATACAGCTGCCCTTTTACATTCATAGATGAAGTTTCCTATACCAATAAGATCACACATCCCAATCAAAACAAAAAAAATATATCAGACACTATACTGGAGATACATTCTCTGACTTTAAGAGCTTACTTTCCCTGCAAGGGTATATAATACATTCACAGATGTGAGCAAACAACTTACTGAATATTGCTCCAACTGGACATCACTTAGAAGGCAGTTATTTTCAGAAAAAAATATTGCTGGCCCAGTGGAAACTAACGGTGCTCAATTTAAGGGAGAAAAGGAAAAGGACTTGATGTTAGGGTGGCCAGGTGGTATACTAGATAGAGCACAGCCCTGGAGTCAGTAGGACAACAAAAGGGAAATAGTTCTGATGACTAAGGACCTGGGTCCAAATCCTGCCTCTGATTTTATTTACCTGTGGGATCTAGGACCAGTAATTTATCTCTCTCATGCCTCAGTTTCTTCATCTGTAAAATGAGGTGCCTGGATTTGAGGACCCTGGTCAAATATGTAAAACAGGGTTAATAATTCATGTGCGAGCTGTCACAAGGGACAGGGACAAGGGACAAGAAGCAAATGAGATAATTCGTGTAATTTTGCAAACGTAAAAA
Organism: Potorous gilbertii; assembly: GCA_028658325.1. NCBI lineage: Eukaryota > Metazoa > Chordata > Mammalia > Diprotodontia > Potoroidae > Potorous > Potorous gilbertii. Next base: position 49,147,744 of record CM053772.1, on the reverse strand, counting down.
ATGCCATAAAATGTCAGATGTTATTATTTTTTTAATTTATAAACTTTAGTTGTAAGTAGTTATTATTTGTTCAGCATTGAAGTTTTTTGGAACTAGTGATCAGATCTGTACATTAGAGAGTTGATCGGGCAGCATCATACAGAGATTTGGAGGGGAAAGGAAGTTGGAGACAGGGGATCACTTTGGTTAAGTGAGAGGGAATGAAGGCCTGCTGAATTTGTCATTCCTTATATTTGTATATTTCTTAAACTTCTCAAAACCCTATATGTGCATTATCCCATTTATTTCCACAAGAAGGCTATAAAGTAGGCACAGCAGTTAGTGATTGAACTTATGAGAAAACAGACTCACGGAATTGACAGATGACCCTCCAGCCCAGGTATAAACTTGCTCATGGATACCACATTTTTGATTTTCATGTTTTCTTGATGGAATTGTTCCACTGACCCCCACATTGGGGTTGCCTAATGGAAGCATTTGGGAATATGAATCATGGCTTATATAGATATGAGCCCCTGTCTTGGATTAACCTTTAAAAAGTTGCAGAAACAGACCTGGGGGAGACAACCCTCCCCCAAATGCCAAAGGCAGATAATACAGATCTAAAATACATAGGGAGCATTCTACATCCTCTGGAGGATTGAGAGTGGAAGGAATCATCCTCTAGGGAAATCTGAGGCTTCACATCCTCATCCCCCATGTGCCTTCAACTCTGTCAAGCTTGAACAAGCTACTGGTGGTCACACCATCCACATATGATTAGGAGTTGACTTTCATAGAAGCTTGTTTACTAAGACATTTTTGTGATTGCTGGAAGAGCTCCATAGGCATTTTCTATATTAGCATGTGGTAACTGCAATAACTGCTTAGTAATACCTCTTAAATTTCCAGTGAAAGGAGGTGGTGCTTTTTTTTTTCTAAAGCTGTGGCTTATTATTCAAGTTAATTTTTTTTCTGAATATTTATAGCAATAGGACACTAAAAACATTTAGTCTTGGCTGTTGTATCTATATTTTGGTGCTTACACTTGTACACAAAGTGCTCTCAGATTCTAAAACATTCTCTGGAAAGGCATTGTTAATGCCCTACTCATACAAAATGATTTTCAATCTCCATGGGAATTTAGATTTGCACAAGTTATTAGGATGTGACCTTTCCCTTAGATTTATTTTAGGATCAAGTTAACATGGTATTTCCCCAGTGGGAGTTGCTGTACTTCCTTCGGAGATAAGGAAAATAGCAATCACAAATTATAGGGAACAAACTAGGTTAGGAAAGTGTATATTCCTGTGATGCTGATGACACTGTGATCTTGAAAGAAGTTCACACTCTGTATTCCTAGGGTTTGAAAGGAAAGTCATGTGGCTTATTAACAAAAGAAAACAAAAGCAACAGCATTATGTATTTCCCTGAAATTTACTCCTAATTGTTTCTTGTCACAACAACCAAGTCTTGTGACTTTCAAAGATTAATGAAGATGTTTACGTCACCATGTTTCCTATCTATGTTCTATTGGGGATAAAAAAAAAGTTGAAAATGACAAACTTTTAACAATTTAAATTCTTTTGGACCTCAGGACCTGGATTGAAGGGAAAAGGTGAATGTTCTATCAAAACACCAAAAATAGCATGAAAGAGACAACAGTTGTGTTACCTTTAAGGTCATCAGAAGAACACAGTAAATCAAATAGCTTAAAGGTTATTAATGGACCTTGGGAAAAGGAGAAGACAAGTCTTTCATTTGTGCAGGAAAAATGTGGTCCCTTTTATGAGCACAAGAAAAATGAAGCCACTTACACTGTGTTTCTGGCTTATTGGTTTACAATAACTTCAGGAGTATAAAACCGAATCCTCTGTTATGACAGAGTAACGGGTGACCTGTACATGAGAGGAATGGAAAAAAGCTAATTTCCCTTGAGAAAAAAAGGAGAAAGCTATCTGGCTGCACTTCCCCAATGCCAGTCTAATGGTGACTACCTTGCTCTTTAGGTTGGCATCTTTGCGGATGATGATGATGGTGGTGGTGGTGATGGTGTTGGTGGTTAATGGCAGATGTGGAATTGCATTGCAAATAATCAAACTTAGGAAATTTTTTTTTTAAATTGACTTAACCACAGTTCACACAGTAGAATGTAAACTCCTATAAGGTGGAGAACTTTTTTTTTTTGATACCTCTAGACCTAGGGCAGAGTAAGTGCTTAATAAATACTTACTAACAAGAAAAGAATTGACCTGTTCCCGTGTGGATTTGATTTAAATCTTGATTGAACCGGTAAGACTTGGCTTAATTTACTAATCAGATAAACAGATTTCAGTATAATAATTTTCTCTTGAAAAGTATATTTTTATGGTTTAGTGAAATCTTCATTCACATTCCAACATTCCTTTAAAAAAAAATTGTGAGTTCCAAATTCTCTCCCTCCTGCTTGCCCCTCCCGCACTCATTGAGAAAGGCAAGCTATATGAAACTTCATGCACATTCTTCATAACTCAGAAAGAGATCAAGATTTCATTCTTAGAAGATACAGAGTATATATCTCCAGGTAATGATATACCTGACATTTTTTTCTGATTAATTTGGCAATTGCAAAAAAGTTGGATAACTTAAGTATTACCAAAGCTGATGGAAAGCATTTCTAAAGTCCTGGAAAGGTGAACTCTCTCAAAATGAATAGGTCCTATTCAAGAGCAATCCTTACCACTTTATACTAGACAGACAGTCCTCCCTCACTCAAAACAAAGTCCAGTGCAAGTCATGTCATCATTTCTCTGATGGCATGGTGTTCTTCGGCAATGAAGGATGAACACACACACACACGTACTAGACAGAATTGCTATTTCCCAAAACAAATTATATTTAAATGGTTTTATTTAACTAAGCATTAAGCTTATAGTATCAAGTTTTTTTCAATAAAAATGCATAATTATCCTAACAAAATAATCATTTAATTTAAAAATCTTTAACAATTTTACTTAACAATCTGAAAAGGTGAATTTTGCTTCTGTTAAAGAAAATGAAATCAACCATTCAGACTAGGCAACAATGTGGACACTTAAAAACAGTATTTTGCCTTTCACTCAACCTTCACCTTTTTTTTAAAATGCTTATCTAAAAACTGAAAAAAAAGATGAACTCTTCCGTCTTTTTGATTCCCAAATGATTTTTAAAATTAAATTGGAGTTGTCTAAATGATAAAAAAAAAAATCTTTCTATATCTGTAGAAGATTGTCTTTTTGATGGTTTGAAGGATCTATAGACTTCTGTACCTTATATTTGATTTTTTAAAATAAATTTCATCAGTAAGTTGAATGAGTCACCTTTAATCCTGAAATTTATTATAGCTATTTTATGGATAAATGATTGCTAAATTCTCATATCATCATATAATATGATATCATGAAAGATTTGGTACTTAGTTTCATAATTAACGAATGGACCTTGTACCAAGTGTTGCAAATATTGACAAGAAAAGAATAGGCCAAGATGGGGCATGGCCTCTTGTGATTTACTCATAAAGACTTATCAAAAAAATAATATGAACATATCATTTTAGAAACTACATAAAAAGAACCTACAATTTCTATTTCATGACATCTTTCAGCTTTAAAATTTTAAATTAAAATTATGTTTATATGAATTCTTCTCTCCCTCCCCCAAAGGATTTAAATTATAAAAATCTGACAACTTCTTTGGGCTTCAAAGAAGGGGAGGTAGGGTCAGACTGGATGATTTCTAAAACACCCAATTCTAAATCTATGATTCTGTAAGTAATAACAATATTTTAAGAAATTATTGATTTTTATCTCCTTGGTAAAATGGCCTGCTAAGTGTCAATTACTTACTAATGACAGATAGGAAAAAAGGTCCTGACTTTTAAGAATCCGCTAAGAAATGAAAGGTCAGGTCAACAAGCAAAGTCAAGTCAACAAAAATTTATTGCATGCCTAAGATGTACTAAGTCATTATACAAAAACAAAGGTAAGATCAGCAATAAAATGAAGCAAAAAAAAGTTCTCCGTTCTCCCCCAAGGAGTCACAATTCACTTAGGAGACAACCGGAAAACAGCTATGAAAAAACAAGATGTGGGCAGGAGAAACCGAGAGATAATGTCAAAGGGAAGGTGCTGGCATTAAGGGGAATTAGAAAAGGCTTCTTATAGAAGATGGAACCAGCTGAAGGTTGAAATGTTTAAATTTGACCTTGTAGTAGAGATTTAGAACACAACCCTTTAGGAAACAGTCTATAATTGCCTAGAGGTTAATCAGCCTCCCTTGGTCAAATAAAAAGTCCGCTCATACCTAAGCTATTAGGTGAGTCTCCCCCCACCCTTCTAAAGAATGCCACATCCAAGTATTTCTGTACTAGTTGAACTAAATGGCCTCTGGGGTAATTTCCAACTTTGAGATTCTGTTACTTAAAAGCATTTCTAATTCCTAGTGATTTTTTTAAAAAAATACATCTGCTAACCAATATATATAGAGTCCTTTTTAAATGCCATAAAGCCTAATAATGCAAAATGAAACAAATCAATGGTCCTAGTCCTGAAAAGAAAAGTAATCCGCCCTATTTGCAAATCTCATTTATAAATATGCCCAATATCATACGGTGAAGTTTCAAAAGTTCTCTATATTCCAACCCCTGGAGCTGTAGGCATGGCAGTATAGAGTAGGCATCAGAGTTTATTTACAGAAGGCAGGACTGAACTTTGCATGTGGATACATATAGAAAACGATAAAGATCTTTGTGTCCCATTAGTAATTTACAGAATTGGGATCTGCTGCACCCAGCACACCTATAACTGAATTCCTTAGCCATAAAATCACTGGGACCAAACAAGTTCAGCTATCATTTATCTAAGCCCCTGCCCCCACCCCTTGCCATTAGTTAACATATTTCTCATAGAGTTTTCCTTCTTTTTATAGATTCATTTGTCTTAGTTATAAATTAACCCCACAGGCGACTCTCCCAGCTGCCTGGACTCCAGAGTTTCCTGTGTACCAAGTTTCAGACTTACAAAATTTATGGTGCAGGAACCATTCCTAATGGTGGACACTTGGTGGGGAATATCCTGAAAGGATCAGGGTAGAAAAACTGCCCCAAAGGTTTGTGGCTGATCAGGGAGGGGCATCCTGACACAGGACACTCAGAAGAAATCCCAGGGGATGAGGGAGAGCTGTCTCTCAGGATTTCTGGTACTTCCTGTACCATTAGTGGGGATTCTGAATTGAGTAACAGCCCTGAGATTTTAGAGACTTCTTCCAAAAATCTAAGATTTCTGAAAAAAAACCCACTATGTGTGTGTGTATATACGTGTGCACCTCTCGCTCTGTATATGTGTGTGTGCATATATAAAATGTACACATACATGTGTAAACACATATGTGTGTATCCATACATAAAATCTCTCTATAAATATATAGAGACAGACTTGTCAAATTTAGGCCTCTGTCTCTGAGATCTAAAAAGTTGCTATTTTTTGTACATGATCTCAATGTTTGCAAAAAATTAAAACTTCTGAGTTTTTAAGTGATATATACTCTGTCCCACCAGGACATCAAGTTCATTAGGTCCAATTCAAAACTCTTCTTCTCTTACAAGCTTAGAGACTTTCTCTGGACTTCTCCATTTTTGTCAGTGGTACCACCAATTCCCTCAACTGTCCAAGATTGAAAGTTTGGAGATCTTTGATTCATTTTCTTCCCTTGTCCCTGTGCCCTTGTTTAGTAACACCACCCCCACCCATCCCATGCTCAGTTCTGATGGATTTATCTAATTCCGGTGATTCTATCTCTACAATATCTCATACATCCCTTGCTTCTTTTCTGTTCCTGTTGTCCCTACCTCAATTAAAGCTTCTAGCTAGCTAACAATACAGAATTCTCTTAACTAGACTCCCAACTCTAATGTCTTTACTTTCCAATCCAACCAATACACTGTTTTCCAAATAAAATTTCCTAAAGCCCACTTCCTATTATGGGGCTCCAAAACCTTCAATGGCTCCCCACTACTTACTGAAAAAAGAAAAAGTCTAAACTCTGTAAGAACTCAGCAATACAGCCTGTACCTGTCTTTCCAACCTCTTTGACTTACAGGCACACTCTCCAATCTAGTCAAATGATATTATTTATTGTTCTCACTCTTTTCTACTTTTGCTCATGCTGTTTCCTCTGTTAGAAAGCCCTTACCCTTGGATCCCTACTTAGGGACATATGGTACATTTCAGGTCGAGCTTAAATGGCACCTAACCAAATGAGAGTCTCTCTTCTGAACCTCCATTATACGCAGCACATATTCTTCTAGTGATGCATTTCATTCTACTTTGTGTTACTGGTTATTTTTACACTTGTCTTAATCTTTTGGGGGAGAGGATGAGGAAAAGGCCTTACCCTTCCTAAAACAATTACACTGTCAACAAAGATTAGATTTTCATTTTCATATTCCATCCAGGCTGCCAATAGCATCTTATACCTAAGAGGTATTCACTAAATACTTTTAAACTGAATTAATACTATAATCCTCAGTACAGATACACCTAAATTTCAGCTGGTTCCTCTTTGCTTAATCCAACCCTACTGATCAGATACAACTCTTCTGGTTATATTCTACCTGGCTCAAAGAAGTGTAGAACTCTGAAAGCAAAACTGAGGGGACTGCAAACGATCCTAGGATTGTCCTAGTTCGGAGCTGGTCTTCTGGAATTCATCTCTCATTTAAAGCCTTTAAAGCCTTTCATGACCTGGCCTCTGCTGACTGGTCTTCTTCCATACTTGACTCCCCTCTACACACTCGATGATCCAGTTACGCTGCTCTACCTGCTGCTTAGCACACCCAACATTCCATTTTGACTTTGGGTCTTCTACTAGTACCTGGAACACTCTCCCTCCTCATCTCTACCTATGGTTTTCTCTACTTCCTCACTTTCTGGAAGCCTCACCTCTGCCCACTACTACCAGAAACTTGTTTGTTATCACCCCTATTTCTATATCTTCTATTTCCATAATTATTTGCATAGTCACCCCCATTTGACTCCTTGAGAGAAGGTGCCATTTTTTAAAACCAGTTTGTATCTCCAACACTTAACACAGTGCCTGGCACATGCAAAGCATTTCACAGATGCTTGTTGACTGACTGGTACCTACTGGAAACTGTGGGAGAGGGGAGCCAAAAGGAAGGTGAAGGAAGGTGTAGCAAATCTTCTGAAGGGATGGGGAGTTACTGATTTTAAGTGGTAGCTGAACTAGAAAGGAGTAGGGGTAGGGCAACCAGGAGAGGTTAGTTAAGAAGATCAAGCAATACAGTCCTAACCTAGACTCAATTTCCAACCCTCTCTGTCCTTCTATGGTTTGTGAAAGAACTGAAACTCAACTCTAGGACACATTAAGTTGCTGAAAATTGAGCAAATATTGCTGAGGCAAGTAACTCCATAATGCCTTTTGACAATTCCTCCCTCAGTCATTGTGGCTTCTGCTGATTGTGCTATTTAATGACTTTAGAAAAGTACTACCAGGGTTCCTCAAGATATATTGAGTTTAATTAATCAAGCAGCAGGTATTTATTAAACAGGTTCATGGGATACAAATACAAAGGGTGAAACAATCCTTTCTTTCAAAGAGCTTTTATGTTCTAAATGAGTCTCATGAATTTTTCATGCTGTCTCAGAGCATCCGCTTGTTTATCTAATGATTCTTAGGAATTGCTGGACCTCCCCAGAGACAAAGCCCTACCATCTGGACCTATAAGTTCTAGGTATTCCAGGAGTTAACCAGAGGTTTCAAGAAAAGACTTAAGGGTTTTGGCAGTATGACCCAGCTGTAGGCATGGATACATCGCTTGCAAAGGGCAAGCATTGACTTGGCACTGTGCTATAAAGAAAAGTAGTGATCATTTGTGTTGGCTCCCTGCTCAGGGACCCCAATAATTTCACTTTTATTAAAAAATACTATTTACTAGTCAACAATCATGTCTGCTCTCTTGAAAGCAAATATGATCTTCTCAAATCCACAAAATTATGTCAATAATGTAGGAACACTGGATTATAACTTTAGAGTTTAGAGAAGGGACTTTGTGGGTAACTAGGTGGCACAGCGGACAGAGGGTAGAACCTAGACTTAGGAAGACTCATCTTCCTGAGTTCAAATTCAGTCTCACACATTTATTAGTGACGTGATCCTGGGTGAGTCACTTAACCCTGTTTGTCTCAGTTTCCTCATCTGTAAAATAAACTGGAGAAGGAAATGGCAAATCACCCCAGCATCTTTGCCAAGAAAACCCTAAAAGAGGTCATGGAGAATCAGATATGACTGAAAATAACTAGACAACAAGAATGATGGTGACAGGACTTTAGAGACCAACTGGTTCAAAACCCTCACTTTACAGATGATATAACTGAGGACAAAGACAACTTAAATGATTTATCTAAGGCCACCAAAGTAGCAAATTGCAGAGTTGGCATTGGAGCCTAGATGTTCTCAGACTCCAAATTCAATGCAGTTTTGATCTCTTCCCCCAGGACTTAAAATCACACAACATCATCGGTCTCTTGACCTGCCCGACTCCGAAGTCCCATGCTGATGCTGGGGGCTGCATGAGTATAACACAAAGAGGGGAAGAAGGGGGAACCGTGTGAGCGTGGTCAGTTTCTTCATAAGTAAAACAAGGGTTGAGATTTGATATCCTCTGAGGTCTTTTCCAGCTCTAGAGCTACGACCCCAGGTTGATTCAGGCCAGTAAAAACATTTATTTCCTTGTTTAGAATGAGAGCAGAGCTGTAACACTGAGTACCATCATCATGGTACTAAATCCTGAGTAAAAATGAAGATGGCAAAATTTGTCCTCTTAGTGCTTCCCTCTCTCATTTCTAGGTCCTTTTCTCTTCTTGCGGTCACTCTCCTTATTGTCCCACCAGGTGTGTACCCTGGGTGCCATTTCCCGTGGTCTTTGCGTCCAACTTGCTCTCAACTCATACCTCACAATGGCAATTTAAGTGGTCAGGTTCCCCAGTGAGACTTAAAAGTCTCAGAGAAAGAAACACTTTATAGACCAAAAAAGGGATAAAAAATCTCAAATGGTAGAATTTCAGACACTGACAGATATTTGGAGACCAGATTTGGGGACAGGAGATATTGCCTCGTATTGTTTATATCTTATCATTTGTATAACTGACTACCATGCCAAATCGTAAATCCAGTCCTGGGAAGTCCGTTATTCCAACAGGTAGCCTATTGGCAATGGGCAAGTAATTATTCTTTTTGGAGTTAAGCATGAAGAGGAAAGGAGGGAATGCCTATATGCTTAAAAGATTTTAATCCTATAACATACAGGGTAGGATCAAGCTTAACATCTTTAATATAATTATAAAACTCTGGGGTCTTTTTGGTTTGCATGTGTGATTTCATTGGGGTAGGTACTTTATAGTGTGGAAACCTTCACAGATGTAGCCTGACAACTCATCTATTAAGTCTTAAATGGTTATACAAGGTCACTGAGAGGTTCAGTGACCTGTCCATGATCACATGACCACTGTGTCAGAATCAGGTCTTTCTGACTTCAAAACAACTCTATCCATTATACCACATAGCCTTTTTATGAAAGGCTTAGAAACTTGAGTTAATGTATTATTAGCCACAGAAAAATAAGAGTAACTTCAAAAACTGATTAGAAACTTGTTTCTAAGCATTTATGTATTTCACCATCCCTAGGTCTCTGTCCTATCTTTGTTTTGTCTTCGGGAAAATGTGCTACTACTCACTCCTTTAAGGGGATGGTAAAATGATATGGAAACTACTAAGATAGACAAAATAAAGTTTTCTAAGTAATTCTACAGTTGTAAAGAATATTGGGAAGAAAGGGCTTGTTCTTTAAGAAGACAAATTTAAATATAGATTTAGTATTCAAAATAATTTTTCACCTACCTTAAAGTTGACTCAATCTAGACAATTGTCTTCTGATTGTATATGAATGTGCTTTCAACTCTGTCCCCTTCAGATCTGAAAAAGGAAAAAAGAAAATAAACTTGATTTTAATATATGATCACAACGTCTTTAGGGAGAACCCAGAGAGCCTCCCTCTAAAAGAATAACTCTTCCCTTGTCCTAAACCCATGTAAATTTAAGAATAACGGTATAGGATGGAGGGCCAGAGGAACAAACTAAAACAATTCCTACATTAGGCACCACTCTGTTTTCCCCCACTGGCTTTCAAATTTTAGTCACTGATCTTATGATAGGTTCCACCTCCTTCTCTCCAGAGAGGTATTATTCACTTAAAATTCTTTTAAAATAGTAGTTATTTCCAGTTACATGTAAAGACAATTTTTAGGATTCACTTTTTAAAACTCAATCTGTGATTTCATTGGTTTTAGGAATTCCTGGTGAGAAAAACCCCTTTACCTGTTCAGCAACTCAGACAGTTATCTAGTGGGGAGGGGAGCGGGGAAATGAGAGGTTAAATGACTTGTCTAGCCATTATGTGCCAGAGGAGACACTTGAATCCAGGACTTTCTGCCTCTAAGGTCAGTTCTCTGTTCTATCCCCTTTTCCAGTTTACATGGAGCTAACAATGACATCTGCTTCACAGAGCTGCCTATGGATTTATATTGTCATAACATCATAGATTTAGAGCTTGAAGGGGCTATAATGCACAGAGTGCTGAGCCTGTAGTCACGAAAGCCTCCTCTTCCTGAGTTCAAATCTGGCCTCAGACACTTACTAGCTGTGGCCCTGGGCAAGTCATTTAACTCTGTTTGCACCAATTTCTTTGTCTATAAAATGAGCTGGAGAAGGAAATGGCAAGCCACTCTAGTATCTTTGCCAAGAAAACCCCAAATTGACTCATGAAGAGCAGGACACAACTGAAAAACTGAACAACATCCACAAGGGACCTTATAGACCATCTAGTCCAAGGATTCCAATCTCATTTTATGGGTGAGAGAACTGAAACCCAGAGACATTGGCACCTATCTTAGGTCATGGAGGTAGTAAATGGAAAAACCAGGATCCAAACTCAGATCTTTGGACTCCATCTCCTTCTCTCTGCCTATTGTCAGCTCTAGGAAGCATTCATTACCTCAAAATAAGTTACTTGAAAAATGCAACAATATCTTGGGCATCATGTCCCTGGATATAAGTGGCATATGGCTATTGCTTAGTAGCTGCAGGTATAACCCATACACAACGAAGAATCTGAGAAGCAGTGAAGACACATTCTACTTTCAGTAGATAGACAACAACAGTCAAATGAAAAATGAGAATAGTCACTTTTTCTAAGTGAATTGGGGGTCAGATTTGGGACCTAACCATTTAGAATTTTATGAAGAGGACAAAGGAATCTCACAGACGTTGTCCTCTCTGGGAAGACAAAATAATGCCAAGTGCCAGGAATCATATCAGTTTCAGCCTAGCAGTCCCGGCACCCAGGCAGAGGAGAACATTTCGCACATTCTGACCCCAAAATAAACTCTGAGCTTTTTTCTCTCTGATGCTAGCACCTCTAGCTTCATGCTTCCCATACTGCTAGACTGGCCCAGTGAATCCTACAGAAGCAGAAGACCTCAGGGTTGAAACGTTTTCCTTCATGTTAGAGTTCAAGGTAGTCCCAATCTGGAAAAGGACTACACAGTTCCAATGGACTTTTCAAGTTTCTTTTGAGTAGTTATTATCTAGTACCCTTCGGGGTATGGCATATACTGTGAATACTAGGGCTTTGAAGATGAAAAGCTGTGTTGGTATTGAATACTGCTATTAATAATAACACCATCCCTGCTTTAATTATAACAAAGCATTTATTTTTAGAATTGAGTTTAGAGTTTTAAAGTTGGCGGTCCTTCATGCACTGCCCTTTAACCTCCCATGCTTTTAGAGGTTTTTTTTCCTTTGTTTCCTTGGCCAAAGTGATTAGGCCATAAGGAGGAAGCATGGTGCAGTATACCATTTCCTTCTCCAGCTCAAGGTCCAAGCCTTGACTTTATTACCTGTATGGCCTTGAAAGAGAGTCACTTATAAACTTCATCTCTACCTCATCTGTCAAAAGAGGGTGTTAGACTCATTTGTATCAGAGGTGTCTTCCAGTTCCAAATCTATGTCCCTATGGCCCTAGGAGATGGCAGTATGGGCTCCTACTATGAGTTCATATTGATGCCACTCATCCTTGTAGCACACAAGGTTTACTAAAGGGACACATAGATTCCTTATAGCACAGAAAGCATATGAGAACTGAAATTTTGGAAAACAACAACCAAATCTTTGTCTTTAAAATTCAAGTATTCCAACTCCCTCTCTTCTGTAGTAGCGAGATACAGAGGTCAAAGGATCTTGGATTGTCAGGGATGGCAAGAAATTAAAGCTGTTAATTAATGTAACAGACTTCTTGAGTAATGGACTCAAGAAGACCAGGGGCTCTAGTCCCAGCTCCAACATGAAACTGCTCTGATTCTGGCTAACTAGTCAAACTCTTCAAGCCTCAATTCTTAAACGGAGGAATTAAACCAAATGAGGAGGCAGATAGGAGGCACCGCACTTGGTCTGGAGTCAGGAAAACTGATCTTCATGAGTTCAAATCTGGCCTCAGATACTCAACCCTATTTGCCACAGTTTCCTCATCTGTAAAATGAGCTGAAGAATCTGTGCTAAGAAAAAATGGGTCATGAAGAATTGGATGCAACAGAACAACAAGCACAGCAAGGTTCTGGAGTTTGATGACTTCAGTACAATATCATTTACAATTGAATCTTCAAGGTGAGAGTTCTAACATACTCTCTCTCTCTCACTCCCCCCCACACGTGTGTGTGTGTGTGTATATATACAAACATGTATCTATATAGACACACATATATAGGTATACAATATGGACATACACACAGATTCATTTATGTATATATACATACACATTTATGTATACACACACACAATAGTAATTCCAGATAATTAAGATGAGGTAAAGATATATTATTGCAAGACAGAGTGGTCAAGAAGGTTTGAGGAAAGAGTTTGGACCCAAGACAGTCCCTGAAGAAGGAGTAGACTTTGAACAGGTGGATATAAAGAAGAACACATTCAAAATATCAGTAGCAGGAATGAGCAAGATGGATTCGAGGACAACGAGGACAGATCTTACTGGAGCAACAGGTTGACAATGAGGGGGGAAGAGAAGGTTGGATGAAAACAGATTGCAGAAAGACCTAAGTGCCAGTCTGAGGGGCATGCCCTTTGTTGTACAGGTAATTAAAGGGAGCCACTGGAGTTTCTTAAGCAGAGAAGCATGATGAAATTAATATTTTAGGAAAATCAGTCTGGTGGTGCTAAGAAACTCAAGGACAGACAATGATGGGAATACACGCATGAGGCAATGAGGGCCTAGACTGGAGCAGCAACAGTGAAGCTAGAAAAGAAAGGGGGCAGATTCAAGAGAGATTTTAAGAAGACACGGATAGAATTTGGTGACTGAGATATGGGGGAAGTTTCAGAGATGACTCTGAGATTTTCTGAGCCTGGCTGAATGGGAGAATGGTGCTGTTATTTATGGAAAAGGGAAGTCAAGAGAGGGAAACCAGTTTGAGACAAAGATGATGGGCTCAATTTTGTACAAGTTGAACTTGAGGAGATGGATGCAGAAATGTCCATTAGGCAGCTGTAGCTACAAGACTGGGATGGAATGGAAGAGGGGCAGTATGATGGAGTAGAAAGAGGGTGGATTGAGAAGCAGTAGACCTGGATTCTAGTCCAGGTTCTGTTACTAAGTGCCTATGTGATCCTGAACAAGATATTTAACCTTCTTGGGCCTCAGTTTCCCCATCTGCAAAAGGAGAAGTTGAGACTAGACATTCCCTGCCCCTAGCTGCTGGTCCTCTTCCTCCCAAATTGGTTTGTGTTTATTGTGTATACACCTATATATGTACATGCTGGCATCCCAAATTCTTGATGGCAGGGACCACATACATCTCCAGTACATAGCACAGGGCTCAGCTAGCCTTAATCAATGCTTGTTGACAGACTGACCAGGTGATTTCCAAACTAAGATTAAAGATAAAAATTTAAGGATCATCAGCATGAAAGTATGAGAGCTTGTGAATGAACCAGCTCATGGAGGCAGAGAGAGTTCGGAGCAAACGCTGAGAATCGTACTTTGACCTGCATCGACACGGACACAGAAGGAAACTCAGAGGAAGGAAAAGGTATCAGAAAAAGAAAAATTAGTAGAGTAGGAAAAACAACCCTGTCTAGCGCTGGCACCTGAAAAATAGGGGAGCAGAGGCTGAAAAGCGTTTTGGTCAGGACTGTCAGAGGCTGGAAAGAAGGGAAAGAAGAAAGAGAATGGAGAAAAAGCCAAGTGGTATTTGGCAAGAAGGAAGCCACCAATAACTATCAGAAGAAAGGTTTTAGTTGAGTTCGAAGACCAAATCCCTATTTGGGGCTGCAAGTGAGGGAGTGCAAGTATAGGTGTACGGATAGATCAGTTGTGCAATCTTCTCCCTCTAGCCTTCATCAGCTTGGATTCTACTTACCCAAACAGGTAGCTGACTTCTTTATTTTAAATCTATTTTTATTATGATTGCAAGCAACTTTACAAAAAGGAATTTAGTTTATGTTGAACTTTATTCATATCACTCCAAACTCTTTAGAGTCTAATTAAAATAATGTGTTACATATCGTCAATGTGTTCCTACTGTTGTTAAAATGTCAATGACTATCTTCATTTCTCAAATATATAGGGAAATGAGTCAAATTTATAAGAATACGAGTAATTATCCAATTGATAAATTGGCCTAAGCTATAAATGGGCACTTTTCAGAGGAAGACATCAAAGCCACATATAGTCATATGAAAGAAATGGTCTAAACTATTATTAATCAGAGAAATGTAAATTAAAAGGCATTATCGCACACCTATAAGACTAGTATATATGAAAGAAAAGGAAAATGACAAATACTAGAGGAGATTACCACTGGTGGGAAAATGGCAACACTAATGTACTGTTGGTAGAGCAGAGAACTGGTTCAACCATTCTGGAGAGCAATTTGGAATTATGCCCAAAGGGTTATAAAGCTGAGCATACCCTTTGATCCAGCAATACCACTACTAGGTCTGTATCCCAAAGAGATCAAAGAAAAAGGAAAAAGAACCCATAGCTACAAAAATATTTAAAACAGGTTTTTGTGGGAATAAAGAATTAGAAATTGAGAGGATGCCCATCAATCGGGGAATGGATAAGCAGGTTGTGGCATATGATTGTGATGAAATACTATCATGCTATAAAAAATGATGAGCCTGATAGTTTTAGAAAGTCAACAGAATTAGGAGATCATTGTATACAATAATATTTTAATGATGATCAATTGTGAAAGACAGCTAATCTGATTAACACAATGATGCAAGAAAATTCTGAAAGACTCATGATGAAAAATGATATCCACCTCCAGAGAGAGAACTGATGAACTCTGAATGCAAACTGAAGTATAATTTTCTCAATTTATTTTTCTTGCTTTTTTGGCAGCATGGCTACTATGGAAATATGTTTTGCATGATTTCATATGTATAATTGATATCATATTTTTTGACTTCTTAGTGGGTGGGGGAGAGGTCAAAGGGAGAGAGAGAGTTTCCCAAAATGGAGTGATCAGGTTAATGGATATGAATCATTTTATAGTTGTAAAATGTTACAGACTCTCTAACCATAAAGACAATGTCAATAGCAATAATCAAAGAAATCTGTTCTCCCATCCCTCCCAACACTGGATTTTATCAGTAATTTGAATATAATGTTAGCCTAAAGTTGTTTAATTTGAATTTTTTTAGTTGCTCGTGAGATGGTTCATTTTTCTATGTCAGTTTCACCTAAGCAAATTGTTTATGTCTTTTAACTTTATTATTTATGGAGTCCAACCTAACATTTCATTACTTGTGGCATTTAACTCTTCTGGTATAACTCAGGATCATTCCTCTCTATTCTCTGTCTTTGGTAATTTGTTTTCTAGGAGCAAAAGATATTACTATAACTTTATCTAAGAATCACCATATAATCTAATGTTTTAACTTATTTCACATTTAATTTTCAGGAAAACATAATAAAAGATTTAAAATATTTACATAGCAGTAAAGAATCAAAGAATTAGCCAACTGTAAAAGAAAAAATATCTTTAACTTATACTTATATAACATATGGGCACACTCCCAAGTAATTTCAATAACATTAGTTCTATTTTCTATTTCCATTAATTCTATTTTCAAACTATCTACTTTTTAATCTGAAATAAGATTTCTAATTACATTTCATTAACTGGGTTATCCAGAGACCATGAAAGATGTTTCTCCAATTGGAGCCCAGGAAGATGAATTTGATATTTCAATAGAATAAAACATTTTAGAGAAATCATTTTTTGCTACTGGAAGTAAAACTGAGGTAATTTAGCCCATGTGAGAGAATTAGCCTGAGGAAAAACCAATCAATGTGTTCCATTCATTCAACAGATTCTTCTTGGGTACCTCCTATGTGCAGAGCCCTTTAAGAGATGCAAAGACAACGCATGTTAAGTTTGAAACATAAGCTTTGTATAGATGTCTTCATAGGAGATATAGTCCAAGTACAGAACTTGACTTCAAATACTTAAATTACTTCTGACTGTCAGCCAGAAGATGATGACCAGTCAAGTACTATGTGTGTTGACATTAATAATGTGTGTGAGGAAAGAGGTGAAACAAGTAAGAATTTCTTAACAGTGGATGGTGTTTTATTTGGGAGGATTCGGAAGTGATAGTGAAAAACTCATACGCATCCACTCACACACACACACACACACACACACACACACACACACACACACACACAAAATGTCTGTATATAAATGCATAACTCTATGTATTTTAAGAGAAACAGTTCTATTATAAGAGCCTAGAAATAAGGGATCTACTACTATATGTGCAAAGTACTGTGTGGGACACTTTTTTTTAATAGATAACAGCTGTACCTTATATTTCAACAACCTATAAAAATAAACTTTTAGAAGTCACCACAATCTAACTTCATCCTAAGCTCAAGGACCGCAGACAACCCAGGGAAACTACTTTTAGAAGACACTGTGAAATAAATGCATCCCAAACCCACTGGCAAAGGTCATTGACTACTCAACCCTATCCCTCCCAAAAAACAAATAAACAACCTAACCACACATAAGGAACCAGAAACTTAATTTTATTTGTTTAAAAGTGAAATATAAAGTATTCTATTAGATTGCTTTTAAAATTGAGAAAATATAATAAATAAAATTTTCTGTTCCACATTACTAAAAGTTAAGAGTGCCAAGAAGATGAGGGCTAAGTGATAAAATTAAAGGAAGAGAAAGAAAGGATGTAAGAAATGGAGGAAGAAAGGAAGAGAATACACAACAGAAGGAGAGAGATGAAGAAAGAGGGAATATGGGACAGAAGAGGAGGGAAGAGCATGTAGAAGGAGACAAAGGAAGAGGCAGCAAGGAGGGAGAGAGAGAGAGAGAGAGAGAGAGAGAGAGAAGAGGGAGAACTGGTTGGTTCTAAAGCAAGTGAGCTGTCTCATAGAAACATATATAAAGCTTATCTAGTCCAATCCTTTCATTTTACAAATGAGGAAATTGAGGTCCAAAGTTGTACAGACAGTATATGGCAGAGATCTGAGATTCAAGCTGGGTCTTCTAACTTCAAATTCTACAGTGTCATATTTCCATCTGGAATGTAAGAATCAGAGGAAGTTATTGTTCTCTGATATACCATATCAAAAAGAGAGATTATGAGAGCTCAAAAATCTGCAACCAACAGCCTTTCAAATCAGGAGTCTCATAAAGGA
Organism: Potorous gilbertii; assembly: GCA_028658325.1. NCBI lineage: Eukaryota > Metazoa > Chordata > Mammalia > Diprotodontia > Potoroidae > Potorous > Potorous gilbertii. The sequence continues at coordinate 49,129,935 of CM053772.1, read as the reverse complement.
TCAGAGATTTAGTACCCCCACCACTTAGCAAAGGGCCTGACACATGGTAATGTCTTAATAAATGCTTCTTGACTTAAGAGGATGTCCTGTCTCCTGACATGAGACATCATCAAGTCCAAAACCATTAGAGAAAAAGAAAAGAAGACCTATGGAACTCCAGTGACTTACTCAAAGTCACACGGCTCATAGTAAGAGGGCAGAATTGGGACCAGGTCTTGAGACTTCAAACACAGTCTACTTTACATTCTTTCACATTGCCTTAAAGAAACTGGTCTTGTGGGTGAAAATGTAGTCACAAGAAAGACAGCTATTTTTTTTTAGCTCCCTATCTTAAGGGTATATATCTTAAACAAGTGTTAAGGTAATACTTTCAGATAAGATGAAAATCAAATGTAATTACCTTTCTAGAATTAAAAAAAAAAGTGGTCATTTTTCAAGGAAAAAGTTATACCTTTAAAAACCTCTCAAAATTTTAAGACTACTGTTTTTAGCTCAGAACAGAAACATATAGGAGATCATATCACAAAAAGGGTTGGATTCACAATATATTCTTCCAAAGTAAAGAGAACAATTTCCCAAGAAAACTGAGGCTCTCTACATGCCTAGACCAAAGTCTGTTTTGTTTATATAAACAAATTGGATCTTGCTCTATTGCTAATCTTTTTCCTTCAACTGATAGTACAAAGGCCATAGTAACCTGTCTAAATTTAAAACAATCCCTCTTCTCTGAATTAAAGGCATATGAGAATTCTCCAGTTGTGAGAATGGGACTTGAAAGAAACCAAAACAGGTTCACTTGATCCTTTGCATGGGGGGCTATTCTTTCAGCAAAAAGTGGGGAAACACAATGTTGCTAGCATTTTGCTGGTTTTTTTAAGACTAAGATGATAAGCCTGAACCTCACAGAGCCTCAGTTTCCTCAACTGTAAAAATGAGGGTAAAAAAAAGAGACTCAAATATAATAGTTATATTGCAAACCTAAAGGATATGCATAAACTATTATAGATACAACTTTATATATTAAATGTATATGTGTATATATGTATATATAGAGAGAGTATGGTACACATGTATATGCATACATACACATATATAGTAGACATATACAATATATATATGTACACATATGTGAGTATATATATATTATTATGCCTCAGAGAGCATAAGATCATACATTTGGAGCTAGAAGGGACCATAGAGGCCAATTGGACCAACCCCATCATTTTACAGATGAAGTTACTGAGACCCAAGGAAGGAACAGGACACAAGGTCACACAGGCAGCTAAGGATCCGAGTCCCGTTTTTTCCCTTCTCCTTGGTCGTCCTCCGGCCTCCATTCTTATTTCAATCCAGGGCTATTTGGATAGCTTTATGCCTTATGGGATTTTGTTTGAACTTTTACCCACACAAAAAAATGGCATCCCCAATATAGCTCTCTCCCTGTTTCCTCTCATGGAGTATAATACCCAGACTCTTTCAACCATAGTACAACATCATGGAAGAAGAAAGAGAAAACAGTGGGAACATTAGCTGTTTTTTGACAATATCTTACTTAACTTTGCTTTCTGTAGAATTCTGCCTTATAAGTCACTTGAAAAAAAATAATAAATCACCTGTAAGAATATATTTTAAAAACTCAGATTGGAATGAGTGCTACCTCAGAGGACAATGATTAAGAGAGAGAGGTGTGTGTATACCTGTATGTACGAATGTATGTGTGCATGTGCATACATGGATCACTGTGCACAGAGATATGTTGACAATCAAACCTACAGTCATTTCTAGGTTAAGGTACTCTAAGATACAGAGCTAAAATCCCACTTTCTGCAAGAAGAAGCCTTTCTGGATCTACTTTAAAGTTTAATGCCTTTCCTTCCTGCTATGGATCATCTCCAACACATAGTTATCTGCATGTGATCTCCCCCATTAGATTAGTTAAGATTAGGGACAGGTTGTCACCTTTCTTTGTACCCCCACCACTTAGAAAAGGGCCTGACACATGGTAATGACTTAATAAATGCTTCTTGACTTAAGAAATCCTTAACCATCTTTGAGTGTGAGCCAGGTGAAACCTATGGACTCTTTCTCAGAATCATATATTTAAATGCATAGAATAAAATATAGAATACATACTTTACAGGAAACCATTTATACTGAAATACAGATATCAAAACTTTTATAAAACAAATTCATAGACTCTAGTTTATGAACCACTAGTTTAAGAACCACTGCCTTTAAGTTCTATGACCTTTAGGTTCTATCTGTAAGAGAGGTTCTGTGAAAATGGACAGAACAAAAGAGTGCATTCTATTCAAGCAAGACTGCTATCAATTTCTTCATGGAAGAAATAGACGTGTCTTCCCAAAGAAGCAGTACAAAGTAGGATGAGGGAATCATGACAGCTTCAGGGAGGTAAAGAACCTTGGAGCTCACTCATTTCATTATTCAACCAACACTCAGTCCAACGTCCCACCTGTGATACAAACTCTTAGATTTTCAATGCATGAAGTCCACCCACAATATAGGACTGGTCAGTTCTCAAGGTAGTCAACTCCTAGTTTAGATAGCACTTTGGTCTCAATATACCTCTTAAAGCAACTTTTTAAAGTTGATTGGAGGTGAATTTGGGAGAGCTTATCTTGGCTTTACTTCTTTTTAACTACTTCCTGAAAACAAAGGCTCCCCCAGCAACCAGGCGAGCCTCTTCCTTGTCATTTGAAATTTGCTCATATGGTTTTTCCACACTGGAATGCTTTTCCATTTCTTTCTGCCTTATCTTTCACAGTTTAGCCACCTTCATAAGGCCTCCATCAACTATTCCGGACCACACTGGTTTTTTTCTTCTCTAACTGGGTGTGTGTTGTGTGTGTGTGATATTCTAGTGTTTATTTATGTTATGGAAGGTACACTTGAATTTCAAAAATTTAAAACACATAAAAGTGGTTAAGGGCTGACATTTTATCAACATCTAATGAGTGCATGAAAATGTTTACTATGCAGCAGGACACAACAGTAGTAGGACAGTTAGATGGCACAGCGGATAGGGTGACAGGCCTGAAATCAGAAAGACTCACCTTCCTGAATTCAAATCTGGCCTCAGACACTTACTAGCTGGGTGACCTTAGGCAAGTCACTTTAACCCTGTTTGCCTCAGTTTCCCCATCTGTAAAATGATCTGGAGAAAGAAATGGTGAACCACTCTAGTATCTTTGGGATTCATGATCCCAAATGGGGTCATGAAAAGTTGGACACAACTGAAATCACTCAGCAACAATACGACAGTACTAATGCCAACGGGGCACCACAGATGCTAGTCTAAAAAATGTCCCCATGCCTTATACAAACAGTATTTGCTGCTGTTTAAGAATTGGGGCTGGTCTGCTTGTAATGAGCAGCAGGCTCATCACATCTTCAATGTTATATAGAGCCTTACTATTCAGTTTTACTTCTTCACAAGATTATGTGATTGAGTTGAAAGGGACTTTAGAGATAATTCATTCCATCTCCACCATTTTTCAAATGTGAGGCAGCTAGCTGGGCAGCATGCTGGAGTTGGAATCCAGCCTCAGACACTTAGTAACTGTGTGATCCTGGGCAACTCTGTCTCAGTTTCTTCACCAGTAAAATGAGGGTCCTAATCGCTACTATCGCATAGGGTTGTTTCAGTGATAAAATGAGACGACACGTACGGCACTCTATAAACCTTAGATTGTCATAGAAATATTAGCTATTACTACTATTACCATCAGCTTTATTATAAATGAGGAAACTGAGGTCAAAAGTAATTGCATGGTTTGCCTGTAGTCACACTAATAATAAGGAGTAGAAAAAGAATTTAAAACGAAATCTCCCAACTCCAATCTCAACAGTTTTTCCCAAGATACTAACTCAGTATTTCTATTCATTTTAACATTTATTCATACATTGCCTTGCACTTAACTATAATCTCTTGGAGGGCAAGGGACCATGGCTTACAATGCATTTTTTAAAAAATACCCTGGTATACTATAGTGCCTACTATAATTCTTTATCAAGTAAATGAAAGAAAATTGCATGGATTCAAATAACTCCACTTCACTTCTTTCTCTTCCTTTCCTTCTAGAACATCCTAAGTCATTAATTCACTAGAAAAGGACTCTGGACTTGGAATCAAAAGTCCCAAGCTCTAATTCTCCCACTTGAAGGTGTGTGGCTATGTTTTATCACCTAACTTTTCTGAGCCTTAGTCTCCTCATCTGTAAAATGGACATAATATTTGCCCTACATTGTTTGTTATGAAGAAACCACCCTGCAAACTGTACAGTACAATACAAATGGGAGCTGCTATGGTTATTATTTATCATTAACACTACTGGTGCCCTTCCCTTACGCCAGCAGATGAACAGGTGCAACAGTGGGAGTGGGGTGGCAAGCTGCCCATGGGAGAAGAGGGTACAAACTCACTACAGTTATTCTTTCTTATTAGACTCCTACATCAATAGATTAATTCCTACAGAGAAAGAGTAGGCGTGGATTTCATAAGGCCATAAGAAAACTGGTCCCTCAAATTGTTTCCCTAGTATATATAAATCATTAACCCTGTCTTCTATCTGATTGGGTGCTGTTTAAATCACATACAATGGCTGTCTTATGCAACAGATGTTAATCACAAGACTGAGGCTGCTTTAACTGCTCAATACTATAATGAAAACAATTTGAGGACATATAGGACAGCTGAATGAGTCAATTCTTAATTATTGTGTCATTATTAAAAATATAATAAAAGACCAATAGTTTCATAACCATTTAGCAAATGGTTAAATATGACAGTAAATAAAAATTTCCCTATTCATCCTTTCCCAAATCTACCAAGGATGATATCGTTGATTGCAGAGAACTGGGAATTTTTCTAGGATGATAGCACTCAACAAAATAGGTTCCATTTGCCATGGGAAACTTCTAAAGCAGAATGGTAATACACAACTCGAGCCCTTGGGCTGTAAAAACCTGTTTTTCGGACCAGAACAACGAAAGATCCAAGGTAGAATGTTAAAGCCTATAATTAACATTTTTCCCTTTCATATCCCATCTTACCTGCTTTAGAAAATTCAAGGTTCTGGCATGGATTTTAAACCATTGTGGTTCCCACTGTCATAAGAAAGACATTCAGTCAAGCTTCTTTCATATTCGTCAGCAAGGAAAGCGGTAGAAACACAGTTATTTCAAAGGAATGTTTTTTTGAATGTTTTTTTTTTAAAGAAAATTCCACAACTGTGTTTAGAATCAACTCAATTTAGCAAATATTTACTGAGTGCCTACTAAGTGCCAGTACTATGGTAAGCATCAGGTGGGATACAAAAGAAATGTGAGGTCACGTTCTTAGGAACTTCAGATTTCATGGGGTGCCCAGGATTCATACACATGAAATCATCATGCCACGATATAAGATAGTAAAAATAAGGCTTATCTTGGGAAGGGACCTTAATGATGACCCAATCATAGGACAACAGAACAAATGCACTTTATGGGCCATCTAGCCCCATCATCTCATTTTAGACATTCCCAAAAGGTTTACTTCTCCATGTGTAATCTACAAAGTGGCAAAACCAGAATTTATTCCCCCAAATGTTCTAACTTCCAAACCCAGCATCGCTTTCCCTGGCCTCCTTCAACCAAGTGTGAAATTAATTCAGGTATGGCACTTTGACCATGGTAAATATCTGTTGCTGAGCTGAATTAACAATTTTCAGGATTTGTATGGCAGTGTTTCTTCAATGCCACTCTATGACTTGGAGGGAGGGGGTGAGGTATAGCATATTTATATTTCTAACTATATTTAATTCTCAAATTAGTTTGTATTTTCTTAACGTATCAATTGATAATGGGGAAGGCAGGCCATAAGAATGCTACATGGCTGAGGAAATCATCCAGAGATTAAAAATTTACTGTGAACCATCAAGAATTAACTCTATGTCCAGTGTTTTTGTCCAGCATCAAAGGTCAGTCTGAGACTTAAAGTCAAAGAACCTGAACATTTTGGAGTAGAAAGGAATTGAGTTCCATCAATTATCTCTCAGAAACAAGCTCCTCTACAAGAGATACCAATAATAAGTTATTTATGTAGTGCCTACTATGTACAGAGCATACTTTATAAATCCTATTCGATCCTTATAACAACCCTGGGAGATAGGCACTAGTATTAACTCTATTTTACAGCTAAGGAAATTGAGACAAAAAAAAAAAAAGATTACGTGACTTGCCCAGGATCACACAGCTAGTAAATGTTTGAGGTTGGATTTTAATTTGGATCTTCCTAAATCCAGAACCAGTACTCTAATGGTCATCTAGTCTTTGCTTAAAGACTACCAGGAAGGGGAGAGATTCCACTGTGGGAAAACTCTATCAGTGAAGAACTATAGGACCTTAAGAACTATTGCCAAACATTTTGTGACCACTGCATGTAGGTGTGGTTTAAAGACTCTGTCCCTGTCACCCTGTGGTCACCTACACAACTTGATGAGAACCAAGGAACTGGAAACTCTGGTCTCACCATTCATGAGACAGTCACTGTTCATTGTTATCTTTCCTTGTGTGTGTTTCAGTCTTTTCACCTAGACCCCCTCAAACATAGGGACAATGTCTTCTGTTCCTTTTAGAGTATGCCACATGGTTTGTCTGGCACATAGTAGGTGCTTAAAATGGTGCATACGGACTGACTGATTGACACTGAATACATTGTAGGAACTCAATAAATCATGACAGGTCAATGCAAATTGACCTGAAATGAATTCAGGAAAAATGAAATTGAATTCTTTGGTTCTTCCTGACTCGAGCTTTATGAGAAGTGCCAAAACTCCAGAACCAGTACCTTTGCTTTATCCAAGGCAGTGGAAAGAATACTGGGCCAGAAATCTCAAGAAACATGGGTTTGAGTCCTCACCTCTGAACCTGATTTGCTATGGGAACATAGGCAAGTCCACCAGTGTCCTCATCTGTAAAAATGTGAATAATACCTGTAGAACCCACCTGAAAAGGTCGGTCTGAGCATTAAACAAAACCATGTTGCTAAGGCAATTAAAATCTCCAGCACTATATAAATGTCAGTGGCTATTTTAACTCCATCTGGATTCCTTAAAAAGTGCTTTCTGTTTTTTTTTAAAGACTTTTTAAAGGAGTGGATAATTCTCCCCCCAAAAAGTTTCACATGGTTATAAATCTGCTTTTAATTGGTTACTTGGATATCTTCTGTTGTTTTAATGACTAAATTGAATCAATTATCTGGCCAGTCAGATGGGCAGTACAGTTAGTAGTTGCTATGCCAGAGAAAATGATACGTCCCAAAATATGGTCAATTAAGATAAGGTCTTCTAAGGTTGCACAAATTCAAGCAAAGCTGTGAATCTTGTAGTTGGTCATACTGCCCTGAAACATGTGACTCCCAGTCCAAAAAAATGTAAAGGTATACCTTTGCTTTGTGGGAAAAAAAAAGTTTTCTAAAAAGGTAAATGTGAATATAATTTCTAAACATAAAGTTTTATTTTAAAATCGTTAATAAAGCTTATGATCAGAGAGCAAACCTAAGTGATACAGATAAGAGAGGGGCTACATACAAAATGAGGACTTAATAAGTCCTGGGTGTGGAGGTGGGGGAAAGGGGTGAGGGGGGGATGAGTTCTGGTCTTTGTCTCCTCTCCACATCTGTTTCTACTCCCCTATAAAGGTCAAGTCCAAGGGTGTAGCTCAGATATACACCAGCCTTGATTCAATCAATTATCCCAAATGCTATGACTTAACCAACCTCAATGTGGTGTCAATGGGTCACACCCCATCAAGGAGAGATCATCAAAGTCCCAAATGTGCCATCATTCATTCAATAAGGATTTATTAAGCCTCCGAGATACGTATTACATCTCCCTAGGCTCTGAGGTTACAAAGACAAAAATATATGTACATATCTTTGTGCCCTCAAGAAACTTATATTCTACTGGAGGTTCCAGTAAATAAGTAAATATTATGCAAAGGGAGGTGGGTGGAAGATTGCCTTGTACAGAGAACAGCAAGTAGGACACTATGGTTGAAGTTTGGAATATGGAAGAAAGAATAATGAGAAATAACTGCAGAAGGACAGGATGGAGCCAGCATGAGGAGCCTTAAGTGTGAAACACAGGAGTGTGTATTATATCTTATAGGAGATAGAGAGCTGCTGAAACTTCTTGAGCAGCGAAAAGGGATGATCAGGCAGCTGTGTGAAGGCTGGATTGGAGAGGGGAGAGAGGTTGGAAGTTGAGCAAATACAGGTAAAAAGCTAGGAAGGCCAGATTAGGGTGGTAACCTTTGAATAAAGAGAGGCAGGGTGCGAGAAAGGGGTGGAAATGAGAGATGTTGTGGAATTAGAATCAACAAGGACCGACCAACTAATTGGATGTGGGACTGAGAGAGAAGAGTTCACAATGACTCAGTGCCTAAAGGTGATGCCCTTAATAGAAAAAGGGAATTCAGGAAGAGAAGTGGGTTTAGAAGAAGAAATAAGGATTTCAGTTTTGGACATGTTAAATTTGAAATTACTATGGGGGACCCAGGTGGAAGTGTCCAGGAGACAACAAGGATGCTCAGTTCTTAAAGGAACAGGAGTAAAAAGATGTCACCAAGGAAATGTATAACAGGAAAAGATGAGAGGTCTACAGCCAGAGGGTTCCATTGGTATTTTCAGGGTGTCAGGAGAAAGGAGGGCCTCCAGCATTTTGGGTGAACTCCTGTGATGAAATTATGGAAGACATGGGCAAGAGACACACT
>CM053772.1:49032485-49120663 GCA_028658325.1 Potorous gilbertii | reverse complement strand
CCTTGATTTCCAGTTATTGGCTACCACAAAGAGTGCTGCTATAAATATTTTTGTACATGTGGGTCCCTTTCCCATTTTATAATCTCTTGGGGATACAGTCCTAGTAGTGATATTGCTGGGTCAAAGGGTATGCACATTTTTGTAGACCTTTGGGCATAGTTCCAAACCATTCTCCAGAATGGTTGGATGATCTCACAGCTCCACCAACAATGAATTAGTGTTCCAACTCTCCCACATCCTCTCCAGCATTTATCATTTTCTTGTTCTGTCATGTTTGCCAATCTTATAGGTATGATGTGGTACCTCAGAGTTGTTTTGATTTGCATCTCTCTAATCAGTAATGACGTTCAACATCTAATTAACAAACTAGTAGTATATAAATCAATGAACTGAGATTGAATATCTGTTTCTATATAAATGCTATGATTCCATGATGAGGATGTCTCTCATAACTTTAGCAGAAATTACAATGATTACAAATAAGATAAACTATTATTTAATGAATAATAAATAGCTGAAGAGATGCTATAAAAACTAAAAGATAACAACCTATATCAAAGGTGTAACACCGGGGGCCTGAGGAGGCAAAGCAGCTCCCAAGTGGTGAGAACGGCCGCTGAATCAGATTTGTGAAATTGGGAAATGTGTAGCAAAAAAATTTTTTAAAAATCCAACATAAATAATATTAATCTGTGGTTTTCTAAGTCAATATGTGGCCTGTAAAGATTTCTTGCTATTTGAATATTATACCACTGATCTACATGACATCTAGAAAAAAGGATCTCCAAGGAGTAAGAATTTAACTCTACAGATGCAATGCTGTCCAGGGGAAAGAGGCTGTCACTAGAGAGATACACATTTAGTTCATCTGGTTCAACCACATCTTGGAGAAAGTATACTACAGTCAATCAACAAGCATTTATAAAGCCCCTACTACGTGCCAGGTCCTTTGACTCCAAATCTCGTTATAGTCACACCGTGCCATATTACCTCCAGTAACGTAGGTTCCTTCAACCTGTTTAGGTATGCATCAGAAGGCCGTTGGAGTTCCTTTGACACTGAGATTCTGAGTATGACTTTTCAACCAGTAGTTACTATTTAACTTAAATATAGTGTCCACATTTCTCCATTCTAGTCTTAAGCTAACTGTGAGACACTTAAGATAGCAATACTATGAATCAAACAGTCCTTACTCTTGAGGAGCTTATTTATATTCCAATGGGAAAAGAAAGCAAATTACATGAGTATATACAGAATAAATACAAAATAAAAGGTAATTTGGCAGGAAGGATGGATATTAGTAGCTGGGGGAATTTTGAGGGCTACATTTTGAAGACTGGGCTTGATCAGAATCTTGAAGGAAGGAAGAAAGGAAGAGAAATTCTATTAGGCACAGGTAAGGAGGGAGTGAATTCCAGGAATGGAAGATGGACAATGCAAAAACTCCTGCAACATGGAGTGTCACATGTGATAGAGAGGGAGAAGGCCAGTTTGGCTAGATCCCAGAGCATGGGGAAAATTGTAATGGCCAACGAGGCTGGAAAGATAGACTGGGGCCAGCTTGTGAAGGGATTTACAAGAGAAACAGAGAGTTTATATTTGATCCTGGAGAATGAAGACTATCTGGATTCCTTTGATCTGATTCCTGGCTCACCAAGAAACTTTTGGAGTACAGTATTAGTTTCACACATTCCCTGAATTATACACATGCCTATTCTTATCATCGGGAAGGCATACATCACATTCTAAATAAATGCAAAGATCTTCTCGTTTATAAATTAGCATTTTGTAAGTTATTACTGTAAATCAATTCCTTAGTGCCTGACATTCCACTTCCAACCCCGAGTTAATTGATAACAATCAAGTTTCTAAATCTCAAAAGCTGAGAACCAGACCTTGAACTCCTCCATGGTTGTGTCACCAAAATACAGGCATTCTGGGAGGCTCTCTGCCTCAGCAATTGGACAAATGGTACCTCTCACCCTGCAGTCTACCTCCACATGTTCTTTGTATCGCTACTAGTTCTTTCAACTATGGAAAAATCATCTCAGATGGATGACTGCAGAAAGTTCTGTGTGAATAGGCAGGAAACAAAATTAATGGCAGCTGAATTTGGACACTAAAATTTTTAAAAAGGATGAGTTTTGAACTCATCAGTTATAACCCGGAAGTTGGATCTAGAATCACCATTGACTCATTTTTTCTAGGATTGCTCTAGCCAAAGAAGGACCAGGATCCTGGAAGGATACTAAGCAACAAATACAAAAATGCCAAAGCATGATTGTTGCATGAAACCATAATGTTTCCAATTAGTTCCTAATGCATTAGGAAAACATGGAATAAAATGACCCTATAACGCACCTTCGCTAACTATCTTCTCTACCTTTGAAAGCTGACTGACATGTTTATTTTGATAAAGTCTACCTCATTATGGACATACATATCATTCATGCTTTCCATCTTTCTCATACATGTACAGGTCAACATTCACACCAGCTATCTCACCCACCCCCACGCTTGAAATACATCTTTTAGGATCTAATCTCTCTGGCTTCCATCAAAGCTCAGCCCAAGGACCATCTCTTACCAAAGACCTATCTTGGTCATCATTCAAGTTACAAGTATTTGACTTTTCATATTATATTTATTTATATGAATTTGGAGATCCTCCCTCCTTGACCTCCCACTCTCAACTTAAGTTCTTTGTGGGCAGGGATTATCTCAATAAGTGCTTGCTGTATGTACCAGGCCCAGTGCTGAGCACTAGGGATACAGAGAAAGACTGAAAACTCCCTGGCCTCAAGAAGCTCACATTTGGATGGGGAAAACCAAAGTGAAAATAACCAGGTATATACACAATAAATACAACGTGGATGGAATGTAATCTCAGAGGGCAGGATATTGAGGGGAGGGGGTTGAGAAAGACTTCCTTTGTGGCCCCAAAACAGTACTATGGAACACAGCAGATGTTTAATAAATGTTGAATGAATGTATAACATAATGTACATATTTGCATGTAGATTTTCAAAAGAGGTAATTATCAACTGGCAGCACATTTACCTGTCAGTTCAGCAAGATGGGACTTTGGGATTCTTTGTCTTGGATTTAAAGGCTTTAGTCTGACTAAAGTGGAAAAAACAGAATGACTTGAAGGGAAGATGCTTAGTCATGAGGGAAGAAGATGAGCTTTTCCTATCTATAACATACAACTTGCTACTCTATTCACAAAATTATGAAATTGCTTTTGAGGGAACTGCCTCATTTCTATTTACCAGAAGCATGTGGATTTACTCTAATTATTTGATGAAATATCCAAGGAAAAAAATTAAATGAAGCAAATATTGAAATTATTTGGTGAAACAACTTTATAATTTCAGTTTTTACTGATAACAGAACCACAGAGAAAAAAGGAAGAGAAAGAAAAGAAGAAATGAGGGGAAAAAAGGAAGGAAAAAGGAGGAGATATTACTAGTAGTTTCAAGTCTTCATTTAGAAAGGAAGGAATAAAAAGCTTCTTTAAAAAAATTACTTAAAAATTTAAAAAAAACAAGAAAGAGAGAGAGAGAGAGGGAGGCAGCTAGGTGGCAAAATGTATGAAGCATGGGCTCTCGAGTAAGGAAGACCCGAGTTCAAATCTGGTCTCAGACACTTACTAGCTATGTGTTCCTGGGCAAGTCACTTAACTTATTGCCTCGAAAAATGTGAACGAAAGACAGAAAGAACACAGTACCAATAACTATACCTCTTCAGTCCCTTTTTTCCATCATTAAAACCTGGACAGGGTTAAAATGATAGCTTAATTCTTTGGTCTGTAAGAGGACCATTTTAAAAGATTGAACAAGCTGAAGCTAGACACAGGTGCATTGTCTTCAAGATCATGGAAAAAGTAAAAGGCAAAAATGAAGAGGAAAAACCCAGAAGTTCTATCTCACACATTGGTCATTAAACCACAAATCCAAATAGGCAAACTAATACTAGGAAATAATAAAACTGTGCATATTCAGATGTTGGGAGAAAAATATTCTGGGCGATGAAATTTCTACCTTCTGTTATTCACAAGAAAATGAGGGTAAAGAAAAGGAATATCCTTTAGCCCTCTATATTTTTCAATCAATCAATCAATATTTATTAAGCACCGACAAGGTATCAGGGACACTGCTAAATTCTGGGGATTCAAAAAGAAGCAAAAGACTATTCTTGCCCTCAAGGAGCTTATAATCTACTGCATTTTTTCCAATTAACCTTTTAAGCCTGGCCCTAGGGAAAGTTGTTAAGTAAAGAAATGTTCTCCTTTTCTCCTTCTCATTCATACCCCTGATTTTGTCTTTAAAGCCTGAAGTCTTTAGAGAAACAGAAGACAAATAGTATTAAAGTTTAAAGACCAGCGTTTGAATCCCGGCCAATACTTGCTGTGACTTTAGGTAACACTCAGTTTACTCAATGGTAAAATTCCTGGTGTAAATTCAATGATCTCTGAGGTCTCCTCCAGAAATTAATCCCAGGATACAAAAATGATAGCCTAAGGTGTTAGCGGAAATTGAAGGTGTAAAGTATTTATTTGCCTTCCAACAGAGGAACTCTAGAAGACAGAAAACCTTCCAAGAAAAAGCTATAGTGGAAAGACATGAGGTAGGGTCCATATTTGCAGGGGGCAGATGAGAAAATTTCATTCTGCTCCCATCTGACAAGTGCCTAGGATCTGAAGATCTTTAAGACTGGCGCTGAGAATACAAAAATGAAATGATACCACCCCTTCCCTTAGGCAGTTTATAATCTAATCATCAATTGATCAACAGACATTTATGAAGACAGGTGGTAGACAGCAGGCCTAGAGTCCGAAAGACCTGGGTTCCACAAAGATAGAAGTCAAATCCTGTCAGTCCTCAAGGGGTTACATTCTCTCAAATATAATGAAAATCAGCTAGCTCTGGAGGTATTTAGTTCTCCTCAGCTGGATCCAGATTCTTAGAAACCCCAACTCATACTCTGCTTCCCAGAGAGACAGGCTGACAACGTGGTTAGAAAGCTAAATTTTGGCGTCAGGAAGACTTGGGTCCGAATCCTTCCTGTAACACTGGCTGAGTGACCCTGGGCAAGTCCCTTATCTTTCTGGGTCTCAGTTTTCTCATCTGCAAAATGGGAGTTATACTACAACCTACTTATAAGTTGTGAGGTTCAAATCAGAGAATATATTTAAAATACACTGCAAATCTTAAAACGTGAGCTATAGTAGCCAAGTGCTTGCCCAGCCACAATACAGCCTAGAGTTTGTGGGGGCTGGGGCAAAGTTCAGGGTGTTTTCTTATTTCTTCACCTCCCTGGAATCTTCCACTTGGGTAAAATACTGTGAAGAACTTCTCTCAGCAAGTATATATCAGTCTGAGCTCTGTCTGCTAAGACTTAGAACTGGCTTCAGTGAGTCTCATTTACATCAAACAATTCTCCCAGAAACCCGGCTATCCTGCTTCAAAAGTTGTGAACCACACATCAAAAACAGGGAAGGACTGGATTACTTTGCTGAGCCATAAACCCAACCAAACACCAATATTCATTATTTTATTCAACTACAAACCAAACAGACAAAAAAATTAAATACGTAGTGAATCCATTCATCCTAGAAATACCCTCGATCTATTTCCTAAAATGATTGAGTTGAAACATTTTTGCACACTGTTTACATTTGCCAAACTGACTATAAATCAAATCACTATCATATGATTCGGGTTCCTGCTTCCAAAATTACATTTCTATTTTGTATTGATTCTGGTAGCATTAGCCGATGAGGTCATTTCTTCCTGTCACAAGAAGAGTACTGTGAAGTTTAGGAAAGGACCTTCCCTCTGAGAATTTTCTGGCTCATGTATGAAATGACCCATTGGATACAGAAGCCCTGAGTTCAGTTCTTATTAAGTGCCTTTGTGCTAGGTAGGCACTGTGTTAGGGGCTAGGGATACAAAGTGAGAAAGCCAAAAGAAACAGTTACTGCTCCCAAGGCATTTATTTATCAGAGAAAACAATTTGTGCACACATAAATACACAAAATATAGATGGTGTAAATATAAAGTAATTTTTTCAGGGAGGGGGAAGGAGACAGAGGAACAAATAACTATGGAAATCACAATGAGGGAAATTAGCACCGAGTCTTGAAGGAAGCCGGGGATTCATTCCAAGAGACAGCACGGAAGGTGGGAGAGCACTCCAAGAATGGGGAATTAAGTCTGTAAAGGCATCCATCCCAAAGGGGATTGGAACCTTTCATAAGGGAAACAGAGTGTGGTTCAGTTTCTCAGTAATGCAGTGCCTGAGGGAGAGTGGAAGTAAATAGAGTCTGGAGTGCACTAGAACTGTTGGAGCCTGGTGAGATAGGGAGCCATGGTGGCTTCTAAACAGAGGAGGCATATGAGTAGTTAGACTCTAGGAACCTCTATTTGGGAGGGTATGTGGAACTGGATTGGAGGTGGACAGAGTCAGGAAACAGGGAGACCAATAGATAGGTTCTGACAATAGCTGCCTGTATCTGTCCCCTTCTCTCTGCTGTGTAAGTGGAGAGGAGCCAGATGCAAGAGAAGTTATGGAAGTAGGACCTATGAGATATGCAACTGACTGGATATGAAGGATGAGAAAGAAGGAAGGGTACAGAATTAACACTGAGGTTTCATATCAAAGTGACTAGAAGGATGGTCATCCCTTTGATCAATTAAGTGATACAATAGATAAGAGTACTGGGAAGAGTCATCAGGAAGTCAAGGTTTTTTCAATCGTGTCAGACTTTTCATGACTCCATTTGAGCTTTTCTTGGCAGAGATACAGGAGTTGTTTGCCATTTCCTCCTCCAGCTCATTTTAGAGATGGGGAAACTGAGGCAAAGAGGGTTCAATGACTTTCCCAGGGTCAATCAGTTAGTATCTGAGGCCAGATTTGAACTCAGGAAGCTGAATCTTTCTGGTTCCAAGCCCAATGCTCTACCTATTATACCACCTAGCTGCCCCTAGTCAGAAAGAATTGAATTCAAATTCTGCTTGAGAAATTTATTAGCTGTGTGACCCTGGGGAAATCACTTCACCTATCTGCCTCAGTTTCTTCAACTATAAAATGCAAATAATCACAACACCTACTTCTTAAGGGTTGTTGTGAAGAACTTGCACAGAGTTATATCATTGGTGCTTAATAAATCCACATCTATATGCACTTTTCCACCACCCCACCCCCAGCATACACCTTCCCTCCCCTCCCTTTGTTTCTCTCCTACCTTTGCTCATGTTTTCTCCTTGATTCCTCATTATTTCTGAGGACAGTGACTGTACACCAGGACAGTTTAGTCGTGGTCTCAGAGACGCAATCTTTTATTCATTCCATGACAGGAATTTTCCTCCCCTCCCTTTCCCCACATGATATTTCTACCTGGAAATTAGTGAAGGGTTAAAGAGATGTATAAACTCAGAAGTCACTAAGGAACTAGTCAGTAAATTGCTTCATCTCACACACTCCCCTTTTCTTGGAACATGCAATTCCTTAAGTTCATTTAATATTAAAATGACTTCGCATGATTCATAAAGAAAAGTTCCAGGTTTGTTGATTAAAAGCAGTATATTCTTCTAGTGACTTCATCTGTAAAAATGGACCACTGTGACACAGACACAATCTTTTAGAATCTTCATGGGAATGGACAAAAAATCACTTCTAAAAAAAAAATCAATGACTAAAAATGCTTTGTGTAAAGATAAAATAAAGTTTTCATTTTAAAATGATCAAAATCCAAACTGTCCTAATGCAAAGGATTATAGACTCAAATTAGGTAATATTTGAGATATTATTCCGACAACCTTTTCAGTAAAGTTCTATAAATTGCTCCCAACAGGTCGAACTATTTCTAGCTAATTTTCTTAATGGTCTCAGTACTTAGCCTTTGTATTCATTCTAAGTGGTAGGAAATGAGCTGCCTCTAAGAGGAGCATCCAGCAAGCATCCTTCCATAATACTGAATGTAATGAATTTCTGAGCCAAGGTCACATCACTCAAGAAATGTTTGCTGAGAGGGTGTTAAAGTCACACCCAAGAGCTAGAGGAAGCCTCTTAGGCACCTACATTCAGCAGGGACTATTAAAATGGTCATTTGATTTTGAACAACACTTTCTTTCGCAGATGTAAAATGTTTCTTCCTCAGAATTAATTTATTCTAAATTAAGAAATCATTTGGCCATTTAAAAAGCAGGAAACATCATTTTTCTTTTCCAGTCTATAAGTGAACAGGAAGAGGAAGGTGAAGATTGAGTTAGCTGCAAAACATAGTATTTTAAGTTTCACAGATTGCTGAACTGCTGAAACAGTCTATTTTAAAATACCAGTTAGATCTTAAAACACACATTTTACATTCATTACCTATTTACATTCATTGATTATTAAAGAATCCATATGTTTGCTTTGTTAAAGTTATTATTGAAAAAATACCAAGAATATTTATTTCTTGTGTTCAAGTAAAAGTAATTAAAGCATCTTTTGTCATAAGAAAAAAAGTTACAATTCCTTCTAATACAAGGTGTCCCAGAAGTCTTGGTGCTGTGTTAAATTATTAGAGCTAAGGGCACTAAAGTTATTACTGCTTGAAATGGCACTGAGACTTTTGGGACACCCTGTAAATCATGGCATAATCGAGAAGAGTTTACTTTTCAGTAATAATACACATACCTACTTCAATTAGTTCTCTTAAATAAATAGATAAATCTTTCATCTTTTGATGTACCTGCAAAATTAATGTTAAAAAAAAATCACTAACCCTAACCTTCCCCAAAAGTAACCTAAATCTGCCTCTGGAAAATGTAAAAATGTTCAGAAAAAAA
The DNA here is from genome assembly GCA_028658325.1 of Potorous gilbertii. Classification (NCBI taxonomy): domain Eukaryota; kingdom Metazoa; phylum Chordata; class Mammalia; order Diprotodontia; family Potoroidae; genus Potorous; species Potorous gilbertii. The sequence continues at coordinate 49,111,826 of CM053772.1, read as the reverse complement.
TACTATGAAGGACTTCAAAATCAGAAGGCCTCACTAAGTCCCTGTTTCCGATATCCCTCAATTCACATCACCAGTCTCCATACCTGTTAACAAAGTTCTATAATACCCTGAAGGTAACCATGGTCACCAAGATAGATGTCACTCACCATTGCTGCTACTATTTTTTTGTAGTCAGAAAAGTTTGATTTCTGTCTTAAAGAGTTTTTACAAGTAAACAAGGCCATTCCCTATTCACTCATAAGATTTAAGTGAACCAATAAAGAGCAAGGTAAGATTTAAAAGGATGGTAATTAGTCCAAATTTGTGCTTAAGTTAAGGTGTTTTCCACTATTACTTCGTTAGTATAACTGAACGGATTTTTAATAATGTCAAACTCGTTAAAAATTTAACTTTTTTTTTTTGGTGGATATGAAAGAGGGCCTCATTTAGTAGTGGTTCCAATCAACTTTTCCTCTTGCCACTAATACTCACATATCTTATTTCCTGATGAGACCTAAGGATTCAGTCTATCCCATTTACTACATGCAGATCGTTAAGACGGCTCCCAAAAGGTCAAAGCCAGAACTGTACTTCCAAATTCAGGTGAACTATAATGAGGGAATCTTTCTTTCCTAGTCTCTAACTATATAAACACAGCTGAAGAAAATAATGGATAAAGAGATGGTTAAAAATACTTTAAGGATGCAGATTTCAAGAAAAGAATACAGGCCTCGATATGTAAAACACTTAAGAACATTATGACATTTTGTTTCATAAAGATTTCTCCTTTACTAATGCAATGTATTGTTTATAACCTAAATGTAACAGAAGTATAATAATACATAATTATATAGAAGTACCTCTAATTCATCTCTAAATAATGAACAAATTAGCTGTCTGACAAGAGAGTTTGCAAACAGACTTCTCAGGAGGACGGGGAACAAGGAATATATTCACAATTCACATAGCTTATTGGCAAAGGGAGCCAAGCATCATAATGTATTTCTGATTCATACCTCTAAATCAAACTTTTTTTTCTCCAGTATAAATTTAAAATGTCCTAGGGACCTTGAAAGTTACATTGTAATTTTTCTACAAGTAATTTATCACTCTTTTAAAATAAATAATACTGAAATATGTAAGGCAGCAGAGACCTAATTTCTAAAGAACAGGAAACTAGCTCTTTTCAAAGAAAATGCTACATTTATCAGTTAAAAATGCAATTCCAAAAATTGTTTTCCAAGTAGCTAAGTTGTGAAGATCTATAAAAGAGGTGACTCTGGTCCATGTTTTAGTTTTAATGAAGTTATGGATTGGTCGGGGGGTTTTGGGGCTTTTAAAGAATCCAAACCCACTCTCCCCATCCCAACACGGGCAGGCAGGAATCTGACTTAAGCAATTTTAGAGAAATGCTTTTTTTTTCCTTTTCTTAAAGGGGGTCATTTTGTCTCTGAAACTGTAGAATATAATTTCTACTTTGAGCAGCTTCCTGTTTTATTGATGCCAATGTTAGTTTCAATAATGCTGGTTTTACTGTGCTTGTGGTTAAAAACTAGAAAACAAAGGGCTGAAGAGGAATATTTGATAAAAATCTGGTATCAGGGCAACAAAAGTAGGGTTTTTTCTATATCATGTAGCAAAGAAAAGAAAAAGCCATGCTGGTCCCCAGCTGAGCCTTAAAATTTAATATACCCATCTAGTTTTAAAGGTATCATCAGCATGCTGAATATCATATGTCATGATTTAAATAAAGGAGGAAGAAAATCACTTGTGTAAAGTGTATGTTATGACAAAAGAAAAATGTGTAGTTACATTTTTGCATTTTCCTTTTTGACTGATGTATTCTCAATTGAATTTAATAAACACTTTTTAAGCACCTACTGTTGACTAAGCTTTGGGAAAAGAAAGATGACAGGGTATGTTGCCCTCAAAGAGTTTATAATATAGTGAAAGAGGCTGGACAACCATAAGATAAACAAATAACCACGATTTAAGTGAGAAAATGACTATAATTGCAGTCACAGAACCCCTGACTCTCAGGTTGGATGGGACATCAGAGGTCATCTAACCCTACCTGTATCTGGGTAACAGTCCCCCTACAACATAGAACACGTACCAGCCTTTCCCTGAAGACTTTGGGGGAAGGGGACATAACACATTCTATCCAAACTGTCAGAAACTTTTGTTCTTACATCAAATCTCAAACTCCAATTCTCCAAAAACTTTTCTCAATTATCCTTTCAGTTCCAATTCTATGATTTAGTAATTACAAATATTTAATTTCTCATGTAAAATTGTCTATTATTGCATAATAGTTAAAGCCGAAGTTATTCACAAAAATGGAAAACTAAGACATTTTATTGTAACAATAAGAAAAATCCTGAAATTTGTCTACTATTATTTACTCGAAACTGTATAATCGATGTACAATCAAAAAAAGCCTATCAGGGCTTATTTTTTGGCGGGGAGGGTTACGATAACCAATGATATGTGTCCATCATTTTTTTGATTTAGTTTCCTAAGGAATTTCCCCCCCGAAATTTTTATCGAACATCCATGTTCAATTCCTAAAGAGAACAAGAAGGGGGAGTGAGCTCCACGTTGCCACATAGCTGTGTTTTCAGATCACAGAATTATGAGTTTACTATGCACAAGAGGAGGGCTACAGGGCGCCTGAAGTCCACTGTGGTTAGGCACTTAGTTTGACAGGGTCCCTTTTATGAATAAGTAATTCATTGATCTCTCCATAGAGAGAAACTTTCTTTTCACAACTTGTAAAAAAATAAATCAAAAACAAAAAATACACCTATAAAGTGAAAAGTAGCATGGCTGATAAAATAATATATTTTAATTAAAATATATCCAAAGTCCATTTCCCCGTCCAAATATTTTCAACAACTAATTTAAACAAATTACCCAAAGAAATTTCACCTATGCATTTTGGCCTTAAGCTCATTAGGCAAAGTTACTTTAAAAGCCCTTAATATTTTTAGGTCAGAATGATAAATATTACAAGTCCCAAATAGTATTACATATTACAGTTCAGTTATTCCCAGACTATTACTATTGACTTTCACTATGATTTTATGGGCTAGTGGTCTCAGCAAGGATCATTCCAGGGCTTCAGCCGACTCCTCTTTCAGTAACTACTGAAAATGCCAATGTTCCGCAAACTTTCTCATCCAAGGCACTCCAAGAAAATGTCGCGGATGCGAGCTGACTCACCCAAGTTGTAGAAGGCAGTGGCGTAGAAGGTGCCGACGGAGCTCTCCTATCCCTTCGGATCAAAGTGGAGCAGCTGCTCCTCCTCTCCACCTGACCCCATATAAAAGCCGAGGATCGGTGACTCCCAGTTTCCGGCTCTCTTTCCCTGGCCCCTCCCCAAAAGCCAAGGCACAAAGTACCACCTTTCTCTTCACTCACACCCTCCGTCCACCCCCAACCCCAAGGGACCTGTCATCTCTGTTTACCTGATCCACCTCGTTTCCCCCACAAGAGTTCAGAGAAGCATAGCCTGCTGCTGGCCTGAGCCGTGCCCACATGGCATCGAGGGACTCAGCTTGGCAGCACGGGGCACACTTGGGAACTTCTAGTACCAGCGCGCTCATCCTGCTGCTCGGAGCAGGCTGGCATCCCTGGGCCCCTCCTGTCCCGTGCATGCTCCTAGAACTTCGGGAGGGCTGGGGGTGGTCCTCACCTGTTACTTCCCTGCACTACAACCCCCAGGGCTGACCTGGCGGACAGAAGGACAGTCAGACACAGACAGATGCTCTGTTCCCTTGCCTAGGTCGGCAAGGCCGGGGGGAGCCACTTGCATGGCGTCCGTCCTTCACACAGGGCACACAGTCTCCCAGGAAACTTCCCCCCCATTCTCGGGGGACACTGACCCCGTTCCCCATCCCCCGTATTCCGGGGCACTCGGGCTCAGCTCCCTCTGACCCCAGGGCACTTAAGTTCTACGGCTGCTTTCCAGGGCCACCTAGCCCTGGAGCCAAGCCTCGGTGTCCTCGCTCTTCCGTGACATAAGACCCCGGAGCCTCCGGTCCCGGGACAGGGAACACGCACCCCGCGCGGCTTCCTTTCGGCTCCGAGCCCCCTCGGCCCGGGCCACACGAGCCGCGAGTCTCTGAGTGACTCGGGCTCGCACAGCCCCGCGTGCCCTTAAACTCGGGCCACTGGGCGCGCCTGTGAACCTCTATCCCAAGACATCTAGGTCCGTGACCCTCGTAGTCCGGGACCCGGCGGCCAAGGAGGGAGCCCAGATCCCGGGACCCCAGTAACACGAGTGCTCCCGGCTACAGCCCCCAGAGGCGGGCTCCTCTCCACCTCTCCACCTCTTGGCCCCAGGCACCCAGCCCTCTGCCCGGTCCCCCGCGGCCGCGGCCCAGCCCAGCGGGGGCGCTCTGACCTGCGGCCGTGGCGTCCCTGGCTCCCGGTGCCCGCCCCAGCCGAGCCGAGCCGGACCGGGCAGCTCCGGCGACGGTGACGGTGACGGCGGCTGCGGCTCCGCAGTGTCAGCGCGCTCTTCCTGCGCGATCGCCAAGTGCGGCCGGGGCCGGGGCCGGGGCGGGGGGCGGAGGCTGGGGGCAGGGTCCCGGACTGGGAGGGGGCAAGGAGAGAGGAGGGGAGGAGGAGGAGGAGGAGGAGGAGGAAGGGGGCGGGAGCGGGGGCGGCGCGCAGGGACCTGCGCTCCCCGAGCGCTCGCTGCTCGCGGGCTGGCTCGCCGGCTCCGGGAGGGAGCCGCTTCCGAACCAGCGCTAGCCCGGGGCCGGTCCCCGCAGCGCCCGGGTCGCCTTGGCCCTCCGAGCCGGGGACAGCGCTGCCTCCCCGGAGTGAGTCCACCCCCGTGCCCTACGGGGAAGTCACTTTGGGGTCGGGATGGCCGAGGCGGGCAAGGACGCGGCTCACCCCTGGAAGGCTGGAGGTCAGCCGGGAGAGCCCCCGAGGGTCCGGGGAGTGGAGAGCAGAGCAGGGCGGAGTTGGAGAGGCCGAGGCAGGGACTTGGCCTCTGGCGGAGAAGAGCGGGGCCGAAGCCCTTCGACTACTTAAGTCTTAAACTGGGTCATTCTGTTATCCTGAGCGGGCATGGAAGCGCCTCGGGGACAGAATTGGACTGGAAGCCGCTTGGGCACAGATAGACCACAAGCTGTGTGAGGGGGGACCTGGACGAGAGCTGAGGTGGCCAAACTTTTTGCTTCCAGCACTGTAATTTTCTTTGTATCGAGACGCTTGGAGGGGAGAGTTGGGAGACTTCCGAATGCTCACGTGCAGTCATGCAAATGCAAAAGTTTGCTAGGGTTTGTTGCATACAATTTGAGGAAGTCTAGAGCTGGTGGATGCAATTGTAAATTCCAAAGGATTCCCAGGTCCCTGAGCTGAAGTCCTTCAGGGCATACTATTTTGGAACTGCGGGACTGGCAGCCACTTGGCCACTTTGCCTCTACTTAGCTTACGTTTAGATGGAAAGTTTCCTGAGGCCAGCAAAGCAGTCATAAGCCCGAAACTCCTGGGGGACAAACTTAAACCAGAGACCGACGTAGAATCCCACCGGCCATTCCTCAAGGCCAGACAGAATGGAAACTGTTTGAGGACAGACTTTGCACGGAAACTCCCCACTGAGGGATGGAAAGTGCCTCATGGAGGGCAGCAACCTTAGTCTGCAAAGATCTTCTAGGCCAGAAAGGGTCTAACGGCATTTGCCCTGGAAAAAGCACCTGGAACACTAGGGACTGGGTTGGAAGCCCAGCCAAGGCACTTGACCTTTCTAAGATCTTAAATCATTTCCCCTTATTCCCTCAGTTTCTCTCAGCATTATACTTTCCTAATTGTAAAGTGGGTTGGACTGGGCCTGGCCATCTCCAAAGTTTCTTTCCCTCTCTAAAGCCTTCCATAATAGATTTTGAAGGCAGATTAGCCCGTTAGTGAAATAAGGGGGAAACTGAAGGGGCTTAGACAATATTTCTTTGAGTGGGGAGGGCCCCGCTCCATCTCTGAGACCCCAAACTACCCTCTTCTTCCTTTGTTGCATGCAGTAATCCAGTTCACTTGCAGGTTCTGGCATCACCTCCTGATATCATGGGCCCAGAACAAAGGGCAGACAACCACAAATGCAACTTTTACTAGTCAAAAGATTGTCTACTTTGTCACTGAGAGGGATTTCTCAGTCTTCTAAGTCCTCTCTCCCATCCCATCCCACCCAATCCAGGCACTACTAGTAAACATATATAGGAACAACAGACAAAAAATGAGATCCATTGTGGAAAGAGCTCTGCTCTGGAGATAAAGGTCCTGGATTCAAATCCTACCTCATGCTTGTTATGATCTTAATATACAGGTTAAGTCACTCAACATCCTGGAGCCTCAGTTTCCTCATCTGTAAAATGGGGAAGGAAGGCTTGGACTAGATGGTTTCTGAGGTCCTTTCCAGTTTTAAATCAGTTATCCTTATTTCTCTCCATTCCCACTAAATATTGTTTCATATGAGCTGTAGATGATCTGTAAAAATAGCCTCTCTGTCACATATTTTGAAAAGCAGTATGGACAGATGGAAAGAACACCAGATTTGTAGTCAGAAATCCTGGGCTCAGTTCTGGTTCTGGGGTGTATCAGACATATAACCCCTGGTGGTCTCCCCAGTATCAGTGTCACTTCATCGTCCTGGGGCCTCTCTCCACCTCCCTCAATTTGCCATCTCCCCACCTACTGGAAGTATATTTAAAACTGCTGAGACCAAGCAAAGTTTGTGGTACTCATCTCAAACTCATAATCTTCTAGTATATGACCCTGTGGGAACATTTTTTTCCCCTTCATTTCAAAAAACATATTCCAAGTATGTTAAGAATAACCAGTTTTCCAATTCTACCACAAAGAACCTAACTGAAAAGCCTTCTGATGACCAAAAGGTATAAAACTTCTTTTCATCTATGCTAATGAAGAACACACCTTGCTGCTAACCAGAAGTGTACCTTATTTCAGTTTTTTGGGCAATCTTTTTCTTCTCCTGAATCAAAATCTCAAATGAGAAAAGTGATATTAGCTATCCGACCCCAAATGAATCAGGTTCAAATTACAGAGTGCTCATAACTAATCATTCAGAAGTGTAAAGTAGATTATTAACATTTTTCCCAGCTCAAAAATATTCTTCTAGTATGTGTGGGCTACTTACTACCTTCCTCTTACAACAATGAAGCAGAATGGTGTCAGTTCTCTGGATCATGGATTTGAGAGCTAGAAGGGACCCTAGAAGTCATCTAGCCTAATGGCCTCATTTTATACATATACATGTTGAAGTCCGGTTAAGTGACTAGCCCAAGGTTACCCAAACAGTGAGTGCAGAGTCAGGATTCCAGCTCTGGTCCTGAGTACTTGAGATGAGCTGTTGGGTTTTATGGTTGTTCGCTTTCCCCCTTCTTCTAAACTCCTCTCCTGTCTGCTTCCCTCTTGCCTTCCTTCTCTTCTCCAAAGGAAGGTAAATTTGGATGGTCAAAAGCTGTCCAGTTGACTTGGGTTTTACTGACTCGTTTCCTGTCCTGTCCTGTCCTCTCCCCAAACTTTAAACCTACTCCGCTCTGAAACTGGGATTCCAATGGACCCTTACCTAAGGTCTCCTCTGGATCCTCCTAGCTTTAGATTATCAATAGTAACTGTTGCTGTTTCCCACCCAGCCTGAAGTCTTTATTTTTCTTGATCTGATTAAGGGGCCATGCCCTGGCTACTTCTTAAACAGGCCTATTCAATGAATGGGTGTTGCCTCACCCTAAGTGAGTACCTGCAAAGACCTTGGCCTAAAGGTCCCAAGGTCTCCCAGTGCATCCTGGGTCATCTCCAATCATCCTGAGGAATACTCTGGAGGAGAAGTGAGGCTAGTGACCTTGCACAGCCCTCACTCACTCAAGCCAAAGTCAAGTGCAAGTCATGTCATCATTTCTCTGATGGTATGGTCTTCTTTAGCAATGAAGGATGAACACAATCCCATGTGACTAATGGGCTAACACCTCCTTCCCCACACTGCTATCCCCACTGTTTTTTTGAGTTGGACACAAGATGTCCCAATAGTATTGAACTAAGCCTAAACTACACTAAGACTTTTGAAGCACTGTGTATTTCAGGCTATAGTTCTTTTGAATACAAATCAAACACAAACACACATACATTTCAAATAAATATATGCAGTTCAAACATATATATATTTATATATGTGTGTGTGTACACACACACACACACGCACACACACGCACACACACACACATTCATACATATAATGACTTGTCTGGAGTCACATAGCTAGTAAGATTTAAACTCAGGAAGATGAGGCTTCTTGTTTGCAAGGCCAGTGCTCTATCTACTATGCCATCTAGATGCATATGTTTGTATGTCTATATGTGTGCATATATACATACTTATAGACAGAGTTCATATATATATTATATATATGTATATATATATATATATACATATATATATATATATATATATATATATGTATATACACACACATAATTCCTATATATGCCTTCCTTCTCACTAAGGAAATTTCTTCCCTTCTGTTTATAATTGTGCAATAAAAATACATGCCACGTGGGGAGGAAATGGAGGTCTAGTAATGTGGGTTGACCGTAATTGAATTGATTTCCATAGTATTCTGAACATACTCAAATTGGCTCCCCTGGGAAAAGACTCCAGACATTTTAATATACCAGTGATTTTTTTTTTAAATACTGTGTTTAAAAAAAATTCAGTAGAATCTTTCTTCAAATAAGGTGACTCAGTCCAGGGTTTGAAAAAAGAATACATTAACCATTTAACACTTATCCTAGTATTTCATTACTTTGCCCTAGAAGGATAAAGCAAATGAATGTTCTCATCAGGCTTCTCACTTATGTCACTTATGGTAACTATACGTTCTTGTACAGCTGTGCTTAATCTTTCTCCTTCTCTTTATATTTTTATGGTTTTATGGATGCAGTTTTCTTTTACACTCCATTCATTTCCCCATATTCTCAACCCCCACTGCCATCCCCATTTGAATCTTCTTTTATAGCAAGGAAAGATGCTTAAGGAAAAGCAACCAATACATATAGTGACTATACCTGTCAGCTCATGAAACTTTGTATACCTGTTGTCTCTTACCTCTCTACTGCACTCAGTAATTTTGGTAATTTTAGTAATCATATTTTGGTAGTTCTCATAATATTTCAAGCTTTTTCATTATTATTATGTCTGGCAGGGTGATCTGTGAGCAGTGATCTTTTATGTTACCATTAAAATTGTTTTGGGGTACCAAAAACCAGGCCCACATAAGACAATGAACTTCACTGATACATGTTTGTGTGTTCTGACTGCTCAGCCAACTGGTTTTCTCTTGCCTCTCTCCCTCTCCTCAGACTTCCCTATTCCCTGAGACACAACAGTATTGAAATTAGGCCAATAATCCTTAGAATGGCCTTTAAGGGTTCAGGTGAAAGGAAGCCTCAAGGATAGGGCAAACTTCATTGTTTTCTTATTTTAAGAAATTGCCATAGCCTCCCCAGCCTTCAGCAATCACCACCTTGATCAGTCCCATTAACGTTGAATTAAGATCCTATACCACAAAAGGATTATGACTTTGATGACAGCTTAGCTGGTGGTTAGAATTTTTTTTAGCAATAAAAAATTTTAAATTGAGATATATATATATATATATATATATATATATATATATATATATATATATATTTAGAATAGTACTATTACACACTTAATAGACCATAATATAAACATAACTTTTACATGCCCTAGGAAACCAAAATATATGTGACTTAGTTTATTGTGATATTAAAGCGATTTGGAATCAAACCCATACTATCTCCAAAGTATGCTTATATTAAAAATGATGACACTTAAGTGCTCACTCATCCATGAACTTACTTCAGATGTGAGGCCTTCTCACCCTGGTACAATTTACTATTCCAGCAGCCTGCTTGCTCTGGTAATCCCTTCTATAAGGCCTGCTATCCTTCTGCCATTGGTCAGTTCCTCTTGGATTCTCCATTTTGTGGAGAGACCTCTGTCTTCCAAGCCATGCCCCTACAGTAGTGTTTTTCAGTTGCTTCCTTCCTTCCTTCCTTCCTTCTTTTTTGGCAGGTCCTTGTACCTGTTTCTCTCTACAATATCCACAGCCAGGGCTGACTCGACTTCTCTTTGAGTGACCTCACAGAAGTCACCATCCTTAAAGCTATCGTCTATCTAGGAACTCTGGATTGGTAGGGAATATCTAACTTTTACATAGGCTAACACTTGGGAATTTCAACAGTTTTGGTCATACCTCTGCTAAAAGGGTGACAAACCACAAATTCTTCTTTGTATATCATTTAATATCATCACACCTTGGAGTCTCTGTTACCTGTCCTTTATCAACTGTGATTTTATCAACTGGGCTGGGGGCAGAAGGCAGGAAATTAGTTGATCCCAAATGTCCTCCACTCCACTCCACATTTCCTTGCTGTTTTGGAAGTAATCTATAAATTGACATAAAGGGTAAAATGATGTAACTTAATATTTCTTTAACATTTTTTCTTTGACATTGAAGAAGGTGGTGCCTTGCTCACTCATTTTTATTATACTTTTCACAATTTTGAAATATGTATCTAATATAATATTAAAACAAATGATAAAATATTTCTTATTTCTAGTAATGCCTTTCTTCTTTATTTTCCCACAAAGGGAAAATACTCTAGGTTACTCGAGAAGAAAGCATTCCTCCCTTTCAGTGATGACCACCTCCCCAAGGATCCATACAGTTCTCTGGACTTAGGGTATGTGCATGGGTGAGCCATGAATTATACACATTTGATAGTCTATTATTCTGCCCTATATCTACATAGTCCGCATGACTCACAGTACAAGCGAAATGCAAGGTCTGGGTTTTTTCTTTCATATCATGACTGTTTTTTGCTGCTCCTGGATCCTAGCTCCTTCTTGGTTCTGCAACTCAGGAACTCCTTACTGCTCCGCAGTTCTCTCCATCAGCTTCAATCTCTAGGCTACCTAATTTCCCTCTTTTCTTGGGAGATCATTTGGCTCCCTGAGGTATATAGTTATCTAGAGACTATGATTCTATGGAGGAGCTTCAGAGCTGCAGAGACTTCATATCAGGGAACCAAATCCATTCATCTTTGACTGGCATCTTTCTCTTGGATATTTCAAATCTTGTTGTCCTTTTCTTTTTCTCCTACTGTGATTCCTTTTAAAAACCAAGCTTGAGGGTGTGTGGGGGGTGGGGCAGGGAAGGGAGATGAGTTGGCTATAAATAATGTAAAACTCATTAACAATGTAGTTTCAGGGGTCCCTGGACTAGAAAAGGAATTATCTCCTTATCGCGGAGTTAATCACTTTCAGGGAAAGTTACTTCTTCTGTGGGGAAACAACAACAAAGCCATAGCAAAGTTCTCTTCTGTGAGGAAGTGAGTGAGAATGTGGGACAATGCCTAAACACACCCACTACATCAATATCTACTCTTGTCACTTTGTAACCCTCAGACTTTGGCATGAATCTACTTTAAATTTCTACCAGTGGTTTTAATTTTTCAGAATTTCCTGAGCATCTACTATGTGTAAGAAATGGCACTAAAAACTGCCCAGAATACAAAGATGAAGACTGCCTGCCCACTGCCTACAAGGCGTTTGTAATCAGCAAAGTGAGGTGGTTATCCGCAGCAGCTCTGCAAATTAGATTCCTGGGATGCCAGGAGTTAAGCTCCTCTCCTGGGGTCATCCACAAAGTGGATATGCACTTGCTATATTGTTCTGATAGTATCATTCCCTTTCTCAAAAGTTTTAGGGACTTTCCTTTGATTTTAGGATACAATACAAATTCTTCAGCCTGGCATTTAAGTTAAGGTGTTTTATAATTTTGGAATAACATAACTTTTCAATCTTATTTTGTCTTTGTGTAGTCGATGTTTCAAACAAAAAGAAGTGCTCTCAAACTGATGTGTAGGGCAGGGCAGAGATAGGAGAAAGAGAGGGAAAAATCAAGGGATGAATAGAAGGAGTGTGGTGCCTTCAACAAAAACGGAATTTTGAAAGAGAGGTGAATAAAGAGAAAGGTGATGGGTTCCATTTGGTACACAGTGAAGAAGGAGAAGCCAAAATGGCTCAGCAAGGCTGGTACATTGCCTGAATAACCCTCCCTTCCCTATTTTGATCTCTTGGCTGATCCAACTCAGCTCTACCTGTTTCTCTTGCCTCCTCATGTTATTGCTAATCATGCCTTACCAAACCCAACCCTGCATTCTTCCCAGACTTTACTTTCTTTGGTCCTACTTGTGTGCTGTTGAATGTAACTGAGGAAAATCACAAAGCCATGCTAATTGGGCACACTACAAATTTATATTACATAATTCCAACTGGGCTCTCACTGGAGCAAGGCAAATATTTCCTAATTTTTTCACTATCCCACTCTCCACCATAGCTATTCCAAACTTTATCTATTCCTTCCATGTCATTCTTCTCTTAACTGTCTCAGGTGAGGACCTCACCTCATTCTCCACTGAAAAAAATGAAGACTGCTGAGAGCTCTGCCTTCTCACCTTATTTTGAATCATTAGAAAATCTTTGCCAATGGCTTCCTCCTTCACTCTAATCTAGGATAAAGAAGTGGCTCTTCTTTCCAAATCTAACCCCTTGCTTGGCATGTGCCATTGATCTCATCATCCCTTCCTTACTTCTCCAGCAAACTGCCTCTACTTAAATCAATCCCTATCTACTGGCTCCTTCCCGATGCTTAGAAGCATGCCTTTAAAAACATCCCTGTCCTTGAAAATCCTTGACTGGATCCTACTAGGCAGCTAGGTGGTGCAGTGGATAGAATACTGGGCTTGGATTTAGGAAGGCTCTGTATTCAAATCCTTTCTTTGACACTTACTAACAGTGTGATTTTGGGCAAGTCACTTAACCTAGGTTTGACTCACTTTCCTCAATTGTAAAATGAAGATAAAGAATAGGGCCTACTTCCAAGGTTGTTGTGAGAATTAACGAGATGATATTTGTAAAGCACTTAACATATTGACTGGCAAAGAGTTGCTGTTGTTTGTCCTTTGTTTTAGAAGAAGACTAATCATGGGGTGACTTCTTAGCTCATGTGTGAATTGGATTTAAGCAAGGCAGAGCTGCACAAAGTTGTCAGTCTTACTCTCTCTTCCTGAGTCCTGTAAGTCCAGGAGCTTAATAAATGCTTATTTCTTTTCTTCTTACAGTTCCTGCTGGCAACTAGGTGGTGCTGTGGACAGAGCTATGGGCCTGGAGTCAGGAAGATTCATCTTCCCTGAATTCAAATCTGGCCTCAGACACTTAGTAGCTGTGTAACGCTGGGCAAGTCACTTAACCCTGTTTGCTTTGGTTTCCTTATCTGTAAAATGAGTTGGAGAAGGAAATGACAAATCATCCCAGTACCTTTGCCAAGAAAACCCCAAATGGGGTCACAAGGAACTAGACACAAATGAAATGACTGAGCACAACATCCCTACTAGTTATTGTCCTATATCCCTCCTCCCCTTTCCTAGCTAAACTCCTTGAGAAAGCTGCCTATACTTACTTACCTTTCATCGAATTCTAAACCCTCTGTTTAATCTCTTCCTGTCATTGGCATCAATTTAATCTAACATTTTTTTTAATGCTTACTATGTACTAGGCACCATGCTAGGTTTGGGAAATACAAATCAAGGGCAAAAACAGAGTCTCTGCCCCCAAGGAACTCATTCTAATGAGGAAGACAACAGGTAAAAAATGATGTAGGTACAAAATATATAGAGTGTATGGGACCATATATGTGTGTGTGTGTGTGTGTGTGTGTATACATACATATAATTGGAGAGGGAAGGCACTAGTAGAGGGGGTAGGTAGTAGGAAGTGGTTCTTGTAGAAAGTGGGATTTAAACTATTTTGAAGCAACTTAGAAAATTCAGTAGGTAGACTCGAAAAAGGAGAGCATTCCAGGCACCACCACCACCACCACCATCATCACCATCCTCGTCATTATCATCACCACCAATCACCATCCTGTCATCATCATCACACCATCATCATCCTCGTCATCATCATCACACCATCACCATCCTCGTCATCATCATCACACCATCACCATCCTCGTCGTCATCATCACCACCAATCACCATCCTCATCATCATCATCACACCATCACCATCCTCGTCGTCATCATCACACCATCACCATCCTCGTCGTCATCATCACACCATCACCATCCTCGTCGTCATCATCACACCATCACCATCCTCGTCGTCATCATCACACCATCGTCATCCTCGTCGTCATCATCATCACCATCCTCATCATCGTCCTCACACCATCACCATCCTCGTCATCGTCATCACACCATCACCATCCTCGTCATCGTCATCACACCATCACCATCCTCGTCATCGTCATCACACCATCATCATCCTCGTCATCGTCATCATCACCATCATCATCATTGTCATCACACCATCACCATCATCATCATCACCATCATCATCTCACCATCATCATCCTCATCATCATCATCATCACCACCAATCACCATCCTCCTCATCATCATCACCACCAATCACCATCCTCGTCATCATCATCACACCATCATCATCCTCATCATCATCATCACCACCATCATCACCATCCTTGTCATCATCATCACCATCATCACCACCTTCATCATGATTTTCAGCAGCATCAGCAGTAGCATTTATTTATCACCTTAAGGTTTGCATAGCACTTTATAGCATAGCACTTATCCTTCTTGATCCCTGTAGCAATCTTGGGAAGTAGATGATCATACACAATTTAAGGGGAAAGAAACCAAGTCTGAAAGAAGTTAAGTGAATTGCCCAGGATTATGGGGCTAGAAGTGTCTGAAGCAGGATTAAAATTCAGATCTTCCTGATTTCCAGTCCCACAATCTCTCTGTGGGAGAACCTATGCAAAAGAAGAAGGATCTCTGCGAGCAGGTGGTAGCTTCATTTGGAATGTGAATTCAGTTAGCAGCCTTCATTTCCTTGTTTGGAACATGTATTTTAAAATCTAATTTTGCAGATGAATGCAGGTAAGTTTTTTTTAAATAACTTGGCATTTTCTTCCGCATTAAAATGAAATGTAATTAAACCAACATTTATTAAGAGCCTACTATATACAAGGAAATGTGTTAGGTGATGTTGATACAAAGATAACATAAAATCTTTGACCTCAAGAAGTTTATATTCTACTTGGGGGATATAACATGTATACAAGTAAGTAATTATAAATACACATAATTTAAAAAATATTTTAATTTATTTTGTCAGCTATTTCCTAATTAAATGTAATTTTTAAAACTTTAAAAAATTTTTGAGTTGCAATTTTTCACTCCCTCCTACCCTGTTCCTCTCCTTGAGAAGGCAAACAATTTGAAAATGATTATGCATGTAAAGTCATGGGAAACATATTTCCATATTAGCCATGTGATGAAAGAAAACACAAACAAAATAGTACAAAAGAAATAAAGATGATATGCTTTAATCAGTATTCAGAGTTCATCAGTTCTCTCTCTGAAGGTAGATAGCATTTTCTTTCTATTATGAGTCTTTTGGTATTTCTTGGATCATTGTCTAAATCAGAGTAGTCAAGTCTTTCACAGTGGATCATTCTTACAACATTGCAGTTAGTATGTACAGTGTTCTCCTGGTTCTGCTTGCTTCAGTTCGTATCAGTTCATATAAGTCTTCCAAGTTTTTCTGAAAGCATCCTTCTTGTCATTTCTTATAGCACAATAGTATTCCATCACAATCTTATACTACATCTCATTCAACCATTCCCCAATTGATGGTAATCACCTCCATTTTTAATTCATTGCCATCACAAAAAAGAGCTGCTATAAATATTTTTGTATAAATGTTTTCTTTCCCTTTTTCTTTGATCACTTTGGGAAACAGAACAATAGTGGTATTGCTGAGTCAAAGAGTATACACAGTTTTATAGCCCTTTGGGAGTATTTCTGAGTTATTCTCAAGAATGATTGGACTAATTCACAATTCCACCAGCAATGCATTGGTGTCCCAATCTTTCCACATCCTGTCCAGCACTTGTCATTTTCCTTTTCTGTTAGTCATCTGATAGGTGTGAGGTGGCATCACAGATATATTTAAATTTGCATTTGTCTAATCAGTAGTGATTTAGAACATCTTTTCATTTGACTATTGATAACTTGGTTACTATTTTTTCTTGCTCTATAAAATAATTCTTTGGTATATTGATTGGTAAGTCACTGAATAAGTAAATTAATTTGGTGAGAATTCTCATTTTTTTTAAATATTGGCTTGACCTATCCATGAGCAATTAATATTTCTCCAATTGTTTAGATCTGTTTTTGTGTGAAAAGTGTTTTGTAATTGTGTTCATGCAATCCCTGGGGTTATCTTGACAGGTAGACTTCCAAATATTTTATATTGTCTGCAGTTACTTTGAACTGAATTTCTCTATCTCCTCCTGTGGGCTTTTATTGGTAGTATATAGAAATGCAGATGATTCATATGAATTTATTTTATATCCTGTAACTTTGCTGAAGTTGTTAATTATTTCCACTATTTTTTAGTTGGTTCTCTAGAATTCTCTAAGTATACCATCATTTCATCTGCAATGTGATAATTTTGGTTCCTCATTGCCTATTCTGAATGCTTCAACGTCTTTTTCCTTATTGCTATTGCTAGCATTTCTAGTAAAATATTAATAATAGTGGTGATAATGGCCATCTGTCCTTCACTCCTGATCTTATTAGGCAGGCTGAAATAACATATTTCTGCATAACATATATATGCTCTTAGTTTTCCATAGATGCTATTTATCTTTCTAAGAAAGGTTCCATTTCTTTCTGTTTTCTAGTGTTTTTAATAGGAATGCCTGTGGTATTTTATCAAAGGTTTTTTCCTGTATCTGTTGAAGTAATCATATGATTTCTATAGGTTTTCATATGGTCAATTATGCTGATAGGTTTCCTAATATTGAACCAGCCCTGCATTTCTGGTATAAATCCTACATGCTCAAAGTGTATGATCATTGTGATATATTGCTGTAGTCTCTTTGTTAGCATTTTATTGAAATTTTTTGCTTTGATATTCAATAAGTAAATTGGTCTTTAGTTTTCTTTCTCTATTTTTGCTCTCTTCAGTTTAAATACCAAAATCATATTTGTGTAATAAAAGTAATTTGATAGGACTCCTTTATCTATTTTTTCAAATAGTTTATATATCCCAATTATATTGAGATTAATTATTCCTTAAATGTTTGGTAAAATTCACTTGTAATTCCTCTGGTCCTGAGGAGTTTTTTTTAGGGAACTTATTAATTGCTCATTCAAATTCTTTTTCTGAGATTTGTTTATTTAATTAGTCTATTTCCTCTTCTTTAATCTGGGAAGTTTATATTTTTGTAAATATTCATACATTTCACTTAAATTATCACTTTTACTGATATATAATGGACAAAATAACTCCTAATAATTGCTTTAATTTTGTCTTTATTCAGTGTATTCACCCTTTTCATTTTTGATTATAGTAATTTTGTTTTCTTCTTTCTTTCAAATTAACCAATGATTTATATTTCCCCCCATAAAACAAGCTCCAAGTTTTATTTATTAGTTCAGTGTTTTTTAATTTTAAATGTTTATTTATTAATTTTTAGTTTTCAATATTCATTTCCACAAAATTTTGAGTTCCAAATTTTCTTCCCATCTCTCCCTTCCCCCACCCTAAAACACCATGCTTTCTGATTACCCCTTCCCCAATCTTCCTTCTCTTCTATCACACCCCTCCTTTCCCTTATCCCCATCTTCTCTCTTTTCTTGTAGGGCAAGATAGATTTCTATACCCTGTTACCTGTATTTCTTGTTTCCCAGTGTTATGCAAAAACATTTCTCCACATTCATTCCTAATACTTTGAACTTCAACTTCTCTCCTTTCCTCTCTCCTTACCCATCCCCACTGAGAAGGCAATCAATTCAATATAGGCTTTATATGTGTAGTTTTACAAAGGACTTCCATAATAGTCATGTTGTGTAAGACTAACTATATTTCCTTCCATCCTATCCTGCCCCCCCATTTATTCAATTCTCTCTTTTGACCATGTTCCTTCCCATAAGTGTTTACTTCTAATTGCTCCCTCCTCCCATTTGCCCTCTCTTCTATCATCCTCCAACCCCACTTGTCCCCTTCTCCCTTACTTTCCTGTAGTGTAATATAAATTTTCAAACCAAATTAAATGAGCATGTTATTCCCTCCTTAAGTCAAATGTGAAGAGAGTAAGCTTCACTTTTTTCCCTTTCACCTCCTCCCTTTTCTCCTCCATTGAATAAGCTTATTCTTTTTGCCCCATTCCATTTCTCCCTTTGTCCTCCCAATATATTTCCCTCTCACCTTTTGATTTTATTTTATTTTTTAAATTTATTTTATTTTTTACATCATCCTGTCTTAATCAACTTACCCTGTGCTCTCTGTCTATACATATGTGTGTATATGTGTGTGTGTGTGTGTGTGTTTGTGTGTTTAATCCCTCCAACGACCCAAATATTGAGAAAAGTCTCAAGAGTTACAAATGTTGTCTTTCCATGTAGGAATATAAAGAGTTCAACTTTAGAAAGTCCTTTATGATTTCTATTTCCTGTTTACCTTTTCATACTTCTCTTGATTCTTGTGTTTGAAAGTCAGATTTTCTTTTCAGGTCTGGTCTTTTCATCAAGAATGCTTGAAAGTCCTCTATATCATTGAATGACCATTTCTTCCCCTTAAGTATTGTACTCAGTTTTTTTGGGTAGGTGTTTCTTGGTTTTAATCCCCCAGTTCCTTTGACTTCTGGAATATCCTATTCCAAGTCCTTTGATCCCTTAATGTAGAAGCTGCCAGATTCTGTGTTTTCCTGATTGTTCTTTCACAATACTTGAATTGTTTCTTTCTAGCTACTTGAAATATTTTCTCCTTGACCTGGGAACTCTGGAATTTGGCTACAATATTCCTAGGAGATTCTCTTTTTGGATTTCTTCTGGAAGGTGATCAGTGGATTCTTTCAATATTTGTTTTACCTCTGGTTCTAGAATATTAGGGCAGTTTTCCTTGATAATTCCATGAAAGATGATGTCCAGGTTCCTTTTTTGATTATGGCTTTCAGGAAGCCCCATATTCTTTAAATTGGCTCGCCTGAATCTGTTTTCCAGGTCGGTTGTTTTTCCAATGAGATATTTCACATTATCTTCTATTTTTTCATTGTTTTGGTTTTGTTTTGTAATTTCTTGGTTTCTCATGAAGTGATTAGCTTCCATCTGCTCCGTTCTAATTTTTAAAGAACTATTTTCTTCAGTGAACTTTTGAATTTCCTTTTCCATTTGGTTAATTCTGCTCTTTAAAGCATTCTTCTCCTCACTGGCTTTTTGGGCCTCTTTTGCCAGTTGAGTTACTCTATTTGTTAAGGTGTTAATTTCCTTAGCATTCTTTTGGGTCTCCTGTAGCAAGCTATTGACTTGCTTTTCATGGTGTTCTTGCATCGCTCTCATCTCTTCCCAATTTTTCCTTCACCTCTCTTACTTAATTTTCAAAATCCTTTTTGAGCTCTTCCATGACCTAAGACCATTGCATATTTATTTTGGAGGTTTTGTGTGAAGGAGCCTTGATTTTTAGGTCTTCCTCTGAAGAACTAAATTGTTCCTCCTCATCTGAAATGATGGAAGAAAATATCTGCTCACCAAGGAAGTAACCTTCTATTGTCTTATTCTTCCCCCCTTTTTGGGCATTTTCTCAGCCAGTTACTTGACTTTTCAGTTCTTTGTCATGGTCAAGTTCAGGACTGAGATTCAGATCAGTGGTTCAATTCCTCTAGGGGCTAAAGGTGGAGGGCTCCAAAAATGGAAGCTGCCATTGCAGTGGCTGCTGCCAGTGGTCCAGTCTGTGCTCCCCTCTCCTGGGTGAAGGAGTCCTCCCCATGACCTTTGAAGCTGTTTGTGGGTTGAACAATCTGGGACTTGGTGCTGGCAGTGGCTCCCTGAAGTCTGGTCAGGGTGCTGTCCCTGCCATGTCTGGCTGTGTTCTGCACTTCCTGGGCTGCTTTGCGTGCACTCAGCCCAATGTGTTTCTTTTAAACTTTTGATTTTGTTAATCTCTGTTCTGATTTTCAGGATTTCAATTTTGGTGTTTAATTGGGAATTTTTAGCTTTTTCTTTTTCTAGTTTTTTAGTTTCATACTGAAATTATGGATCTGCTTTTTCTCTATTTCATTGATGTATGCATTTAGAGATAGAAAATTTTCCCTAAATACTTCTTTGGCTTCATCCCACAAATTTTGGAATTTTGACTCATTGTTTTCATTCTCTTTAATGAAATCATTCTTCATATGATTTGTTCTTTGACCTACTTTAAGATTAGTTTTTAATTAACTTTTAATCTGTGTTTCCCTAGCCCTTTATTAAATTTATTTTATTGCATTATGATATGGAAAAGTTGCATTTAATATTTCTGCTTTCCTGCATTTGGTTGTGAATTTTTTAAGCCTTAAAACATGGTCAATTTTGTGAAGGTGCCATGTACAAATGAGAATAAGGTATACTCCTGTCCATTCTCATTCAGTTTCTCCAGAGGTCTGTCATAGGTAACTTTTTAAAGACTCTGTTAATTTCCTTGACTTTTTTCTTATTATGGTTAGATTTACAAACAGGGGAAAGGTGAGGTCCTTTAACAATATAGTTTTACTGTCTATTTCCTCCTGTAGTTCATTCAACTTTTCTTTTAAGAATTTGCTAAGAAAATGCTATATCATTTGGTGGATATATGTTTAGTATTGATATTAGTTCATTGTTTATGACTCCTTTTTAGTAAAATGCAGTTTCCCTGCCTATCTCTTTTAATTAGGCCTATTTTTGTTTTATCTGAGAGCATGATTAGTGCCCTTACCCTTTTTACATCAGATGAAACATAATAGAGTCTACTCCAGACACATTTAATTCTGTGCATATCTCTCACTGTTTCAAGTATTTCTTATAAACAACATGTTATTGAATTCTGGTTTGCAATCCATTCTGCTATCCACTTCTGTTTTATGGGTGAATTAATCCCATTCACATTCACAGTCATGATTATTAATTGTACATTTTCCTCCATCCCAATTTCTTCTTTTTATCCTGTCCCTCTAAAGTTTATTTTGCTTTTGACCGTTGCCTTTATTTATCTACTTTCCCTTTTATTATCCCCTCCCATTCCCTTATTCCCTTCCCCTCCTAATTTCTCAGTTGGGCAAGATAGTTTCTATCAGCAATCGAGTATGTAGAAATATTTTTCCCTTTTTGAATCAATTTGAGTGCCTGTGAAGTTCAAGTGTTGCTTGCTCCCTATGCCAATTTCTCCTTCACTGTGAAAACTTTTCCTTGCATGCCTCTTTTATGTGAGATAATTTCCCCCATTCTTCCTCTCCCTTCTACTTCCTCCTCCTACTTCTCATCCTCCTTCTATATCCATCCTTTTACATCCTCCCAGCATAATCAACTCACTCTCACACACTCCTTCTATATAGAAACCTTGTAACTGCCTTAATAGTGAAAACATTCTGAGAAAATATATGTATCATTTTCCCATATAGAAAGGCAAACAGTTTAACCTTATCATGTCTCTTATGATTTCTCTTTCATGTTTACCTTTTTATGCTTTTCTTGAGTCTTGTATTTAAAAGTAAAATTTTTTTATTTAGCTCTGATCTTTTCATCAGGAAAGACTAAAAATCTCTTTTCTTAAAAACCCATTTTTTCCCTTAAAAGATTATAGTCAGTTTTACTGGGTAGTTAATTCTTTATTTTTTCCCCTAGATCCTTTACTTTCTGGAATATCATATGCTAAGCCCTCCACTCCTTTAATATGGTACTGGATAGATCTTGTGTGATTCTGACTGTGGCTCCATAGTATTTGAATTGATTATTTCTTGCTGCTCAAAGTATTTTCTTTCTGATCAAGGAGCTCTGGAATTTGGATATAATCTTCCTTGGCATTTTCATTTTGGGATATCTCTTGGGAAGTGATCAGTGGATTCTTTCAATTGTAATTTTATCCTCTGGTTCTAGGGTGTCAGGGCAGTTTTCACTAATAATTTCTTGAAATATGATATCTAGGCTATTTCTTTGTTAGTTGTCAGGTAATCAAATAATTCTTAAATTATATCTCTTCAATTTATTTTCCAGGTCAGTCATTTTTCCAAGAGATATTCCATATTTTCTTCCATTTTTTCATCACTTGAATTGTTTTGATGTTTCTTAATGTCTCATGGAGTCATTGGCTTCCGTTTACCCAATTCTTTTTTGTAAAGAATTATTTTCATCAGTGAATTTTTGTACCTCTGTTACCATTTGGTCAATTTTTCTTAATTTAATTACTTTTTTCCAGTTTTCAACAATCACTTCCATAAGTCTTAAATTTTCTCCCTCTCCCTCTCCTCTCTCTCCCTGAGATGGATTCTTTTGAAACATGTTTTCACATTAGTCATGTTGCATAGAGGAATTAAAATAAATAGGAAAAACCATGAGAAAAACTGAACCAAAACAAAACATAATACAAGAGAAAATAGTCTGCTTCATTCTATGTTCCAGTTCCATAGTTCTTTTTCTGGATGTGGATGGCATTTTGCCACAAGAGTCCTTTGGGAATGTTTTAGGTCCTTGCCCTGCTGTGAAAGGTTTAGTCTATCAGAAACTATTCTTGCACACTGTGGCTATTACTGTGTATAATGTTCTCCTGATTCTGCTCATTTCACTCTTCATCAGTTCGTGTAAGTCTTTCCAGGTTTTTCTGAAGTCTGACTGTTCTTCATGTCTTATAGCACAATAGCATTTCATTATATTCATATACCACAACTTGTTCAACTATTCCCCAATTGATGGGCATTCCCTCGATTTCCAATACTTTGGCGAATTCTTTTTTAAAGTGTAATTTCTTCAGCATTTTTTGATTCTCTTTATCAAACTATTAATTATCTTTTCATACTTTTCTTCCTTTGATTCCATTTCTTTACCTAATTTTTCTTCTACCACTTTTATTTGATTTTGAAAATAATTGTTTTTTATCTCTTCTAGTAATTCCTGTTGAGCTTTTGTCCAATTCACATTTTTTTCCCTTTGAGGCTTTGCTTGTGGTTGTTTTTGACTTCACTGACTTCTTCTGAATTGATGTCTTGCTTGTTCCTGTCACCATAGTAGTTTTTATGATCAGGTTCTTTTTAGTTGTTTGATTATTTTTCCAGTCTTTTTTTTTTTCATGGAATTTTATGTTAATATTGGGTTCTGTTTCAAGTATGGGGTGGGGAGAGGCTCTGTCTCAAGCTTCAGGTTTTTCTACACTGCTATTTTCAGACCTAGTTCTGGAGTTTGGTAAGTTTTTGGTGCTTCTGAAGTGGTATGATACAGGCAGAGGTGTGGTCACTGCTCTCTTGGTCTGTACTCTGATCCTTATCCAGGAAAGGCTCCTGATCCCGTAGGATTGCAATCCATACTGTTCCTCAGGGACTCTCACTCCTTGGAAATGGAAGTGATACTGTCCATCAGGGCATCCACTCACTCCTTCTTGACTAAAATTGCTCCTCTCTGCCCTTGAACTATGACCTAGAAGTAGGCATATGTAATGGAGTTGTCAAATAGCATCTGGTCTTACATCCAGTGCTAGCACAAAGGTCCTCTATAATCTCTTTCTGATCAGTTGCCAGGTTCCCTTATTGTCTCTGGCTTGAGATCTTCCAAAGCTGCTTCTACTTCTGTTGCCACCACCTAGTCCCACCACTGATACTTTGTCCATGTGGACTCTGGGCCTCCTCCTTCAGGTCACAAACCTCTTTTTACAGCTTCCTTGTTGTCTTGGGCTAGAAGAATGTCTCACTCTGACCTTTTGTTGACTCTGTCACTCCAGAATTTGACTTGAGGCATTATTTTAAAGTTATTTGGAGGAAAATATTAGGAGTGAGCTCATCTTTCTCTACTCCACTATCTTGGCTCTGCCCCCAGTACAAATAATTTAAAGAGAGAGTACTGGAGACTTGGTGGGAGATGGCTCAGGAAGAGTGTGTTAATTATATTTTGAAGTATATTAGGGATTCTAAGAGGCAGATATAAGGAAGGAGTATATTTGAGGCCTGAGGGGCAGATAGCCTACCCAAAGGTATTGAAGTGGGAGTTGGAATCACTTGCTGTATAGAACATTTACATCTCTTTAGAGTGATTTCTCCTAAGAAATATTAGGCCATGTCATCCTATTCATACCTTCTCTGACATTTTTGACATTTTTCAAAAAAACAAAAATGTTATATGTTAACCTATGCTCAGCCTTTCTCTCTTTGTCTATTAGGAACTCTTAAGATAGTGCTTCCTCAAAAGGAATCAGACATTTCTACTTGGGAAATCAGATCCTCCTTATTGTATCCAGAAGAGCAGTCTGAAGAATATAATAGAATATTTCTGTGCCATAAAAAATAATGAATATGTGGATTCCAAAGAAGTATGAAAAGACTTATATAGATTAATGCAAAGTGAAGTTAGGAGAGCCAGGAAAGCAATATACATAATGACTATAACAACATAAATGGAAAACAAAACAAACAAGTAAATTGAATGCTGTGCAATGTGTTAACTAAGCTTGACCCTGAAGGAGAGATGAGAAAATGTATCTTCCTCTTTTCTTTGCAGTGGTGCCGGATTAGAAATGTGGAACATCGTTTATACTGCCAGACTCAGCTGCTATGTTGCTTAGTTTTGCTAAATTATTTTGTTTCCTCTTTTTTTAATTCTTTGTCAGAGATGGCACTCTAGGTAGAAGCCCACTGGAGGAATATATTTGAAAATGTAAAAGATGCATAAAAAGATCAATAAACTTTTTTTAAACAACAGCAATTTCTCTAACCATTTACTTTTTGATGAATGAAATTATCATTAAGGACAATCAAGTATTTATTAGTTCTCCTGCTGTGATCAAAGACTAATGAACACTCAATTAGTAGATTTCTCCCATTCCTTTTTGACATCCTTCCTGAACACGTTATCCATTTCTTTCATCTGGCAAAGTAGTCTCTAGCAAACTGCCATCGAACTATCCCGTTGTTCATCATCATCTAAATAATATCAACCAAATTCATCCACATTCTTGCTCATGGATTTATTATATATATATATATATGTGTGTGTGTGTGTGTGTGTGTGTGTGTGTGTGTGTGTGTGTGTGTGTGTATGTATATATTATATACATGTGTATATGTTAGTCTACTGTTCTTTTTTTTTAATCAAATTTGTTCCTTTTGATTAAAGTATATGCTTCCATGTAATGTTCAGGTGATGAATCACATACCTTATTAAGGACTTGGACTAAATCTCTGAAGTCTTTTCCATCTATAAATGTTATATTGTTAATTCTCAATCACATTTTTGAGACAGAATTTACTTCCTTGGATTAAGATTTCTGCTTCACTAAAAAAACAAACAAACAAACAAACAAACTACTCTATGTATTTGTGAGTAGAAGCAATTTGTGTTATTACTGCCCCTCTTCCTGGGTATTATCTTTATGAATTAATGGAATTCTCTAGTACCATTCTTACTCTTTTTTGTGTTTGATTTAATAGAAATCTGTTGGCAATTTTCTTCATCCCCCTCCATTTTCAATTAAACCTTCTTGATTAGGATTCACAAAACATAAATCTTTTATATACAGGGGGGAGTGCAAAACTAGGAATCTATAAAGTAGCCAAGGAAAAGAGTTCAGAGAAAGAAAAGAACAGGACTCAGAATAGAACCCTGGGAAATGCCAATATTTACAGAGTGCAAATAGGAAGATTCCACAAAAATAGAGGATTAAAATGTAGGAAGAAAAATATGAAACCACAATGCCCCTGTGGAAAAGTTTCATTTTCTGGTCATGTCACTTTCCTCCCCAAATCTTTAAATGATTCTCACTTCCTCTTCATTAGTTTTCAAACTTCTAATTTCTCCTTTTCTAATCTATCCTGTACACTCTTGTTAGATTTAAGCTTAGTTCTTTCTAAAGCATATTTCATGACTCCCTCACTCAAAAAGCTACAATGACTCTTTTACTTTCCACATAAAACCTAAACTCCTTATCTGTTCTTTAAAGTTCTTGATTGGACTTCAATGTGCCTTTCTAGTCTTTTTCTCTCATCACAATACAATTATTCCTTCCACATTGCAGAGGTTGGGGCAAAGTGCCCGCTTGATCTGGAAGACACATGTAAAAAATTTTGGCCCTCCCTTTGTACCAGAGAAGTCTGAATTTTTCTTTTTCTCTTATTTTACTATACATATATTTCATGCATTTTTGAGTTTCTAAACATTTTCTGTGTCATCTATGGGGCTTCTCATGTAATCTGCTGCTTCCACAAAACTCCCCCAAATTCTCATTAAATTTATTATGCTGACCTGAGATATATCAAAATCACAATGGGGAAAGTCACGATGTGGAAAGGATAACTGTATAATCAAACTGTACTTACCTGTTGTCTCCTAAACACACTCCTCTCTCTTCTTTCTACTTCCCATGTTTGTGCCTTTGTGCTGTTATTTCTCTTTGCACAGCTTTACCACCAATGTCTGTATTCCCAGTTTCTAACCACTCTTAAATTCCCTGTTCAAATTTCATTTTCTCCCTGTTGTTCTTAGTTAGCAGTAACCCTCTCTTTCTTTTTAAACTACCATAGTGTTTTGTATCTCAACACATTTTTCCATTATATTTGCCAGTTATGGTTAGTTGTATCTACAGGAAAAGCCATGTGAATGAAGAATGCCTATCGCATAGATTCTCAAGTGGGGCAGATAGCCCTTTAAGTGATTGCTTGGTCTAACATCTATGTTACACCTAAGAGGGACAATGAACCAGGGTTAGATTAAAAAGTGGGAGAAAGAAAGAAGGATTTCATTAAAGAAATTGTACAACATTTGTAGTGAAATAATCCTCTTTTAACACTAATATCCTTCTAGTGATGTACCATATTGCAGAACATCATGAAACACCACAATCATTCAACAAGGATTTACTAAATGCTAGATACTGTCTCCAGGTCACAATTTCTAAAGAATTCATATTGTAGACAACCCAGAAGGCAATGTGAGAGGTATCGTGAGAATGAGTGGCAGTATATTATAAAGGATGGCAAATGCAAGAGGTGGCATAAAATATACAATCCAGGTGACATATGAATAGAGGAGGAGATATTGTGAGAATGGGGAATGGACAACCTTGAGCACTGCACACTGCTCTTGTGATGCCTGCTGTTGGGTGAAACTCCTATCAAAGCCTCTGGGAAGAAATGATAATACTCAAATAGCATTAAAAATGATGGATAGATGGAGATTTGCTAGAGGCAATGAAGACTCCCATTGATGAGTTACCGGATCTGTTGAAATAGTGAATTGAGTGGTTTTACCTTATGCCACCATTTGGTTTGTTAGTGAGAAGGAATAAAGATTGTATCTTTTAGGTTCCTAAGCATCTAGCAGAAACTGTATTCATATGTTCAGCTTATTAAATTTTGCAAAGTTAATTGAACAAAAAAGCATTTTAATTAATCATATGCACAATTTCAGCCTATTGCATCATGTGGTCCAAACTGAGCTTCTTTTACTTACCTACAAACAGGTTCTAGAGTGTTCAGCTTAGAAACTCAAAGCTCAATATAAAGTGATAATCTAGCATCACAATCTTTGTCCTTCCCAGATGTGTGCTGTGTTCCCAATTCTTTACACCCACAAAGGTGTTTGATATTTATTCCCAGGCTCACCTGCTAACTTGAGCCACCTTCAAATAGTCAGGCCCTAACTTGCCACTCAAAGCTATTATATCCATGTTTCCCTGACCACAGTTGTGTTTGAGAACATCTGGCTCAGTGTGGTAACCTTGCTCTTGCTACATCAAACGATTATAGGTGAATATGCACTCTCTCCATCTAAGCTGGTTTTATAGGTTAGGAAAACTGAGCCTGGAGGAATCTGGGGAGTTGAGGTTTTCACTAGAATTATTATAGATGTGCTTTTCCCTTTTATCCCAAATTTACTTTTAGTCATTCTCCTCTTCCATCTCTCCCTGACTTTCATCTAAGAATCCTCCTGGCTCTCAAATGTCTATAGGTCAAAGGTCCTTAACCATTTTTGTGTCATGGCCCCTTCCGCAACCTGGTGAAACCTAGTGACCCCTTCTCAGAACAATGTGTCATTTCTGAATTCCTTAATTAAAAGGAAAGTTAGTGGAAGGAAATTGAAAAGGTTAGTGAAAATAAAGATGAAAATTTTTTTCCCATCCAGATTCCCTCCAAAATCTATCCACAGGCTCCACCTGGATGCCAGGTTAAGAACTTCTGTTATCAGAGGAGAATGTGACCAAAATTGGAAGCCAGTTTGTTCTGTGGTCACTAGAACATGTCCCTTCTTGATCTTTAGTTTACCAGAGCTTAGTACCTATGGGTGAAGTTGTCCCATCTATCTAGGAGCCAGAGTTTTCACTTAGAATTTTTCAACAGGACTGGCATTTTGGCACTTGGGTTTAATTTTTTGTTATTGTTCCATAATCACAAAGCATTTCCTCTTTATATCTATAACATTTTAAACATTAGGACTGCTGATAAGTTGGATGTGAATTGTACTGGGGGGAGCTTGGAGATAGAGAGCTGGGCCTGGAGTCTGGAAGACTTGAGTTCAAATCCTGGCTCAGACGCTTACTAGCTGTGTTACCCTGGATAAGTTACTTAATCTTTGTTTGCCTCAGTTTCCTCATTTGTAAAATGATAATATTAGCACTTACCTCCCAGGGTTGTTGTGAAGATAAAATGAGATAGTACTTGTAATGTGCTTAGCACAGTGCCTGGTGCATAGTTGAAACTACATAAATATGAGCTATTATTACTATGATGTATCTATGCAAAGTATTATAGGACTAGCAGTACCGGCAGAGCACAGGAAAAGGGAGTGTAATAAGAACTCTTTACTGCCAGCACGTCTTGGTCATATTTTCTTTTCTACCACCATAACATGGGTTTCTTGGAAGAAATCTTTCCATTTGAACCTCCTTTGGTAACTGCATTCATTCTGATCTTTACATAGGAATTTCTTCTGGGGAAGTTCCTGAACACCTTCCTGAGGTACGTACTCTGATAACAGTATGATGTTCTACAAAGTATTACGAAGTTGTCTTTTTAAACAGTACAGAGTTGGCAAAAAGTGAGTCAGTTTGGATTGTCTAACCATTCAATAACCAAGACTGAGATGAATGTACTGAATTCACAATCAGGTATAAAAACATGCTTATTTCCTTCCTCTTTTCTCCATTTCTCCTCCCTTTTTTCTCTTCCTCCTTCCTCCTCTCCTTCCTCCCTCCCTCCTTTCCTTCCTTCCTCCCTTTCTTTCTCCCTTCCTTCCCTTCTTCCTTCCTTCCTTCTTTCCTTCCTTCTTTCCTTCCTTCTTCCCTCCCTTTCTTCCTTCTTCCCTTTCTTTGCACTGCATTCATCTCCAAACACAGTCTTTCCCACCTTTCCTGACCTTTAGGTAAATGCATACCTAAAAAAAATCCTCATAGGATAAATTTTTATTGGTAGAAAAACATAATTTCCCTTAATTTAAATGAGACAGATTTTTATGCTTTTGAGTCTTAAAGTGAACAACCATTGACACACAAAGGATTGATAGATAAAACATTTATTAATGCCATGAATGTAATTGAACTCCTAAAGTGCAAAAAATTGGTAGATCAGCTCTGTCTTAGCTTTGGGAAAAGGAGAGGCACTCACTATACCAGTAACCATCCCAACTCCCCAATCCCTCCCTGGCCACCACTCCCTGTGAGCTGTCTCTCGAGATTAGAAGGCAAGGCTCCTTGAGGGCAGGAGCTGTCTTTGTTTTTGTATTTGTATCCTCAGAATTTAGCTAGTCCTTAATTGACAGTTTTTTCATTCATTAAAAATAAAGACATAACAAGAGAGACAAATAAATCAGTGAAGACAGTACAAATGATATCACAAGTTAACTTTCTGTGGAAAGGCCAGAGGATGAGGTGAGGAAGACTAGAAACAGATCCATTTGAACATTTTCTCCTTTTTAGGGAGCTAGGTGTGGTAATTATCCCTATTAGAAACTAATAAAATAGTACAGCTCTGAGAAGAGAACTTAAGGTGATAGCTACAGCTCATCTTCTGCAGGTTTCAACTGCCCATAAGAAAAATGAAAAGTAAAACAGCCTCGGTAAATTAAAAAAATAACCTGGTAGGTTGCAGTCAGAATCTAAAATGAAACTGCAATTCCCATAACCCAAATGGGTGTCACTCTGGAAATAGCTTCTCCAACCCCACCATACACACCTAATGAGTCTTCTCTCATAACAAAAGTTAAAGAAGGAAAAGAAAAAAGTTCAGCAAAATGAACCAACACACTGACTTCATTTGATCATATATGAAATATTCCATAGTCATAGGAAGACCAAGGTGGGTTTACTCATCTGTTCTCCAAGGCCAACGTTGGCCATCATAATTAGTGCTTTCTTTCATGTCTTTAGTCTATCCCTTTACATTCTTGTAGTTGTTGTGTAGAAAATATTTTATTTTCAAAACTCTTAGATTACTTACTCCAGTTATTTGGAATAGTCATTCCCCATCATAATTTTTCAACATCTCAAAGTACTTCTAGTATAGTAGCTGACTTCTCAAAAACATTCATCATTTAAAATTAATATTATCTAAAAGTAACATTTGATTTTTAAAATCAACAAATGCATAGAAATCATATCGCACACTTAGAGGAGAGGCCATTACAAAAATCACCTAAGCAACAACAGGTGGTCCTAATTCCAACAAAAGCTTAAAATCACTGTTACGGGAATCAGGTCCTTTAAATAAATAATTAATATTTTCAATGATTGTCATAATGGATTATGTAGCACATGATATAAATTATGTAGGAAGTCTTGATAGTCCTGTAAACAACAGCCTTCTATAATTCCTTGTAAATCCCCCTTCTGTACAAAAAATAAAAAATATTTAATTTTGAATTATAGTGATATGAGATGGAATTAATATGTGATGTCCTTGCAAGAAAGACCTGGACTAGGGACCTCTGGGTAGTTGGGAGGACTTGTTTGGGTCAGCCATGAAGTCATTCTGTTCATTTCAGAAAAGTTTCCAGGGAAAACCTTTCTACCACTTCATTCCAAAAAGCCTCAGACATACAGAAAACTAAAATGCGCACACAAACAGATACAACACTGAAGTTATAACTTTCTTTATGATTAGAGACCAACCATTGCCTACTGCTAAGATATATACATTAGAATGCATAAAGATTTTATAGGCTCATGTGCTTTAGAGTTGAAAGGGACCTTTGGGTCCTGGATTTAGAGTCAGATGGGACCTTGGAGATCATCTTGTTCAATTTCTTCACTTTATGGATGGGGAAACTGACTAGTCCATAACACATTTTGAGGGGAAAGAGGGGAGTGTGTTGGAGTCATCCTTTCTCTGCCCCCATGCAAGCCTGAGAGTCAATTGTTAAATATTCTAGGTGAGCATTTACACCTCAGAAATGAGCACAAGCTACAAATCAGGGCTTGATTGACTGTTCTGTTGATTGCTCAGACTTATGAAAGTGATGGAGACAACATTAATAATTCAGATTAAGTTTGTTTATTGCACAAACATCTTGGTTACATTTTTTAAACATTCATTTTATAAACATTTTTAAGTCTAAATTCTCTCTTTCCCTCCAGCCCCGCCCATTAATAAGGCAAGTAATATGATACCCATTATACATGTGAAGTCATGCAAAACATATTTCCATATTAGCCATGTTGCAAAAAAAAAAATGTAAAAAAGACTATACTTCAAACTGCTCTCCAAATTCATCAGTTCTCTCTCTGGAAGTGGTTAGTGTTTTTCATCATGAGTCAGCTGGACTTGTCATGGATCATTTTGTTGATCAGAATAGTTGTCTTTCACAGTTGATCCATGTTACAATGCAGATTAAATTTAAGAGTGTGTCACGTATTTTTTTCAGAGAAGTTAATCTATGGTATTTTATGTAAGGTAGATGATATAGTATGCAAGTTTTTAGATGAAGCCAATGATTTTCAAATTAGTAGAATCATGCAGCATCTACTAGATTGATTATGTTTCCTTTCGAGCCACACAATGATACCTGCCATACTACATGTGGGGACAGCTTTGCTATACACATAGATTCAAAATTGGCAATATCATATAGATTAGGTCATCCTTATAATCAGATTGAAGATTTATTTCTACTTACAAAATAGAATGACATAAATAGAAACAACTGATAAAACATCAGAAAATTATTAAAATTACTTAACAAGTCAACAAGTATTTATTTATTAAATATACAGGGCACTGTGATAAATGCTGGGGATACAAAGAAAGAAAAAATCCAATAGTAACACCAACCAACCAAGAAACAAACAAAATCTAACCCATTCCTGCTCTCAAGTATCTCATAGTCTATTGGGGGAGACAACTTGCAAATGACAATGAACAAATGAAATATGTACGCAGGATAAACTGGAGACAATTGACAGAAAGAAGGCACTAATGCAGGGGTAGGGAACCAGTGAAGGGTACATGTAGCTCTCTGGTGCTCAAGTGTGGTCCTTTGATGAATCCAAACTTCACAGAACAAATTTCTTTAATAAAAGGATTTGTTCTGTAAAATTTGGACTCATTCAAAAGGCCTCACTCAAGGACCCAGATGGTCATATGTGGCCTTGAGACTGTAGGTTTCTCACTCTTTCTAGCCTTAAGGGGGATCAGGAGGGTTTCCTATAGAAGGCAGGATTTTAAGCCCACAGGGTAGAACTGAGTAAGAACATTCCAGGCATGTGTTTCAGCCAGTAAATATGCATGGAAGTAGGCGGTAAGAGTGATAGCAAAGAATCATTCATTGTTGCTAATTAGTCACTAAGGATCCTTTTAAAAATGAGTCTGGAGAGGTGATTTCATTGTATAGGGAGCTCCTGTGATGAAAACTCCCTCTAGGAATACAAATCTTCAGCTGCTCTGCAATTTGTCGTCTGAGAGAGCTTGTTGTGGGTGAGGGACTTTGAGAAATTGGGTGACTTATAAAGAGTCACGCAGCCAGTGTAAGTTGGGAGTGGGGAGGAACTTGAATTCAGGATTTTGGGCCTAAAGGCTAATTCTCTATTTAGGATACCATATTGCTTCTCTAAAGTTTATTTTAAAATTATTTCATTTTCTTTATTTATTTTAAATCTGTGGAAGTGATTGAAGAAAACCGAAAACAAATAAATTAATTTAAAAATAAAAAATAAAAGAATTCCTTTTATATTTATTTCTTTTTTAAAAATAGATTTTATACATTATTATGAGAGCTACTGGAAGGAACTGGGTTTAAAGCCTATTTCTGACACATCCTGGTCATTGTTGTTTTTCATCCTTCATTCTCAAAAAGGATCAATGATGTCAGGAGGGCAATGTTTTGACTTGCAAGGGAATTGGATTTAAGTGAGGCAGAACTGTGCAAAGTTATCAGCCTCAATCTCTCTCCTCTAGGATCACTGGGGTCCAGTGGCAAGATATAGGTCAGGACTACTGTTGTTTTCCTCCTTCTACTCCTCTCTCCCTCCTCCACATCCTGGTTGTATGACCCTGGACAATTTAATCACTCTGTGCTCTACGAAACTCTAAAACTGTGAGTTATAGAAAACCTGCCGTTCTACATTGGTGAAGGGGATTTCCTCACCAGGGAGTTCCCAAGACCAGTGAAATCACAAATCTAGTCCCAATTTTTACATTGTTATAGGAGATACCATATAAAGTAATATATATGAAAACTATGTTGCGAATATTTTCTGTAAAACTGAATTCTCCTGAAAACAGGGCAAACTGATCTCATAAGAAAGGCAAGATCATGTTATGGGCTCCAGGAACCTCGGCTCTGAGATTCTAACTAATGAGAATATATGTAGCTTAAGGCCATTTTATAAGCCCTATGAGCCATAAATTTTTCTGAAATATTAAGAGGAAGGGAACCATTCTCAAGGGCTCCAAAGGTACTGGAGCCAATATGTCTCAATATTTCAATAGTTTCACCATAATTCTTAAAGCACAAACAAAAACACATTAAAAAAATAACACTCCATAGGTTAATCATAAATGAAAAAAGCTAAAGAAACAAGATAAGACCAAAGAATGAAGTCTGATGCTTGTAAATTTATAGCTTGTTGAGCAGAAAACCTCTGATGAACTTAAAGAAAACTTAGAGTTACTTGATAAAGGCAAATTCCTAAGCATGGTTTGTCGTAACATAATCTGAGCATTTAAGCAAAGACCAGGAATCAACAGAGAGTATTTACTAATAAATAGCTAATTTACTAATATTTACTAATTTACTAATATTTACTAATAAATAACTAATTTACTAAATTTACTAATAAATAGCTCCTGTTAAATAGCAGAGCTATATTTATTTATTCAAAATGTTAGTTAAAATGGATTTATACAAAATAGATTCTTGCCACTTCCAAAAAAAGCGAGGGGAAGAGAGAGAGGAAATTATGCTCAGTGGGAGAATTGCAACATTGAGTCCTTAAGCACTTTTTTAACTTCAAAATTTTTTTTATGTACTTCTCTTACATAAGAGCCCTTTAATTTCTCCATAGGGAGAAATACCGCAGGGTTACATTATGTCTTTTAATTTTTCCTCCAGATAATGTTTACAAACCAACATGTAGGAGTGACTCAAATGAAAAGTTATTAGCCAGCTTGGTGTCCATTAGCCATTGAGGACAATTGGTAATTTTCACAATCAATGAGAGTTTATTTTAGGTGAAAAAAATTACTGAAATTTGCAGGAAATAACCTTTTTGTTCCAAAACATCTGTCATTGAACACCATTATATCTACAACAATTAAAATTATCTTCGGTGACTTTTAGTGTCTGGCAATGCTCCATCATTGTTCAGTTAAATATTTTTCAAGTTTGCTAGGACTTTTGCCCACTGTGTGCTTTCAACCCTTTATTGTCAATATGTATCTCAGAATTCACCTTTGTGACATTACATTTTCTATTGTCAGAAAGAGTGCAATTGCAATCATCCTTTTTCCTAGTCTCCAATGTTGTGGAAATGCTTGTCTTATTTCTTATGTTCAGAATAAAATAAAATAAAATGATTTGCCTGTGGAATCTAGCCATGGTATTTTGAAATGGACCATATTCATAAGTTAATTGCAGAATATATATTTAAGGGCTAGATTTTAATTCATTATATTTAGCAGTTTATGTCTTTTCCTCTTTCCCACAAGCTCCTATCAAAAAAAAAATATCTCATCCCCTCATGTCAGCTAATACTTAGTTGACCAAAGGACCAAAGTGGACAAATCAGAGGCTATGTCACCAAGTTTAACATTCTTTCCACTGTCATCCTATGCTATCATTTCAATGAACTGAAATACTCTTTATGTTGAAATATTTCATTATGAATTGAATTTTTATCTAAACCCATCAAGCCCAGACATCATTATTTAAAAGAATTTAACAGCAGTTTTGTTTTAAGAAAAACTTCATATAATGAAGTCATTTTGAGTATTATAAATACTACAAATTATGAAGGAAGAGGCTATCCATAGTCAGAGAAAGAACTGATAAATAGAAGTATGTATAGTATGGTTTTATACACACACACACATCTATAGTGTCTAATGGTAGCCTTTTCTAGGGTGAGGTGGAGGAGGGAGAAAAGAAGAAATAGCATAGAATAAAAGAAGACTTAGAAGGAAACACTGAAAAGTTGGTTAGCTTTGAAAGTGATCTATATAGTATTTATTACATAGTTTTTCAAAAAAGGAAACTGTGAAATGGAAATTTATGGTTTTATATTGAATCCTCTTTTTATGCTGTATTGTGTACATGGAAATGTTTTTTTAGGGTCTTTTTGCATGTAAATTCAAAGTGAATAAATGTAATTTTTAAAAAAAGAATATACTATCATGTCCTGTTTACAGTCAGCTGAGCACATGTGCCAAATGACTACCATTTCTTTAAATGTACCAGATTTGATTTCAAATATAATCTTATCCCCATTTAAACTCTGAATAGGAATTCATTTGTTTGTTTAATTTGAAAAGGAAGTAAATGTTTGTCTTTTTTTTTGGAATGATCACAAGACATTGATGTCCTGTAGTTTACTGGTGTTAAATAGTTATAATAAAAAAGAGCTACCCAACTTGAAAATATTTCAAATCCTAAAAACAATTACATTGTTACAGATGCTACTGGCAAGAAGTGTTTTGTCACAAAGAATTTATCAGTCCTAAAGAAGATCCTGGGAAAACATTT
The DNA here is from genome assembly GCA_028658325.1 of Potorous gilbertii. NCBI lineage: Eukaryota > Metazoa > Chordata > Mammalia > Diprotodontia > Potoroidae > Potorous > Potorous gilbertii. The sequence continues at coordinate 49,075,486 of CM053772.1, read as the reverse complement.
ACAAAATATCACTCATCATTTAAACCCAAGATACTGATATTGAATAAATCTCTGAAGAATCTTTTGCTTATAACTTACCAGCCAATAAGGATTATTCTAAAAATGAAATCATGAAACATGCCAACATAAGCCTCATTTCCGAAGAAAAGTCAAGCAGTTTGAAAATATACGACCTTTTTTGAGATTTCATAGAGCATATATTTAGACCTTACCAGCTGTGGAGCCAACCTCTTTATTTTGTGGATGAGGGAAACTGAGGCTCAGAAAGGGTAAGTAATCTGTCCAGGGTTACACAGTTACTGTGATTCACAATTGGAAGCCGGGGTCTTCCTTACTTTAAGTCTCTTTTTTTCATGTTTCCTTCATTTGCCAGTTAGCCCAAGTAATAACCTTTTATACTTCTATAGTTTGCTAATGTTTGCATGGGAGATCACAGCGATTCAGTGAAGGAGCTGCCATTATTCCTTTTTTAAAATGAAGACACTGAGACTCACATTTGCAAATGTTGGTGTGAGAATTGGGACTCAAGTCTTTCTTGACTTGAAGACGAGTGTCTCTTTCTACTATCCCGAGTTGCCTTTATAACCTCTGTACACTCGTGACTCTTTTTATTTCTGAAATTTTCTCCCATTTTGGATGTGGGCTTAAGAGTTGATATTCAAGCCATATCTCATTTTCTAGGACATCTAGTGGTCAATAAGGCCTCCTACTAATCACCAACTTTTGTATCTGGGCCACAAATATAAAAATGCAGAACATAGGTTAAGGACAGTCCCATCCATGAGCACACTGTGTATTAAATTTGAAAAAGTACTTTCTTTTTTTTTCCCATTGAGTTAAAGTGCTGCTTTCCTAAAATAACCCAGAATTCGAGGCTCTTCCTCTCATCTGTGGAACATACAGTATATTTTGGACCCAAATGTGGAACATTTCATCCAATGTGGAATGCTGAGAAAGGAACTGCACCTGTATCCTGAGGTGTGGCCAAAAAAATATAGTAATGGAATACATAGTCCCCTTAAATTAGAAAAGGGAATTGAGATCTACCATTTTCTCATTTGGTAGTCCACATAAAACACAGTTTTGTTTCTGGAGCCAAACATTTAGAAATTGTTCAGATGGCAACTTTTCTTACTTAGGAAGCTCATTTTCTAATAAACCAAGCAAAGGTTTGTTGTGGCTAGATGTTTTGTAGAAAAGCAGAACTTTCTTAGGGATACTATCATGGTTAAACTCTCACTGTTCAAATGCTTATTGATGATTGATTGAATTGAATAGGACTAATCAAGAAGCATTTATTTAGTGCCTACTGTGTGCTAAGCAATGTGCTAGGTATAGGAGGAGATAATAAAAAAAATTAAACAATCCCTGCCTTATAATGGGAAAATAAGCACACTGATGCATAGTTGGTATAAAGGATACAATTATTCTGGAAAGCACTTTGGAATCATGCACAAAAATTACTGAACAGTACATGCTCTTGGTCTCAGCTATACAACTGCTAGGTCTATACCTAAAGGAGATCAAAGAAAGAGAAAAAGGTCCCATGAATACAAAAATATTTGCAGCAGCTTTTTTTGTGGTGGCAAATACCCCACAAAAAATCTGGAAAGTAAAGAGATGTCCATCAATTGAAGAATGATTGAATATGTTGTCCTACATAAACATGATTGAGCTTATTGTGCTATAAGAAATGAGAAGGCAGTTCTAAAGAGCCGTGCAAAGACCTATATGAACTGGTGCAGAGGGAAGTGAGCAGAGCCGGAACAATCTACATTGTAGCAGCAATATTATAAAAATGAACATTTTTGAGAAACTTTATAAGTGGATGAAATATGAAGTAAGCCAAATCAGGAGAATAATTTATATAGTAGTAACTTTGAAAGACATAAGAACTGTGATCAATCCAATGCCCATATGTTTCCACAGGACAGAGGGTGGTGCATACTGTCTGTCTCCCAATCGAGAGTTCATGATTGAGGGTACTAAATGAGACACCTGTATTTTTGTGGCGAGCCAAGGGGGCAATTTGTCTTGCTTGACTATATTTGTTACCAGGAATTTGGATTTCCTTTCTCTCTTTTTTTTTTTTCAACAAGATGGAAAGCTGGAGGGGAAAAATAGATTTCTGTTAACTAAAATAAAGGGGTGGGAGGAGTGCTACAGATTTGGAATGATGAATATTACTTTCAAATTACTTTCAAACTTTCAAAATATATTGCTAGTTTTAATTATTTTACTTTGTAATAGGAGACCTCTCATACAGTGGGAAAAATCAGTGTTTATAAGGTAAAAACAAGACACATTAATAAAACATCAAAAAATAAAGTTTCTCCATCAAAGATATTACATTCTATAAGGGAAGACATGTGCACAGATAAGAAGGTAGAAAATGCATATAGAATAAATTCAAGATATTTTAGGGGAAAGTGAGTCAAGGGAAAGAGAACAGGAAGGGCCCCATATAGGAAGGGTCTCAGCAATCTAGCTGAGCTTTGAAGGAAAGTAAGGATTCTAAAAGGTGGTAGAGAAGAAGGCATGGGGTCCAGCATAAGGCCCAGAGACAGGGATGGGGTTAAAATGTCATCCATGAAGAAAGGCCAGAAGGTCCATTGGGTTGGATCAAAGAATGCTCGGAAGGGGGTGATCAATTTTCTTTAGAGAGCCTCCTCTACTACTCATCATGTACTGCAAGAACATGATGGATTTGGGAATTGATCTTGCCCAGATTGACGTCCTTTGTGGATGGATTTGGCTCTAGTAGACATCCTCAGAAAGACAACATCTATGTGAAGCATGGAAATACTTTCAAAGATCAATCATTCCAAAAGAGAATATGAGGCAATAGGTATCTGATTTTGCAAAGTCAAAAGTTGCAAGCAAATTGGGCAAGAGAGTTTGCATTCACAAAAGAATGAACTATTGCTCGATGAGGAAGAGATTTTTCTTAAAAAAGATAATTAATTTAAAGAACAGATTACTAAGAACATTTGCTAAATTATGGTAAATAGAAATGTGAAGGGAATCCTGATGGAGATTGCAGAGGCATTGGAAATGAGTAGGAAAAGTGAAATTATAAGCAAGAGAAGGTTACAATGCTATTATTTTTACTATTAGTGAAAAAACTAAGATGAACAGAGTAGGTTAAGTCAATAAGCATTTGTTAAGTAGCTATTCTGTGCCAGGCTCTGTGCTAAGAATTGAGATAACTAATAGCACAAATGATAGCACGAAGATAATATTGCCTTTCTAATTTAGCTCTCCAGAATATTTCCATATTTTTAAAGTTTTTAATATTCCTTCCTTTTTTTTCTTTTGATGTTTTAAGAGTCTCTTGGATGTGTTTTATACAGGGTAAAAGCCTCAAACCAAAGCAATTGTCTTGTTTGCAACCAAACATATAGAAGATTTTGAGTATGTGAAGCCAGCCATCTCAGAAGTAATATGGCACATGGATATTGCTGTCAGAGGAAATGCATTCAAATGTTGACTGTAACACTGATTGCTCTGTTCCTCAGTTTCCTCATCTGTAAAATGTGAGGCAGACTAATTGTCCTCTAAGGTCCCTTCTACCTCTCAGTCTTTGCCCCTATGATCTTCCTCAACTGAAGCCTTCCTTGAAGCATTCCTAGGTTCTTAAAAACCGTATCAGCTTAACATAAGCTCCAGCAGGTGCTACTGAAGTAGAAAGATCAGCCAGAGACTCATAAAGGCCATCAGTTAAGGCATGGAGAGGATTCCAGCTTGCATTGGTGGATAGTTCTTACCCTGGCAATGTAATTTATTGAGAGTGTAGTGAATAGATATAATGTTAGGAAGACTCATCTCTGACATTAACTAGCTATATGACTCTAGGCCAGTTCCTTTATTTCTCTGGGCCTCAGTTTCCTCATCTATAAGTTAGGATTAATGATAATACCTGTGGTAGCTATCCTACAAGGGTCATTGTGAAGCTCAAAGTATTTATTCTGTATAAAACACTTCGCAAATCTTGAAGTGCTATATAATGACGAAGACATCTAAAGATTTACATAGGAAATGAGGTCTTTTATTTTAATTTTTAACACTGCTAAGAATATAGGATTTACAATTGGAAAGGAACTTAAAAAGTCCCAGAGATGTTATATGACTTTCCTAAGGTCACTCAAGGAATTAAATAAGAAATTATAGTATTGCAGATTTAGAGCTGGAAACAACCCCAGGAGTCATCAAATTCAACCCCTCTATTGCCAGATGAGGAAATCTTGTCCAGAGAAGTGAAATGATTTGCCCAGAGCTAACAAGTGTCTGGGGTGAGATTATAAAGCTGATCTTCCTGATTTCAACTTCAGGGAAGATTCACTTCCCTATACTGTGTTTCATTCTCTCAAGTTTGAGTCTTTTAAGACTAAAGTCACTGTCCTTTCCACCATACAATTGTATCTCTCCAAATATCATAGAGGCACCATTCAGTAAGGTTTTGTTGCATTATTTTTTTAAACCCATTGACAGTCACATTAGAAAATTCTTGAGGAACAAGTCTATCTACTCTACTTCCAATATGATTTAAAGAATCACATTTACAGAACTACAGAGTCAGAAGGAACCTTAGAGGTTGTTTGAGCTAATTTCTGAAAATGATTCCCTTTCTAGACCACTAAGTGGTCACTCAATCTTTCCTTGAAGACTTTCAGTGAGGGAGAACATACTTCCTCTAAGGCAGCCCATGCCACTTTTGGACAGCTCTAATCATTTGGAAGACTTTCCTGGAATCATACCTAAATTCACCTCTTGGTCACTTTAACCATTGTTTCTGGTTCTTCCCCTTGAAGCAAAGTTGAGCGTGTCTTGTTTCTCTTCCATATGGAAATCTTTCACAGCTATCATGTTTCTCTAATACCCCTCTTTTCCAGGCTAACAACCCTTATTCCTTCATACTAATTCTTATATATGGCATAAACTTGAGTCCCTTCACCATCCTGGTTGTCTCTTTCTGAGTGTTCTCTTCCTCCTTCCTCTCTGTCTCTGTTTCTCTCTCTATGTATCTCCCTCTTTGTTTCTCTCTGTCTCTCTCTGCCCCATGCCTTCCTCCCCCTCCTTCATCTCTCTCTAAATGTATTCTCCTCTCCATACCCTTCTTAAAGAACAAAAACTAATACTTCAAAAACAATAGTTATTCTAGTGACCAATTCCCTGCCCCCTCATCTATTAGTTTAAAAACTCATCTTGAATTTACTTTATTTTATGTAGCGATTCATTAAACACACATACTCACACACATATACACACATATTCTGATCCCTTGAAGACATGAACCATGCTTTTAAAATTTCTAGCCAAGTTCCTCATCCAAAGAATTTTACAACATTACTCTGTACAGTAATTTCAAAAATAATTTCTCAATTCTGGTTTGGAAAGTAAGGATATTAGCCATCTTTTGTTTCTTAGTAATTTTCCATATTCAAGTTGTCCTATCTTGGAAACCCTTCCTTAATCTTAGACCAAGCTACACAGCGAGTATGTAACTTTTCCCATGTGACCCTTTAAATAAATCCTACAAATTTTCCCATAATTAATTAATCTTAAATCTCAAACTGAAACATGTCGACAGACGCTTATTTAGAGCAAAGAGTTTGGTAGCTTGGCTCTTGTCCAGACTCCTTCTGAAATTAAACAACCCTTGACACTGTTCTTACAATCTTTGCTTTCCTCCATTGACTCCAGAGAACTAGAACACAGAGAGGCAAAGCCTTGAACGTATATAAAACTTAAACAAGACGGAATTTAACATTGCAGAGACAGTGTTGCTGAGTGTATAGACAACAGACCTTGAAGTATGAAACATCTGGCTTTGGGAACCACCTCTTACAAAGTACTGGCTGTGTGACCATGAGAAATTCACTCAATTCCTCAGGGTCATGGACAACACTTTAAGTAGCCTTAAGCTATAGATGAGTTGCTTGTCTGAATTGCTGGAGGGAGGTTTCCATGCTGGGAGTTCCCTACATTGGTCAACTCACCCCCCAATTCAAAATTATAAAAAGGAAATGAGAGGAAATAGTTCTCTAAAATTCACATTTCTAGGTACTTAAAAAAAAGATATATTTTCCATGGGAGCTACTAACAAGGAAAACAAGGACAACGGTTGCATTTCCAGTAAGTAATTGTAGAGATACGGTCGACAATAGTTATTAGCAACTCTTTTGCCTGTTTGCCCGAAGGGTAGTAACCTACCCATGTCTTGAGTTTTGTTTTTCTACTTAAGTCTCTGATTCTCAGGAGGCAGCTTCCATTAGCTCTCTTGCAGAGATAGAGGAGGCATGAATCACTTCCCTGGCTTTTTGTCCCCACCTTAGATATACCATGGAAGGTTGTCTTAGTGGGGGAAATCACATTAACAGGCTGATGGCAGATTTATTGACACTCATACTTGGCCGCTAAGTGGTTAGTGAGTATCTGATCAAGATGGTGGATGACATGGTATACATTGCCTCTCTTTCTTAGTTAGGGCTCACAGCTTGCTAGTTAGTAATAGCAAGATTCATTTATATATGTGTTCATTTGGCATCTATAGGAAGCCTTACCTGATCCCCCAGATGTTGGTGCCCTGCTTCCCAAAACTACTTTCTATACACACATATACATATATGTAGACATACACAAGTATGATATATAATGTATATTTATACACACATATATATCTATACACACATATATTTACATACATTATATAAGAGGCATCATGAAGACCTGAGTTGAAGTCCTGCTTCTGAGACATATAGGTAATGTAACCTTGGGCAAGTCATTTAACCACTTTGTGTACCAATCTATATTGGTAGAGGGACTTTCCTCACCTGGGAGTTTCCCATTCCAGTGACATCACAGATCTAGTCCCTATCCCTATAAATGTCACTGGAGCTCAAAGTATTCTTTGTAATATAGAAACCTGAGACTGGGGCTGACTAATGAATGGAACTGATACTTCAGATCCAATAGAGAGAAATACAGGGTTGTTGATTTCCAAGTAATCCTATATATACTTCAATGAATACATCCAGCCTTTGAAGTTGTAAGGTCCTTGCCTTGTGGTAGTTTTCTAGCACCTTATGTTGGAAGGACACAGGGGAAATTCAGGGAATATAAAAACAAAAATGTCAAAAAAATTTCATTTCAAAAATTTATTAAAAAAGGAAAATTAAAGTTGTAAAATTACAAAGATCAAGCTTGGCCCTAAAGAGATTTGAGAAAATCTCCCTTATCTCCCCTCCTTATCCCCTGCTCTTTTGTAAAAGTTATAGGCCCCACATGTGTGGAACTTGGTATATAATGTCAGTTTTTAAAAATATGCTCACTTGCTAATTTCTTTCTGTCCTAATATTCTTGTAAAAATTTTTTGTAATAAAGGTTAACTCTCTGAGAGGGGGGAAGTAGAGGATACATGAAGAAATTTATATAAAAAGAATAACTATAAATATGTATGTATATATGAGACATTTATTAAATATTTTATCAATTTTGTTTTTCCTTCTCCTGTTTCCCCACAAATCCCTCCTTCATTCCCCTTCCAGAGAAACATCCTTCATAAAAGATAATAAAGAAAAAAATTAAGTACAGTTAGCCAACTAATCAATCAAACCTGATATCTACAACTTCCACACCCACAGTTGTTCTCCTCAAAGAAAGAAGTGCATCTTCATGTTTCTGTTGGAGGCTATACTTGGTCTTTATAATTTTGTGGAATTCAGTTTCAATTATTTTGTTGTTGTTACAATTTCCATTTGCATCAGTTTGTAGAAGTCTTGTCATGCTTCTTTGTATTCATCATATTTATTATTTCTAACAGTGCAGTAACATTGCACTATCCTCTTGTCTCAATTTGCTTAACTATTCCCCAGTTAATGTCATCTATTTGGTTTCTAGTTCTTTTCTATTACAAAAAGTGCTTCTATGAACATTTTCAAGTATATAGTTAACACATATAGTACTTTAAGGTTTTTCAAGCAATCTATCTATCATCTATCATCTCATTTTATCCTAACAATAACTCTGAAAGGAAGTATCATCATTTTGTGATGAAGAAACTAAAGCACATGGAATTTTTTCCCCCTATGTTTATCCAATTTGGCATGTAAGGCTAGGTGTGTGATCTTTGAGTCAAAGGGTATATATATTTCAGTCACTTTCTTAGAAAAATTCAAATTGTTTCCCACGATTTGTGGATAAATGTACAGCTCTGCTAGAAGTATGCCTTTGCTCGATATTTTAAAAAATTGGACCTGTGATTTCACCAGTGTACAGATTTCCACCACCATACAGATAACCATGAAATATTAAGTGACTCATCTAGGGTCACACAGCTTGAGCGTGTCAAGGTGGGATTTGAATTGAATTCCTCTGTATTAGGACACCAGATCTCTATCATTCTCTCAATTCTTAAGTTTCTATTTTCCATTATTCTTACTTTTCAAAAATTCTTTCAAACTATGGTTTTCTTAATAGGAGCACTACAGTCATCAATTCTGTTAAAAGCCTATTTTATCTGTAGGATTATTTTAATCCTATTAATTAATATATTAATTTTATTTAATCCTATATTAATTTGTTTGATAAATTATTCTTGGGCACAAATGCTTTCTCTTTCCATTTGTTACATCATCTCTTAAACTTTACCTTCTTATATTTCCCATTTAGTACTGTGCAATCATGACTGGGATTCCTTGGCATTCAACTTTTCTCTTTCTGGATGCTAAGGGTAATTGGGGGTTCCTTGATCTGGGGGTTGTGGATTTTGGTGTTCACATTCCTGGGTATGCTGTATCTTTTCTCCCCTCCTGGTAGTAATCTGTAGATTCTGTCAAACTGCACTCTGATTTATAGTTCAAATATTTGTGGGAAATTTGTTTTATGATTTCTTAAAATATGATATCCAGGTATTTTTATTCCATTACAGTTTTTGGAGATTCCAGTGATTCAAAAGTATCTCTTTGTCCACTATTTTCTAGGTAAATAGGGTTTTTAAAAACATTTTTATTTAAAGTTTTGAGTTCTAAATTCTATCTTTCCCTCCTTCCTCTCCCCCATCCCTGAGATGGTAAGCAATCAGATACAGGTTACACATGTAGAATTATGTAAAACATTTCCACATTAGTCATTTTGTATAAGAAGACTTGAATAAAAGAAAAAAATGAAAGTAAAAATTAGCATGCTTCAGTCTGTATTCAAGCAATATCAGTTCTTTATCATTAATCCTTTGAGATTCTCTTGGATCTTTGTACTGCTGAGAATAACTAAGTCAGGGGTGGGGAACCTGTGGCCTCAAAGCTGCACATCCCCCAATCTTGACTAAGTAATTCACAGTTTTTTATTGAACATTACAGCTGTTATCAATGGTTTTTGATGGTCAGCATTTCACATGTTCTTCTGATTTTGCTCCCTTATGATTTTATGTGAATATTTCTTTGGACATGTTGTATCCTGAACACTTAGATCAGTACATAGCACATGATAGGTGTTTAAAGAATGTTTGGTGTTTGATCAAATGATCAGAATAAGTCATGTCCTTCAGAAGGAATGTACACATATATATGCATGTATATATGTAAACTGAAAAATACCAGTGAGTATTAGTTGTACTCAAATTTTATAGAAGTCATTTTTTTAAAGGAAGAGGAATGTACAGGCTATATTTAGACTAATATCGTTTGTATACATGGGTATATGCATAATATAAGTGTGTGTATGTATATATGTATATATATAGTATATTTTGAATGAAATCCTTGTTTTTTACTTTAAAACAAGAGAGTTAAATGAGTTACAGTTCTCTAAGGAGGAAAAAATGAAACTGAATGACTATTATTTGCATGATAAATAGGATTGCTCAGTATAACAATATTTATATTATTTATATTTCTAATAATAAAAATGATTTGTACAAAAATTTATATTTTTAACATGTCAGTGCCTTTTAATAGAAAAGGCTCCCCACCAGAGTAACTGAAGATTCCCAGTCTTCTCTTACTTCCTAAAACTCTGGTGTTCTATTTCAAAGGAATAAGATAAGAAAATAACATATGTAAAGACTGAAATTTATGACTGTGTTCAAATAAAATTTTTCTCAAGGTTCTAAGATGGAAAGAGGTATATTTTTATTTCTGTTGAACCAGATTTTATAGGAAATGAAAGCAATGAAGCCAGAAATAATCTGTACTTGGCTTACAAGCACCCTGAACTTCAGAGAAAATAGAGAAACAAAGATCAACCAACAGATAGGGCTTTCCACCCTCTGATCATACATCACAGATCAATAGACAGATCCAATTGTCTGACCAGACATACATAGTTTCCAGAGAGAGAAGCATCAACATCTAGATTTTCAAAGCCGGGGACTCCTTAGCAGCTTCCCACAGTCTCATCTGGCCAAACAAACATGTCCAATGAGTAAGCCCCAAAGTAAAACCTCACTCCAGAGTATTTTTATACTTTTCAGGACTGGAGGGCATCACAACCCTTGAGAACCAGTGCCTCATTAGAAATTAACAAAAGGTATTGGCCTCCTCTAGTCAAGCTTTCCTTAATGGGCAGGTCCATCAATGGATGGGGAAGATCTTTAACTCTGTGATTAGCATTACAGAAGTCAATGCAGGAGACTGAGAAGTAAGAGCTAGACACATAGAAGGAGAGACCAGACTAGTAGGGTGCTTTTGAAAACAACAGAGAAGGATGAACTTAGTGGTAGAGAGTATAAAAAGCTGTGTAAGGTCAAGAAAGATAAAGAATTAGGAAGTCACTGGTAAATTTTAAACAAGCTTTCTGTTTCAGTAGCGTAGAGGGAGCATTAGCCCAATTCTAAAGAGAAGAGTGACTCATAATAGGTCTGCAGAGCTTTTCCAAGAAGTTTAGTAGTGACTGGGAGGAAGGAGATAGAGACTCTGGAGGAAGAGTGAGGGTCAAAGGAATTAAAAAAAATATATTGAAACTGTTTGTTGGTAGATGAGAGAACCATTAGAGAAATGATAGCAGATACATGAGAGAGAGGATTATAGAAAGAGGAGGAGATAAGAAGGAAAGGGATCAAGGACACAAGTAGAGAAATTAACCCTAAAATGTCAATTTCTTTTCTACTGTGATCAAAGGGTAGGAGGAGAAAGTGGGTGATGATGCCAAGAAAGTTTAAGGAGTGGAAGAGGGGCCTGTCACTAGATGACCTCCATTTTTTCAGAGGCTCGGTCATCTGCTGTAAGTGTATAGGGATGAGGAGTGGAACTGGGACCAGTGGGGAGTAGGGAGAGAAAAAAATAATGGAAGTTATTTGGAATTTGGAACTACAAATGGAATAACTTTATCTGTAAAGGCTATCCTCTACTAACTCATCTATACTAGAGGTTCACCAGGGATGGGGAACTTGTGGCCTGGAGGCCATATGTAGCCCTCTAGGTCCTCAAGTGCAGCCCTTTGACACAATCCAAACTTTATAGAGCAAATTCTCTTAATAAAAGGATTTGTTTCTGTAAAAGTTGGACTCAGTCAAAAGGCCTTGCCCAAGGACCTCAAAGGCCCCATGTGGCCTCAAGGCCTCAGGTTGCCCACGGCTGGAACTCATCTACAAGCACATTTTGTTTCAAAAGCTTGCAAATCAATTTGGAATTCAGAGTGCTCATAAGAATCATGTTACAAGTGATGGTTAGGTTCCCCCCAGAACCCAAGGAAACCTATTTAAATCACAAATATGGCTAAAATTCTATCCCTTGTGTGGTGAAAAATATTAGAAAATTATACTGATGCAAAAGTCCCAATTTAAACAAAAGAGACTACATTTTGGGCTCCTTATCTTCTCTGGGCCATGTTTCTTCTGTTCGGTTCACTCCTCACTAGTCCATCTTCCAGATGAAAATAGAAGTATCAAAATCCAAGCCAGGTCTTTTCCTGAGCTATTTCAGAGTTCAGGGAGAAAAGCAGTAGCAAAAAACTCATAAATGCAGAGTTACTTGTCTAGAAGAAATGGGAACTGAGTCGCTCTCCTCTTTATATCCCTAGGGCCTAGCAGAGTACCAGGTACAATAAAGCTGTCCGTTATTGATTGATTGCCCTACTGAATGTCAATACCTTCATAGATCAATGTTTTCACCAATGTGGGTGCTGGCATATGTTGTAACTGTGCCTACTGTCTCACATGGTCTACTTCTTGTCTATAACCATTCATAGTTCCTCCATGGATAATTTGACTAAGCTCTGGAGGAACTTCTGTGCATTTTTTATTATTTTGTAGATATTGATAACACACCGCAGCCTAACACTTATCTGTTATCTTTCTCTCTGGCTATAGCAGCAGTCCACCTTCTTTCCTGTTCATCCCTTTTCTGGATGCTATTTAAGTCACTTCCTGCATGAACATCCTTGTTGGCTATAACCTATTTATGTCTGTCTGCACTGATGACTTTGGTGCCCTATGAATCAATTCCCCTAATTACAAACATTTTCAACCCTTTTTCCATTTCCTTCGTCCCTCCTCCTACCCCTATAGAAATATACCTTGATAAAATCTTATCTCTCAGGGCTATGTGGATATAGGGTATGTGTATCTATGCATGAACTGAAAGTCTCAGAAATACTTGGGACTGAGAGACCTTGCTCATTTGTGAAAATTTTCTTTGAACTATACTTCCTAGAAGCATGTGTGAAAGTTTGGCCATGTTACCCAGCATAGACTCCCATTTATGTAATCCAGGAGATGTAATACAGTTTAAAAGCTATCAGAGTTTCATGACAGAGTTTACCATAAGACAATAGCAGCTGCAACTAGACATTGCCAAACATAGTATGCCAAGAGATGTCAGTACACCCAAGGCAGTACTGAGAGAAACCAACATACCCTAGGCTGCTGTTATTGTCCTGAGAGAAGGGAGAAGTGGTCTCTAGTTTTCTTTAGTTTCTAGGCCTTTGAGATAGTTCTCCCAAGACTGACACTGTGGTGTACATCCTTAGTACCTTTGCTGTCCCTCTTTTGCTGAGATGGGGAAACTTAAGGGCTAATTGGGAGACAGCTAGTGTTCCAAGACATATTGTAAGTGATACTCACTAGGAAATAAGTGATGAAAAAGTTAAACACTTGGTTCAAGTCCATTATAGTCCATTGCCATTCTGTTTTAATTTAATGTCTTTCCTTTGAATTCAATTCATCGGCTTTGGTCTGGTATAAATACATACCTTGGTGGGGGCTCAGAGCTATGAATCTGAATAGATACCTACTACAACAGTACCATGAACGTGGGTGTTACTAAGAGTGTGCTACATCAAGAGGTCCCTGAGCTTCTTATGACTCTATGCATTTTGCCCATAAAACACAGTAGCTCACATTCAATTCCATATTTCTAGGAGCCAGCCCTATGAAGAGAGAAAAGAAGAGGTGACAGTAATTTTGGTTCATCAGTAGACAAAAAGAATCAGGAGACATGTCATTCCTAAGTTCGCTGTTTCTTCTGTATCTTTTGTATCTTTCCATAAAACCCAGTACAGTATTCTCCAGAAGTAACTGTAGAGCCTGTGGTCCTAAGTAGTGGGTTGAATAAAAATTCCCTGGTGAGTGACAGACCTTCTGATTGTCTGTTGTTCTGTGGTAGGAAGTCCCAGCATCAGTGATGTAGCATTTCTCTCCATTATAGAGGAATTAGTTAATACACAACGGTTAACACCATAAAAAATCTTTCTGGGATGCTTTATGCAAGAAAGGCATTGTAGCAGGATATTGAACAGATAGAATGTAAGAGTGAATTACAAAGACTTTTAAAATGTAGTGTCTCTTTTCTGTAGTAGAGTGACTAATCATGTCTTGCTTTAGTGAAATGAAATTTTCTGAAATTCTTTTACGTAAGCATCACCTCCTATCATCGCATCTCTTTCCGTGACTTAGGTCTTCTATATATATTTTTCATCCTCACTGTGACCCTCCATATCTCTACTTTTCAATAATTTCCCCAGGCAGTCACCCTTGATCTGGCTTTACTTTACATTCTTTCCAGTCTTGACTGTTTTATTAACCTGTTGCATTCTACATTGGCCTTTACTTTTAACCTTTTGCTGGCTTGCCCTGTATTAGTTCATCCCTGAGCAACTTCAATCGGAGGTGACTTCTACCATTTACTTTCTCTGATTCTGGTCACATGCTGCCGAACAGAACTAGAGGAAGTCACACAACTGTACTGACCTGGCACACCATCTCCATTGGGCTTTCATTGTGATATGGTATTCCTTTAACTCCTTCTTAACTGATTCTCTATTGGAGCCAATTTCACATAGCCCATTTCCTACCTAGAAGCAGCTACCTGTCACAGCGGATAGAGTGCTGGACCAAGATTAAGGAAGAACTGCTTTCAAATTCAGCCCCCCAAATTTAACTGTGTGACTCTGGGCAAGTCGCTCCACCTCTGTTGGCCTCAGTTTTCTTAACTGTAAAATGAAGATAATATAAGCACCTACTTTCCAGGGTCATGAGGATCCAATGAGAATATTTATCAAGTGCATTACATAGTGCCTGGCTCATGGCAGGAGCTTGATAAATCCTTCCTTCCTTCCTTCCTTCCTCCCTTCCTTCCTCCCATCATTCTATCCTTCCTTCCTTTCTTTTTTCCTTCCTTCTTTCCTTCCTTTCTTTTTTCCTTCCTTCCTTCATTCCTTCCTTCCTTCCTTCCTTCTTCCTGCTCTCCCTCCCTCTACTTACTCTATTTCTCATCTCCAGGTCTTTGCACTGCCTCTCTTCCATGCCTAGCATGCATTCCCTCCTTTACTTGGCTTCGTAGAATCCCTAATATCTTTTAGCTATGTGACCTCTGTTTGACTCAGTTTCCTCATCTGTAAAATTGGAATAATAACAGCACCTCCCTCCCAGGGTTATTGTGAAGATCAGATGAGATGTTTATAAAGAACTTACTGAGCTCAGTGCCTGGCACAAAGGAGATGCTATGTAACTGTTAGAGATGATGATGCCGATGATTCAAGCACCACCTTCCGAAACCCCTTCAGATGCCAGGACCCTCCACACATCAAATAACCTTATATTTATTTTATCTACGCCACATAACATATGCTCCAGGCTTACTCTCCCATACCCTACTGGCACTAACCCCAGAGCAAGGCTGTTGTTCTGCCCTCAAGGTAATAATGGGTGGTCTACTAGGGCTATAGTCCAGTAACCCCCACTGGTGTTCTTTTCTTCACAATTATCAGTTAATATTAATGAGTTAGCTATACTTAAATAGCATTTAGAAATAGATATGTACTAAAATTGTGTAGTAAGAATATGATATCCCCTCAAAAAACTGGGGGTGCACTCTTTCTTAAATACATATAGGATCTAGAGCAGTGGTTTCTGACATTTTTTGTTAGCCTCCTTCAATAAGGGGGTTCACAATTTCCCCCCAGAACAATTTAATATAGTACTCATAACATTGTGTAAAGTTTAATAATAATATTTATATTAATAGCAATAACTTATTTAATAATAATAAATATAAAAGACAAAAGTCTATGCTATTTATAATTATGAAAACTCCATATACAAAATAATAAACTCTTAAGATTAATTATGAATATTTTGTGAGATATTTACTATGAACAAAAAGAAGTAATCCAGTGTATTGTTAATGTATTTCTGCTTAATTTGAAGGTCTTTTCCCATCCATTAATAGGCCTATGTGACCTGCTTAAATCTCGTGGAAGCCTAAATTATACGTGGTGAGAGGAGCTTGCTGAAATGGTGGAACGGGAAGGGTGGAGCAAAAATGGGAGGAAGTGAGTGAGGGCAGTTAGAGCAGAGGGAGAGAGAGGATTCAGGAAAGCAGACAGTTAGGATTGAGAGTGTTTGTTTGTGGGAAGGCTCCAGCAGGCAGGGAAAGGCTTGGGAATGGAGGTGTCCCCGGCAGTAATAATGTGTATTAACTTCTTTGTTGCTATGATGGATTCGATTTTCTAGTGTTGGGATTCAGCTTTCTGGCGTCTGAATAAATGTTTTTCTTCTATTTCCTATATGGAGAGTCTATATTTTGCTATTCAGAACTCTGGCATATTCATAGTCACCTGTCAGTGCTGTGAATATTGCCTTGACAGTACATCCAGCAAGATCCCATACACTTACTATTATCAGCAAAATGTTATAATTTTCTTTATTTAACAAATTACTTTGAATATAGACAATGTTTTACTAAATATATTAATGTGAAAGATGTTTAACATAGCATAACAATCATAAATAAACTTAATTTTGATGTTTTGATGTTGGGCTTTTTTATTTGAACCAAAGTTTGTGAGGTTTAGCCTGACCTCAGAGAGTTAAATCTGACTCAGCATTTTGTTTATTTCAGTATTTTTATTTAAAACAAGAATAAAATGAAAATACTTGCTTACACAAATATGTGGTAGAAGATGGTAGATTTTTGTAAATGCTTTTGCTTTTAACAAGTTAATCAGTCAATGAAAATGAAGAGTTCATTACAATACAAAATATTTACTTTTCTACTGGCTAGTGGAAAGAACTATATTAAACGAAAAATGTACTTACAATTCAATTGCATGTAATGCTTTGTTTTAAACCATGTTTTCTATAAGCTAACATTTGTAAGGAAAGAACCTCCTCAGATGTAACTTTCTTCTGTTCTACAACTGGCACACCAGATGCATGCCCATAGAAATTCTTCAGAATGACTGATCAATGTTATCAAATAGCTCACTTGAAAACCCACCAGATAAACAAATAGGAATAAAAGCAATGATAAGTTTAAATTGAGAAATAGCCTTAATACTGCAATGGAAAGCAATACAAGATTAGCTTCTATAGATGTTTACGATGGTCCAAGATGATTTCAAGATGGTCCTTGTGATGTGCATGCCCAAAGATCATAGTTATCAAAAAGTCTGACATTTGTTCTGCAAGAACACAAACATTTGTAACATCTTGGTCACATGATTACACAGTTGAGGAATGATCACAGGGTAACAGAGGGGAATGAGGGAGCTATTCTGGTGCAGTGTGCAGAATGCAAATGAAGGTATGCACATATGTTTAACCATTTGTTGGGAATTAATTTAAGTATAAGTGTCATACCTTTGTTGCAATTTGGAAACAACTTGATGACAGGCTGAGAAACCAAAAGAACATATTGTTTTTCATTGGAAGCAATCAGGGTTTTATGTAGCTGCTGTAGAAACACTAAAATTGTCACACACATGATCATGATGGTTTTGAATTGCTGCAGAAACAAACCTATGATGTTTCAAAAATGCACATGCTTGTTGTCTCAGAGGAAAAATATATTTGTAACATGATTGGGTAGCTATATTCTGCTTAATTATAGAATTTTTAACATGAATACCTTCGACTATTCTTGTGGACACACAAAAGGGTTCTTGAACCACTAAAAGTAAACTACTGGTCTAGAGGAAAGTGTGGTTAAACTTAGAGTACAACTTTCAAAGAGATTAATTCATAGTTCCTGGAAGACCACTTACTGGAGTCCTCAATATGTTTCCCTTAGGTATAGTATAGCTTTCTTTTGGGATCCTTATAGTGTCTTGAAACATCAATATGCTTAGTTTTTCCCTAGTGTCCAATACTGACACATTTGCCAGTTATTTTTGTTCTAGGGATGCTGTCAGGACATTGATGAGAAGTCTAAATCCTCTGACAACTGTAATTCACACAGTCATCCTCTAGTCAATGGTAGAGCGTATGGAGACAGAGGCTCTACTCCTTTCTGCGCAAGATATTCCCTTTTAGAGGCTTGGCTGAAATTTATTTCCTCTGTACTGACAGATACTGAAATTCCTAGGCAGGACTGGTCATGGATTAGTTAATGTTTTCTGTTGATGGTTGATTTGATAGACAGATCTTCACTGACTAAGGTATCCTAGCTAGAGTTAAGTGGATTGATTGACTTAATCACCCCCATCCTTATACTTATGTATAATATGTATATATTGTCTCCTCTAACAGAAGGTAAGCTTCTTGAAATCAGGGATTGCTTCATTTTTATCTTTGTATTTCTACCTCACCACCACCACTACCACCACCACCACCACAACCACCACCACAACCACCACCACAACCACCACCACCATCACCACCACCACCACCACCACCACCACCACCACCATCACCACCACCACCACCACCATCACCACGTCACAACATTCCTAACTTCCACCTAGGCATAGTCTAAATACCACCTCCTACACAATGCCTTTTCTGATCCCTGTAACTGTTGGTGTCCTTACTCTCTGATTACCTTGTATTTACTGTCCTATATTTATTTTGCATTTTTCTGCATATGTTTATTTGATATGTAGTTATATACATATATGCTGTATCCCTCCCTGATAAAATATAAGCTTCTTGAAATCAGGAATTGTTTAATTTTTTTGTGGTCTTCAAATTCCCAATACCTGGCACATAGATGTTTATTAAGTACTTGTGAAACAGTTGACTGATTCCTAGAAATTTAATAACTATGTTGTTTGAGTGATAAAAAGATTATATGAATCAACAAAAGGAAATTCTACTATGACTCTGATTCAAAAACAGGGAAGAACTGAGGTGGAAATGCTGGAAACTTTTGAGTGACCACTTAAAACTACATTTTATGGTAGAAATAGTGTGATGTATCCTAGATTTTAGGAGAGCAGATTCCACAGGGTTTAGAGAAAGGTTTGGAAGGAACCCATAAATTAAAATTCAGCAAGGAAAGTCATTTCAGGAAAGATGGGAAACTCTGAAAATTGAATTGAAATGGAATGATTGAAACTGATCAAAAAGAGAATAATTTTTTTTAATGGAGAGAAAGAATTGTTTAAAGAGACAGGTGTGAATGCATAGGGAACCCTCTATTCAATTTTGATCACCATCATCAGGCATACTAAAACTCAGAGTGAGCTGAGGCTTGCCTAGAAAGCTCAAGATAGAAAAAAATGACCCTTTACCCTTTATCTATATGGGGGAAAAGAGAATTGGAAAAAGAAATACAAACATTCTTCGTGGTGGACAGGACAACTGATAATTGAGAGAAGACAGTTGTTCTTTTGTATTTTTTTTCTGCTAAGGACAATGATATTTAGACAGGAAAAGATAGAGTATTTATAACAGTTAATAATACCTAAGACAAGTGGGTGATTGAAAGAGACAACCTAGCTTGCCTTGATGACTTCACACCTACCAGACACATATCCTTACTTCCACAGTCTAGTTAGAGGCAATGCTAACTATTCTTATGGACATATGACTTAGTTCCAGGGCCATTTGTTTTTTGCCCATCCTTTTCCTTGAGTTTGCTAATAAATTAGGGGACAATAAGGATCCAAAATATACTTAACAAACTAGAATATTAGACCAAATTGAATAATATGAAATTAGTAGGGAAAATAAAAAATCTTACACATTACAAGTGCAAGATGAGCAAGGTATTCTATGCAGCAGATGGTCTGAAACAGATCTGGCATTCCTGACTATAACCTATGTCATTTCCACCTGATTTGGCACATTTTCTCCACTGGTAGCCAGTGGATCTGCTCCCTTCTTTCTCTTCTTCCCATTTTTTCAGCTTCCAAGGTTTAGCACAATTTTATCTAATGTATCTATAAAATAAATAAATGTACCTATGTATCTATATACTGTATCTATAATATATGCATATATGACAATATACACATATATTATATAAATATATATAACATATATAAATATGTATATAATATCTATGTATCTAAATAATGTATAACAAAATAGTGTATCTGCATTATAAAATAATGCAGATACATTATTTCATTTAATTTTCACAACATATGGAAAAGTGCTCTACTTATCTCAGTTTTACAGCTGAAAAAACTGAGTCTCAGAAAAGTCAAGTGACTTGAACAGAGATCACAGCCAGTGTCCGAGGCAGCATTTGATCTCAGGCTTCCTGAGTCCAAGTTCAGGTGTTCTATACATTGTACCATGCTTGAGAATGTCTGGCGTGTTATTCTTGTGGAACAAAATGAAGATATGTGGGTGTGATAAAAATAAGGTTATGTAGACCCCAAACTGCAGGTAAGTTCAAATCCAAAATGTACAGACATTAATAGCTGGATCTCATTTTGGGAGGAAGTTTTCAATGGCGCGTCTGTCCTAGGAATCTGGATTTGGCACTGCATTTTTCTAACATATTCATCAATGATTTAGCTAAAGGCTTGGATAGCATAATTAACAGATTTACAGATCACACAAAACTAGGTTAAATACCTAATAAATTGGATGATAGTCAAGATTCAAAAGTTCTAGTCAGGCTAGAACATTGGACTAAATTGAATAAGATGAAATGTAATAGGGAAAATGAAAAACCTTGCACATTGCAAGTATAAGCTAGAGGGAGGTATTCTAGGTAGCAGACTGTCTGAAATGGATCTGGGATTTTTAGTAGAATAGTAAGTCAATATGAGTCAGCAATCTGATATGACAGCCAAGAAGGCTAATGAGATCTTAGAGGGAATCAAGAGAGGTAAAAAGCCAACTACACAGGAAGAGATGGTATCATTGTTACTCTGTCCTCAATAGGCAGCATTTGGAGTATAGCGTTTAGTCCTGGGGGTGGGGGTGTCACATTTTAAAAAGGACATCAATGACCTGAATAGTGTCCAGACAAGGACAACCAGGATGGCAAAGGACCTCAAATTCATAACATATGGAGATCCACTAAAGGAAATGGGGATGTTTGGCCTTTAAAGAAAAAAAAATATCATGTAAGCATGATAGCTTCCTCAAAGTGTCTGAATGGATGTCATATGGAATAGGGAACATGCTTATTCTGCTTGTCTCAGGATGTCAGAAGTAGAAGCATGGGTACAAGTTGCAAAAAACTCTCCTGATGGGAAGTTCCTGGGACCCTAGAGAACTTCCTTATATATTGTTTTTATCTCCTTGCAGGATACTGTCATTCATTTTTTATCTTTTTGTCCTACTTTTGCCTTCCTTTGAACAGGTTTTACCTGGAGATTGTTAACTGTTTCTGTTAAAGAAATTAGTTATCCTAACTAACCTTTGAATCAAAGGTTTTGAATTATCCACTGTACCATATAATGACCCACATGTGGGATATTGTGTCCATGTCAGTTATTTAGAATCAGGCTAGGAATAAGTGCTAGACCTGTGATTTCATTGATATGGAATTCTTGGGTAAGAAAGTCCCTTTCTGAATGCAAATTGGCATATATATATATATATATATATATATATATATATATATTTATATTTATATGTATGTATGTATATAGCTTAGAGAGTTGTCTAGATCACTAAGGTTGTGAGATGACTAGTGTAGCAAAATCAGTATGTGTCAAAAGTGGGACTTCAATCCAAATCTTTACCCTGAGACTAGGTTATTTCCTGATTGATCAACTGACTCCTGGCCCCAGGGCCATTTGTCACATGAAGGAGGAGGGGGGTACTGCAAAGATTGATGTGGGATCCACTGTGTCAAACTGTTTCTCATCAGTTATCATAATTATCACACAAATTTGAGATGTTAGCAATTGAATCCAATATTTATTGGAATTACTGGATTTGTTAAGAGTATGTTACATGTATAACACTGTGCTGAGCATTATGGAAATACACACAAACCAGAAAGAGTCCTTCACCTCAAGGTTCTTAAATTCTCCTAGGAAGAGGTTCTACACAATATATACTTGCTAATTTGAGGAGGGAATAAGGAAAGACTTCCATGGGAAAAAGCACATGAGCTGAGTCTTGAAGGAAACCATAGATTCTAGGAAGGAGAGATGAAGAGGGATTGCAGTCCAAGTATGGGGGATAGCCTGAACAAAGGTGTGGAGGAAGGAAATGGAAGCTAAATTTGAGGAATAATAAGTTGGTCAGTTCACCTCGATTGGGGAAATGTCTGATAAATATTGTGAACTCAATCTGTAAAGGTAGGTTGGAACAAGATTGTGAAGGGCTTTAAACACCAAGCTAAGGAGACTATTTTATTCTAGAGACAACAGGGAATCACTGGAGGTTCTAAATAGAGGAGTTGCTAGATCAGACTTGGGCTTTGGTAAGATTATTTTGACTAGAGTGTGGATGAATTGGGAAGACACTAGAAACTAAGAGTCCAATTAGCAGTGGTCATGTGAGTAAAGAGGAGGGAATGGATACAAAGATATGGAAGTAGGCTTGATGACTTGGCAACTGATTAAATTTGGAGAATGGTCAGGAAGAGGAAAGAAGAAAAGATGACACTGAGGTTGCAAATGTGAGTGATTGAGGGGAACAGAGATATTTGGAGAAGAGATATATAGATATATCAGAGATGGAACAGACACAGAGATATTTGGAGAAGAGATATATAGATATATCGGAGATGTAACAGACACAGAGATATTTGGAGAAGAGATACATAGATATATCAGAGATGTAACAGACACAGAGATATTTGGAGAAGAGATATATAGATATATCGGAGATGTAACAGACACAGAGATATTTGGAGAAGAGATATATCGATATATCGGATATGTAACAGACAGAGATATTTGGAGAAGAGATATATAGATATATCGGAGATGTAACAGACACAGAGATATTTGGAGAAGAGAGACATAGATATATCAGAGATATAACAGACATAGAGCTATTTGGAGAAGAAGGAAGTACAGGGGGTGAAGGAGAGGAAAGATATTGAGTTTGGTTTTGAATATATTGAGTTTAAGATGCCTATGAGGGATCCAACTGATGAAGTCCAGAAGGATGGATTGGATTTCAGGAGACACCCAGACTTGCTATATAGGTCTGAAGTCATCTGTTTAGAGAGGAGAGGATAGTTGAACCCATGGGAACCAATGAAATTACCAAGACATAAAATCTAAAGTAGAAGAGAAAACTCAGGTTAGAACTCCGAAGGACACTCACAATGAGGGGATGGTAAAGAAATGATGATATAACAAAGGAGACTGAGATAAGTACTCTTGGATTGACAGAGGGAGAAACTGGAGAGAATGGTATCATGAAAATCCAGACAGAGGAGAATGGGTAGGGGGATGAGGGTAGTCAGCAGTGTTGAATACTGCAGAGAGGTCAGGAAGGATGAGGTGTGAGAAACTGATCAGATGTGGCAATTAAAAGATGGTGCGCAATCTTAGATATTATCAATGTTAATATTATAGTGATTACTAATGCTGGGATATAGGTTATGTGTGGGAATATGTGGGTTGCATATGTTGTAAACAGAAAGAGTAATCATGAAAACAAAAGCTTTCAGTAAGGCCAGGTGATAACAACAGTTAAGAGCTTCAAGGAACTATTTGCCGTAGATCAATGTTCAAGGCAATTGATGCACTCAACCTAAACATCAGTATAAGCACTAAATACAGGACATTATTACTATTTTAGATAACTTATTCTGGGGGGGGTCACATTTTTTAAAATTTAAAATAATTTTTTCAAGTCTTTTTTTTCTCCCTGTCTCCTTTCCCCATACCCTTTCTTGAAAAAGAAAGAAAAACAAAACCCTTGTAACAAATATGCATGGTCATATTTGTGTTGGCCACGTCCAAAACATGTCTCATTATTGACTGGTGAGCATATTTTAATTCCTTTTTTTGACAAACAACTCTTTGATGTCAGATGAATCAAAATAATGGTTGACCAAATTTCTAACGTGAAGACACCCATTACTGTAGTAGTCTGAAGCCTGTCACTAGCGCTGAGTTTCACGTGAGATGTGGCATAGAGAGTATTCCAGTGTTTCATTGAAGAAGTAAGTGGGTGGGTTCAGATAATGAGAGTGATCCCCACTGAACCTATTGGAATGTTAAAAGAAATAGAGAAATTCCTCCAATACATTGGGTAAATCTTTTGTGGAGAGTTTGCTATTCTTGTGGAAAAGATGGAAAGAAGTGTTTTAAGTGATGAGGAAACTGAATTTAGAGTGGTTAAATGAGTGGGCTCAAAGAGGCAGCTGTTCATGGTTCTATTTCAAGGTGTTAAGAGGTCACTGGATTGCTCCAAGAATATGTACTTGACTCTGTGCTGTTACTATTTTTTATACAACAATTAGAATTAAAGGGCAGAGGGGGTGCTCATCTTATTGACAAATGATACAAAACTGAGAGGGGTAGATAGCTCAATGGATGATACACAGAGGCTCTCAAAGCATCTTCCCAAGTTAGAGCTCTGGGCTAAATCTAATAAGATGAACTTATTTGGGATAAATGTAAATTGTTATACTTGATACACAAAGATCAACTTTACCAGTTCAAGATGAGCATTTTGTTGAGTTGTTTAGGTCACGTCTGACTCTTTGTGACCCCATTTAGGGTTTTCTTGGCAAAGAGACTGGAGTGGTTTGCCATTTCCTTCTCCAGCTCATTTTACAGTTGAGGAAACTAAGGCAAATAGGGTTAAGTGACTTGCCTAGGGTCACACATTTTGGCAAAAAAACATGTCTAAGGATACCAGTGATTTCTTAATGCAATTTTGTAACACAACTACTTAAGAGTCTGAGGTCAAATTTAAACTCAGATCCTTCTGATTCCAGGGCTGGTGCTCTATACATTCTACCACCTTGCTTCCCTATATATATCTCAAGATAGGGGGGATAAAATTAGACAGAATTGCTCTGAAAAACTGTCCTGTCCTGGTGTCGTTAGCAGACTTCAAAGTCAATGTGAATCAGCAGGGTGATGGGGCAACTAAAAATTGCTAACACAAACTTGGGCTGATCGAAAGGCATAGATTCTAGAAACAGGTACTCCCCCTGTCCTCTTTCCTCATCAAATCCCATCTGCAATGTTGTATTCACTTCTGGAGGTCACAGGAATATTGATAAGCTGGAGCGAGTGCAGAGGATGGAAAGGAGGCCTGAGTCACTAGGCCGAAAGACCTAGAGCTCTATAGCCTGGAGAAGAGGAGACTCAGTGAGGACATGGCAGCTGTCTTCAAGTATTTGAAAGGCAGTTATGTGCTAGAGAGTAGAAGCTTGAGCAATGGGTACGTTTCAAAGGGGTCAATTTCCACTCCATTTCAGTCACAAGTTCTAACAGCAATAGCTGTACAAAAGCCAAATGGGCTGCCTTGGGAGGTGGTGGGTTTCCCCTCCATGGAGATCTTTAAGCAGAAGCTGGATGACCATTTGTCAAGTATGTTATCATTGGGATTCCTTTCATGTATTGATGGTACTAGATGTCTACTGAGGTGCCTTCCAACCAAGAGTATGCTGGTAAATCGGATGGCAGGAGGGAAAAAATATAACATAATTTTCCATATGCTTTTATGTTTAATCTGGAGTTTTAACATTTCCCTCATCATTTAAAGTCTAAACAATCAACAAATCAAGCCCTGATTCATAATTTGCTTATTTCCAAGGTATAAATACTCATACTGAAAATTTAACAATCAGCTCCCTGGAGCCATTTTGAACTGTCACCAGCATTGCTTCCAGATCTTCAAACTTTTAATTCTAATTTATAGGAGGGCATGGATGAGAAATCATACAAGTTGAGAAAATGTAGATAGGCTGCAATTTTCACCGATGGACGGAATGTTCCCCCACAATCAGGAAAGGATGGATCCTCTGAAGTTTTGAAAAGTAATAAAATGCTTGACTGTCATGTGTTTGATTCTAATACCAACCTCCCCTCCCTCCCCCAACCTCTCCCACCCCTCACTTCCCCACCAGGTATACTACACACATACACACACCTCAACTTTAACACCGTTATAAAGCAGATAGAGTGAAACCTTTACCTTTTCTTTTTTTTTTTTTTTTAGATAATTAACAAAAACTCAGAAAGATAAAGGCAGCTATTGGTTGGTTGGTGTCCTTTGTTCTCCAAGAGGACCAAAATGACATCACTATGTTAGAGTCAAGTTACAGAGTGTCCAACTATGGTTATTCAGACCAATAAGAGATTGGAAGACTCTACCACAAGCTGGGCACACATAGTCCATGTAGACATTTGGAATGGATTCTCTAAATCTGTACATCTTGAGTTTCTTTTCAGCAACCTCAGTTCTAAAGGCAGCACATTAGAATGGTCTGAGAGGGGAATTTAAAATCCCAAACACCTGAATCCACTTGGTGTTTCTCCATGAAAGAAAGAACACTGAGCTAGGGCTCAAATCCAATAACCAATCAAGGCTCATCATATCTATATTCATCACCCAGGCATATCCACCACTTAAATAAATGATCTTGGGCAGGCCACCTAACCTCTTTCTCTGAGTTTTAGTTTATCTAGTGATAAAAGTACTCCTATTACTCATCTCAAAAAGCTATTTAAAGGATCAAATAAGACACTTGACAGTGCATGGCATATAGTAGGCACTTAAAATACTTGTTGAGTTAAATGGATGAAATTTTCAAAGAAGCATGTTTATTTATTTTATTGGGAGTGAACAGAGCCAAAAACAACTTCTTAACAGTGAAAGTTGTCCCGGTGAAATGGGTTGCTTGGGAATGGGGAATGTAAGCATGATGGTAGGTTTCCCTTCATTAGAAATCTCCAAGTTGATCCAGGATGAGCCCCTGTAAAACATGAGAGTAGGGGTTACTTTCCAGGGTACAGCGTATATAAGGCAGCTACTGAGGTTCTTTTCTAGTTGAAACTCCTGTGATTCCATGACCTATTCTTCTCCTCAGTTTGGAGGAAATCTGTTAAGTCTTCTAAAAGGCTGTTTTCAGTTGATCCAGCTTTCCCATATTTCATTTAAAAAGAGAGTCACAAGCAGGCAGAGAGTGGAGCTAGACTCCAATTTTTCTGTGTGTTTTATATCAATAAGTCCGACGTAAAGTATCTCCCACTCACACCCTGGTACCTCAAGATATCCTTCCCTAAGTTTCTAGAGCACATTTTTTCCGCTTCCTTCAGGATCACATCTTTCTCATCATAATGGAATGTATTCTCTAGGAAGTACGGTAATGGCTGTACCATCAAGGGTTGAGTGGGGAAGGGGTCACATCCACTTTTGGCAGCTCAGAGCCTAATTTTAACCTTGGACCCTACTTCTTGCATCCTGAGTCACAAAGTTCTGTTTACTATGATTTTGCACAATGGCTTCTGAGAATAAGTACTGGAGGAACACAATAGCCCACTTCAATGGAGCTGCCAAGGGAGAGATTGTCTATTTCCTCTATTGTCAGGACTGGGATATAGGTAAGGCAAAGAAGGAAGCTTTTTAGTCAGAAAGGGTAGACTTGTCTATTAAGAATGAAAAGGGTGTGTGCGTGTGTGTGTGTGTGTGTGTGTGTGTGTGTATGCATGCATCTGTGTGTGTGTGTGTGTGTGTGTGTGTGTGTGTGAACTCCTGCCTCTGATAGCTACCATCTCTATGATCTTGGGCAAGTCACCCTGAACCTCACTTTCCTCATCTGTAAAATGATGGTGTTAGACTACATGATCTCTGAGGTTCCTTCCACCTCTAAAACTATGATCTTAAATTTGGATTTAAGTCCTTAAATATGGTAAGAAACTGGCTTCATCACATGACTTTAAATGTACCTCAAACCCCAAAAGCTATTATGATCAAGGGTGGTGGGTAGTGACTGACAGTAAGGGCCTCATAAAGAAAGGTGGGGTCTTGCTTTGTTTTTGTCAAATAGAGATCATTTTCTGTAACCTCTAAGGACAAAAGGGATGAGGGAAGATGGGAAAACCAAAGCATGTTTGCTTTGAAAACTTGAGTGATTGGTTTCATGATGTGGCACAGCTGGTGAATTGGTTCACCTGTGGGACAGGTGTAATACAGTAAGGCATAAGGGGAGTTTCTACATGTCATATTGGCCTCAAGTAGCAGTTTCTCTGGGGAAGGGTGGAGGATGAAAAGCAAAGTGTGGGTGGCGCAGAGCCATTCGCTCTGGTTGGTGAAAAGCTCAGGGCTAGGTTGAAATATGCTGAATGTTTTTTGGCAAAAAAACATGTCTAAGGATACCAGTGATTTCTTAATCCAATTTTGCAAGTACAAACAATGACAGTATATTATAAAAAGAGCTATTCAGATTTGGGTTTCTCTAGAATCTCAATATAACAGATCAAATTTTCACATGAAAAATAGTAAATGGGAAAGAGAGAAACAGGGAGAGAAGAGAATTGAGTGAGTACATTCTAAAGATTTGAGAAGCATTTTAATTGCCTCTCAGCTTTGCTAACATTAAACAGCAGCTCCTAGAAATGTCAGGTCAGTTTTCAAATTTTTGAGTGAAAAAGTAGGCTATGACTATGATGTTTGTGTCAACTTGACAGATAGTGAAACGTACCATTTTTTGACTACGCTTATTTGGATTAAAAATGTTTTGCTCTGATGATGATGATAAACATGAGGATGAAACAAAAAAATCCGTCATCTGGATGTTTCTAAATACCTACATGTTTCATGCCATGTAGGCAAAAAATTCTGAATTAAACAAACCAAGACATTTCGATATTTGAAAGGAAAAAAGAGACAAGTACCATCACCTCAAAGTGTCTTTTGAAAAGGATGACATCATGTTGGCATAGTCTAGATACTCCTTATTCATTACATGTGCTTTGGTAGGCAAGGCAGGCGAGCAACAAACTTTTATTAAGTGCAGACTATGTGCACCGAGGTTGCAAACACAAGAGAAAAGGACTCTTCTTGCCCTGGGGGAATTTATACTCTAGTGGGAGATGACCACATACTAAGGGAAACTACAAATCAGAGGAGAAAGGTGAAGGAAATGGGTATGGGGCATAATGTTTGAAATCAGCCAGGAAGAGAAGGGATAGTTGGCCAGTCTGGGACCCTCCTCAAAATGGGGGATGCAGAAGGCTCTTCTAAGTGTTAGAAAGGAACTTGTCTAGCTGAGGAATGTTCCATGGTGAGAAGGCTGCAGGGGTGATTGGGAAAGAGGAGATGTTTAAAGCTTCTGTGTGGTGTTGTCAAGTTGTGTATGGTTAATGCCAGCCTCTTTCTGTGCCTATGTGAAATGCATTTTGCATCCATACATGTAGCTTAAGCATCCCACCTTCTCAATGAAGCTTTTCCCTCCACTGTCAGTGGCTCCCTTTCCAGGCTACCTTGTACCACACTACTTTGTATTCATCCTCTTTATATAATCAGATATTTATTTGCTATCTGTCCTGTTAGAAAATAAGCTCATTGTCAGTGATTCTTATAATCTGGCACAGTGCCTAACTCATAAGAAGCATTTAATATATACTTGATGACTGAGTGACTCAGGTTTTAATTAGAGGATGGACAAACTAGACCTTTTGATGGTGAGC
Organism: Potorous gilbertii; assembly: GCA_028658325.1. Classification (NCBI taxonomy): domain Eukaryota; kingdom Metazoa; phylum Chordata; class Mammalia; order Diprotodontia; family Potoroidae; genus Potorous; species Potorous gilbertii. Next base: position 49,046,248 of record CM053772.1, on the reverse strand, counting down.
CTTGAGTGGCCTTGTCAATTGCATGGACTCTAGTGGCCCTAAGAGATGAGAGCAGTGGGTGTTACAGTGACAACAGTCATTTACAGATCTGATTTTTGGCATCTACCTTTCTCTCTAGTGTACAGTTGGAGAGTCTGTATTTTGTCAGCATTCCAGGAAGCAGCCAACAAAATCTGACATAATTTTTAGAGAGAGGTTTGTGAAGGATGATAAAAAGTGAATATGTATACATACGCCAACTTGACTCAGCTCATGGGGAGAAAGACTGAGAACGAAAACAAAACAGAGACGGAGACACAGCAAGATGCAAGGACAGGGGAGACTTAGGCTTTCTTAAGGGCGCAGAAAGACCTATGGGGTCAGAGGACGTGGCTTTGCCACTCACTTCCTGTATGACATATTACCTGTCTGGGCCTCAATTTCCTTAATCTGTAGAATGGAGGCACTAGATTAGACAACTCCTGAAGCCTCTTTCAGCTGCAAGCCTCTGATCTATTAACTCAAACTGCCACCCTGAATTTGCACTCTGGGAAATGAGATGAAATGAAATGGAAATTAAGAAAGATGTTTTTCTTTGTGTGAAAATTATAAATCATTAAATACAGATAGAGTTTAACCAAGTCAAAGAGAAATCAGCTTAGTTCTTTTATTTCTATCCCACAAATGGTGAAGAGGAAGAGGAAACCCAGCAACATGGTAAGAAAACAACTCAAACAGTAAGTTGTTTAAAAACATCTATCTAGCTATGTATCTATGTGTCTATCTATCTATACATCATCTATTTATCTATCTGTCTATCTAATCTATCCATCCATCCATCAACCCATCCATCCACCTATTCATCTATCTATCCATCTAACTACCATCTATCTATCATCTATCTATCTGTCTGTCTGTCTATCTGTCTTTCTGTCTATCTAATCTATCCATCCATCCATCTATCCATCTATCTATCATCTATCTATCTATTCATATCTCTCTCTCTCTCTCTCTCTCTCTCTCTCTCATGTAGGGCCACAAATGGCAAGATTAAAGAATTTGTCTTGGCTCAGGCTTCCTTCACAACTTCTCTGTGTCAGACCTGGAGAGGCTCATAAATTCTTCCATACCAACATCAGATTTCCCTTCTGGTCCTGCCAATCTTTTGGTGTTCTGCAAGACACCAATCATAGAATTTTGGAACAGAGAGGACCTTAGAGATCATCCCATTTGATCACATCCTTTTCAGACGAGAAATCTGAAGCCCAGCATTGGTGAGTGGTTTGGCTATGAGTCACCTGGTAGGTTAAAAGGGCTAAAACCCCAGCTATGGTCTCTTCCTAGCCCAAGATATCTCTATAGCTTTTCATTTGTAGGAATCCCCTCCCCCTACTCTCTCCAGCTTTTCAAGCTTTTCTTTCCTCTGCATGTTTGGTTTCCTTCTTTTATAATCTATGATCCTGAGTCTTGAGAAATTCTAATCTCTAACTGAGAGAACATCTGTAAATTGAGCTCTAAAAAGGAATACGGACAAACAATTCATTGAAATGTCTCAGGCCATATTGAGAAAACATAGTGTAACAGAAACAGCCCAGGGCTAGCGGAAGGCAGAAGCCAATACTGGTTCTCCTATCAGCCATCTGGGTTAGGCCAAATTTAGGCAAGAGTCACTTCACTTATCTCTCAGCCTCAGTTTAAGGAGAAAGGGGAAACTGTCAACTTTCCTGAACTGAGGGATCAGACTAGATGTTCTTTAAATATTCCTCTGGTTTTATGGTTGTGTTATAGTATTTTGGCTCATCAAAACCCTAATCAAAAAAACAATGTCCAAAAAAATCCCTTATCCATTCTCTCCTTGTTACTCTCTACCAGAATAAAATTCAATTTTTTTCCAGACATTCCAATTTTTTTACAGACATCCTCCCACACACCCTCCTCAAAGCAGAGACTGTGACACCTGTCTACCTCCCCAAAGACTGTGCCTGTGTAACCCTTCCCGTGCACTTCATAGTACAAGCCCAAAGAGTTAAAGGCTTAAATGTTCTTTGGTGAGAGGATCTTAATAATTCCCAAGCAGAGCATAAACAGAGATCTGATACTCAAGCCTGATTTTTGTTTAGGTTCAGTTGGGCAGCACTGTGGACAGAGTGCCTGAGCTGGAGTTAGGAAGACTCTTGTTCATGAGCTCAAATCTGGCCTCAGACACTTACTAGTCATGTGACCCTGAGGAAATAGCTTAACCCTGTTTACCTCAGTTTCTTCATCTGTAAAATGAGAAGGAAATGGGAAATCACTCTAGTATCTTTAACCAAGAAAACTCCAAATGAGGTCATGAAGAGTTGGACACAACCAAAAACAATTGAATAACACGAAGAACTAGGTGGTCTTCCAACTCTGATGGGGGGTGCAGTGGATAAAACCCTGATTCTAAGAAAGTATGAATTCAATTTCTACCACAGACACTAGCTGTGTGACCCTGAAGAATTCATTCTGCCTCAGTTCCCTCATCTGTAAAATAGAAATACCTAACAGTACCTAATCCTAGGGTTGTTATAAGAATCTAATGAATTAATATTTGTAAAGCACTTTTTAAACCTAAAAGTGATATGTAGACAGTGGCTATGATTCTTCTTATTGTTTTAATGTCCTTAGAAATCTCTCTGTTGTCTTTGTCTTATTTTTCTTTCAAAGATAAGGATTAAAGCATCAAGTATTGTATAGAGGATTCCTTTCAGAGGCAATCCTGAACCAGATAGTCCTGTTAGTTAGAAACAAGGGGAAACACCTTTCTTTCTTCACCCTTAATTCCCAGCCTGGACTGCAGCCACTGGAAGAATGCTAAATTTCAGACACACTTGAATTTGGTTAGTGTTTATTTTGTATTTTCTGATATAGGTATATGCTATTCCCCTAGACAGACTATAAACTCCTTGAGAGCAGGGACTATTTTTTTTTACTTTGACTCCCTAGTGCCTACCTAGCATAGTGGTTGTCAAATAGTAGATGTATATAATACATATCTGATGATTGGTTGACATGCCTGACAGAATTTTGATGTCTAATGGTGGATGTCTAGGGTTTCCCATTCGAAACCAATCCAGTTCACTCTGGTCCAGTCCAGACAGTCCATCCCAATCCAGACTAATCCAAAAAGTATTTATCAAATACTATTGTGCTAGGTACAGGAGACAAAAAAATTAATTCTTGTCTTCAAGGACCTTCCTTGAGTCTGGGAGATGCTGAGGATTAGGTGGTGGCTTGAGGATTTGGAGGGAGAGAGAATTTGAGAACTTGGAATGGAGTGTTGGAAGTGTTGGAAGAGGAATTGGAAAGGATAGTCTAGTGAATATGCTAGAGATTTTGGAGATATTGTTTAGTTAAAGTATGCCAATTTTGGGCAAAGAGGTCCCCCTCAGATAAACATGGATACTGTATGGTATGGCAAAACAATGTGCCAGATTATAGTCCCTATACTACTTATGTTGTAGTCCCAGGTGTGGTCTTGGGTAAACAACTTCATCTCTCCACTTTCTTAGGTCTTCATCTATACAACGGGAACTTTGGATCAGGGGATTCCTAAAATCTTTTCTATCTCCAGTATTCTGGGAGTCTATGAAATTCTGAGCACAAAAATGGGGGCAAGTTCTTCTCTTGTTTGAAATTGTAGGACACAAACAATTCTAACCAGGTGTGTGTGTCTGTGTGTGTGTGTGTCTGTGTGTGTATGTATGTGTGTCTGTGTGTGTGTGAGAGAGAGAGAGACTTAAGCCATCTGTAAATCAAAAGTTAGGTTCACGTCCTTTAGAACATGCTATAGCATGCTTGTTAGGATGGAAATTCCATACCATTTGAATGGAAATAGCAGTGCTGTGAGACTAAAGTGAACGATATCTGAGTCCCTGAAGGCACCTGCCCACCAGCAAACCTGAACCAACTCCACAAATAATAAGCCATGAAAAAAAGTTCCATAGGGAACAAAAAAGTTCCATAGGGAATAAGTCAGATTCTGACTGGAGGCAAGACTGGATCACTGACAACTGTCAATCAGGGTCAGCTTTCTCTAGAATTCAATTGCACTTTGAAAACAACTTGGATGTCCATCACCTTAATATCTGATATGGCTTTATGAGAAAACAGATCCATTGCTTTAGTGGTGATTAAATCTTGACTATTAGCCATAGCCATAGCTTTGAGGGCTACAGAGGTTTGTGTGTGCCTAGGGGGTAGGGATGGGAACTTTAAACAAATTGGAAAACAAAAGCTCATTTTAAGCATCACACTCTTTTCCTACTAGAAGAATGGGGGTGTTGGTAAATACACGATAAATTTGTGCTTTCCTTGGCATGACAACTGAAGGAGACAGTAATGGAAAGGGGAGGTTACTGGGGGAAAATGATCCCCTAAGCCAAATGCAATTAAGAAAATTAGCACCCTCTGATCTTTTGTTCTCATGACTATGTCTCAGAAAGAACACAGAGAGTGCATTCATTAGAGCAAAGATTGACATGAGTTTTTCAGTTTTTCAGTGACTCCCTTAAGAGTGCAAGGGATGACTTGTCTTGGGAAAAAAAAGAGGTTGTCATAAGAGTTAGATTTTTATGTTGCATGGTTCTTAACTTGGAATGGCTATTTCTAGGTTCCTCATCTTCTTCACCATCTAGGAGATCCAGATCTAAATAGGTCAATGTGTTTGAAATTTTTAGCATCAACTGGAAAATTATCCTTTCCATCCAAAGAAAAATTATTTGTATACAATCAATCCATCAATATGCATTTATTTAGTATTTATGATGTTCCAATTACTGTGTTAGGTACTGATTGCCTCTGAGGAACTCATGGTCTAGTTAGGGAAAACCATGCACTCATCTTTGGTTGTGTCCAACTCTTTGTGACCCCATGTGGAGTTTTCTTGGCAAAGATATTGTAGCAGTGTGTCATTTCTTTCTCCAGATCATTTTACAGATGAGGAACTGAGGCAAACCCGATTAAGTGATTTGCCCAAGGCCTTATAAGTAGTATCAAGATGCATAAAGTGTCTTTGGGGAAGGGGGATGCATTTGCATTAGAAAGAGAATGAATAGTCACTATTCCCTAGAGGGGTCCATCAACTGTGGGTGAGGAAGAAAATCAACTTGTTTATTTCTTGCCTTTTCTGAATTCCTATTTTCCTCTCCTCTCCTCTCCTCTCCTTTCCTCTCCTCTTCTCTTCTTTCCTCTCCTCTTCCTTCCTTTTTTTTGGTCATTTTGCTTTTCCATAGATTTGTGAAATATTAGCACATCAAAAAATCTTAGAGATCATTCAGTTCAACTCTCTCACTTTACTGATGAGGAAATTGAGGCTAATAGAAGTTTGTGTCTTGTTCAAAGGCACAAAGCTAGACAGTGACAGAACCGAGCCTGGAATCCAAGTCTGTCTGATTCCCAGAAGTCCTTTCCCCTATCTGTTAACATCTTCATAAGAAGGTTGGGGTGGGGTGAGAGGAACCAAAAGAGGTGAAACTCAAACCAGGTCATTTTTTTTTCTTGTCAAATTAACAAATCTGGGAAAAGTCTTGGATGAAAGAGGCTGAAACTAACTCACTTCAATGCAGTTCATGTACAAATCAAGACATCACCCTACAATGTCATTGACTCTTCCAAAACTGATGGATAAGCAAGTCACCCAATTACATTTTTGAATGACTGGGATGCTCACAAAGCTGTAAAATTAGAAAGAATTGAGACTTGATCACTCAACTGGGTAAAGTCCTGCAAGTCAGGGAATGTCCCTGATAAACCACTTCAGGGCAGGGACCTGGCTGGTTTACTTCATTTTATGCAGGCTTTAACTGTGAAGGAAATTAAGGTTCCAATATCATGATTTTGCTGGAATAGATTATCCTAGGCAATATGGTAGAGTGGAAAATACTTTGGGGTTGGAAGACCAGGATTCAAATCTCCTATGGAAATTTTTCAACTATACTATCATAGCAACTCTGTGAGGAGAGAGAAAGGGAATAAGCATTTATTAAGCACATACTGTGTGCCAGGCACTTTGCTAAACACTCTACAAATATTATGTCATTGGTTGCTCACAACAGTTATGGGGCATAGATGGTGTTATTTGACAGTTGAGGAAATTGAAGGAGACAGGGGCTAAGTGATTTGTCTAGTCACATAGCAAGTAAATATGGGACACTGGATCTGAACTCAGATCTTCTCAAATCCAGGTCCATCACTCTATCCACTGGATACTCTGATGCCATTTTACAGATGAAGAAACGGAAGTTTAGAGAATTAGTACCATGCCCAGATTTGATTTGTGTCACTAGACCCAGTTAGTGTCTGAGGCAAAGGACTTAAACTTTCCTATTATTGGTTTGTTTCTTTAAAATGGAATGACAGTAATATTTAAGCTTTAATATGTTCTAAATGGCAGCCACTAGCTTGTAAGTTTCCTCAGGGAAGGGACTGGGTCTCACCTAATACAGTTCCTTCAGTACTGTGCAGGCAGGCAGTAAATATATTCCAGGGAATTGTTTCAATGGCAGTGGGGGGGGGGGGGAAGAGTATGGAGGGGATGATATTTGGTGAAAGGAGTAGCAGAGGGTCTCAGGCACCTGCATTTGCTAGGCAGGGGGTACTATTGGGAAAGACACAGAGAATACCTCCAAATATTCACCTCTTCATAGGCTTGCCAGCTGTGACTGAGATGTCACTGTTAGAAAACGCGTTTCCAGGTAAACTATTGTCAGTTGTTGAGATATAATTATTCTTGGAGCAAAATGCATTGCTCATATCAGCCAACAACTCCTTAGGGTGAATTAGGACTTAAAAAAAAATCCTTTCCAATAGGATTGGTGCAACTAGAGGACAGTGTATGACTTGGAATCAGGAAGATGTGAATCCAAATCCTGCCTCAGAGACCTCAGATACCAGTTGTGTGACCCTGGACATGTCAATTAACTTTTCTCAATTTCTTTTGTAAAAAGAGGATTGTACTAGCATTCACCTACCTGGATTGTAGGACTCAAATGATTTAATATGTACAACACTCTACAAATGTTAAGGTATATATCAATGCTTAAAGCACTGTATCAATGCTAGTTACAATTGATGATGGCTAAACTAAAAACAAATTTGATCTGAGGGTGAAGAGAAAGGAATTCCAGGGTTTGTATACTTTCTGCCCCTCTCCACATCATGCTCACTTCCTCTGGTCATCAGTCTCAGCCCCGGTAAAATCAGACTCTTATAGATAAGCTTTTCCTTTTCCTCCTGGAAGGCTTCTATACCCCTGCCCAGTTATCTCCATACCTTACCACCTTCCCGGTGGTCATCATCCCCCACCCCTGCCATTCCAATTTACCCCACCCCCAAATCCCCTAAAACAAAAAACCTAGGATGTTGCCCCTGGGATGGTGGAGATTTGGTAGGTGAGCTTCCTCCTTATCTTGCCCAAGATAAGGCCTCCACACCCCTGCCTAGTTATCTCCATACCCAGCCTTCCTTCCGGGTTTTCTCTCTTCCTTTCATGTGTTATTAGAATATAAGCTCCTTGAGGGTAGGAACTGTCTCTCTTGCTGGTATCTTTATCTCCAGCACTTGTGGGGTATGTGGCACCATAGTAAGTTTCCGCTAAATGCTTTATCCATCTCTTTGGTACTAAGATTGAGAGACCCAGATGAGTCATTGAAGTAGGAAGCCTTAGACAATAGTATAAGACATGCAGGATATGAAGGGCATTCAAGGGACAGTAGAGGGCAAGGAAGATGATCTTCATGGTTTTCTTCAGGACTTGCCTGGACAGGAGATTTTGACCACGTAGGAAATAGGAAGGGTGGTCAAGGCTTCAAGCCTGGTAGACAGTTAGACTTCGGGAGATGATCGTAAGAAGTAGGTGTGATGGGAGGTGGGGAGAAGGCAGGCAGGTAATGAAGGAAGTCCTCATTGGTCTGGTCAGGCTTCCTTGGAAGTGGAGTGAAGGACCTTAGCAGCAGAACAGAGATGGGGCAGTGGGGTTTGGAGAACCGGAGCCCTGGAGGTGATTGTGTCAAGGTCAAAGAGTGTCTCAAGACCAAGTGTCTCAAGTCCAAATGTAGTCCTCTAAGTCCTTGAATGCAGCTAGGTCCTCCCCACCCTTGGGCTGGACTGAGGTATTAGAATAGAAAGGGGGAAGGAGTTATGGACAGAAGAGGTTTCAAGAGAAGAAATGTTGACCTCTTCCTCAGGATCACCTGGATGTGACTAACTGTTCTCCCATCAATGGCTAGTCTTCTCTTCTGATTTAATCAGAGGATTTCTTTTCACGTTTCCTAGAGGGATGTCAGGTAGATAAGTCTTAGTACTTATTAGCATATCAATATCTGGTCACCTGGGTTATCTTCCCCTTCCTCGGATTACATCATCAGTTAATTGATATGTATGTCTGTGTAGAATGAAATGCTCTTTACTTTCTCCCCACATATACATTCATTTTATTTAGTAAATGAAATTTTAGTTGGAGGGAGGCTATGGTAAAATGAAAGAAAACTGGGTTACCAGTGGTGACCTTGGATAAATCTGACCTGGGCCCTAATTTTCACATATGAAAAATAAGGGTGATCTCTCAGATTCCATCAAACTCTAAAATTCCGTTATTTCATGTTTCCATTTAATGTCAAAACCAGGAATGTAAAATTTCACATTTTATCCTTAACAGTTTTTTCATTTGTGCGTGGCCTGTGATTTTTGTTTTCTATTGTGGCCTATCATAAGGAGAAAATGTTCCTTATCACAGAGTCAACCTTTTAATTAATCAGTTCATATTTTTAGCCTCTTCTTCTTCATCAGGACAATGGATTTCACAAATGGGTGATAGATGGAGAAGTTCATTTATATATCCTAAATTTGACTCTTTTGAACGAGTGCTTCAATATTTAATCAAGAAGTAGCTATTAGGCAACTACTGTGTGCTCAACTTTAGACTAGACAGTTTTGGAGGCAGGTACAAGAAAGGCAGTGTCAAATAGAGGAAATAGTGCTGGTTCCCTAGGTAGAGGACCTGAGTTTAAGCCCCAGTTCTAAGATCTTGTCTAAATGGCTTCCCCACTTTCTTCATTTTTAAAATAAGAGAATAAATACTATCATTAAAATAATTAAAGAGTTACTAATAGATATCAAATAATTAATTACATTACATAAAATACTATACAATTAATTAATCATTATAAATAAATAAATATCAAATAATATAATAAGAAATTATTATAAGAAATAAGAAACCTGTAAAAAAAGGTTTAGAAGGTCTATGAGATATCTCCAAGATCCCATGATCCTTCAAGGAGTTTGTAGCATCATTGACAGTCTTTGAACTCCTTTTGACTTACCTTTAAACTTCCTTATCAGCTGTGATCTTATTAGTTGGAAGGGACATTAGAGGTCATTTAGTCCCCACCACTGTTTTATAGAAGGGCATATTGCAAAATGATTTGGCCAAAGTCACCTAGCCAGTGATGTGGCTGGGATTCTAAGTCAGGTCCTATAGCTTTCCCTTCAGGACTTTTTCCATTGAATGGTGCTGCTCTCAATCATATAAGATGTCACACATCCATTCACACCTTGTATATAAATCAAGACACTTGAGACATTTAGACAATCATTAATCTTCCCTTGACCTATTACAAAATGTCTTTATCTTTCCTCCCCCTCCTCATCATCCCCCTACTTCTCTTAGAAGCCATCAGGTTTAAGTTCATTATATTTGTCAGTGATGGTGATTAGAAAAGTCTCCTTGATCTGGACCTTGGGTCACTTTCCAGGAGATTTGTGTTCTGGCTCTGCTTTGAGGTGACAAAGTAATTCCTTTATTGGTCCCTTGGTTTTTATGGTAGAGCACAGGGAGGGAATCCTGTGCCAAACTGGCCAATGAGTAGAACTGCCTGTTTACTAGGCTCAAAAGAAGAAACAACTTCACCTCTCTTTTTTCTTTTCCTACCTACTAATTTATTTTGAGATTCTTTCAGAATTTCTCAGACTTCCTTTGAAAAAGGAGTGGATAATCCTCTCCTTCTTCTCCCTCTGCAGTTTCGGCATCTGTTCACGTGTGTCAGTAAGAGCATCTGTGGTCAAGGAAAGTCTGAGACTGGACCTCAAGTCTCTGGCTGCCTCCTCTGTTTTTGTTTTTTACCTTGAGCACAAATGTCTGAACAGAGTCAGATGTTTTCTAGTTTTGTGGTAACCTCATGTGTTCAAAAAGTTAGGAGCTTCTGGATAGAGGCGTTGGTTGCTAAGTAGGAGGTGACCACCAGCAGGAGGATGAGGCCAAGCTCTGTGCCGGCTTGCCAGAAGATATAGGCTGCAAGTGAGTTATTTGGACAGCACAAAGCTGAGCTGAAAGTGATATGCCTGTTGGTAGTTCCAATAATGTTTCATGTTTTAATGCTTTAGCAACTAGCTTTTTGGAAGAGTATGATAGGAGTTATGTGTTGCTGTATGATGCTTTAAGTATTTTTAATGCATGCTTATTAGTCTTTTGCATTTTAAGTATCTCTTTTGTAGTGGAAATAAATAGCTGTCCTATACCTGATCTACTTTATACATTGAATATTCTCCTAGAATGGACCTAGTACTCTCCTTGTGAGGAGAACCTAGACATTCAAGGATTCCCCACCTGGGGTGGTGGGCAATAATGAGATAGTACAAGAAAAGCTTGCCTCCCCTCCTTGGGACCAGGCTCCTCCAAGGACTGAAACTGGTTTATGTGAGCTCAGAACTGGAATTCTTTCATGGCAGAGGTACTACTGTCTCCTAGGCTGCAGGTTTTTACATGTCTGAAGTGTAGTTTAATTTAATCTCCCATTTTACACAACATAGTGTAGTTAACCATTAAAGAGACATAAAACAATGTACCTTCCTCAATCATAAGGTGACAGATTATTTAAACATTTTCAAAATGAATGATTATTTTTCTTCATTAAGAAAATTATTAGATTATTAAATTAATACTTTTTAAAGGAAAAAATCACTAGATACTATATAGACATATGCAGATTCACTTTACATATGTGCACATATAAATTGCCCACATATGTAACATATGGATAGAAGTTCCCATAATGTAAACACTACATAAGAAAGAACTTCCTTACAATTTAAAGTGATTGGATAATGAAGTGAACAGTGAGACTTGGATTAAAATTCAAAATAATAAAGGTACCTCCCCTCCAAGGGTGCTGAGGATTAAATGAGATATGCTTTGCAAACTTTAAAGTGCTATATAATATTGCTATCATCATCACCATCACCCTCTTCATCACCATCACCACCACCACCACCATCATCATCATCCCAGAGTAGAATTAACTGCTTTGGGAGATAGCAGGTTCTCCTCTCAATGGATGTCTTGAGCTGGAGGACCATTTGTTAGAGATGCCGTAGAGGACGTTTCAGTTCTGATACAGGTTGGACCAGGGAGTTTCCGAGGTTCAAAGAGTCTGTAATTAATAACGATAGCTAACTCTGTGCCATGTGCTATGTTGGGCGTTCTACAATTATCTCATTCGACGCTCACAACATCTGCATTTCACAGATGAGGAAATTGAGGCAAACAGAGGTTGAGTGACTTGCCCAGACTCACATAGCTAGTAAGAGTCTTGAGGCCATATTTGAACTCAGGTCTTCTTGACCCAATGCCTAGAGCGCTATCCATTGTACTACCTAGGTGCCTCCATTCTATGGGATAGAACTCTAGCTAGAGAAAAAGAGAGGTGTTTGATTTCAGAATGAAGAGTGAATTTCCCCAAGACATTAACAAGGGCAGAATGTAATCTCCTTGAAGACAGAGTCTGTTTCTTTTTTTTCTTTGTTCTCCTAGTGCTTAGCCCAGTTACTTGAACATAGTAAATACTTAACAAATGCTTTTTAAAATGCAATTGAATTGGAATAAAATACAACCAATGGAATATACCAAAAAGAGAAAAGCCTCTAGGAAAGAGACATGGGAATCATCATCCATCCTGAACAGAATGGGCTGGGAAGGCTGCTCCATCTTACAGGGTGTTCTCCGCCAGGAGTCCCAGGTGCTGGCTAGCAGTGCAGTGGGAGAGCTAATTCCTTTCTAATTATTAAATGAAAGGAAAGTACACATGTCCAACCTGCTAAACGTGCTGCTTAAACCCTGCCCGATCCATGCTACCCACCCTCCCACACCCTGCCCTTTAGAACTTCGGCTTTCCAAGGCTTTGTTTGCCATCTTTCAATGTTCGGGAGTTTATTTTTCCTTACTTCAGCTGACTCACCTATACCCTCTGTGGAGGTGACCTGCTGTAATATGGTTCAAAAACAGCAGAGGTAATGAGGAAGCCAGCAAGAGTCAAACTTCAATTAAAAAAATAATCAGAGCTAGAAGGAATCTTTCAGGTGATCTAGTTCAATCCCTTACTTTTTGACAACGCAGGCAGAGAGAGTTTGAGCATTTCTTATTGCTTTCTATGAACCAGGCACAGTGCTGAGCACTGAGGGGTGGGGCTGGAGGAGGAAGAGATGGGAATATAGACTGGAATAAAAAACGGTCCCTGCCCGCAAAGAGCTTAAATTATGATGGGGGAAAAATACATAAAAGAGGGAAAGTGAAAGTATCACTGTAGGGAGCTGGCCCGCATCTATCTTCAAAATAAAGGATCCCAGAAGGAACTAGCCAATGGGAGAAGGGGATTGGCATGGCAGATAAGGCTGTTGACTAGTGGTATTGAGGAAACTCAAGCTTTGAAAGAGGAAGAAACTTGTCCAATGTCATATGGAGGCCTTAAGGTTGGGCTTAGAATCAGAAAGATCTGAATGTGAATCCTCCCTAGGATACTTACTAACAGTATGACCTTGGGTCAGTCACTTAATTTCACTCTTCCTCAAGTTGCTTATCTGTAAAATAAGAATAATAGCAGCACCTACTTCACAGGATTATTGTGAGGATTAAATGAGATTGTATATATATATGTATATATACATATATATATATATATATATATATACATAGACATATAGACATACATATATATACACAAATATATTTAAATAAAATATACAAACCTTAAGATAGGAGCTATTATTAATGTAATGATAATAAATTTCAGAACTGAGTTTTGAACCCAGATCTTCTGACTTCAAATCCTTTTTTCATTATGTTTAACACATTTTAGATAATGAAAAAATATAGTGGAACCAGTTGTCCTCCATGATGACTTTTGTCTATTTCCTTCATTTAGAGGCAGGTAGGTGGCTCAGTATTTGACCTGCTGTTAGGAAGACCTGAGTTCAAATCTCACTTTAGACACTTTACTTAGTTGTGTGATGCTGGGCAAATCACATAACTGCTATCTTGTTCAGTTTCCCCATTAGAGTGGAAGCTACTTAAAGGCGAGTGAATGCCTTTTGCCTCTTTTTGTATCCCCAGCCATTTTATTATTTTGTTGTTTTTTCAGTCATTTTAGATGTCTGACTCTTCATGATGCCATTTGGGATTTTCTTGGCAAAGATACTGGAGTGGTTGGTCCTTTCCTTCTTCAGCTCATTTTATAGATGAGGAAACTGAGACAAACAGGGTTAAGTGACTTGTCCAGGATCACACAGCTAGTAAGTGTCTGACAAGTCATTTAACCCTGTTTGTCTCAGTTTCCTCATCTGTAAAATGAGCTGGAAAAGGAAATGGCAAACCGCTCCAGTATCTTCGTCAAGAAAACCCCAAACGGGGTCACAAAGAGTGGAACATGACTGAATAACAGTCTAGCTCCCTAATTTCTCATAGGAGGAAACTGAGACCTGGGGAAGAC
>CM053772.1:48986344-49024034 GCA_028658325.1 Potorous gilbertii | reverse complement strand
TCATTATTAAAGAAATAAAAAGCCCTAAGTTCTATGGGGTACTTGATTAAGCAGGATAACATTCCCCAGGGTTCCGGATGGCCAAGGTTTATGTTGTCTGAACAGACCTGAAAATAAAAGGTTAATGGAAAAGTTTTCAACAATTCTGTTAGGACAAACACACACTACAAGGGAAGTATTTTGCTTCATGGAGGGGGTAGAAAGTGAACACTTCATATCAGATATCCTGCTTCTTCCCCTTTCTTAATCAGGTGTCCCCTAGGGAGTGAGTATTATAAATAAAAAGCCTTTGGGGCTGGCAACAGCTGACCAAGAACAGAACTTTGGCTGGGTGTGCTAGGGAGCTCAATTCTAAGGAGCTGGGGGGGTCTGCTGAGGCAGCTTGGTACAGTGAAAACAGCACTGGATTTGGAGAATGGGAATTTGGATTCAAATCTCTCCTTTGCCTCTTATTATCTACTTATCTTGGGCGAGTAATTTGACTTTTCTGGTAGAAGGCAAAGACCACTGGTTCTGGCTCTTTCAAATGATGCTTACTACTTTTGTAACCTGAATCTCCCCCAAACTTCAGTTTCCTCATTGTAAAATGAGAGAGTTGGACTTGGCGACCTCTAAGGTCCCTTTCAGGCATGGAGGTCTGGTTGGCTTCTCCTAGACATGAATCTGGCTAGCTGAGAACTCTGCTCTGCCTGGAGTCAAACGGGTCCTTTTCTGTTGATGAGAAGTGAAAATAGATTAGCTGGAGCTCTTCCCAAGGCAGAAGCCATCTCTCAGAAGCTATACCAGCTCATGGAACCAGTAGCAGTTTCCTTTTGACTGAATCACTGAGGTTTGAGGAGAAAGTATTCCTGAAGGTTCATCATTACCTAACCACAGAGTCAATGGAAGCACTTTGCTTTTGCTGAATCATTGTGATGTGGGAGCCAGAACTTTACGCAATTTCTCTCTCTCTTTTTTTTTAATCACTGGAAGATCTTTAGTAATCACAGACACTCCTCTTATTTCAATAGCTTCAAGAGAGGAATTGTTGACACCTTAGATTAAGCCAGTGGATACAGGCCATATTTTTCCATTCATAAAATCAAAGAGATATGATGTGCTGGAAAAAAAAAACCTCACTATAATTAATGGACTAGAAGTGTGCTTTTTCTAAAAAAAGCAAAAAAATTCTCCTGGCTGTGAAGTCCATGTAACATTATCATCCAAGGTCTTTTGCTATGGGACAAATAGAAAACCTTTAGTTTTTGGTGTTGTTAGATTTTTTTGTTTGTTTGTTTTTGTCAATTCAAGAAACATTTAATAAGTTGCTCGTATGTACTTAGCCGTAGGGATACAAAGATAATTCTGGAGCACCTGGGTTCAAATACCACCTCTATCACTAAGCCTGTGACCTTGGGTAAGTCAATTTCTTCATCTGTCAAATGAGGGTGTTGGAGTAAATGACCTCTGAGATCCCTTCTAACTCTCAATCTATAATACTATGAAAACCTGATGTGCTTCCTTCCCTTTAGAAGATTACACTCTAATGGGAGAGTGAAAGAAACACATTTATCCTATAATTTAGAATGAGATTTCATTCCCCATAGCAACTGGTTCTAAATCTTTTCTCTTTTCTCTTCCCTTATAGCAGATAACATTCATTCAGATGACTGAGACCATTTGATTGGAATTCCCTCAAGTACCTTCTTTGCTCCATACCTAAAATTCACTTAGCACTCCTGATCTATTCACTCTGGTCAGAGAACTCTCTCTTCTCACTAAGGCTAGAACCTCTATCTGCCCTTGATCCCTTCCCCTCTTGCCTGTTGTCCCCAAAACTCATGAGAGTGGTGGTTCTCCCTCTACTGATCCCCACTCTTCTCAAACTGCTGAAGTGATTGGCAAAACCCCAGTGCCTCTTGGTGGCTTTTTTTTTTGTACGTATATTGTATTTACCACTTAACCAGGCAACACACCAGTGTGTACCTCTAGCCTACCTTCCTCCTAATTCAATCCACCCAGGTTTTCCAGGAAGTGTATTTTGTATTACCCACAGCAGCTTACTGAACACTCTTGAATAAATGTCCAGGGACAAGAATGATAGGGCCACACTTTCATACCTTTTTCCATCAAATTGCTCAACATTTCACCCAGTGCCCACTCAGACACCCCAGTTCTGTTGGGAAATGTTATACTTCCCCAGGAATGCTGGTTTTGAATTTGCCACCATGGTTAATCTTTTCCTTAGGTCAAAGATTCCAACATATTGTAAGCACTTGAATAGAATGTCATGACTCTGGCAATGTTTACCAAGATGGAAAGCATAGCAGAAAGAGAACTGGTGTGGTAATTAAGAGGGCTTGAGTTCAAATCTGGCCTCTGACCCTTAATAATTAATTATATTTACCATGAATAAATCACATAATCTTCTTAGGCCTCCATTTCCTCATTTGTAAAATGAAAGTATTTGGACTAGACTGCCCGAAGGTTGCTGCCAACTCTAAATCAATGATTGGATCAAACTGCTTACTTGAGAGGGCTGGGGGGTGAAGCAAAAGGGGAGGAGAGGGAGAGAGGGATAGAATTTGGAAACCAAAACTTAAAAAAAAAAGAATGTTGAACATTACTTTTACATGTAATTGGGGGAAAGATAAAATATTATTTAAAACAATTAACACTTAGACCATTAGACATAATTCCCCAAGTATGTCCATCCTTCCATAACCTTTAAAACCATTTGTCTTTTATCTTAGATATAGTGAAGAAGCAACTTGCTTTCTTCATAGAAAAGTAGATATAAGGTCAGTTTATTGACCTGACCCTGAATCTACATTAGGGTCCCCAGGAGAATATTGGAGCATATTGCGTACCCCTCAGTGAAATTAGACATATTTTGGATACTCTAATAATTCCAACCTAGTCCAAAGGGGAATTACTGGGGAAAATTGATGATCATTGAAAAAGGCATTTCATTATTATTAATGACCAGTTAGAGGGCCAAGGTGAAGCCTTAATCTAAAAGCCATAACTAGAGACGGATGATTTGGGTTTTGCCCCAAGAGGCCAAATTTAGAGACCATTGACAGTATTTGCATTTCTTTAGCAACTAGAAAAAAAAGCAGGCCTAGTTAGCAAGAAAAAATAGAATAAAATCAAATAAGAATCTACCAGATGGAAGACTAGAGTGAGCTTTCCTCATCCCTCTTTACTTCTCCCCGATCCCCGCTTCATGTTACTATTCTGGGGTCTTTGTCTCCTTCTCGGATCCCACCCTAATCCAAACTCCTTTCTGTCCTTAAAGCCTCATTGGAAACTTACTGTCCATGTAAAAATGTCCCTAATTAACACTATATAGACCTGCTTGTTGTACTTCTGCTTTAGCACTGACCATACACTGAATATTATTAAATATTATTATATATAAATATCGTTAATTCAGATTAAGTAGAAGGATTGTCCCCTCTAAAGTGATGAAAAGTGTGAATCATAGCATCTTTTGAGAATCTGATTTTGTGACTTTTGAGCATACACAATAAATGGAATTGTTTACAAAGTAGGATTTGCTGTAACAATAGTTACATTAATAACAATGATAGCTGAAAATTATTTAGCATTTTAAGGTTTGGAAAGATCATGACGTAAGAGCTAGAGAAGCATCCTCCTCTCCATATGCTCTCAGATTCCGTTTTCAGATCCGTTCCTTTGTATGGACTTCCTCCAGGCCTGGAATGCTTTGCCTCCTCACCTCTAAACTCTGCGTTTTACTGTCTTTCTTCAGGACTCAGCTAAAACCCTACCTTCTTTAAGAGATGTTTTCAGGTTTTCCCCATGAACTAGTGCTTTCCCCTCTGAGATTACTTACCATCCATCTGCTCTGCACATGTCTTGTATGTATCTAGTTATTTCTATGTTTCCTTTCCCATTAGAATGTAAACTCTTTGAGGAAAGAGATAATATGTTTGCCTTTCTTTGTGTTCCCAGAGTTAGCTCAGAGTCTGTCGCCAGTCAATGTTTAATAAATCTTTGACTGACTTGGGTTCACGTACTGGCTGTGTTACCCTGGACAAGTCACTTAATTTCTCAATGCCCTCCCCCCAAGTGAGTCTTTAAGATTATAAATTCAGAGGAAGTACTAATCTACATTGGCAGAGTGAGTTTCCTCACTAGCATAATTATCTCATTATTTACTCACCACGAAAACCCTTTGAAGTAGGTGCTAGATGAATGAGGTGATAGCATTTACTTGTATAGATTGGTGTTGTTTAGTAGTTTCCGTCCTTCAGTTGAGTCCAACTCTTCATGATGCCATTTGGTGTTTTCTTGGCAAAGACACAGGAGTAGTTTGCCATTTCCTTCTCCAACTCATTTTACAGATGAGGAAACTGAGGCAAACTGGGTCGAGTGACTTACCCAGGGTTACACAGCTAGTAAATATCTGAGGCCGAATTTGAGCTCAGACAGAGGAATCTGATTCCAGGACTGGCGCTCTATCCACTGAGAAACCTAACTGCTCATCTGTGTGGATATACATGTGACTATATAGTACTGTAGTAGAAGGAAGTACTTTGAGAGGTTGTCCCTCCTCTCTGGTCATCTCCTGTTAAAGACTAGGTGGCCATTTGTTGGATGGCTTATAGACCAGAGTCTTGTCCACATATAGACTGAACTTAATGATCTTTGAGGTTGCTTTCAACTCTGTCATTCTGTGCTTGCTCCTTCATTCCTCTCCAGGCTCCACTCTAAATTAATCAGACTTCCTTCTCTTACCTTATCCAACAGCCTTGTCACCTGGAAGATGTTTCTTGTCCTGTAATCTTGTCACTCTGGAAGATGCTTTTGTGCCCCCAACCCCTTTCTCAACCTGGTGAGCTCTTCAATGTTAAGGAAGGGCCCAAGTCACCCATATTCACTTCTCCATCCCCCAATCTTCATTTTCACCCTGCTCCCTCCAAGGTAACTCTTCCCTCACCCACCTTTCTTTTATGTGCTGTCATCCCGTTATTAGAATATAAGCTCCTTGAGAGCAGAGACTATTTCTCTGTTCATATCACCAGAATTTAGCACTATGCCTGACATATAGTAGGTACCTAATAAATA
This sequence comes from Potorous gilbertii, assembly GCA_028658325.1. Taxonomy (NCBI): domain Eukaryota; kingdom Metazoa; phylum Chordata; class Mammalia; order Diprotodontia; family Potoroidae; genus Potorous; species Potorous gilbertii. The sequence continues at coordinate 49,018,958 of CM053772.1, read as the reverse complement.
TTTGTTGACTTTACATAACAATAACTCCATGAGTCAAGCACTATAGGTATCATTATCCCCATTTTACAGATGAGAAAACTGAGGTTTAAAGAGATTGAATAACTTGTTAGTGGTCACAAGGTTAATGTCAGAGGCTTTATTGAGATTCAGGTCTCTCCAGACTCCAAGTACAACTTTAATAAATGGATAAGAATGATTTTATTTTAAAAATACTTTACAATAAACTTAATGCTAAAAATCAACCCAACTAATAAAGCTTACTTCACAACTATTTTTATTTACATAACAACTCAGAGTGTAAGCTTACTTAGCTTTTCAAGTCCCTTTCTCTACATCTCCCTAAGGATTCTTTGTTTGTAATTCACATTTCTGATTATATGGTTCTAGTTAGTATTTCCTCTGTTCTTCTGGTTTGGCTTTCTTTGCTTTGCATTATTTCATAAAGGTCTTTCCAGATTTCTTTATATTCCTCATACTTGTTTGTCTGCATTACATTATAGCATTCCATTACATTACTGTAACACAATTTATTTAACCATTCCCCTATTGCTGGCCATTTAGGTTGCCAACTTTTTGCAATTACAAATAATACTGTTACGAAAATCATTTAATAGCACCCTTAAAAAAATACTTCCAGTGTATATTCCCAACAATGGAATTATTGAGCTAAAGGGTAAGATTATTTTTGCAATTCTTACTGCCAAATTGTTGTCCAGAACATTCTACATGTTTGCCGTTCCACCAACAATCAGTGAGTTTACCTGTTTTTCCACAGTCCTACCGGCCTTGAATTTTCTTGGTTTTTGCTAGTTTTTACCAGTTTGATGGTTATGAACTGGTACTTCAAAGATATTTTAATTTACATCTCTTTCTTAGTAGGATTGATCATTTATTCATGGTATTATTAAAATGTATTATTAAAATTATTAAGTAATTGCCTGGTCAGATAAGAATGTTCTTAAAATGATTAGAGCACTCACTGAAGATTAAGTAAATTTCCTAAGGTCTCCATAATCTGTCCCTAGGGTCAGATACTTGATTAGGGCCCATTCCTCATCTAACTCCAAGACCAACTTTAATAAATAGATAAGAATGAGAAATATTTCTGAAGTGTTTAAGTATTAAGTGTTTAATTTAGGTGTTAATTTCTTTCAAGTGCTTCATATTTTGCTTTGATTTATTAAGTTGGAGGGTAGTGGACTGAGGGGACTAGATCTATGGTTTCATAGGTACAGGGAACACCAAGTAAAGAATCTTCTTTTACTAAGGAACATTGGCTCTGCAATCTATAGTCTTAAAGGATGGATTTATTCAAAGGTTAATTGACTCGCTATGGGTAATGCTCCCAACATATGTCAGAAGTGAGACTTGAACCCATTATCTTTTGGACTCTATAGTGATTTCTCAGAGTGGCCAGGCTACGTCTCCAATATATTCTATTAAGTAGTTTTAATAGTTCCATAATTTACCTAGAGAATTCTTTCTTGTGTAACAGTGACCACCCTGGCCCCCACCCCCAAAGACCAAATACATTACATTTCTCCTCCTCTATCAAGGATTAGTTAGCCCTAAGGGGATTGAGAACCCCTTGAAGGCCAGATTTGTCACATGTCTCCTCTTCCACCAGGATTCTAGGGTGTCTAGGCCCTCCAGTCCCCGCTGAAGATGTTCTCTGTGTGTGTATGTCAGGGGTAGGTACTCCCACTTGTGTTAGCTACAAGCAGTCAGATTACATTTTACATAGAAATATATAGCGCTAAAGATTTCATCACAATACACAGACCTACTCCCCTAGCATATGAGTGGCATAAATCCTCACCCTACTTCATACCATCTGAGTCTCTGAGGATGAGAAGTCAACAAACATGTATGAAGTATTAAGTTCCAGGCGCTGTGCTAAGGACTAGGTTTTTAGCTTAGCTCCATTCCTATAGAGCAAAGAAAGTCTCAGTTCCAAGTCCAAAATCCCTTTCAGACTCTAGTACCAGGCACTCTAGCTTTTCAAGGTATCCATGGCAAGCTGACTGGCTACACCTCTCTGCCCCAAATCTTGGCCCCAGAGTCTCCATGGCTGAAACTCCTGGTCCTGGAAGAATCTCCTTTGACTCCTGAGACTGAGGAGGAGAGACAGCACAGAAATGATCTCAGAGCTGGGGTCAAAGAGAAGGAGGAGAAGAAAGAAAGTCCTTCCACTCTTCTCGGGTCAGGTCATGGCATCCATGTTGGGTATCCAAAGAGTCCAATAGAAAGAGAAGGTAGAAAGGAATGTCACTGGAAAAAGACCAAGGAGCTCTGCCAGTTTAAAACATTCAATCAGATGTTTAAGGGAGGCTACTCCCACCCACAAGGCAGGGGATGCCTTCATCTTAAGCAATCCGATCATACTCCAAAGGTCCCTCAAAGGTGCCTCCATCTTAGGAGAACTGAGCATTTCCAGAGAAGCCTGGTTTATACTTGGTAATCCATACAAAGATAATCTTCAGCATAACTTCCTTATAAACAATGACAAATCCTGAGTTATTAGCATCTAAATTGATAAGGTTTTCAAATATTTTTCTAAATTTTTTAAAAAATAGAATTTGTTATCCTATTTTCGTAGTTGGGTTGGACAGATTCTCTGTAGGCAATTTATTTTTTTAAAATAATATTTTATTTTTTCCCAGTTATATGTAAAAATAATTTTTACCATTCATTTAAAAAATTTTGAGTTCCAAATTCTCTCCCTCCTTCCCTCCCCTACTCCCTCCCTGAGACAGCAGGCAACTTGATATAGGTTATACATATGCAATCATGCAAATCATATTTCCATATTAGTCATGTTGTGAAAGAAAACATAGACCAAAAAAAAACCCATGAAAAAAATAAAATGAAAAATAATATGCTTCATCCTGCATTCAGATTCCATCACTTCTTTCTCTGAATGTGGATAGAATTTTTCATTATAAGTCCTTCGGAATTGCTGAGAATTGCTAAATCATTCACAGTTGATCATCATACAATATTGTTGTTAGTGTGTACAATATTCTCCTGGCTCTGGTCATTTTACTGAACTTCAGTTCATGTAAGTCTTCCCAGGTTTTTCTGAGAACATTCCCACTCGTCATTTTTTATAGCACAATAGTATTCCATTACAATTATATACCACAACTTGTTTAGCCATTCCCCAATTCATGGGCATCCCCTCAATTTCCAATTCTTTGTCATCTTTATGGGCAATTTCTGGAAAGAAACATGAACAAGAATTGCAAATGGTAAGAAGTGAAGGTGTTACATGAGATCCATGATGGTGAAAGGAACGCCCACAGTGGGTGAAATTCCAGCAGATCTGAATTGTTTTGCAAAGAAACCATCTCCCCAGCTAGATTAGTCAGTTCTCAAAAGGCAAAGGCTGATCTTCCTAGAACAATTTTGTACTGAATAGGCACTCAAGAGTGTTGAGGGATGGCAGAAGGCTGGAAAGTTGAGAGTGATTGGAGGTGGTAGAATTTAACCTATAGAACATTAGAGCTGGAAGAGACTCTAGCGATCCTAGAAAAGTTATATGAACTTCTAGGGGTCACACAAGCAATATTAATTCACAGAGTACCTGAAATCCATTCATCTTAACCTGGGTGTGTAGGCCCCAGGTGAAGAACCCTTGATCTAAAGTAAGAGTAATATACAGTAGCCCCCAAATGATGATCTATTAGGACAGGACCCACCATGCCCTCTGCCTGTGATCCAAATAACAAGATATTCATCTGGTGCTGAATGAACAGCAGAAATAGCCAGGCCCAACAGCAATAACCAATAGCTTCTGTGAGCTGAGTAATCAGAGGGGGCATCTTGAGTTCTTTGTTGATCACCCTGCAAAGCTGATCATGAGTAGCATTCCGATGAACTTGGTCCTATGGTGTAGGAGAAGGAAGTGTGGGTTTGGAGTCCAAGGGTCTGAGTTTAGGGTCCGATTTGCCACTTACAGTCCTGTTTGGCCTTTGGGGAAAGAGACCAAACTTCTACAGGCCTCAGTTTTGTCATCAGTAAAATAAGAATATAAATATCCATAATTAGCTGTTGTGAAGATTCAGTGAAATCAAATGAAGAAAGTATTTTGTAAAGAAAGGACTAGTCAGTCAATAAGCATTTAGTGAGGGCCCAGTAGCTGCCAGTACAATGCACTGGAGATACAAAGGGGTTCTTGTCCTCAAGAAACTTACCTTTAATTGTGATATATATGTATATATATATACATACACATATTTGTATATATACATATATGTACATATACACACATCATATATTTGTGCATGCATGTGTAAATTATAATCAATGTAAGCTATTTTGTAAATCAAAAAGTGCTATAAATTTAAACTTTTATGACTATACACAATTGGTCAAAAGCAGACCTTTGCAATCTGCAGCTGAATGTATCTGGTGCATCTAGAGGGAAGGGCGCTTAGATTCCAAGAGTTAACCAGGTGTTTTCTCAGAAAAAAGCATAGCTTCCTTCTGTGCTCCCTGGAGCACATGCTCCCAGTTGGCATCTTGCTGGCATTTTATCCACAGGCTTAATACACGCCTACCAAAATCCAGTTTGGGTTTTTATCTTCTTGCTTCCAGCATCCACACCCTTGCTCACATATAAAATGTATGTTTTGTGTGTGTGTGTGTATGTGTGTGGGGGGGGGGGAGAGAGAGAGAGAGAGAGAGAGAGAGAGAGAGAGAGAGAGAGAGAGAGCGTGCAAATGAGGAGAAAGAAGAAAACATAAGGCTTAATTTAATAATATATGTTTTCAAATGAATCACTTTCCATTCACATTAAGGAATACCATTGTGGCTCCTTTTCCACCCTCACGCCCTGAAGCCTTTTGGGAAATATTTGTCGGCTTTGTTCCAAGGCAATGATGCATAACTCAAGGGTGGGAAAAGGTGCCTTGGCTAGCACTTGCTACTGATTATACACCCCCAACCACCTGGGCACCAGAGAGGTCGCTGATAAGCAAAGCACTCATGGGAAGGTGAGCTTTACTGATGGCTTTTTCAATTCAACTTGATAAGTATTTATAAGCCCTATACAGTAGGCAGAAGAGTCTGCCATGCCATGCTTGATGAACTAGCAGAAGATGCTATGATAATAAGACAATTAATATCTCACTCATCTCCAAGCCTTTGTTCACACCATCCTCAGTTCTTAGAAATGGATTGTCTGTCTTTCTCCCACACAATCCCTCCCCCCAAACCACAATCATTTCCATTTGGTGAAATTCTTCCTTTCCTTCAAGGGTCAGTCTAGCTGCCATCTTGGGCACATAAAACTTTCCCTGATTTTCCCAGTTGTATCCTCACCCTCCTTAAAGCTTTCATAGTACTTTGTCTGGACATAGATATTAGAATCATGGGCACATTGAAAGGGGGCAGAGAGGGAGAGGGAGAGAGAGAGACAGAGGTGGAGAGAGACAAAGAGAGATAGAGAAAGAAAGATGAAGAGAGATTCAGAGGGGGGAGATACAGAAGGAAAGACAGAGAGAGACAGACAGAGACAGAGAGAGATAGAGAGAGGTAGAGATAGAAACAGAGATGGAGAGAGATACATAGAAAGAGAGGGAGATACAGAGGGAAAGACACCTACACACACACAGAAGTGGAGACAGAGAAAGAGAGAGAGACAAAGAGGTAAAGAGAGACAGAGAGACAAAAGGAGAGATGGAGAGATATAGAGGAAAACAGAGGGAAAGACAGAGAGACAGAGAGAGGTGGAGACAGAGACAGAAAGAGAGATGGAGAGAGATACAGAAAGGGGGAGATATATAGGAAAAGAGAGAGAGAGAGAGAGAGAGAGAGAAAGTTATTAAAATTACTTGGATCCTGAAGAGTGTTCACTCCTTGAGGACAGCAACCTTTGTCTTTTTATATTTTTATCTTCTCAGTACCTGGGGTTTAGGGCTCTATTCCTGTAACACTTATTAGCTCTGTGACTCTATGCAAGTCACTTAAACCTATCTCAACTTCAGTTTCCTCATCTGTAAAAAAGGAGTTAACTATAGCACCTATTTCACAAGGTTGTAGTGAAGGGAAAATGAAATAATATAGATAGATAGATAAAAAGCATTTTTCAATCAATCAATAAGTAATTAAGTGTTTTGTGGTTGAGTTTCAATATTGTTCAGTTGTGACCCCATTTTGGGGGTCTTGGCAAAAATGCTGGAGTTTTTGCCATTTCCTTCTCCCGCTCATTTAACAGATGAGGAAACTGAAGTAAATCGAGTAAGTGACTTGCCTGGAGTCACACAGCTGGGAAGTGTCTGAAGCCAGATTTGAACTCAGGAAGCTGAGTCTTTCTGAAACCTGTGCCATATGGTGCCACCTAGCTGACCCTCTCCATGGATATAGATCAACAACTCACCTTTAATTTTGAATTTTAAAGATTTGTCTGGGTCACTGAGAAGTTAAATGATTTGCTGCTGCTTCTCCACAGATAGTATGCATCTTAGTATGTGCAGGTCTTCCTGCACAGTATGGTACCCTGAAGCCAGGTGGCACAGTAGCTAGAGCACTGGGCTTAGAGTCAGGAAGCCCTGAGTTCAGATGCCTGCTTGGACACTTCCTAGTTATGTGACCCTGGGTAAGTCACTTACCGTCTATTTGCTTATCTATAAAATGGGGATGATAACAGTATCTGTCTATGAAGGGTGCTGTGAGGGTCAAATGAGGTAATATTTCTAAAGTAGTACCTGGTATATAGTAGGTGTTTAATAAATGCTTATTCCATTCAAAGAATAATAATTATATGCCTATGAAGGTCATATTTTTTATTCTGACCATAGAGGGGGTTTCCTTATTTATAAGTCTGAGTCGAACCCTGTGCCCTCAAGAGTCCTGACCCACGGATTGAGAACCGTTGTGTTTGACGCTGAAGGACTAAGAAGACTTCTCTGTGTGTGTGCCCTGTGTGCACTTGTGTGATGAAATGATAAATGAGGCATATTGTTCACACGCTATTAGTCTTTTTTATAACTTGTCATTACCGCTGCTGTCAGTTGGGGTTAATGTTTTAATTAAAATTATATTTCAAGGAGCTGGTTGCCTTGGGGCTCCAAGCTGATTTAAAGGATACTTCACCAGGCTAGAAGATGCCAATCCTATTTCCATGGTGCTCTCCATAGTGCTTCTTCTGCCTTCTTTGACTGCCGGGGATGGGATCCATTCCAGAGGCAGCCTTTCTCCTTCCCATCCCCAATTCACCTTGAATTTCCACTGATGAACATCATATACATATCCTCAAAAATCTTCTGCAGGATCAGGACCTAGACACTTGGATTGGATTTTTAGTTGTTCATTCTGTTTTTGTAATTATTTCAAAAATAAGACCTGTGAATCCATTACTGAAGGGAGCTCCTAGAGAGGAACTCCTTTTGCCAGGGCAGGTTGGCGCTTTCTTTGCTTTGCCGTGTACGGTCTCAGAGAGTTGGCTGGGTCACTGAGAAGTTAAGGAATTTACCCATTGTATGTTTCAGAGTTGGATCTTAAGCCCAGGTCTTTCTAACACCATGGTTAGCTCTCTGGAGGTCTGCTCCTTGGCCCATTAGTGTTCACCATGAAGAAAGTGGAAAAGCCAAGACCTCCATAAACATGCCTGACTCTTTAAATACTAGCATCAGAGGCTCATTGGCTGAAGTGCTGATTTCAGATGTCTTTCCAAAGGGAGATTTGAAATGTTAACACACTGCTCCTGAAAGTTTTCATTTCTCCATTCATTCAACAAATATTTAGAAGTAGGTAAGTAAGAAAGTCAATGTTTTCTACTAAAATGAGTTCTAGCTTCATACTGGCTGGGTTACACTGGGCAAGTTTCTCAACCTTTCAGCCCTTCCAGGTAATTGATTAAGACTCTAAGTAGATGATTGCTTGAGTAAGAGGGAGGTACAGAGGAAATTGTCAGTCCAGACCAAAAAAAGATTTAGATGGTTATACATCAAGGTTATACTTTATCAAGTGATTTTCAGCAATAAATCATTGTATGCTAATAATTAAATAGCACAACATCTGGACTTAAAAGGATTACTTTCAATAAAGAAGTAGTAGGAAGGAATGAGTCCTACAAAGGCAGAAAACTTATCCAAGTTCATATTGTTAGTTGCAGAGCCAAGACAAGAATTGACACTTCAATCCCCAAAATACTTGTTTATTACAGGAGAACTTAGAAACAATAAAGGATTATTTAGTGGAACTTTGGGTTCATCTACATTGCCCTAACAAGTCCTAGTATATTGCCCCTAGAAAGAAGCATGGAAGGAGAACACTGGCTCTCTATACTTTGCTAGCACCAGTAACCCAAAGATGTGTTCCACTCTTGTGAGAATGTAACTACCCAGTCACCGAGGACAGTGGTCCCGTTCTACACATTCATTTTAGGACCTTAGGCCTAAAATAACCTAGAATTCACTGCTCTTCCACAGCCACTCCAGGTATGTTACCTGGTCAGGTCCACCATGTTGATCCCTGTAAAAGCTTCTCCGAGTTCAACAACTGCCTCCAAATCTGGCTGATCTAGAGCTCATCCTTCTGTCCAAGAATGCTTTTTAATGATTCTTTTCCAACAGCCATCCATGGCCAACTTAGATTTCACAGGATCCAGAGCTGCCAGGGACCTTAGAGGTCATTCATGATTATGAAGAGGTCAGCCTTACCAGCAAAGATGAAATGCCTCTCCCTCTGGGAGCTTGCTTTGTACTGAATTCTAAGGAATGAGTCATTATCAAGAGTGACAAAAGCAACATTTGCCTAGGATGACTTTGAAAAGTATTTAGACATTAACCTAGTGGTAGTGGTATCAGCATAACCCATGATTTTCCAGGGAAAGATGAAGTCTTGGCCATAATCAGGCATCAACCTCCTCCCTCTCCAATTTTAGATCATTTATTTATCTTCCCCAAACATTACATACTCTCCAGTCCAACTGCCCCACCCCCCATGCCAATAGCCCCTGCTTTTCTTTTGGCCTGAAGCATATATTTGCCTCTTCCCTGTTGAGTTCCAACCCATCATTCAAAGCCCAATTAAAATGCCACCTTCTCTATGAAACTGTCCTTAATTACCCCAGTTGATGATGACAATTTCCTTCAGGTCATTTTGTTATGTGACTCAATAATGCACATATCTCTTGTGTCTTACTGGTTGACGAGACTCTAAACTCCATGAAAGTGAGGAGATGCCACCTCCGTGGAAGCATTTCCTAAGCTGACAAATTGTTGATGTCCTCCTCCTCCTCCTCAAATTAGCTAAATCTTATAGCTGTCTAAATATTATATTCCATTCCCTATGCCAAGTGGAATGTTTACTCCTTGAGCATAGGGAGCAACAGATAGCATAGAGCAATGGTTAAGGCACTGGACTTAGAGTTAGGAAAGTCCAGGTTCAAAGCCTGACTCAGATATAGCTGTTATTCTGAGTAAGTCACTGGACCTCAATTCCCTTATTTGTAAAATGAGCAGGTTGGATTTGATGATGTCTAAGCTCCATTCCTAGCTAAGTGGCACAGTGGATAGAGTGCCAGAACTGAAGTCAGGAAGACTCATCATTTTGATTGATAAATGTTTTTTGAATGAATGTTGAATGAAAGAGGGAGCAGCATTGTTTAGGGAACAAATTCAGCTATTGAATATTCCTGCATTATAAGAATTTCCATAGCAATATAGGTCCACCAGATCCTACTTAATGTTGGCTGTTCAGATTGGGGAAGATCTTTGTAAATCTCATTCCTTCCCCCTGCATAAATGTCCCTCTCTCAGTGGATGATGAAGAAGACAAGGACCTCAAGTAGCTTTTTAATGGCTCCAGTTAGCTAAGTCCTTTGCTGTGTTGATCTTCCTCCCTTAAAAATAATTTTATTGGGTTAACTCAAAGCCTAGAAATACTTAGAATGTAAGTTTCTTGAGGGTAGAAACCATTCCTTTTTCTTTATATCTCTAGTACCTGTGAAGGGGACATCCAATGAGAAAAAATTTTCTTCCAATACAACTCAGCATGAGCTCAGCAATTTAGAGAATTGCTTGGCACACAGTAGGTGCTTATTTATTTATAAATACACACACATATACATATATATCAACTTGATCTGACTTTATATATGTATATATGTATGTTTACATACATACATGTATATGTATTTATATATAAATATAGGTATAGATAGATATATACATATTCTAGCTCTAACTCTATATAACTTCCCCAAAGGCACTGGGGATGGCACCCTCTGAATTTAGTTGGCAACTAAGCAGAAGGGAGACAATCACTTTTTCCTTGGACTTAGTTTCACTCTGTTCCTTTTTCCCTTCCACTTGTTTGCATGAGAGAGTAGAAAAGTTTTAGAATTGAGAAAATCATGCCTGGGTATTATTAAGGATTTTGCTTTTTAAAAGCATAACAAGAAAAGTCTTGGGAACTTAAACTAGAAAGGTCATGGAAGACCTACTCTTCCTCTGAGGAAAAGGGAGCAAGTGCCCTAGTTAAAGTCTCCACCTGAAGCCAGAAGCAGAAGTGTTCCAAAGTACCTACTAGAAGGTACCCACCTGAAGCCAGAAGCGACCATGGGACCAGTGGTGCAATGCTGAGATACCTTCCGGAGACAGTGTGGAGAACTTGCCCAACAGGAACAATGTGATGACATCACCAGATCAACAAACCCGTGACATCAAAGTTGTGAATTACCCTAGGCATGGGTCTCTACTGTGTTCCCTTTATTTGTACCATTCCATGAATGTGGGCACTCAAGACTTGCATGCTGCCTATATGTGTCCTCTACTTCCACTGATGGCGTGTGCATTTGTAGGACAGTGTGTTCCAGCTGCATAGGGGAAATGCTTTATTGCTGTGTTTCTTATCATGTTTATCCATGCATTGCCTTTACTTTTAAAAAAATGTGCTCTCTGGCTGACTAGAAAATGTAAGCACAATGATGGGGGCTCATGATTTTTGGTTCTGAGTAGATATGGACCCACAGTGTACTCTGATCTTTGTGCCCTTGTCTGTGGACCTCTTTACAAGTCAAATAGAGATGAGGGGGTACATTGTGTTGTAATAACCAGAAAGCTCATGCCTCTGGTGCTCACTCTCAGGTCCCCGGACAGGTTTGTGGGCCTTCAGCATCACTCCCCGAGAATTGAAGTGGAACCTGAACTGACCACTTTAATTCCATAACCTCTCAAGGGGTTTCTCCAGGCCATGTTGGTCCCCAAAACTCCCTTGCTAAAAACCAGTTGATTTCAGGGAAGTACTGGGGATACAAAGAAAAGCACAGTCTTTGCCCTCAAGCCCTCAGTCTAACAAAGGTAGTCAGAAATTATAGGAGGCAGAGGTGAAGAGGGAAAGTATTCCAAACATGGGGATAGTCAATGCAAAGGCAGGAAGAGAGGAGATGAATTATCCTATTCATGAATCAGACAGAGTAGCTGCAATACAAAGCTTGTGTAAGAAGTGCAAGAAGACTAGAAAGGTAGAAAAGGGTCAGGTTCAAAGTAATGCAGTCTAGCATCTCATCTAGGAATTCTGGATCAGGGCCTAGGATACTGGGAAAGAAGGGATAGAACTGACCCACCTCCCAGAACAATTGGATATTTTCAAGGACAGCTCCTGCTAGTAACTTGAATGCTTGAGAGATACCATAAAGACTCTAACACCTCAGGGGATCAGAGAGTCTGTAGGCAATCAGGCCTTAGACATTTACTAGCTGTGTGTCCCTGGGCAAGTCACTTAAACCTGCTTGCCTCAGTTTCCTCATCCATAAAATGAACTGGAAAACGAAATGGCAAACCATTCCAGTATCTTTGCTAAGAAAACCCCAAATGGGGTCAAGAAGAGTTGGACACTACCCAACAACAAAAAGGCAACCAAGCCTGGAAGGGTGACTCTGCAACCACTCCATGATGTCAATGTCCCCCTGTCTCATTTCCTTAGTGTAAGAGACAGGCTCCAATGAGGGGAAATGTGAGGTATAAGGAGAAAAGAAATCTAGAGAGATAGCATAGTACAGTGGAAAAATAATTGGATTTGGGGGAAAAGGGTTCAAATGCAGCCTCTGTCACTCACTACCTGTGTGACTTTGAACAAGTCTCTTAACCTCTATGGGCCTCAGTTTCCTTCTTTGTAAAATAAGGGTATTGGATAAGATGTTCTCTAAGGTGTCTTCCAGACCTAAATCTCTGTTCCTATGATCTCTTCAATTTCATCTGAAATTACAGACTTAGAAAATGGATAAGCATTACCCTGACATTAACACCCAAGCAAGCAAGCATTGGGGCCCATCCTGGAAAGTGATATGGCTGTGCTGCGTGGGAGGTAGATCAATCAAACAGAAAATAATTATATCACTTTTTCCATGGGTTACAACAAACAACATTCGGAACTTGGGGAGACTGTAGGAGGGAAAGTCACTTTCAAGGGTAAAACTGAACTTCAGATCAAACAACTAGATCCGGGAGTCAGAGTCATAAAAGCCTAGTGTTGGGGGAGGCCCTCAGGGTCATTCAGTCCTACCTTCTGTCTGATCTATGAAACCCCCACCCATCACCTATCTCTAAGCTGCATATTAGAAGAGGAGAAACCCTAAACATGGAGAGGTTCAAGGGCTTTCTCTGTATCACTCTAAGGCAGTGGGAGTTTCATTTTCAAAGAACTAATGTATCAGTCTACGTGAGCATTTCCCCTTCATAGTCTCCTTAGGAGGCTATGAATTCTATGAATCTAGTTTGTCAAGGAAGCTGTTTTGAAGGGGACAATATTCATTTGAATGTACAAGTTCTGGTGTATTTGGTAAAAAAAAAATAAAGAGTCACTGTATTTTATAGTTGGTCTTACCCTATGGTTCATCAGCTCCTGGTGAGGAAACTCCCTTTATCAATGCAGGAACAGCTCTGCATTTTGGAGGAGTCAGGTGCACCAAAAAGTTAATTAACTTACCTAGGCATGCCCTTGTATATGCCAAAAGCAAGGCAAACATAAAGTTATCCTGATTCCAAATATGGCTCTTCTGCCAGTTAACCTCTCCCTGTCCTCCTACCATGTATATTTGAGTTATAACTCATATATTTCCTCCCTTTGACATTGATGATAAAATTGTGTGTGTGTGTGTGTGTGTGTGTGTGTCTGCTGAGCACATACATGTATATTTATTGCTAGGATGGATCATTGCTGAAAAACAGTCTGGAGACAGGTGTTGGGATTTTCTTTCCTGACCATCACAGAGGATCTTTTCTTGAGATTTTACTTAATTTGAGGTGACAAATAATTATATAGAGAAAGTTCTTTTCTCAGTTGCATAATTAACAATTAACAGCCATAGCCTCAGGAAAAGGTGCTAGGTGGTTTGAAAACTCTCCCTGTAGACCTAGACACAGGAGACAGAGAAAGAGATCACCCTAAGGGAAGTCTAGCAGTAAGAAAATGAGGGATGTGGCTTTGGATCTGATGCTGCTGTTACGTATAGGAGCTGGACCCAAGTTCAGTCCAGTTCCCCTTGAATCCTACACATATTTCCTCCATCCTCTTCCTTTCCTCTCCTTCTCTGCCCCTCCCATCAAATTCTTATATGATCCCATTCACAGCAGTGTATGTATATATTTATGTGTGTATACACATATGTACATGTGTCTGTATGTTATATGTAATGGAAAGGGCACTGGAAAGATAGTGAAATGGGTATAGGAGACCTGGGTTCTAGAATAGACTTTGTATTGAAAGAGCTATACACCGCTGGTTAGTCATTTCACCTTTGGGAGGCCTGAATCTCCATCTGAGAAATGAGATGACTGAGCTAGATAATGTCACTTCTCCTTCAAGTACTCCCTGAATCTGTGAAATTTGTGTTTATAGCATTCTTCCAGTCAAGAAGCCTCTTACTTATCCTTTCTGCCTATCAAGGGAATAGGAAATGCTCCTTCAGGTCAGAGACTATTCCTTTTTTTGCCTTTGAACAGTCCCAGTCTGCAGGGAGGGCAGTGACTTTCTTAAACATAGTGTGTGTATTTGTCCTTTGTTGCCAAAGAAGACCTTGCCATCAGAAAAATAATGACATGACTTGCCCTTGACTTTGTTTTGAGTGAGGAAGGGCTGTGCCAGTCACCAGCCTCACTTCTCCTCCAGAGCCAACTGTGATCAGATATTCCTCAGGATGACTAGCGATGGTCCAGGATGAGGCAATTGGGGTTAAGTGACTTGCCCAAGGTCACACAGCTAGTGAGTGTCAAGTGTCTGAGGTGACATTTGAACTCAGGTCCTCCTGACTCCTGCACTGGTGCTCTATCCACTGCACCACCTAGCTGCTCTCTTGAACATAGTAGGCACATATTAAATGATCATTGGATTGGGTACAAATCCTGGCCAATCTTTAAAGCCTCCTTTGCATCTCATCTTCTTGGTGATAGAATTTCTTCTGCTGTTAAATTTGAGCCATTCATTTGGTGTTCAGCAATACCATCTTGAATTCATGTCAAGAATGATGGGATTCAACATTCCAACACCTTCACTTTAGAGCCTAAGAAACTGAGGCCCAGAGAGAGCAAATGATTTCTTCAAGGTATTAATGAAAATAACAATATAATTACTATTACCTGTTTCTTCTATAGTACCCTGCTCACAGTGAAAACTTAGTAAATGTTTGTTGGCTGATGGGTCTTTCCTTGACGGAATGGAATTGGACCGATACCACTCCTATACATTTCTGCTACATTGGCAATGACTTTATATATAAATGGTGTCTTTGCATGTATGTATTTAAATACATGCCCTTTTGCAAATGTGTATCTACCTGGTTCTTGCCAGAATATCTTTTTTTTTTTAGCTCAATACCTTCAAGGTTTGAGAAAAAAAAACTTTCTTCTTCTTTCTTTCTGAAACTTTCACTTTCCTTAATTCTCAGTTTTTTCTTCACCCCAGAGCCACCATTTCTCTCTCTCTCTCTCTCCTGTTTATTCATTCATTCCCCCCATTTTTTGTTTAGAAGTGAGTGAGGTCACAGAGTCATGGAATCCCTAGCTCTTATGTGTCTGGTGCATAGTAGGTGCTTAAAAAGTTCTGGTTGATTGAATCATAGACTATCAGTATTGGAAGGGAGACTAAAAATTATCTATTCCATTTCTTTCATTTTACAAATGGAGAAACTGAGTTTCAAGGAGATCGATTGATGGTGCCAGGAACAGAACCCAGATTTTCTACCTCCCAGTCTTTCCTTTCTCACCTTAATAGTAAAGACCATCCCTTGGGCTCCTTTTAGTGGAGCTACTAGCCAGATTCATAACACAGCCCTTAGCCTATAATAAATGTCTGAAAAATGCATCTTAATTCATCAATTGCTGAGAATCCAGTATGGTATAACTGTACTGAGCACAGGGTATCCTTTGCCCTCTCCCTGGTGCCATCTTCATTTGCTGCTGGGATCAGTCCCCTTCTGTTACTTAGCTAGACCTTTGCTATCTTCTTGGTTTCTAATACAGCTTCTTGCACAAGGTAGGCACAAATATAGTACCTGATCATAAGAGGAGTTGTTTTTACTTAGTGCTGGAGTGAGGTTTAAACACAAACAGTTGGGGTAGGGATGGAGCATTTTAGATAGTAGAGACAGGGAGCTGGTTGTGATGAGAAAGGGAAGGTAGGGAATCTCAATAAGGTAGAGTGATGGGGTAGTAGCTGTGGCATCTCATGATTAATTGGGCAAGGCTTTACAATCGACAGATCTCTCATCATCAACCTGGGGTGGAGTCTGGTTTTCACTCATGTTAGCACAACCCTTGGTTGATGGTAGGTGGTTGAAAAAATACATATTAATCAATTGTTGATTATCTAGCCCCCACAACCATCTCCAATCTGAAACAGTTCTATCTGGGGTCTTGGGTAGTCTTCACCTGGAAAGAAGTGCTTTTTTTTACTCTAAGGACTTCTCTGGACTGAATACCCAGTCCTAAATCCTCTTTTAGCTGCTAGATGGAATTATAGTAACCTGTGTGATGGAATATTAAGCTGGAGTGTGTAGTGTGGGGTTGTCCCTCCCTCCCTTCTCTTCTTTCCCTTCTGTCACTCCGGCTAACAGTTTAGGCCTGACTCATTTTTCAAATAAACTACCGTGGTTTTCTGGTCTGACATCATATGTGGCAGAATGAGTAATTCTCTAAGAACCAATTGGGGATGATTGGAATAAGATGCATCAAGTCTGTTACTCATGGCTGGGGGCATGGGGTCAAAGCTGAGGATGTTCCCTTCTCCATCCTTTTATCCTGGAGGCTGATCTTTGGGAGGTATTCTAGGGAGATGTCTTCCATTGTCTTGTACAGTTCTACAGAATATAAGATTCCTGAACAGAGGGACTATTTTCACTTTTTATTCGCAGTTATGAGTTCTACCCTCTCCCCGCTCCCATGTTCTCCTGGGTTTCTTCTCCTCTAGAGCTCCGTGGGGTCCTTCTAGCATCACACAGTGCCTGACGTGTTAATCCCTTAATAAATACTTGTAAGTTTGCTTGTTTATTGAATGAATGAAGCAATGAATTGTAGGCTGGTTGACTTCCATTGAACTGTTTTTATATGGATAAATCTCATCTCCTCTCATAGCTAGTACAGAAACTCCTTGAGGGTAGGGACCCTAACATTAATATTTCTTTCCAGCCTTCACAGCACTTCACTTGGAACGGACACTTGTAGGGGCTCAGGATACACTTGTTCAATGAATGAATGTTTATTTAATAAAATCACAGAATTTTAGAACTGGGAAAAAGCTTATCAGCAAATCTAACCTTGTCATTTACAGATGAAGAAACAGGCCCAGAAAATCTGACAGCCATGGGCTATAAAATTATAGATTCAGAGCTGGGAGGGATCTTAGAGGTCACCTAGTCCTATGATCTCATTCTACAGTTGAGGAAAAAGAGGCCCAAAGAGGTCAGATGAGTTGTCCAAGGTCACAACAGATGTGTCAGGCTCTTTTCAGGTAGGTAGCCAGAGGTAAGGACTAGAACCCACATCTTCCATCCCTCAATCCAGGGCTTGCTCTACTCAACCACATGTCCAAAGTCATAGTTGCTTTCATGAGCCCAAAACTCATTTCGTTATAAATCATAGATGAGTGGATGTTTGTTAATTCTTTTTTCCTCTTTTCTGACCTCTACAACTTTGCCTTTGTTTTCTTGTTTTACCTCTTAAAAAAAAAGAAGTGGGATCCCAGGAAGAAGATGTCATAAGTCTAAGGTTAATCCCCTGCCTCAGTCTCCAGATTGAGTGCCTCCATCACCTAGTTCAGTGCACTATTACTGACCATCCTGGGGCTCAGTAGAGAGCTTGGCTGAGAGAACTCAGTGATCTTCCCTGAGTCTGAATCTCCATCAGGGTTCATTGATGTGCCATCTGCCCTCTTCTCACCACTATGTTCTCATGGTTTTCTTCCCTTCTTGAGCTCTATGGGGCCATCCCTGCTCCTTTCCCAGTTAGAATGGGGTTGGGAAGCACTTAGAGCTGGAGGTCATCCATCTCAGCCTCCTCATCTTACAGATGAAGGAGCTGAATTCTGGGGTGAGGTGTTAATGGACTTATCCAAGGTCAGATGTTCCTATGTGATAGTTTTTCCTTCAATGTGTAAGGCTGGTCCTATACCAGGTGAGTGTCACCAAGAACTGAAATAGATGACTTTTCTTTAGCACAGAACATGATTTCATGATACCCTGAGTCCAAGGGCCAGAGTATTCTTTCTCTCTCTTTTTTTCTCTCTCATCTCTCTCTCTCCTCATCTCTCTCACTCTCTCTGTATCTTTATCTCTAGTCTCTCTCTCCTCTGTCTCATGCTTTATTCTCTGTCTTTATCTCTTTATTTTCTCTCTCTCCTCTCTCTGTCTTTCTCTATCTCTCTTTACTCTTTCTCCTCTCTGTGTCTTTCTCTCTCTTTATTCTGTCTCTCCTCTTTCTCTTTCTCTCCCCCCCCCCCTTAATTTCAGAGAACCATAGAAACATCTCCTTGGGAGAGATCACAGTGGTCATTGATTCCAACCTATGACTGACACACGAATATGTCCCATAGATATATGTGTATGTGTATATCAATCAAACCCATTTTTATTTATTAAACCCATACATACCAGTCACTGTGCTAAGCACTGTGTGTGTGTGTGTGTGTGTGTGTGTGCGCACGTCTGTATGTGTATGAAATGTGAACTTTGGCAGGTATAACCAAGTTGAAATAATCTTTTTTGTTCTCTGACTTACAGATGAACAGACAGATCCAGATATGGGGAGCCCATCATTTTATATGCTGATGGATCTTTGTACCTGGAGATACTGTATCATAAATCATAGGATAATAGATTCAAAGGGAAAGAGCCTAAAGATTGAGTCCAAATCCCTCATTTTAGGCATGAGAAAGTTGACATTCAGAGGGGTTAAGTGATTTGCCCAAGACTACATGGTAATGTACATAGGTAGTACTGTAGCAGGTTCTCTGATGTCATCTTCAGGGCTCTTTCCATTGCTTTCCACCTTCAGCTTGTTCGTGACAAGTGGTAGTGCTGAAGAGACCACATAGTGATGAGTATTTAGAATGACCACTTGTCAAGTCATTGCTTAGACTCTCATGGCAGCGTGTCAACTTTGGTAGTGGATTTGTTGGAACACACATTGCCAGACACACTCTTTGGTCCCAAGAGTCAAGTGTCAGCCAAGCTTCAGATGGCGCAGGTCCTTGCAGGGCCCTGCGCCAAACAGAGGGGCTCCTTGAAGAAGCCAAGGCAGACTCACTTGGACTCCCACCATTCAGCACCAGAACCCTCTAGCTTCCTTGGACAAGAGGCTCTAGTTTACGTTAAGGGTCATGTCTAGGACCCAGGCTAATAGTTCTAACTCTGCTGGCACTGGGGACTTTTAGTGAAACTGACTTGTTTTGGCTGGAGGAGTAATCCCTGAGCTGCTGAGCAGGAACTTTTAACCTGGTGTCTAACTCTCTTGATGGCAGCAGACAGACTCCTCACCAAGAATCTGGCAGGATGTAAGTAAAAACCACTTGATATTTAGAACTCTCCCAAAGTGAAATGAGCTGCCTCAGGTGATCATGGGTAATCAATCCCCTTCACTGGAGGACTTCACACAGAGTCTGGATACCTGAGTATGTTGTTCAGGTTTAGGGTGGCCTAGACCACTTCTGAATGCCCTTCCAGCTATGAAATTCAGCGATGCTGCATTCAGGAGCTATGGAGTGATTTCACAATCATGCACACATCTACAAGTATTTGTATTTGTGCACACATACCTCTTCACATTAGAGGCAGCTGGGTGATAGTGTGTGGGGCCTGGTGTCAGGAAGACATGAGTTCAAATCCTGTCTCACATATTTACTAGATGTGTGACATTTAACTCAGCCTCTCTGTATAATGGGGTCAATAATAACTGAGATCATATTTGTAAAGTGATCTGTAAACTTTAAACTGCTATATAAATGCTAGAAATTTTTATTAATGTGTATATGCTCCTTTCCATATCGCTAGTCACCTACGAACATACTTCCTTATACTCACGTTAACTTACATGTTTATTCACATGGTTATTCATGTGTACCCCTTCACTCAAACATACATATATATATATATTCCCTAATATAAGCATAATCCCTAAAGAAGTTAACATATAATCCCACATCTCTATTTTCATGAGTACCTACATAAATATACTTATATACACATAGGCTGCCTTTCATTCAAAAACCCATACATGTGTCTTTAGGTGTAGTATGTAGTCAAACACAGACCAATCTATCTTCTTCCACCTTTCCTTTTTTCTTCTCTTTTTTCCTCCCCTTTCTTTTTTCTTCCTTTCTCTCTTCCCTTTTTCCTTCTTCCCTCCCCCTTCTCTCTCCTCCTTCTCTTCCTCCCTCCCTCTCTCCCATCCTTCTATCCTTCCTTCCCTCCTCTTCTCCCCCAATTCCTTCATTCCTTCTTTCCTTCCTCCCTTCCTTCTTCTTCCCTTTTCCTCACCCTTCTTCCACCCTTCCTCCCTCCTCTCCTTCTCTGTCTCTCTGTGTCTGTTCATCTGATCACACACACACACTCACACTCACACACACACCCAACAGGCATCTTGACCCCCACCCAAATAAGCCAGAATTTGGGGCACACCTCACTGCTGAAACAGACACTGTTGACTGCTGCTTACTTTTTCCATTGTTAACCACACGGCTTAGCATTTATTTTGGAGGTGAACACAGAACTAGCCTTGGTGCTATCACACTGTCATGCATTTTTCTTCACAGTGTAGTTTCAAAGCTTGGTTCTCCCAGCACATGGGCCAGGAAGGAAAAAGGGAGAACGTGTAGCCATGAGTTTTCATTTCAGGAGACTGAATAATGCTTTAGAAACACAACAGGACACTGTAACTAGTAATAGATACTTAAGGTCACAAGGAAACTGGTTTCTTTTTTTTTTTTTTCACAATTAAACTGACAGGAGAATCAAGTATGAATGGGTTCCTAAGAATCTGAGGGTAGACTATTTCTGTTTACTCTCCACATATAAAGTATTGACTAAAACAAAATATAATAAAAATAAAATTAAAATAAACAACTTAAAAGAAGCATGCAAGTATACTGCATCTGAACTAGCTAAAGCCACCCAGAGCCCTCCAGGAAAACTGTCCTGGTGTCACAGGGGACAGAGTCAGATATGATTGAGTATCACAATAAGGCCACTAAAATCACAGCTAACTAGGACCTTGAGATAGAGGTTTCAGGGTAATGGGAAAGGCTGTGCTTTCCTCTCTGCTGACATGTGCCTGCCCTCTTGGGGTCCTTTAAAAGCTACATAAATTGCTTGATACAATGGATGGAACAGAGAAGGAGGGGAGGGGCACAGAGTGATGGTCATATTATCACTACGTAGGGCTGGGAGCTGTCAGAGGTGCTAGACACATTGGTTGGGAGAGATCTGGGGATCCAAGGGCTTAATCTGAAAAGAGGCTGGCAAAGGATTTCCTCAAGTTGCGGATGGTCTCGGCTTTGGCTTCGTCCTCATTCGCTGATGACCGGAAGAAGGAGGACTCAGTGAAGCTGAAGGCATTTGTCAAGGACTGGGACTTGCTTGAAGATAAAAAACAGAGAGAATGTGAGAGAGGGGCTGTTCCCCAGGTAGGAGGAGCAAGGAGACATGCTGAGCCTCACACAGGAGCCCGAGAGCTCCTTGTGGGCAGGAACAGGGGGGATGGGAATGATAGGAGAGACTCCAGGGTCAGGGTTGAGGGGGATGGAAGGACAGGAGGAGAGGTGGGCTGCAGACCCTGGGAGATGCTGTAATAACACGCATCATCTCCTCGCCTGACTGGAAGTAGTATGGGAAAGGGTTGATTCAAGTGTAGACATACAGCCAGTGCCTATGGGGATTGGCAAGGGTGAGTGCAAGGGTGGGAGGGATGGTCCCTTAGCCAGAAGCGACTGAGGTCTTTACAATGGATAGTTCTTTCCTCCCCTTTCATTTTCCATGGGCATGTGTCTCTAACTTTGACCCCTGGCAGGGACAGGCTCAAGTCAGCCTTCCAATGTTTGCTCTGTAACTCCTGGCAACTGATAGACCCTGGCTATCCCAGTATGACTGAGAGACCACTGGATTACTCTCTCTGTTCTAAATACTAAGGAGATTTGGGATGTGGTTAGGATAAGAAAGGCTAGGATAAAAAAGGAAGAAAGGAGAAGAAAAGAGAAGTGAAGAGAAATTGTCCTATTGACCTAGAACAACTGGAGAGGAATACTAGACTTCCTGAGAGTCCAGTTGAAGGGAATGTCACTTATCAGATATCAAAAATTCCATCCACTCTATCTCTGCCCTTTGCGAACCAGGCATCTATGATTTTTCTCTAGCATAGACCATGGATTTCCATCATTAGAAAAGAATCTGAAAGTCTAGTACAGTTTCTCATGCCTCAGCTTTCTCGTCTGTAAAGTGGATCTGGTTATGCTGGCCCCCTTTCTCCAAGTACACTACAATGTGCTAGGGGCTCATATGTGTCACACAATTCTTTTTTTCCTTAAACCCACATATTTCAGGATGATATTCATCCCTGGGATCCTTCTGATCTGGACTAAGGAGACTCTGAGGGTTGGAAGATTCAGTCTGGAAAGATTGGAATGAGGCTTAGCTCAGCTTCTGATAAGAAAGGCTGACTACTAGCCACCCACTGGGGCTGCTTCATCTTTCTTTTCATGCAGATTTCTGTCCAGTGCACTCCTTAAATGTCTGCTTGGTTGGCCTGAAACCTGGGAAACTCCCTTTCTCAGGGATCCTTAAAGTTTCTGTCCTTTTGAGCAGAGGTGAGCAAAATGTCTTGCTTTCCATTTAGGGTTGAGGAGGAGTCCTCAGCAGCTGCCTGGTCTGGGGATGTGTCTCTACATGCTGGTCTCCAGGGGGTGGGGGGCTCCTCTGCAAGAAGGTGCAGAGGGTACCAGGAATGGTGACTCCTCCCCACCTGTCAGTGACTGCCCTGGGAGGCTTCAGCCCAGGGGCAATGAAAACACACCAGGGGCTGGCTGCAGCCAGGGGTGACAGCAAGGGAGTGATTTGGAAGCCTGGTAGGAGACAAAGAACCTCAGAACCGAGGATGAGGAGAAGAGAGAAAGTCCAAGGAAGTAAAAATGAACTGTTGGTTAGTAGTCAGTCTAGAAAGCATAAGTATCTGGATCCAGAGACCTATCTCTTGTCACTAGGAGGGCAGACTGGGAAATGATGGCAGGCTTGAGCCATGTGGAATCTAAACTCTTTCCCAATATACCACTAGAACCAGGGCTTCTCCTAACACCACAGTGGCCTAGCACTCAGACCTGGGCTCTGTTCTTAGCCATGTTACTTACTGGTTGTGTGACATGGGTTCAAATTGTTACCTATGTGACACTGAGCAAACAAGTCATCAGTTTTTCTGGGTCCTAGTTTTTCCATCTGTAAAATAAAGTGGTTGAACTAGACAATCTTTTCCAATTCTAACTTCTATGATTTTTTTACCTTGAACAAATAATTTCATTTTTCAGGGTCTTAGTTTTCTCATCAATAAACTGAAGAAGTTTGATGAGGGTTCTTTTAAGTTATAAAATCCTATGACTCCCTGTGTCACCATCTTTCCTTCTCTCCAAAACTCCATCAGACATGTTGGATATCTTCAGAGATTCCCAATCACCCAACTCAGAAAAGAAGTAATAGATTACCCCCAATCTACCCACTATGTAGAACTGCACAGTACAGCTAGGAGTAGTGTGACAGCAAGAGCATTGGACTTGGGTCTAAATGCAGACTCTGGCACTTACTGTGTGGACAATGGACAAATCACTGATCCTCTCTGTGCTTTAGCTCCCTTTTGTGTAAAATGAGGGAGCTTCCTTAGAGCTCTCCTGATCTCAGCTTTGTCATCTGTTAAATGGCCACAATCATATTAGCCAATCTACCTTATGAAGTTGTAACACATTGTTCTCCCTTCCCTCCTTCTGGAGTCTATGGCTGGTCTGTCATGAATCCTTCCAGATTTTGACTGAGCTCAGATCTTGATATTTAATGGTGATAGAAGAAGTAGGGAAGGAAGCTAACAAGCAGCACCCCTATACAGAAGAAAGGCAGCATGGAATGGGCAATAGGATTTGGGCTCAGGAAGGTCTGGGTTCAAAACCCACTTCAGACTCATACTGTATGGATGGCCCTGGACAAATTACTTCTTTGTGGCTCAGTTTCCTCGTCTACAAAATGTGGGAGCTCTACCTCTAAGATCCCTCCTAACACTAGGTCTTATGAATGTTGTCTCCCTCACCCCCACCCCATTCCTATCCCAAGCACAAGACCTTCACCCCACTACCTTCACTCTTGTTTGTTTTTTTTCTAGGTCAGAGGGCGAGGTGGGAAGTTCTGGAAGGGAGAGAGGGCAGAGTGACCCTGAGTAAGAAAAGCTCTAAGGATAGGAGAGCTCAAAAGGTAGGGAAAGAAAGCCCATTTTTCTTTCTAAGAGTCTCCAGTTGGACTCTCCTTTAGATTTCTACCCCAGAGGCTGGCAGGTTCTGAGGGTCACTGAACCACCAATCGAGAGGAAAAAGAGACCTTGGAGCCTCCAGCCTCATTTTACAGGTGAAAAAGCTGAGTTTTTTCAGAAGGTTAAGTGACTTGCCCCAAGTCACACAGATAGTATCCATGGTGGGAATTGAATCCAGATTTTTTGGTCCAGTCTTTCCACTATAAAAAAGCTGAAACTTGTCCCACTCCCCTTTTTCCCTTTGGTCAGCCTTATTTTACACCCAAGAACATTAGTTAAAGTTCAAGAGAAAGACAGAAAAGAAAAGAGTTGGGGAGGCAGGAAAACATACACGCACACATGCACAGACACACACGCACACACACATACACCCCTACCCCCACACACGCATACACACACACATGCACACATACACGTCAAAATGATCTTAAAACAGGGTATCTTAAGGAGCTGGAAGAGCATCAGATGGGTGGTCAGGAAGCCTGAACTCTAATCTTTGCTCCGTGGGATGATAACTTTGTGAACTTGGGCAGGTCATTTCCCTTCTCTGGTGTCCTTTTCCTCCCACATGAAATGACGGATTTGGACAAGGTGATCTCTGAAGTCCTTTTCAGCTCTGACTGATTGTGGTTTTAGGGAAGGTATTCTGGGATGGGGCTGGTATGGAGAAACCTGTTTCCCAGACCCAGGATTCTTATTTTGGAGACAGAAGGGTATTAGGGGAAGGGGATGACTAGGAGCCCCTGGGTTCAGAGCAGGCTCTAGCTTTTCCCCAGCCTCTGTAAGTCCTTTTCCTAACCTAGGCTTCCCCCCTTGTCTTCAGTAGAAGGAAGCCTTTATGAAGACATTGCTCTAGCAGCCCCCAGAATTCAGGCAGGGTAAATCAAGGAAAGGGAGGGGGAGAGGGAGGGGACAGGGAATGAAGGGAAGAATGGAGGTAGGAAAGTGGAAAGTTCAGTGGTCTCTTACTTTAGCTGTGGATGAGGCTGGGATTTCCGCGGCTCCGTCTGGGGTGTCTGGGACTCGGTCAGTGGGCTGGAGGTCGGACTGGCCTGTGCGGCTGGGCCGCCGGGATGAGGACCCGAGGAAGAGGAGGAGGAAGAGGAGGAGGAGGAGGAAGAGGAGGAGGAGGAGTGTGGTGGTGGTGGTGGTCCCGGGGAAAAGCGTCTTGAAGGCAGCACCTTGCTTGGGGACTGCATTCCTTGGGGTTGCCCAGGGCCCCCTAGGTTCAGTACAAGAAAAACTTCAGAACTCAACCATCTCAAAAGGGTTTCCTTATTAGACTCTATGCCTCAAAAGACTTGACTACCTTCTTACCAGATATAAATATCAACTCTAGGCAGCGATCCCAGACCCTGAGTGTCAGAGTAGGGGGAAATAAGACTCAGTGGTCACTCCTCATCACCCCCTCCCCAAAAACACTTTTCCTTACTTTCCCCTAGAAAGAGGAAGTTGGATTATCATGAGAAGCTGGGATGGGGGAATTGGGTAGAGAAAGAGGGGAAAGGACCCCAAAGTGGTAACATACTATCAGAGAGAAACTGCACAGAGAATGGGGATAGCCCTCTTCTCCCAAAGTCCCCTGGGGTTTTGTGGACAAAGAGGGTGGGACTATATGCCCTGGAACCCTTGGTGGCAAGGTTCAAATTTCACCACTGCTCTCTGGGCATTCTATGTCATCTTCTCCAACAGACTGCCTTCTTTGTTACTGATTTTCAATCTCTCCCTCTCTGTTGGCTCATTTTCTACAGCCTACAAACATTCCTGTGTCTCCTCCATTCTCAAAAACCCCGCCCCAAAAACCACTTGATCCTTCCATTCCCCAATAACTGCCATCCTGTGTCCACTCTGTCCTCTGTAGCTCATCAAAAAGGCCATCTACAGTAGGTACTCCCACTTTCTCTTGTCCCACTCTTAACCCCTTACACTGTCATCCAATCATGTCGTTTCATGGAAACTCCTCTCTCCAAAGTTACCAATTATCTCTTAGTTGCCAAATCCAATGGACTTTCCTCAATCCTAATTCTCTGTGACCTCTCTACTCTGTAGATCTCTCTCTCCCACTTCATCTTCTCTTCTAGGTTTTTGGGACACTGCTCTCTCTTGGTTCTCATCCTACCTATCTGACTGCTCTTTCTTTATCTCCTTTGCTGGATCCTCATCCAGATCACAGCCTCTAACCATATGTGTCCGTCACGGTTCTGTCTTCTCCCCCCATGCCCTCTTCTCTTCTCCCTCTGTTTTCATTTGGGGATCTCATTAGCTCACATGGATTTAATTACCATCTTTATGATAATTCATACGACTAGGTATCTTGCTCAAACTCTCTGCTGACCTTCATCTTGTATCTCCAACTGCCTTTCAGACATCTTGAACAGGATGTCCAGTAGACCTATTTTACTAGAAGTATACAAAACTGAACTCATTAGCCTTTCCTCCAAATCTTCCCACTTCTACCTTCCTACCACTACTAACGACTACACTATTCTCCCCATCTCTCAGACTTGCAATCTAGGAGTCACCTCAACTCCTCACTTTCTCTCATACCGCAAATCCAAGCCGTTGCCAAGACCTTTCCATCTCACCTTTGAAAAATCTCCCTTTTTCTCCTGTGACACCATCATCCTCTGGGGCAGACACATCATCTCATACCTGGATGGTAGCAATTGCTGCTTCTGGGTCTTTGCTTGACTCATCTCTCACCACAATCCATCTTCCATTTGGCCACTAAAGTGATTCCTAAAGTCCAATTATGTCACTTCACTACTCAATAAGATCCAGGGTTCTTCCCTGTTTGGCAATCAGAGCTCTTCATAAACTGGACTACTCCTTCCTTTCTAGTGTTCTTACACCTTCCCGACTAGATACTCTTTGATCCAGAGACACTGGCCTCCAAGCTGTTACCCAAAGTAGACACTCCATTTCTCAGCTCTAGACATCTTCTCTGGCTGTCACTCATGCCTGGAATGCCCTCCTTCCTCATCTCTACCTATGGCCTTCCGGGCTTCCTTTAAGTCCCAGTTAAAATCCCACTTTCTACAGGAATCTTTCCCTAACACTTTTTAATTCTAGTGCCTTCCCTTGACTAATCATTTCCTATTAATTCTGAATATAATAACTTATTTGAATATATTTGTTTGTTTGCTCATTAGATTGCAATCTTCATGAGAGAAAGGATTATCGTTTGCCTCTTTGTGTATCCCCACTAAAGCTCTTTGGGTCTCAGTTTCCTCACCAGCAAAATCAGGGGCTAGGACCAGGTGACTTCCAAGATCCTTTCCATTTCTAATATTATGACTGATCCTGAGATCTAGGAGCTCCACACAACATGGGTGATGAAGGAATCTCAGAATATGAGACTGGGAATTGGGGCAGCTGAGTTCTAGGCTGT
Source organism: Potorous gilbertii (assembly GCA_028658325.1). Lineage (NCBI taxonomy): Eukaryota > Metazoa > Chordata > Mammalia > Diprotodontia > Potoroidae > Potorous > Potorous gilbertii. The sequence goes on along the minus strand of CM053772.1, from coordinate 48,991,577 downwards.
CACTGACTCTCCTTGTGACCTCAGACATACCAGTTAACCTCCTTTGATCTCAAACTTACCACCGGCAATATGGGAAGAAAAAACCAACCACTTCTACTTTCCCTATTTCACAGGATTGTTGTGAGGATAAGGAAATACTTAGAAACGCTATCTAAGTATAAGTTATGATGGTTCACTGTTAGGCTATTTTAGCTGGTAGTCAGAAAATTTGACAGCCACACTCAATATCCACACTACCATAGCAAGATCCACTTTCCTATATACATTCTTGTTTTCTGATACCATACCCAAGTGGTTCCTCACAATGTATTTTTTGTGTGTGTTTGAGGGGAGGGCATGGAGAGGTTGGTGTTGGCAGGAGCCAACCCACTCATCTCCTTTAAGAAACTCAAAGTTAATCCTTCCCAAGAGCCAGCGGACTCTTCTCCATCTGGTGGTTGGGAAGATTGTATTTGGCAGAGAGAAGGATCTATTAAAAGAGTTGGACATTTCCCTTCAGGAATAGAAAAGATAAGTGTCTAGACAGCTATTTAACCCTATGGAGTGATTTGAAGGGAAAACAGCCTGTCCAGTCTGGGAGTCAAGGAGTGTACTCAGCCCTGGGCAGCAGGAGTCATGGCCAGATGCCTAAGCACTTTCTCTAAAGCTATTGGAAGGATGAACAGATTTGGAGTCAAAGCAACTGGGCTTAGGGCAAACCTCTTATTTTCTTGTCCTCAGTTTACTCATCTCTAGAATGAAGGCATGGCCTTGAAAGTCCCTTCTGGTTTTAAATCTGATGATTTTAAACTAAACCATGCTCTGAAGGCACAGCCTATGGTTTAGAGTGGAAGGAACCCCAGAAATCATGCATGCACCAAACAGAATCAACCCTAGTTCAGCATTTTTATCCAAAGGCCCTTTGGAGAAAATGGTCTTAAAGGGACGCATCAGTACATAAGAGTTGGCACTATAATTCAGCCTCTTAAAAATGGAAGACAACTAATGCTGTAGGACCAACACTGGGTTAGTCCCATGCCTATTCTAGCATCCATCATCCATCCTTCCTCTGACCTCCCACCTGCCACAAGGGATGGCTTCCCCACTTGTCAATACCTCAAATACCGAGTCACCATCGATGGCCCCTTTGATCCTCCAAAGAAGACTCTGGCAAGTTCAAGAAGTTCTAAGTTAAAAACCAATGTTTCCAAAGAGAAAGCTCTATCTGGTCTCCTAGACAATTAGGAGAGAACCCTTTGTCTATGAGCATACATAGTCAGGTGCATCCTTTTGTTTTCAGTTCAAGAAGGTAGGAGAGGTGCTTGGAATTCTTCACCTCAATATACTCCCTTTGAAAACAAAATGGGGTGCCTTCTCAGCCTCCCTCATCCAGCACCAAAAACTCAGAGTCCTCGCATTTGTACAGACATGCTTGAGGGGCCATAAACTGTACAACTTTACACTGAAGACAGATGTAACTTTTTTTTTTATTACACATTGAGCTGTACAAGAAATTTCACAGAAGAGAGAGCTGCAGTCACACAGATACTTCCACCATTTAACTGAGAATCTCTCAGCTGGATCAGTACAGAAGAAAGGGGGACAACAGTCAGAAAAGAAATGGTACAAACACCTGGACAGCAATCCTACACTGTGACATGATTGTCCCCGGACCCACAGTTATGGGGTTATCCCTAAGCATGCTAACTGACGGGTAGAGGACAGTCAGGCTGGCCCATCTGCTGGGATTTGGTAGGGGGGACCGAAATGGCACCTCCCACCTGCTCTTAAGAAGCTTTCTGCTTACACCACAATCTGCAGCCTGACCGAGTTCAAATTTTGCATACGTGGCTCACAAATGTCACGTGGAAAGCACCGGTAAATGTTCACACCGACATGCAGACAAGCACCACCCACCGACAATCGCCAGCACCGCCGTTTAGACAGAAAAGGAAGGAAATCAAAAGATGTATTCCTCCAGCGCATTTTTTTTCTTCACTCCCTTCTATGCTATCTGGAGGTATTTGTGCATTTGATTCTATACTACCCCCCAAAGTGTGTGTGTATATATACATGCAGACATATATATACACACAGAGAGACGAAAGGATAACTATGGTCACCATCTAAGGGAGACAGACCACGGACCATACCACAGAAACACCCAACCCATTTCTCATGGCAAACAAATATACCAAAGAGAAACTAGGGTATGGGCTCCTTATTGGAGAAATGCCTGTTGACTAACACCAGTGGTCCCAACTTACCCTTCAGATTTGGGAATCTAAAAGAGGGTACCCTAAAGTGTAGGTCACTGGCTTTTTGTGGTCCTGGGAGGGAAACGCTAATGTGGACCCCAAGGCCAAAGGGTTGGCATGAAGGCCTCAGGGACCAGAGTTTGCTCTGTCAAAGGAGGTTTGGTAAGGGGTTTGATGCAATTGACCTTGTCTTCAATCCTGTCAGAGGATGGACTTGTTGGGGACACTATAGACAAGGCTTAGCTTATTGTAATATTGGTTTCATCCTGTACCTAGAGATTCCTCCCCTTGGTCAAGTAGACTGATTGGTGAAAGCAATGCCAACAGCTATGGCTATAGAGAAGACTACAGAAATTGCTTCTCTCCTTCAACTTTCCCTTAGAGGTACTGGTCTTAATATGGACCAGCTCATGTTTGAACAGGAAGAGTTGGAGATAACTAGGTTGCATCTCCTGAAGAAGTCTCTCTGGGATAGAACTCCTGGTCCTCTGGAATTCTCAGGGTATGATTGGGGATGTGAGGTGGAAAACAGGGGGCCAAGCCAAGGGCCCTTTCTCAGGCAGTGTAGCCACTCCAAAGAAGTGGGCTTGCTTTTAGATTTGGTCTCATGTGGCAGTGCCCAGAGAGGCAGAGTGAGTGAACGTATGTATGCTGGGTGACTTCCCAGGTTTTCAATAATTCTTTTGCTCAGTATCTCTAAAGTGCTTATCTCCAGAGACAGCGAGAGCTGGAGCAGGGGGTGGGTGTGGGGGAATATGGATTGGTCCCAGTTCCACAGAAGCCCGCAGACCATGAACTCAGAAACAATGACAACAAAGACTGACTTAGCGGAACTAAGATCCGCACACAGGAAACACTCACAATTTTACTTGGATATTGCACGTCAGTTTTTTTGAGTTTGGAGCTATAATTAGGTTAATGATAGAAAGAAAAGGAAAAGAAAACAAAAGAAGGAGGGAAAGGCTGAGGCAGAGAGAGGGGATATAGAACCAGTTTGTGGAAAGAGTTTTTCTCTTTATATTGCATTTCATCACTTAAAAAAATAGAAAGGAAGAAAAGAAGAGAGAAAGAAAAGGAAGGAAGGAAAGAAAAGAAAAAAAGAAATTTGGGGGCACAGGTACCCAGGAACTCAAATCATGACAAATGTTTGCAAATGAAAAAAAGAGGAATGCCTTTGAAGTCAGTGGACAGAGAGCGCAATAGATCTGAAAGTCTCTGAAACCTCTATCTATACTAGTCATGCAGAAAGAAAGAGAGAAGCAGGGCTCACTAAATAGCTCACACACTCACAGAGGTAAGCAAGGGGGTTTAGATCCGAAACCAGGGCAGAGTGAGTAGGGTTAGGGTGGAGCATGGTGGGTTGGACAGCTCTTTTGTGTCTCTGCTTCCCACCACTGTCTAGTCCTCCCACTACTTCTGTGGCCCCGGATTATCCGGAATACTTCTTAAAAGATATTGTCTATCCAGAGGATACAATCGCACTGGACTTGGGAGAGGCACAATGTTTTTTTTTTTGTTGCTCATTTGTTTTTTTTGTGTGTGATTTTTTTTTTTGTACACCATTGACAAACAGCCCTGAATCACAAGTTATACAGAGAAACGAAAGTAGCATTGACAAGCACAGACAGGAACAAGTAAACAACCAGACCCAAGAGCTGATACTGCATAGGAAAAAAACCCCAGTCCAATCAGCTGAGAAAGAAAGCACTGAAGTGGGGCATGGGGAGGGGGTGGCTTTTGTTTTCCTTTTCACTTTCCTTCTCTTTCATTTTTTTCCTTTCCTTTTTTTTTCATTTTTTGGCTTGAAATTTCTGCTTTGAAAGAAGAATGCACTAGCAAACACTTAGGAAGCCTGGACTTGTTTGGGCCCTACTGCAATACCGTTACAGTCGAGAATATACTGTAAACAACCTTGAGGAGTGGGGCGTGGGGGGGGTGTCTTGCTCAGGTCCGGATCCTTCAAACTCCCACTCTGGAAGACAAAAATTTGAGACAAATTAAAAATCACCACCATGAACACCACCTCCGCGAACCCCAAAGCTCACTCTCTGGTCCTCCCTTTTCCATCATGTTCGAAATGCCTCTGGGATTTGGATGGAGCATGAGTTGAGGAGGTCTATGGTCTGTGCAACAATTCCTTCTCCCAATTTTTGAACCTTTAGACTTTTGCACATCCTAAGGACATCAGTCCAGTTAGCCCTATCTAATTCCTTTTCTTCGCTTGAGGGTATTTCCTCAATTTTGCCTTTGTCAGGGAACCAGATGGACTCTGGGGTCTCTTCTGGCTCTAGCTGAGCAATGCTAGGAGCCCATGAACCTTCTAACACTTCACGAAGGGAAAGGAGGGCTACCTGTGCCAAACCCCAAGGATTGACTGAGCTCCCAGGAAGGGGCTACACCAGGAAGACTCATCATTTCAGACCTTAGCCTGACAGCCCAGCTCTAAACTCATCCTACAGAAAAAGGAAACAGTTTAGTGACCAAGTCCAATCTGTGAGTTGATTGAAGACCCCCTGGGAAGGGGACCTGAAACCCAAGTAAATTATAGGGAATAGTTATTTGTTGCTAGGTTCCTCAGGCTCTTATGTTTGCAAAAAAAAAAATGCTGAAGGTCATGTTGTTTTATAGAATTACTATTCTGTGCAACATGGTGACTGCAAATCTGGCTGGAATTCTGATTGATTTTTGACAGGTGCAAAGGTCCCTGTTACTTTAGTCTGGGTGACTCCAGTCCTATGACAGGCAGACAGACAGGCAGGAAGGAAGGAAGGAAGGAAAGAAGGAAGAAAAGAAGGAAAGAAGGAAGCAAAGATAGAAGGGAAGAAGGAAGGAAGAGATAGGTTTAGGAAGAGGGACAACCCTCTGGATGTAACAACAGATGAATGTTTCAACAGTGAAAGACACAGAGTATGGTTTTATACCTTGAACCTAAAAGTAAAATGGGGCCTCTTCCTCCCCTCCCTCATCCTGAAGACATTCAGGTCCTGGTTACCAAC
>CM053772.1:48970686-48985844 GCA_028658325.1 Potorous gilbertii | reverse complement strand
GAGGCCTGGGCCTCATTATTATTATGTTTTTTTGCCTTTCTCTCTCCAGGATCTGGCATAATATATAAGCACAAAGAAGTGGTTAAAGGAGTGGCTTGTTGACTGATTGAGGAGGCATAGAGAGGTGGAATCTGCAACCCCCAGCTCGGCTGCTTATCTGTTGCATAATCTTGGGAGACTCACTTATGGACTTTTCAATCTCTTATTTCTAAATCTATGAAATTATGGCACTATAAGAAATTCCAAAGTCTATCTTGATAGCATCTAATACTATATATACCCTATGTACATAAGTGTGTATCTATCTATCTATAATACTATACAATAATACACTTTGTTGCTGTCGTTCATTCACTTTTCAGTGACCCCACCTGAGGTTTTCTTGGCAAAGATACTGGAGTAGTTTGCCATTTACTTCTCTTTTTTTTTTTTTTTTTTTTTTACAGATCAGAAAACTGAGGCAAAGAGGATTAAGTGACTTCTCCAAGATTACACAACTAGTAAGTGTCTGAGGTTGGATTTGAATTCAGGTCTTCCTGACTTCAGGCCTGCCCATACTATATACTACCATACTATACTATGTTATACTATGCTATTATATACTGTCCTGAACTATACTATACTATTCTATATATCACACTATAGCATACCATATTATATGCTATACTATACACTACCATACTATTATTGTGTACTACACCATACAAGCCAAAGCAAGAAGTCAATCATTCTCCAAGAATCATGACTCTGAGGTCCTTGGGCTGAAATGAACTTCTTCTCTCAGACATTAAGGCCAAGACTATCTTCTCCACGCCCCCCACCCCCAGTCGAGGGCATCTCTCATCCCAATCCATTCTCCCTCATTCACCTTCCCCTCTTCACCACTTGATGCCTTATCACCTCACAGGTGGCTAAGTTTGACCTCTGTTGTTAGTCTCCCTGCCTCCAGCCTTCCCCCAGCTAAACCATCCCAACGGATGATTCTTCCTTAGGCACCTTCTTCATTATGCTTCCCTTGCTCTCTACAGTGGTCTCTAAATGCTTTTCCTATCGAATCCAAATTCCTTGGCCTAGCTTTCAAGGCTTTGCAAAACCTAACCATAGGTCCCATATCTTACTGCTTTGCAACACACACACCCTCACTGTGGATGAAATCTTCACTACTCCTGAGGAAACATGGGATTTTGATATTTTTCTGTGTCTTTTTATCCATTCCAGTCCTCCTTGTTTAGGTTCCTCTCTGAAATGAGGGAAATGGACCAGGTGACTGCTATCTTCTCTAGCTCCAGTATTCTCTGTTCTGAAGTTCCCTTTATCTTAGGCATTCTAAAGTTCTGTAAATAGAGTGTCCTCTCTCCTCCTTTCTACTGAGCCAAATTGTATCCCTCCCTAAGACCTTGCTCAAGTTCAATGCCCAAGAAGACTTTCTTCCTACTTAATTCAAAATGATTTTTCTTTATAGTATTTCCTCTAAATTCCTTATGGTCCATTACACACACACACACACACACACACACAGCACAAAATGGATTTGGGATCATTAAGAACTTTCTAACAAGTGCTGTTCAAGAATGGAATGGTTTGATGGGACATGACCCAATGACCATCCATAAGTACTGAAGGAAACCCTGCATTTAGAGGAAAGTCAGACTAGATCATCCAGAAAATTCCTCTCATGTTTTGGATTTTGATTTTACATTCTGCATGAAGTCTGACATTGTTTTCTAGTTATCTCCTGTCCAAAGTCTTATCTCCCCATATTAGATTATAAGGTCCCTAAGAGCAACACAGAGATCATAGCTATGTTTCTACTCTGAAGGAGGGACTACATACGATCTAGCTGGAAGAGATTAGGGACGTTTTCTGAGCCTCTCTCTTCTTCCAAGAGAAGGAGACCCCTTTTGTCTGATTAGAACGTTAGCTCTTGGGAGTGGAGATTATCTCATGTTTTGTATTTTGATCTCCAGTTCCCAGAACATAGTAGGTAGCTTAATAAATATTTGTTGATTGATTGGCTTTCTCAGAGGTTAATGGTCCTGGGCTCAGTCAAAGGGGCAAAACAGACTTCCTTGGGTTTCCAATGATATGAAAGCTCTTTGTGGCTCAGTGGAGTGAGTTCAAATTCTGACCGCCATCTGCTTTCTACAAGACCTTAAGTAAATCACTTAACATCTCTGAGCCTCAGTTTCTTTATTGGTAAAATGAGGGGGTATGATTAGATGACTGTTAATATCCTTCCTATGTCTAGATATATGAGGACACAGGCTAAGTTGGTTTGGTTTTTTTTTTTTGTATCACCTAACAGATGCCTAATAAATTCTTGTGGATTGATTGATGACAGTAAGGGGTTAAGTTGAGGGATGGCTATGGGATAAGCTAAGATGCTATTCTTGGGGCTGGCATAAAGCCCTGAGTGCTTCTCCAAGGCAAGGAGCAAGAAAGTCCTTTCTTTGCTTTTGCCCTCCTAAAAGCCTTGCCTGGGTTGCCTTAAGAGGCTGTGTAGGAAATATATCTAAGACAAGGAAAGGCCCTTCTTCTCCCCACTCTCCCACTACCCATTTGAACGGATGCAGGAGGTGGTACCCTAAGGTGGGACCTGCAGATCAGGGCACAAAGGCAGAAGGGAGCTGCTATTTGGGGGTAGGTGAGGGGTAGGGTTAGGAAAAGAGAATACACAGCAATCTTGTAGGTGGGCTCGTGTCTTCTCTTAATCAGAGATCTAGGGGTAAACAGCCAGAACTCAGAGTTCTAAGGTGAAGGGTTCACTCTTAAGACCCATACAGATGTGTTGGGATTTATATCAAGTTTCCATTTATTAGAGTCAGAATTATTAGAATATAAATTCCTTGTGGATAAGGATTATCCCACTTCTGTGCCGGCGTCACCAAATTTTAGCACAATTCTTAGCACAGAGTGGATGTTTAATAAATGACTTTTTATTCACTCCACTCCAAGGCTTTCAAGGTTATTTGGACTAGAGAGGGTATTTTGATGGGTAATCCAATGGAAGGCTGAAAAGACTTCAGGCAATGGAAGCTGGAATTGTCTCAGGCTGCAGCCTCTCGGTCAGACAAACTTCATGTATTAGTGAAGCTTACCACCCGGCTCCAGAGAAGCTAAGTGACCTGTCCAAGGTCACACAATTTGGGTGCTGGAACAGCAGGAGGCACTTAGAGAACAGGACTGAGAGCCCCACCTGGGGCTTGCCCTTTCAGCTATGTGGAAGTCAGGTTAGGGAAAGGATACAGCCCCTGCACTATGCAGCCCTGAACCGTCTGAATTCCAAGACTTCAGACTCTACATTCCAAGGGCAGTGGTCAATGAGAACAGTTGTGGCCTCTTTCAGGTGGCTTTTTGGTATTTCCCAGAAATGGGGAGGATATGTGAGGAATACATGGTTAGTCTTCCCATAGTCCTGAGAGGGATGCTGGAGTTCGGTAAAGATCAAGTCCTCTCCCGGGCACACTGACCCTTTCCTGGGGTCATGAGTCATCACCAGCACTGGCCTTCTGCCAGTCAGAAGAGTATGGGCTTATCTCTGTCTCTCGCCTATCTTTCCATTTTGTAAGCCTTCTCGCCTCTAAGCATGGCTTCCCCTAGATGTCCTCCTCCCCTAATACCCGTCTTTGGTTCTTGTTCCCATCTGGCTTCCAAATGATCTCTGTGTTGTCTGATGAGTGTGGTCTGATGAGATCTTTAGTTATTTGCCCTCCCAGAGAACAAGCATTTTCATGGAGGCAGGGGGAGGCAAAGGGCAAGACTAACTTCTATTTAACTATGCTGTACATATTTGTATTGATTAATTTTATATTTATGCCATGTATACCATATGTGCTCATCTCTACAATTAGAATGTAACAAAAACAACAAGAAGCATTTATTTTTTGCCAGGCATTGTACTGAATGCCATGGATACAAAGAGAAAAAAACATGTCTGGTGAGCAGGGATTTTTTTCTTCATTGCTTTTGCATTCCCGGCATTGGGCACGGTGCCCCTCACTCAGAAAGCATGTCAATGGTTCTCCATCAGGAAGGGTTAAGACTTTGCCAGTAGAAATTACCCTGAAGAAGAGGCAGAACCATCTGCTTTGCTGCAGCTCTCTGAAGACCATGGGACTTTTCCATCTTCATTTGAACCTTTCCATGTGTGTCTTCTTGGAGAGCAGGAATTGGCTTTCTTTACATTTGTATCTCCAGGGCTTTGCCATCATAAATGCTTAATAAATGCTTTTTCTTTCATTCATTCATTAAGGGATGCTTGATTGATTGATTGGGGCTCAACATGAGGAAGGCTGTTCTAACAATTCTGGGCTCATAAGAATCTCAGAGATTCACCTTTTTATTTTACAAGGAAACGAGGTCAGAGGGGCTAACTGTCAAGACCACATGGGGATTCAGCATTAGAGCTGTCCAGTACTAAGGCAGGATGCCTCATGAGAGTACTGAGCTCCCTAGTGCTGAGCCAGAGAGCTATCCAGAGATGCTCAGGCAGCAGCAAGGGATGAGACTAGAGATTGGAGGACCATGTATCCCAAGCCAGAGGGGCCTTGGAGGTCATTCTGCTCCTTTAAGATATGAGAAAACTGGTTTGCCTGAGATGTAGGTGGTAAGTCAAGTTTCAAGTTCAGCACTTCTGTCTCTCCAGGCCCCTGGGCCTCTCTGCTCCATCTTTGGTGCCGTTTCCCTTTGCCCTCTGACACTGAGGACAGGCTTGGAGGTGAGGGGTTGGGGGAGAGAAGGCCCTAAGTATGGGCTGAGATCATGAGCTCCTTTCCAATCCCTGATCAGGACAGCCAGGGAGCCAGAGCCTGGGAATGGCCAGGCTGGGGAGCTGCTGGCCTCCCCTGGGCTCCATCAAGGCTGTGTCCTGGAGGTTTCTGGAGGGGCAGAGAGGGAAGGAGCATTCCTCAGGGGACCAGTCATTGCCAGGCCAAGACATTCCGGCTCCTTTGGCCTTCTTTCTGCTTCAGCTTCTTCCCCCTGGGGTTTGGCTTCCTCAAGGTTCTATCTTTGGTCCTGGGGATGCCTGAGAACATCAGTTTTTGGGGAACACATCTCCCTCCCGGCATCCCTCCTGGAGACAACCGTCAAAGGCTAGTTTGGATAGTGAGAGTGGAAGGTTTCCTCACTGGCACTGTTCCCCAAGCTCTGGATCCAGGACAAAAGGTGGGGCATTGGTGACAAGGTATGAATAGTTCCATAATGGGGCTAACCAGGAGATATTTAGGCTGGAGATCATGGGATTACAGACTAAGAACTAGAAGAGACCTCCAAGACAACTTGGTACAACCCCCTCATTTTGCAGGTGAGGAAACCAAAGCCCAGAGGGGGTAAGTAATTTTCCCGAGGTCACACAGCTTTGCAGGTAGGATTTGAACTCAGATCCTCTAACTCCAAATCCAATACACTATACCACAGCCCATTGGGGCAGGGCAGAGGAGCAACAATTCACTTTCTAGTAGACGTATGATTATCTCAGGTCCTGAAGGCAAAGTTGATGTCAGAGTCTAAGTGCCAGAAAAACTGGGAGATATGGGCACAATATGGGGCCCAACTAAGTAGCTTGTAGTCTACATCCTGAGGTTAATTAAAGCATGGTCTGTCTACAGGTTGAAGGCCAGCAGAGGTCTGAGTCAGGCAGGAAGGCCTAAGGAAGACAGTTGGGGCTCAGATTCTAAGTCAAAAACCAAGGAAACAGGTGGGTCATGGAATTTGGCATCTCAGGATCTGAACCAGGCAGACCAGGCTGTGGACCAGAAGGAGCAGAGTCTGCCTACAGCTTCCAGGACAGAGGCTGTCTGCCCTCTGGCCAGCTTTTAAATAGCCTTCCTGGTGTGGATATCGGTAAAGAACAACTAGACTGGCAGACTGGTGATGGCCATCGGAGTGGGAAGAGTTGTGTGAGCAGTGGAGATTGGTGCAGAGGCCTCTGGTCTCCAGGGATCTAAGCAACTCTAATGGCAGAGGGAAAGAGCAAAACTGGGCTGTCAGCAAAGTTTAAATTGGTGCCCTCCCAGGCCCTCTCTAGCATCCTGCATCCCATTCCTCAGGGTCTTGCTCTCAGGGGCTGTGAAGATCCCTGACTTGAACCTCAGCTCATAATGGCTCAAGGTGTTTCCTCTTCTAGTATTATAAGCATTTTTGAGAAGGCCCCTTAAAGTCTCGGTAGCAAAGGAATGAATTTCTAATAGTGGAATTGCAGACCCTTTGGAAGGAAATGGGGGAGATATTTTTGGCTGCTGGACCTGGAGCCATCTGGTGCAATGCCAGCTCTGGCAGGGGGTCCTCTAAAAAAGCAGAGGTAAAATATGGAAACTGTCCTATCTACCTTAACAGCTCTCCAAAACTATAGTAACCAGAGAGACTTGAGAAGGTGCCCTAAGAGAGAAGAGACTTTAGGCCTCCTTTCTCAAAGAGAGAAGGGTATCTGCCTTTCCAGGCCTTTTGGGAATAGGAAATAACATGGTAATATTTTCTTAAGAATGGGGAGCTTGGGGGTTGGGGGAGAACTAAGCCAGAGAGCACAGGACCCAAGGGAAAGAGGTGTCACAGACCTTCCTAAAGGGTCCCCCAGAAAGAAGAGGTGGCCCCAAGTTACTAGAAATAAATCTCCCTGACCTGGGTGGAGCTCTGCCTTGTTAACCGAATCATGGCTGGGATAGAAAGTCCCTGAGACCTGGAGCTTCCTAAGTACCATAGTTAAGTGAGCACTTGAGAACCAGCACCCAGGCGGGGATTTCCAAGGGGTGGACTTTGTTGTCTTCTAGCACACAGATCAGAGGATTGGGAGGCAGGGAGCTTAGATCCTAGTTCATGAATTCACTGTGTAACATCAGGGAAACTACTTTATCTCTTTAGCCTCAGTTTCCTCATCTGTAAAGTGAGTGAGTTTGGATGAAATGTTCTGGTGCCAAGATTATGAAAGTTTGGAGTTGAAAGTGGGGAGTGGGGAGCTTTGGTTTTTTTGTCTTTTCTTGTGCACTTAGGGCTTAGCTAAGTGCCAAGCACATAGTAGGTGCTTAATGCTAGCAGACTGACTTTGAGATCACCTTGTCTGTCTGACTCCTTCCCTTTGCAGGAGAGGAAACGGAGTGTCTGAGAGGGAGAGCAGCTTGAGAGGGAGGTGAGATCTTGGACACACTTCAAGTTAGTCACACAGCCGGAATTAGAATCCAGGCCTTCTGATTCCCTTGGTTACCACACCGTGCTCTGAGGTCCTTCCGGCCTCTAATCACTTAGGCTTCTATGCTCAGCTCCTGAAGTGGTTCATGTAAACCATGAACTTTTCAGTGGTCCTCAGGGGATCTGGGAGGGGAAAGGGACCCAGCTTCCAGCCAAAGAGATTCAGTAGAAAACAAGGTTTTACCAGCCCACAAAGGAGAGGTGGGGGTGGGGGTATGGGAGACTACAGCAAGACAGGCCCTTCTCCTTCTGCAGTTATCAGCAAACAAAGCCAGCCAGAGGGGGAGGCTCAATTGTTGTCTCGATCCTATCTGAGGTCCTGGCAGGACGTAAGACTCAGCCTCACTGATAGAGGAAGGAAAGACACCGAGTGAGTCAGCTGCTGAGAGCGAGTTGGTCTCCCTCCAGATGCCCCCTACCCTCCCTACCTCCACTCATTCCTCCCCCATAAAGGAAGGGCCCTGAGCTTGCTCAGCAGTATTCGAGACAGGAAATTGGGAAAGGGTCCCAGGGTCTGGCCCCAGGAAAGAGGCTGGGCTCCTGGCCGGACGATGATGATGTACCATTCTGATTGACTGCCTCCTGGAGTTCTGGCTTCCCCCAGGCTCAGGACCCCAGGGAGAGCAAGGCAGCATGAAAGAAGGAGGCCCGAAGGTTGCAGGTTCAGCTCTAGCAAAAGGGGCAGTAGCTCTGATTGTCCTCCTGGGCTTCATGCTTTGGCTGCTGGCTCTCAGAGAGTACATACAGCCCCTGTTCTCTGGATAAGCTAGTCCCATGTGGCCCTGACACTGGCCTCTCCCTCCTCCTCCTCTTCCTTAGGGCTTTCTGACTTGTGAAGTTCCCAGAACCCCTCCCTAAGGGATGTCTCCCTTGGAGCTCTCAGAATAGGGTCTGGGCGAGTTGAAGGTCCAGTCAGGATGTCCCACCTGTTGTCCTGAGGACACTCATTTTCACTTCTCCACCTGAGGCAGAGAAATTGCTAGCCAAGGTGCCCAGGAGGTCTGGGTTCGAATCTTGCCTCTGGTACCAGCTCTGGGATCAAGGGTCTTAACCTCTCTGCCCCTCACTTTTCTGATCTGTGAGATAGAATGAATACTATCTATCTCATAGGGTCGTTATGAAGAGGAACGGAGATAACTTTTCACAAACACCTCAGCAGTTTACAGGGCTTACCAAAAGGCTTAGTTCTGTTTTCAAATATGAAAGATTTAAACTGCACTAAGGCTTTTGGGACACCCCCTATAACTGTTAGTTACTATTGCTATCAAGATTCTTCTCTGATTTTTATAGGGGGAAGAGGTAGATTAAAGCCCCCTCATCCATATGTGGCCCATGAGTGAATATACAGTATGCGGCTGAGCATATCCTTGTGGGGTACCCTCCAAAAATCTTTTCAAGTTGCTTGTGTTCCTGCCTGAAATTACAACATTAGCAACTCTTCTCTTTGACTCTTTATTTGTTTTTGGCTCCCCAGAATCCCTTAGGAAAATGAAAATGCTCCCTTGAGAAGGAGAAACAGCGTGACACATGGGGGAAAGGGCTGGATCTGGAGTCAGAGGACACGTGCTGGAATTCCCTCTGGACAAATCCCTAAACCTCCCTAGATCTCGGTTCTCTCATCAGCTGAGCCAGCAGAAGGAGCGGAATCCAAGGACCCCACCTCTTGTCTTCTGGAGCAGCCTTGGCTCTCACTGAACTTCTTTGGACGGGATGGGGTAGGTAAAACTCCGGAGCTGCCCTCCAAGCTCTAAATCCCCAATCTGTGACTCCGTGATGAGGTTTGGCAAGACCTTGGGCAGATGAGGCATGACTTGCTAGACCCCAGAGTGAAATGTGGTCGATATCATAGGAGTGAGAGCCCAACACAATGCTGGGCACCCAGCATGCGAGGGAGAGAAGAGACCGGACAGATGGGCATGCCAGGAGTGGGGAAGACAAACTTTTGTAGACTCCGGCTAATTGGGGTTCAGAGAATCATAGCTCTAGAGCTGGAGGGGGACCTCAAAAACCACCAAGACCACCTCCCTCTTTCTAAAGATGAGGAACCTGTGGCTCTGGGAACTGAGGTGACTTGACCAAGGTCAGACAGGTGGTGTACATCGGAGGCAAGATCTGAACTCAGATCCCAGTACATGGACCAAGTCTCTTTCCAGGAAGAGGGCTGTAGAGGAAGGACCCCAGCAACTCTAAAATCTGCTCTCTTAGCTAAGAAAACTGAGGGGGCATCTGGTTGGAGCAGGAGGTAACTCGAGTCAGAGGGGCAGAGTGAAGGAGAGCCTGGGGAAAGGTGTGTTGGTGACAAGGATGGCAATTTCTTAAGAGTCGACAAGCTGGGACCAGTGTTGGCCACCAGGTGTCACTGTCACATTGAGAATAGGAGGTTCTGTATGGTTGCAGGGATCTAACACCTCTGCCCTTTCAGAAATGAAGCAAGGGAGATGGGGGTGTCATTAATCCACACCAATGTGCGAGCTGCTAAGGGACCGGGGATCTGGAAGAGATTAGAGGTCATCTACTCCCTTCCTCCATCCCCAGCCCTGTTCCCATTTACCATGAGGAAACTGAGGTCTGATTACATGACTAGTAAGCCAAGTCAGAATTTGAACCCAGGGCCTGTGGCTTCACATTGTTTCCTCTGTAACACACTGGCTTACTTAAGATATTCACCCTCCCGGGGGGGGTTCAGATTTTATACTAAAGATGATAATTTTGTAATTTGCAAACTGCTTCCTAGAGGAATTAGGAAAGTCCTCAGAGCCTCCAAGACACCTGAAGGAATGAAGGTAGGATTTCAGACGTTGTGCTAGTCAGCAGAAAAATTCTTCCTGGCATCCTCAATAGGGAAGAGGGACAATAATTTCTATAGGACTTACTATTTGCCAGGGTCTATGCTTTACAAACATTATCTCATTGGAGCCTCATAACAACCTTGCAAGGTAGGTGTCCATATGATTCCATTTTACAGATGAGGAAACTGAGGCAAACATATTAGGTGACTTGCCCAGGATCACACACCCATAGTAGGGTGAGTTCTGGACCCGACTCTGCCCTTTATCCAGATGAGAGGGGGTAGAGATGGTTTTCATCCCAGCCTCTCGCACATGGCCGTTTGAGAGGGGCCAGGAAGACCCTGACCCTCCAAACATCTCTCTAAGCACCTGCCACAGATTCAGAGGATGTTAGAATTGGGCAGAGATGGGGCAGGGGGATCCTTAGACGTCACTGAATCCAATCCTCTTATTTTAAACTTAGCAAAAACAGCAACTATAATAATCACGACAACGACACTCGTTTGAAAACATTTAAAATAACATTTCTGAGAAATGAGACCAACCACTAGTGACCCAGCCAAGGTCACAGAGGGATTGGCCACGGCCCCTCTCGTCAGATCTAACCATAGGCCTGCTCTTCCCATCCCCCTGCCCCTTTAAAGCATGAAAGTATTCTCATCACTTCTAGCTAAGCACAATGCTGTAATCATAGACTTGCATCTCTGAGAGCCAATTAAGTTTTGTTCTCCTAATTACTCTGCCCTAATTTTCTAATGACTAACATCTTTGAGGAATGGATTTTCATCTCATTTACAAGAGGTACATTTGTAGGAAGACACCAACTAGACGTTGGCCAAGGCGTAAGTGAGCCTAGTAAGACCTTTGGAGCCAGTGTCAGAGAGCCAGGAGGGCCTGCTCACAATATGGCAGCTATCGGGAAGGGAACACCACTGTGGGTACAGGGGAGGGGTGATGGTTCGGAAGTCTGGAGAGCCTGTGCCACTCACTCAGTCAATGCCAATAGCCCATCCGGTGCTTGGTCATAGGCCCTACGTGGCTCATCCTTTATCCAGGGTCTTGGTCAAAGACAATGATCCATATAATGGAATTTTCTAGGGCATCTGGGGCCTGAAAAGAGCCTGCAGAATCTCAGAGTTGGAAGCTTACCCCTTTAAATGCCAAAATTTGAACCATAGGTCACAGAGACATAAGGTCATAAGATATGGAAGAGAAAGAAGCACCAGAGAACATAAAATATCCAGAATCTTCATTTTGCAGACAAAAAAACAGTTATGCAATCTTGGTACAGGAAAGAACCTTAGACAAACACTATTCCAAAGTCTTCCATTTTTACAGAAGAAGAAACTGAAGGAGCACAAGGATTGTACTGGATTAGGAATTTTGTAGACCCAGGTTTACATCCCATCTTAGACACTAGCAGTACGACCTGGGCAAGTCATTTAACCTCTTGGAATCTCAGTCTTTGTAAAATAAAGGGGTTGGAGTCAGTGACCTCAGTGATCCTTTCCAGGTCCCAATTTATGGTCCTATGAAGCCCAGCAGGGCAAGTGACTCAACCAAAGTCACACTTAATTTAATTCAATTAAGCACTTAATCTGGGCAAGGTGAAAGTCAGGGTGCTGTAATGGATAGAAAGCTGGCTTCAGATTGGAAGACACCAGTTCAAATCCCACTTCTAACATACTGGCCTAGTCACACTGTCACTGACTGACCCTTTCAATCTTATAGGAAAGTGCTTAAGATCATAGAGCCAGTGGCAATTTGTGTGGGTAGAGTTTCCTTACTGAGAATTCCCTTCACCAAAGAAATCATCAAGGTGCTGTCCATAAAAAAAAAGACCATAGGATATATGGTATCCATAATCCATAATATGTATATCCATATGTATATATATATATATATATATATATATACATATCCACAATATGTATATATGTATATATATACACAACATGTGTATATATATATACATATGTATATATGTATATATATATATACACATATATATGTCTTTGGAAATACAAAGATATAATACAAAAAAATTTATCCTGCCTTCAAGGATTTTATATTCTATGGGAACAACTTGTGGACAGATAAATAAATATAATTTGAAGTGCATGGATAATTAATATAACATGATATGATATGACGCTACTTCTAAATTCCATTCTGACACTTGGGTTGGCAGAGTAGAAACTCTTTGAAGACAGGAGTTAATTCCCTTTTGTATTTTTAACCCCAGTTCTGTTCACAGTATGGACTTCATGCCTATTGATTGACTGACTGATTGGACCTGTATAGACAGAATTGATTTTGAAAGAGGGCCCTCCCCTCCTTTGACAAAACAATGTACCCACCTGCTGAATGATACCTGAAACCCCTTTCAAAGGGAACAAAGAGTGACCCAAATGCAAACATATACATACCACAGGCATAACTCAATAGAATGGAGATTTCCCTAAAAGCATGCTTTGCCAGCTGTATACCAGGTACCTGAGGAAGGGATGAGGTACTACAGAGGAAGGTAAAGGGGCTGCCAGGGGCTGATATATTTGGTGACTTCCCAATTGTGTCAGAGCTCAATGATGGCCCTTGGGAATTCAGAGTCAAGTTCTTCACTGGTCACTGGCCTTTTCCCTGAATGATGGTTGCCAACATGATTCGAGATCCAAAGAGGTATCATTGTCTCCTAGGTCTGTCCCTTCTAATGGCCTGGGGCTCTGAGGAGAAGGAGACATCTTAGCATCCATATCTGTAAGCAAGAACCACTCCCAGGGATGTTTTCCCCACTGAAGACTATCTTTGTGGATATGAAGGTCTGATATGGGCCACTCAACATTGGCAGCTTGAGAAGCAACAGGTCTTTACTCACTCCTCACCCAGGGAGAATTCAGGAAGGGTCAGAAGTGGAAGGGCATGGTTTCTTTAGGAAAGAGGAGATGTATGGTTTAGATTTCTACTTCCTATTCTCAAGTCCCTAGAGGAACTTTGATGCTTCTTTCAGGAATCTGACCAGACTCCCACTAGAGAACCAACCTGGTCCAGAGATGGTCAATCCTTTCCTTTTGGACTTTGCCAAATCATCTTGATTTGGAGCTGGTGGGAAGGACCCCAGCCAGTGGGAAGTTCAAATCCCCCCTGGTTCTCTGGGATAAGTCTAGGAGATTCCCACAGCCTAGAATGTGATCTTTTCAGGATGTCCAGAACCCCTCAGGGCCAATGGGAACATTATAATATGATATAACATAACATATAGGATACATAATATAATAAAATGTGATATAATAATACAATATGATACGACACAGTATAATGTAATACGACTTGACATAATATACTATACTACTCTAATACAAATTCTGAAGAATTTATATTATGTAATCTATATCTAACCCAAGTTCTAACTATCTATCTATATCTAACCCCAGTTCTGGCTCACAGTATGGACTCCATGTCTCTTGATTGACTGACTGATTGAAACTGTATTGACAGAATTTATTCTGACAGGGGACCCTCCCCTCCCTTGACATAAAACAGTGTACCCACCTGCTGAATGATACCTGAAACCCCTTTCAAAGGGAACAAGGAGTGAAAAGTCTTCCACACTTCATAGTTGAACACTGAGTCCACCAATGAGTATCCTTAGCCCCACCAACCCTATACACCAGCTTCCCTGACCTTGTACCTTGTAAGTAATAAGGATGCTAATATAAGACATGCCAGAACCCAATTCCATGGGCTCCCACATCTGTAAGTGGCTCTCCAACAACTCTCTGATGCCAAACTTACCTGAGGTTGCTGGGTGGTTGAGGGTCTCTGGGGAGAGAGAGCAGGAGTCCTAGAGAGCTGCTGGTTCATTTTGTTGATAACCAGTTCAGTGATTAGCTGTCTGTCCTCCGCCTGGTGTTCTCCAATTAGAGGCATTGCGCAATCCATGACCTGTCACAGAAAAGATCATAGGTTCATGGACTCAGATCAAGGATTCTTGGCCCAGGTTCTGAGATTGGCTTTAAAAATATTTTGATGTATTTCAATATAGTTGGTATTGTATTTTGTGCATTTAAGAAAATTTTTCTGAGAAGGGGTATAGAGGCTTCACCAGACTGCCAAGGTGGTCTCCAGCACAAAGATGGTCAAGAACTCCTGACCATAGTGAGAAGGTCTCTTAGAGGAAATCTAATTCACCCTTTCTCATTTTACAGATGACCCAGGAAGCTTGGTGGAATTTAAACCTAGATCCTGTGACTACCAAGTCAGTGTTCTTTCCTTAAATTCCCAGATTCATAGCAGGTTGGAGGTAGAAGAGACCTAAAAGGTGGTCCATTCCAATATCCCAAGCTAACTAATTCTTATCATTAGAAATGTCTTCTTTTTTTCCATTTTAAATGGATTTTTATTGACATTTTTTGTTTTTACCGCACCTAGAGTGGGGGGTCCTTAATTTGGGGTTCATGAACTTACTTTTAAAAAATTTTCATTACTTCAATATAATTATATTCCTTTGTAATTCTATGTATTTTATTTTATACACTTAGAATGGTTTTCTGAGAGGGGGTTTGTAGACTTTATCAGGTTGCCAAATGGGGTTCATGACACAAACACAAAGGTTAAGAACCCCTGCATTCTCGAGAAATGTCTTCCCTTTATGTATGGGGTTGAAAACTACATCTTAGAGCTTCTACCTCTTGGTCACAGATTTAAGGAATTCTAGATTTAGCAGGGCAGGTAGGTGGTACAATGGATAGAGTGCCAGACCTGGAGTCAGAAAGACCTGAGTTCAAATCTGGCCCCAGATACTTGTTAACTGTGTGACCCTGACCAAGTCACTCAACTGTTTTCCTCAGTTTTCTCATCTGTAAAATGAGCTGGAGAAGGAAATGGCAAACCACTCCAGTATCTTTGCCAAGAAAACACTAAATGGGATCACAAAGCGTCAGACAGGACTAAAACGGCTGCAAATGACAAAAGACTTAGAGGGGACCTGTGAGTCACCATAACTGAAAGAACAGTCTCTATAATGCTCCTGACACGCAATGGCCCAATATCCATAACAAGGAGCTCCTTAGTCTGTCTTAGGACAGCTCTGATGGTTAGAAAGTTCTTCCTTAAACCGAGTTGAAATCTTCCTCCATTCTGGACTCTGAAGCTATACCCAGATTAGGGGCCTGGGGGTTGCTGGGTATT
>CM053772.1:48933186-48965686 GCA_028658325.1 Potorous gilbertii | reverse complement strand
TACCTCACCAAGGTGTTGTCAGGATCAAATGAAGCCATTTTTGGAAGGTGTTTTGTAAATTCTATATATTTGTTGTTATGTAACATTTAAGAGTCTGTACCTTCTCAATAGTATGTAAATGCTGCTTTGTATTGGTCACACAATCAAGTCTTGCCTCTCCACCTAGACTCCAGCTAGGACCTTTCAAGGCAAGGGCTGTGTCTTATACACCTTTACACATCCTGGCACAGACCTGGACGCAAAGTAAAAATCTCATACATTTTGTTGAATGAATGAGTAGATGGACGAGTAGAGGAATGGATGGACAGTTAATTGACTAAGTGGATGGACAGATGAATGGATGCATAGTTAAATGGATGGATGGAAAGCTAGCTAGACAGATGGTTGGATAGATAAATGAATGAACAAATGTTTCAGTTTGTCCATCCACTCTTTGCCTTCTATTCCTGTATTTATGCTCATCCCTTCTGTTGTCCCCTTTTCAATCTTTGGGGTGCTCAGAAAGTCATGCTATGGGCTCAAAAGCTTGCTTACTCACCTGTCCGACATAGCAATTTGCTCTAGCATTGCAGATCCAGTGTTCGTCTTCCAGTTGCCTGAGATGGATGTCCTCCTAGAACAAGGACCCAGGCCAGACCAGGCCAGGCCAGACCAGACCAGACCAGGCCGGACCAGGGGGGACAGTGAGTTATTGGCTGAGAGGAGGGCAAGAAGGGTCTCACTTCCATGGAGCCAGTTGATAGTTTTCCTCCCCCTATCTCCATTTTCCCTGGATTTGGGGTCCATCTGTTGAGTCTAGAGTCAAGTTCAAAGGCTACCTCTCTTGGCTAACCTATTACTGGTCAGTCTCAGTAGGAATTCTGGAGAAAACTTTATGCTAACTCTCAGAATCATTGATCTAGAGATGGAAGGGACTTCAGAGGCTAACTTCTCATTTTACAGATGAGGAAGCTGAGATTCAGAGAAGTTAAATGACTTGCCTCAGATCTTTCAGAGTTCTCCTCATTTAAGGTCTGGGCCATTACCATCCTCTAAGCTCTATCTATTAGGCCCTTCATGGTGTAGTAGGGGAAACGTCCCTGCCCCACTAGACATGGAATCTGAGGGACTAGGTTGACATCCTGGCCCCAATACTTATGAGTTGTATGATTTGGGGGGAATAATTTGATCTCTCTGAACCTCAGTTGCCTCATCTGTGAAATGGGGATGATGATTTTCTACCCATGTCACAAGGCTACTGAAGGGATTAAATAAGTTAATGTATGTACAATTTTTTATAACTATTATATGATCATAATAGCTAGCATTTCTATAGCGCCATAAGGTTTGCTAAGTGCTTTACAAATATAATAGTGACTGAACAATAATGGGCAATGATTATTGGTTATTAGAGGAGAACAGCTAACATTAAATAAGGCACCTAGAATGGCTAGAATTAGTAACTAGTCTTAAAAGCTAATTCCCTACTGTATTCATCTAGGGCCATCGATCCACAAATTGGATATTTTTTCTGTGTTTCTTTGCCATTTTTCTTGGGAATACTGGTCTCCCAAAAGCTGGATTGACTTTTCTTGATGATGACCATCCCCTTCTCTCTAATCACACAGTTGCTTTTCTGGTTCAGACCATCATCATCTATTGCATAGACTATGTAACACTCTGCCTGCCTCAGTTTCCTCCCCACTAGAATCCATCTTCCATGCAGCTACCAAAGTGACTTTCCTAAAACACAAATCTGACCACATCTCTCCTCTACTCAATAAGCTGCAGATGTTTCCTGTTGTCTCCAGGACCAAATATAAAAAAATCCTCTGTCACTGAAAGTTCTTTGCATCTTGGCCCCTCTCTCTCCAGGCTTCTTATACTTGACTCCCCTTTATGTCTGCTGCCACCCAGTGACACTGGATTTCTTACTGTTACTCCTATAGGACACTCCAACTCTGACTCTACCTTTATACCCCTCCCCCTATGACCTGAAATACTCTCCCTTCTCACCTCTGATTCCTAATTTCCATGACCTCCTTCAAAACTCAGGCAGCCCATATCTCACCTTCTGCAGAAGACCTCCCCCTGTCCCAGACCACCAAGGTTAGACCCTTCCCTCTGAGACTTCCTTGCACTGACCCTGTATATACATCCTATATGTTCATAGTTATCCACCCATTAGAATGATTTCCTTGACAGTAAGCTCATATTTCCTGTTTTCTTTATGTCCCTGATCCTAATTAGAGCACACGGAACCCAATATTTGTTATTGTTGTTCAGTCATTTCAGTCCAATTATTCATGACTCCAATTTGGGATTTTCTTGGCAGAAATATTCGAGTAGTTTGCCATTTCCTTCTCCAACTCATTTTACAGATGAGGTAACTGAATCAAGTAGAGTTAAATGACTTGCCCAGGGTCACACAGCTAGTAAGTGTCTGAGGCCAGATTTGAACTCAGGTCTTCTGGACTCCAGGCTCAGTGCTCTGTGCACTGTAGTATCCCTTAGCTGTCCCAGAACATAATAAGCACTTAATAAATGTGTTATTTGTTCTAGAAGAGGACCAATGACATCAAGAAAGTAATGTCTTGGCTCACACATGAATTGGATTTGAATGAGTCAGAACCAATGTTTATTGACTGACAGAGGGGGCAAGAATGGCACTATGGGAAGGCATTGGCTCTGCAGTCAGAAGATGTAGGATCAAACTTTAACTTTGGCACTTAGCACCTAAGTGACCTTGGGCAAGTCACTTAGCTTCCCTGAGCCTTTGTGACCTCCTCTGTGAGATAAAGAGACTAGACTGAAAGGTCTGAGATCTGCTCCAGCTCTAATTTATGAGCTCCTGTTAAAAGTAACTGATGGTTATTTTAAATGGCAAAAAATATGTAAGTTTTGCTTTTCTTCTTGTTAAATTAAAAAAGAAACCATATAGCTCTTCATGACCTATAACCAAATCTCCCTCCTCCAAAAAAACCCCTTTAGTTTAATATTGTGGTTGGTTAAGAGACAGAGATGGAAAACAGGTAAGAAAAGAGGAGAGAAGAGGAGAGGAAAGGGAAAGAAAGAAAAGGAAAGAGAAAGAGCAGGGAGAAACAGAGATTCAGCCTCAACTTTTGCCAAAATTCTATATATTCCAGATTTAATTAATTTATAAATGTTGCTCTTTTTGTAAAAACAAAAACGCAAAAAAACCCCAACCCAATTCTTTAAGTCTAAAAAAAGGGTAAATATTTCCAGAATTTGTTACTAAAATTTTAAAAACCCTAAAATTTGAAATTCTTATCCTCAATTTTAGTGTGTGTGTGGGAAAAATATTAGATTCTTCTTTTGTGAAATGGTGAGTATTCTATTTTCTTTTATTTCATAGAAAAAAGTAATGTGGTTTCATGAACTGAATACACTATCCTGTGATTATAGCCCACAAACACTTTGATGGCCTTACCTCTTTCTTATTTTCACTGGCAAGTTGGGACCCTAGAGGATACCTGACTATCTTTCCCTCTCAGGATTCTGGGAAATATAAAATGTCTTTTTCTAATGATGACCTTTTAAGAGCTTATCCATTAAAGATGTTTAAAACTATATTATTCGAAGGAGGGAAATAATACTTCCAGATCTCATACCATATTATAAAGTAAACCTTCTAGGACTTGTTAAAAAATTGAGAGGTATATCAATAGAACAGATTAAATAAGGGAGAATTAGAAACAGTGGAACTAAATAATTCAGTGTTTAATAAACCAGAAAGTAGAAGTGAAAAAATTAGACTTAGACCAAAACCTTGTAACAGATTCCACAATATATACTAAATAGATACAGGACCTTAATATTTAAGGTCCTATTATTTAAAAAATAATGAAAAGAAAATCAGGAGCATGTGCTTTTCAAACTGAAGGGTAAGAGATGAAATTCTTAACCAAACCAGGGATAGAGGCAATTACAAAAGATAAAACAGAAAACTTTGAGTACATGAAACTGAAAAGCTTCTGCACAAACAAAATCAATGCACCCATGATGAGAAGGGAAGCAGTCAAATGGGAAAAAAACTTGGTGTAAGTTTTTCTAATAAGGGTTTGGTATCCAGTATACATAAACAATGAACACATTTATGCACACATTAATGTACATACATACATAACATACATATGCATGTGTATTTATGCATATGTATGTATATATATATGTTCACACATACATACATATGTGTGTATATAACTAAGAGTCATTCACCACTAAATAAGTGGTCAAAAGATATGAACAGTTTTCAAAAGTAGAATAGTAAACTATTAACAACTACTTGAAAGAATGCTTCAAATCACTAGTAATAAGAGAAATGAAAGTCAAAACAATCTTAAGCTTTTTACCCTCCATAAATTAACAAAGATGACAAAAAATGGGAATAGTCAATGCTGGATGGGATATGGAAAGATAAGCACACTAGTGCATTTTTGGTGGAGCCGTAAAACAGTAGAAATCATTCTGGAAAACAATTCGGAACTGTGAAAACAAAGTGACTGAAATGTCCGTACACTTTGATCCAGAGATTTCATTTCTAGGCTTGTACCTCAAGGCCATTGTTAAGAAGAAAGTCCCTAACATAGTTGAACATTATAAAGACATTTTTTGTGTGTGATAGCAAAGACTTGAAAACAACGTAAATGTCCATTTATTGGGGAATAGCTAAACAAATTGTGGCACATGAATATAACAGAATATTACTGTGCTCTGAGAAATGATGAATGTGATGACTACAGAGAATCACGGAAATATCTACATGAATTGATGTAAAGGAATCAGAGCTAAGAAAACAATATACACAGTAACTGTAACAATGTAAAGAAAAGGAAAAAAATCACATACAAATAAAAAAGATCAAAGGTGAATATTGAAAAATTATAAAGAAAACACATGACCTGAAAGAAGAGATATGAAAAGTCACTCCAACCCCAACCCTTTGATAAGGTGGGAGGTTCACAAATATTGTACATTATTCTCAGATTTTTTTAAACATATTGATCAGTTATGCTCATTTTCCTCTTTTTCTTTTTTTATATTTTAAAATACTATTTGTTATATGGGGTGTCTCTCTTGGAGGGAGAGGGATAGAGATACGGGGAAACTAAGGGGATGTAAAAAACAAAATGCATTGATAAACCTCCCCCCTTTAAAAAAAAAAACCTATGCTATTATATGGCATAAATGGGATCTCCTCTTGGTATTTCCCAGTGGGTTGAATCCAGCTAAGCTAAGCGTCAGATCTCATTTGCAAGACAGGACCTTCTAACCCCTACTTTACGAGAAAAAGGGCTGTGGCCTCAAGGGTCCAACTCACATATAGGCTTTGTAGTTGCTGCCGATCTTTTGGATCCGGATGTCATATTTGGCATCAATGAAGGGCTCAGCTGTGGCATAGGTCTGGGTGAGGGCCACCACGCTGGCAATGTCCTGGAAGTCATAGTGATTCTCCACCTTTACCTGGTATTGGAATAAGTATGAGAGAGAAGGAGGAGCAAATGTGAGGGAAATGGAAAAGAATTAAGCAGCCTTTGTGAACCAGGACCCCAAAGCCATTTGACTTCAAATCCATTCAGATGATTGCCTGGCTCCCATCTCTGCCTCTCCTACTGCTTTAGGAGCCTACTCTCTAGGCTTCTCTTCCTGAGTTCAGAAACCTTCCTTGGTCTTCTGCCACTAACATGGTTCTCTCCAACCCTCAATAATTTTTGAAACAGAAATCTAGTCAAAACAGGGAAGAGAGCAAGAATTCTAAACTTTGGGTCCTTTTGGTGGTCTGGTAAAGCGGACCCCTTCTCAGTATAATGTTTTAGATACATTTTTAAAAATACACAGGAAACGAACTACACTGAAAAATAGTTCTAAAAAAAAAATTTTAAGTCATGGATCTCTGGTTAAAAACCCTTGGAATACAGAGAGAAGAGAAAGCCATAGTATTTTATTTCTTACCAACCCTGCTTTTAATTTTTGTTAAAGTTCACTGTTTACATTCTGTTAGCTCATGACTGAAATATCCTGGCTGAATTTGCTTCCTCGCTACACCTGGAAGAGTCAGGCATGAAAGGCTTTCTCCAAGAAAGGCTTTCAAAACATGGCGTCCTTTGATGCTTGGTGGCAAAAAAAAAAGAAAAAGAAAAGGGTTCAGTTCTGAATAGATAGATATTGCCGCCACTCTCCATAGCATTAGGGTGAATGCAGCCAGATCACATGCTCCAAGTGGGACAATACTATCTGGTATTATTGGGATAGAACCAGAGTTCTTGGCTGAAGAAATATCCTGACTTTGAGAACTGACTCTAAGATCTGGAGTTACAGAGTAGACTAGGGACTCTCTCTCAGTGTGGATGTTCACCTTGAATAGAATGGAGGGAGGGAGAGAATAGGATCTGAGCTGTTTTCAAAAACTTGTCCCTTCCCACATACATGCCTGGTCCTCTCTGCAGCTCTCTTGGCTCCATGTAACTTACCTTCCCCATGCCCGAGTGTGCATGCCCGATCTTTACCACCACAGGAAACGTCGGTAGTGTCAGCTAGAGACAAGAGAAGAGAGTAGGATTGACTCAGAACTTTTTGTCCCTTATCCAGCACCCAGGCCCAGGCCAAATCCTCTGCTTTTTCGAGGTTAGGGCTGACCCTGGCTTGGGCTCCATGTTTCTTCTGCCCAGGATTCCACTCCTGGCCAAGCTTTCCCTGAATGTGGCCACAGTGAACAGCTGGTGAAGGAGAAGCCAACCTTGCTTCATCAGGATCAGGTCATGCCAGACTAACCTAATTTTCTTTTTCAACAGGGCTGTTATTAGGCTGGTATGGAGTGAGTGTAGAATAGGAGAGAAAGGGCTGGGCTTAGTAACAGGAAGACCTCAAATCAAAACCTCCCTAATTCTTACTGTATCTGTAAAACGGCACCTACCTCCCTACAAAAAAATGGTTTTTGTGAGGATAAGATAATATTTGTAAAACTTTTTGCAAACCTTAAAGCTCTATATAGATAAGCTATTACTGGGCTTCCAAGGAGAGGATTACAGGTAAGAAGGGGAAGCTAGAATGAGGCAGGAGCAGATGTGGAAGTCAGACCAGCTGTGGAATTTCCATGTTTCTCAGGCAAATTCCTGGTATTTATCCAGTAAGTCATCAATAGTGGGGAACAATCTGTATGGGAGGGAGCTCCCATACTGGGAGTTCCCTGGGCTGAATAAATGACAACTCGAACATGCATTCCTTCACAAATCTGCATATCTGATCAAGGAAATGTCATAGATTTATCTATTTTCATGTATATTATTTTTGACAATCTTTTTTAATTTAGCATCTTATTTTTAACATTCATTTTTAAAATTTTGAATTCCAAATTCTCTCCTTTCCTCTCTCCTCACTCCCCCTCATTGAGAAGGCAAATAATTTGACATAGATTATACATGTGTGGTCATGCAAAACATTTCCATGATAGTTATGCTTATTTCACTTATATTATTAACTTAATATTTAAATTATATTTCAGCAAACACTTAAAGATTCTCATAACATTTTTGTATACAGTTGGAGAAATGTGGGCTACATGATGGTACAGTGAGATGCTTTTAAAAACACACTTTTGTGAAATGCCTATTATGTGCCAGGTACTATGCCAAGAGCTTTACAAATATTATCTCAGCTGGCCCTCCCAACAACCCCGGAAGGTAGGTGCTCTTGTTATGCCCTTTTTACAATTGAGGCAACGGAAGCAGAAAAAGGCTAAGTAACTTGCCTAGGGACTTTATCTGTATAATTTATATTAAAGAAGATGAATTACAATCTGCTTTGCTGTTTCACCCTAAGGTCTGTGGGAATTTTCCACCTGCCTTTAATTAAAATCTATTTTGTGTGACTTCTGTTAATAGAGTGTGAACTTCTTGAGATCAGGCAGGGACTGTCTTGTTTTTCTCTTTGTATCCCTAGATAGAGTGCTTTGTACACTTGTTATTCAGCCTTTTCAGTCCTGTCTGACTCTCTGACCTCATTTGGAGTTTTCTTGGCAGAGATACTAGAGCGATTTGCCATTTCCTTTTCCAGTCCATTTTACAGATGAGGAAACTGAGGTGAAGAGGGTAAGTGATTTGTCCAGGGTAACACAACTAATAAGTGTCTGAGGCCAGATTTGAACTCAGGGAGATGAATCTTCCTGACTTCAGGTCTGGCATTCTATACCCTGCACCACCTAGCTGCCTGGCTTCATACATAGTAAGTGCTTAATATGTTTATTCATTCGTTCATTCATTCATTCATTCATTCAAGGTATCCAAAATGGGGGAACTGAAAATATTCTGGCTCCTGCTAGAAGCCACATAAGTGTTGGGAGACACATTTTTAGCAGAACACCGATAATCTAGAGAAAATCAACATAACATCAAAGAAATAGAGATTATGTCACATGATGGTTGATGAAAGGCATAGAGAAAGTTTTGCTTGGAGAAGGAAAGACTTAGCAGGGGCATGATTGCTACCTTCAAGTATCTGAAAGATTGTTATATAGAAGAGAGAGGCTCAGCCAATCAGGTGGTACAGTGAGTTGAGCGCTGGAACTTACGTCAGGAAGACCTGAGTTCAAATTCCACCTCAGATGCTTACTAGCTATGTGACCTTAGGCAACTCACTTCCCCTCAGTTTTCGCATCTGTAAAATGGCAGCTACCTCCCAGCGTTGTGAGAGTAAAATGAGATCATATTTGTAAAGCAATGAGCAAAACTTAAAGAGCTATATAAGCCTGAGTTATTACTCAGTCATGAAGGCAGAAATAGAAATAAGAAGAGAAAGCTACAATGAAGCAAGTGGAGAGTTGGAAGCTAGGAAAACCTTACTCAGCAATGAGAGTTGTCGAAGAAAGGAATGGGTGTTTTGGGAGGTGGCAGCTTCTGTCTCACTAGATGCCTCCCAACAGAAGCTAGACAGTAATAATGTAGGGAGCGTTTTTGATCAGTTACACATTAGATCAGTTGGCTTCTGAGAGTCTCCTCCATAGTCTTTTCCTTTAGGTGCTAAATATTTGTTGGACTGTATTTTTGATATGGCTCCTTGTGTTTACCCTTTTCCTCTAACCCTACTGTATCCCACCTCTCAAGGGCTGTCTCATTGATCCTTTGGCTATATTTCTCCCTTTCCAATGCTCAGGACCCTTCTTTCCTCCCTCCTCAGACAAAACTTAGCAGCCTTGGAGAATTTCAGATTTGGAAGAGATACCCAAGGCCAATCCAAATGAGATCAAGAAACTTCTCTCTAGCCTTCATCAAAAATGGTCATTTGACCTTTGTGTGATGACTTCCATGGAGAAGATTCCTTTCTAAGGCAGTCCTTCTTTATGCTAGGATAGTGCTAACTGTTATGATGTCTACCTCAAGTTTTTAAAAAGAGCTGTTTATTTATTCACTTATCATCCTCTCTTCTCTTCCCTACCTCAGTCAGAATCCATAGAACTAATTTACTAAGGCACCCGTTAGTCAGTCTCTAAACAATTACGAAGGGCTCACTATGAGTCAAGCACTGTGCTTGAATCCAAGAAAGTTAAATACAGTCCCTGCCCTCAGGAAGCTTAGATTCCAATAAAGATACAATATATGAATGACTAGTACACAGGAGACTATACAGAGCACATGTAATAAAAATAAAATAAATTTTAAAAAATGAAACATAAATAAATATACAGAGTAGATGGAAGATGATCTGAGAGAGGAAGGCTTCACCAGTAAGGTGTTCAGAAACTACACAGCAAACCTCCCAGAGGTTTCAGCATTTAAAAGAGAATTCTTGAAGGCTAGTGATATTTTAACTGACAGAATAGTTCTAAGGTAAAGGTAAGAGAAGTCAACAAGGCTTTAGTGGGGATTCACTATATGTTGCGCACTGTATGCCAAGTACTAGGGATACAAAAAAAGGCAAAGTCAATCCTTTATCTTAAGGAGTTAAGTCTAATGAGTAGGCCACTTACAAACCACTATGTAAGACAAGACACACAAGTCAAATACATTGTGGATAACTTCCAAGGGAAGGCACTAAGTGTGAAGAGATCTAGAAAAGACTCCTTGCAGAAAATAGAATATCAGGTGAGACTTGAAAGAAGTCAGAGAAACCTGAAAGCAGAGAAGAGGAGTGAGAGCATTTCAGGCTTCGGGAACAGCCAGTGATATACACTGAGTCTAGAGATGGGGCATCTTGCTCAGGAACAGCCAGGAGTCTAGCATAATGGAGGAATTATAGGCACTAAGACCACCAGATAAGAGGTGGGCAGTGAGGTATGGTAGAAAGATCACCAAACTGGGCATCAGGAGATGCAGGTCTAGTCCTGGCTCTTCCATTAACTAGGGGTGTGACTTTGGGCAAATTATTTCTTCTCTCTGGGCCTCAGTTTCCCTATCTATAAAATTAGGCAAGTGGACAAATTATCTTTAAGGTCCCTTCTAGCTCTACGATCCTCTATCATTGTATGATTTTTACGAATAATTTATGAACTCAAGATACAGGAGTCCTCTAGGCCATGGAGGAGTAGACTTTTATTTTCTTCCAAATCAGCCTTAGTCCTTCTGCTTCTCTCCTGGAACTTCTGTTTTTCTTTCCTGGACATCATCATCATCAGTCCTATAAAGGGAACTGCTGACAGAAGCAGGTTTTAAAAAGAAAAACATTTTATTTTTTTCTTCCTAGAAAATGCTGTTGCTGCTGATGGAAAGTTAGCCCAAATGGGGACCCTGGAGCTAACCACAGGCACTGGGAGTGCCTTCAATGAGGCTTTCCACATTCCTCGTCTGTGGCCAGGGTGGCCTCTGCTTGGTGGGACTGAGGGTAAGATTAGAGAGGGACAGGAGACAGATCTAGGGGCAGGAAGAAGAGAGAAAGTCTGATTTATCTTGAAACCCAGGAGTCCTCCATCTGGTCTTATCCTCAGACCTAGAAGGCAATGACTCATAGTAGAAATAGAGAATTTTTTAGTCTGGGAAAGGACCTAGAAACTATCTAAATTAGCTTAATCTTTTCATAGATTGGGAAACTGAGGCCCAGAGAGAGGGAGAAATTTGTTCAAAGTTACACATGATAGACATCACTAGAATCAGGTCTCTTGACTCCCCTTTTCTTTTCTTTTTCTCTCTTTCCTTTCTCTTCCTTCCTTCTTTCCTTCCTTCCTTCCTTCTTTCCTTTCTTCTTCCTGTCCTCTCTCTTCCTTACTTCCTCCCTCCCACCCTCTCCCTTCTTCCTTTTTTCTATTTCTTTATCTTCATTTTCCTCTTTTTCTCTTCTTCTCTCTCTCCATTCCTTCTCCCTCTAAATAAAAAATGAATATTTTGTTGCTACTTTTAAAAAATGCTGCTTTATATACCCCACTCCCAATTCTCCTTTGTAATAAAGAAGTAGAATTAAGCAAAACAAACCAATACATTCGCCATGCCTGATAATAAATATATGCTTCATTCCATACCCATAATCCACTACCTTTCTATTAAGAGGAGAAAGTCATGTTTTACTATGAGGTAGCAGAAATTCCTTACAATGTTGCTTTCCTTCATATCATTGCAATCTTGAATAAATTGTTTTCCTGGTTCTGTTTACTTGGTTTTGCATCCGTTCATACAAGTCTTCCCAAATTTCTTCCATCATGTTTCTTGTGATACCATGATCAATAAGCCAACATGCAGACAATTCTTACTATAAGTTCTCCCCCATGCAAGGCACTGTGGGTGATGAAGACACATGGTCCTCATTTTCAAGGACTTTATGATCTAATTGGGAATCTGAGACAAATGCACTAAAAGACAGTTAACAACACTAGACAGACAATTCATTGTGTTATTCAGGCAACGTGGCAAAGATAGCACTAGAATACCTATTGCTTGGAAATTCCACTATTAATGAATCATTTTTTTACTTTAAACCTTGTCCCTTATTATAAATGGAAAGTCAAAAGCTATTTCACCTTTCTGACCTCAGTGGCCTCAACTACACAATGAGGCAATTGGTCTAGATGAAGGGACTTAAGCTCTCTCTTTTGGTTTTAATGTTATCATCCTATGATTTCTTGAAATCATCTGTGAAGCCTGAGGTAGGGACTCTGGGGAGCCCTGGTTTCCATATTGTGTGAGAAAAGGCAAGGGCAGAGAACATGATGACAGGACCAATTTCTCTGGATGGTACCCAAGATGGGAAGAAAGATTATCAAAGGTACAGAAAGACATTCTGAGTGGAAAGGAATGGATGAAGGCGAACTGGAGATAATCTACCTCTTTCACAA
Organism: Potorous gilbertii; assembly: GCA_028658325.1. NCBI lineage: Eukaryota > Metazoa > Chordata > Mammalia > Diprotodontia > Potoroidae > Potorous > Potorous gilbertii. The sequence continues at coordinate 48,953,433 of CM053772.1, read as the reverse complement.
TTTTGCTCCCAGTCATTCCTGGGAGAACGGTTAATAAATCTATTCAACTCATAGATTTAGAGCCAGAAGGGACTAAGTCATTTTACAGATGAAGAAACGGAGGTACAGAGAGGTTGTGACTTGACTAAAGTCAGATAGGTCCTCAGGAACAGTGTTAGAATTTGAACACAGGTCTTTTGACTCCAAAACCAGTATTTCTACTGTATTTCCCTCTCTGGTCTCAGTTTCCTCATCTGTAAAATGGCCTAGATCAGCTCTAAAGTCCTTTACAGCTTTTTTATTCTATGTTCCATGGCTCCTGTCAGACCAAGGCAAGCACCCATGTCAGATACCTTTCTGGGGTAAGGGGAAAGTTATCCTGAGTTCTCTGTGGAATGGGCAGTCAGAGGAGATAGACTCAATACCTGTTTCAAGAGCTAATTCCCTAACATGGTTCTCCACATAGACTTGGGAGAAACAGCAAATACCTTCCAGAGAGAAACACTGGCAGGGCCTCCTGGTGAGGGGGACAACCCCTCTCTCATTAGTCTAGCCACAGGTTTTCCCATGATGCTTCAGTGATGGAATCCTCTGGATACCACAGGGACCAAAAGTAGTCATGAGCAAATACAGTGAAACCCAAGACTCCAGATGGGGCCAAGTGCCTATCCCATGGGGGAACCGGAAACAGGGCCTTATACGAGTTCCTCAAATTATCCATCATCAGTCATTTGTGGAAGTTATTCTCAGCCCTTACCAGAGGAGCTTTCCACAAAGCAACTGAGGATTCAGAGGAAATCCCTGGTGCTGGATCCATGATGGAAGTGGTGTGAACCTGACAAGAGATTCAACTAAGGTGATGGCAGTAAGAATGGAAAGGGAGGGAAGGCTGTAAAAAACACAAAGAACAGTCTTTTCTGCTTATAGACTATGTCCCTGAATCCTCTCCTCAATTTCATTTCTTGCTCTCAACTGTTTTTCACTCATCACTGCTAAAATGTCAGCTAATATAGTGCACCCCCAATCCCTCATGGTCATATATTTTGTGCTGGAAAGCCAGGACATAAGAGGCCATTAAGTCCAAGCCCCTCATTTTACAGATAAAGAAACTGAGGCATATTTTCCTAGGGTTACACAGCTAGTAAGTGTCCAAGGTGGCATATGTATCCATCTTTTTGTCTTCAAGTCCAGTGCTCTTTCTATTACACCACAGGTTCTTATTGACCATGCCAGTGGTTCATTTGTCTTTTGTTTGAAGATCTGCTCATCAAAGTTCAGAGGTGCTCATCACCAGAAGGGTGGCTGTGGGGTAATGAGTTTTTCATAAAAGACTAGTTTCCAAGGTACAGAGAGGTTTTGACATGCATCTTATGATCACAGATCTGGTACTGGAAGTGACCTCAAAAGTCCTGCAGTCCAGAGGTGTTAAAGACGAGGACCTTCTCAGGCAGCCCAGAACCAGATTAAAATGTAACAGGGAAATATCTAACAAAATAAATTACAATATAATAGTACATAGATAATGTTAATATGTGGTTTTCCAAGTCAATATGGAGCCGGCAGGGATCCCACAGAAGGGATGGTGACTCCCATTTCCACCTCTCTGAGTTTGACTCTGCTGCTGTAGTCTAACCCTCTTTTCTCCTGGTTGGGGAAATTGAAGCCTAGAGTCTCGCCCATGCTCAAGCAAGTAGTAGGTATCATAGGCAGGCTTAAATCCAGTTTTTCTGACTCCAGAATCAGTATCTCTTTCCTTGTGCCATGTCCACCCAATTCACCCGTTCTTGTGTTGGCTGCTAAGTTTTACCCTCTCAGGAGTGTTTGAATTTTCCTGTTCATCTTTGGAAGACTACGCAGCATGGTAATTTTAGAATGACTCTGTGTTTAAGGGCTTCTATTTAAGATTTGTAAATATCAGTAATAATCAATCATCTAAAGAGAAAAAAAACACTGGTTTTGGAAACAAGACTTGATTTGAATTTTGGGTTTGCCAGACTTTGGGCAAGTGACTACTTGGTCTCTGGACCTCAGTTTGATGCTGTTTAGTTGTTTTTCAGTTGTGTCTGACTCTTTGTGACCCACAAAAAAGATACTGAGTGGTTTGCCATTTCTTTCTCCAGCTTATTTTTCATATGAGGAAACTGAGGCAAATAGGGTTGAGTGATTTGCCCAGATTTTAATTCAGTTACTTCCTCTGAAAAAAGAAAGAGGAAGGAAGGAAAGAAAAAGAAAAGGTAATAAAGCACTAGAAACAGATGTTTGGTAAGGTCCTTCTCAGTTCTAAATCCTAGGATTCTATTACCTAATGAAATGGACTTTCCTGGTGGGCAGTTGAGGAGGTGTCCTTTGGCAAAGATTATCTTCTGTAAGTCATTCTGCCCTGGTGGCTGCCTACAACAGTTCAAAGTTCTAGGAAATTCATAATTCATCTCCACTGAATTGAAAACAAGGTATGGGGGGAGGCAGAGCCAAGATGGTGGAGTAGAAAGACACATATACTCTAGTGCTTCCCCCAAAACCCACAAAATACCTGTAAAAAAATGACTCTCAACAAATTCTAGAGCAGCAGACGCCACAGAACAACAGAGAAAAAGAGGTTTCCAGCCAAAGGTAACCTGGAAGACTGACAGAAAAGGTCTATCTCATGGGACGATGAGTGGAGTGGAGCCCAGTCCTGGCCATGAGGCACTGCGAGGAACGGGACATGAACAGACCTCCAAATTTCCATCAGGGAGGGTTCCAGGTCCCTCAACCCACTAGCAACAAAGAAAGCCCCAAAAGTCAGTGTGGGAGGGCTTTCCTAGCTGAGTGAGAGGGAAACAGGTTCCTCCAGCAATAGCCCCAGGAAATGCTAGAGACCACGGCAGCAGACTGCAGACAGCTACAGTGGCCAGCCAGGAAGCAACCTGGGTCCATTGTCCAAGCAGTTCAGTTTAAAGCCTCCTTCCATAGGGAGCAGCTAATCTAATCCTCACCCCTGAGTGATGGCCCTGCCTCCACCCAAAGCCCCCAGAAATCAAGCATCTGAGTCGAATCTCAGCCTTGAACTCGGCACTGGAGAGAGGAGAGACAATAGGACCATCTGCTTGACAAAGAATTCAGAAATCAAGTAACTGGCTGGGAAAATGCCTAAAAAAGGGGAAAAAAATACCATAGAAGATCACTTTCTTGGTGAACAGGTGTGTCCCACCATCCTTTCAGATGAGGAAAAACAAGACATACTGTCACAGGAAGTCAAGGCCCCTGCCTCCAGGGCCTCCAAAGGGTACTTAAATTGGGCTCAGGCCATAGAAGAGCTTGAGAAGTGAGTTAGCAGCTTTTTAAAGGAGAACCAAAAAAAATTCTGAGGAAATAACACCTTTAAAAGGAGGCTATCTCAATTGGAAAAGGAAGTCCAAAAAGAGAATGAGGAGAAGGAGGCTTTAAAAAGCACAATTAGCCAAATGGAGGAGAAGGTTCAAAAACTCACTGAACAAAATAGCTTGTTGAAGAAAGAAATGAGTTCTGGGAAATGAATGACTATGAGATAAACCAAGCAGTCAAAAAACAAAACCAAAAGTTTGAAAAAATAGAAGATAATGTGAAACATCTCATTGGAAAAACAAATGACCTGGAAAACAGATCCAGGAGAGACAATTTAAAAATTATGGGACTATCTGAAAGCCATGATCAAAAAAGAGCCTAGACATTATCTTCCATGAAATTATCAAGGAAAACTGTCCTGATATTCTAGAACCAGAGGGCAAAATAAATATTGAAAGAATCCACCAATCACCTTCTGAAAGAGACCTGAAAAGAGAAACGCCTAGGAATATTGTGGTCAAATTTCAGAGTTGCCAGGTCAAGGAGAAAATTCTGCAAGCAGTTAGAAAGAAACGAGTTGAGTATTATGGAAATATGATCAGGATAACACAGGATCTGGAAGCTTCAACATTAAAGGATTGAAGGACTTGGAATAGGATATTCCAGAACTCAAAGGAACTGGGATTAAAACCAAGAATCACCAGCAAAACTAAGTATAATATTTCAAGGGAATAAATGGTCATTCAATGATATAGAGGACTTTCAAGCATTCTTTGACTTTCAAACACAAGAATCAAGAGAAGCATGAAAAGGTAAACAGGAAAGAGAAATCATAAAAGACTTTCTAAAGTTGAACTGTTTACATTCCTACATGGAAAGAAAATATTTATAACTCTTGAGACTTTTCTCAGTATTTGGGTAGGTAGAGGAATTGTACATACACACACAGAGTACAGGCTGTGTTGAATCAGAAGAGATATCCACAAAAAAAGATGTAAAATAAAAATTAAGGGGTGAGGGAGGAAAATACTGGGAGGAGAAAGGGAGAAATGGAATGGGGTAGGTTATAACTCATAAAAGAGATAAGAAAAATCTTTTTCAGTGGAGGAAAAAAGAGAGAAGGGGAGAGGGGAAAAGTGAAGCTACTCTCTCCACATATGGCTTAAGGAGGGAATAACATGCTCACTACATTTGATATGATAATCTATCTTATACTACAGGAAAATAGGGGAGTAGGTGACAAGTGGGATGAGGGGAATAATAGAAGGGAGGGCAAATGGGAGAAGGGAGTAACTAGAAGTAAACACTTTGGGGAAGGGACAAGGTCAAATGAGGGAATAAAAAAGTAAGGGGGAATAGAGTAGGATAGAGAGCAATATAGTATTACACAACATGATAACTGTGGAAGTCTTTTGCAAAACGACCCATATTTAGTCTGTATTAAATTGCCTGCCTTCTCAGTAGGGATGGATGGGGAGGGAGGAAGGGAAAGAAGCTGGAATTCAAAGTATTAGAAATGAATGTTGAGCATTGTTATTGCACATAACCGGGAAGTAAGAAACACAGGTAATGGGATAGATGGGGATAAGGGAAGGGAGGGGTGTGATAGAAAGGAGGGCACGTTGCGGGAAGGGATGATCAGAAAGCAAAGTATTAGGGGGTGGGGGAGGGGAGAGATGGGGAGAAAAATTGGACATGTTACAAAGTGATGTAAAAGCAATTAGTATTAAAACAATTGACTGAATTAATTACTGAGACTAAATCAGAGACATCTTTAGTTTGAGGAAAAAAATTTTATTCTAAATTTCCTAGAGGCAAGTAACCTCAGGTAAAATTTGGCATTGATGGAAAAGTTAAGGTTTTAATGGTAAATTTGATTTTATGATTGTTGTTTAATCAGGAACTAGAACATGTGTAGAAAGGCATGTAAGTCACCTAAGACTTGTCTCAGCCAATGTGAAATTATAGTCATATCTGAAATCTGGTTATTGGAACTTGCGATTTTAAGATGCTATCGGACTAGTAACTCACTGTTCTTCTGAGTCTAATTCCAGGTATGGATAGCAAGAAAGGCAGTCTGAGTCTCCAATCCATAATGCCAGTGAGACTGTGAGAAGTTGGTATGAATTGAAAAAGGTGATCTCATGGGAAGGGTGGGAGGGAGGCTGTTCAACCTGGGCTGAGGTAGGATTCTCCTGGCCCAATTTCCCCACTGACATCTGGCAGATTTTAAACCTGACTGAATGCAAGTTGACAATCTACTCCTGCCTGCAACTGACATGAAGTTAGGGAGATATTGTTTCCCTGCAATGTCCCTACTCTTAGTGGCAATTTCTATTAAATTATAGATTGTTGGTAGGGGAACATCTGAGGTTAAGTCTAAAACTAAGTTATTAGACTTGGGACTTTAGACCAACAACAATAAGTTAGGGTCCTTTAATTCTTAATAATAGTGTGGAGACAATTAGGTCAAGGGCTTATGAAGTTAGCACACATAGTTATTATTTGTGTCTCAGCTTGTTAATGTTAAAAAAAAAATTCGTTTGTGGTCTATATTGTAAATGCTTCATAAGAAGTATCACCTGACCAAAAGATGGAATTGTTTTATGTGATATGAATTGTGTTAAAAATGAAAAAAAAAATAAAGTTAAAAAAAAACCAGTTCTTAAAACGCCATCCTCAGTTTTACATCAATCCCTAGTCATTTTAAAGGTCCCTTTAAAGGAATAACTGATCTGTGAATTTTGTTTGTGGCCATTGTTTTCATTAAACTCTAGAGAGTTTGGTAGTACTTTATAAACTCATCAAAATACTTTATAAAGGCATCCAAATTATACTTTAGAAATGAAATAAATTTGATTATTCTTTTTTCACAAATTTGGTTTCCAATAATTTTTTTTTTGTATATTTGTTTTCAATTAATATCTGTATCTGTTTTTCATTTCATCGATCTCCAACATGGTCATGTAGGAAACAGAGAGAGAGAGAGAAAAAGAAAAAGAAAACAAGGTATGGTATTGACAATTCTAGGCCCCAAAGTCTGTGGCATCTTGCCCAAAAGAGGGTGCAACTTGTCCAATGTTAAATGCGTGGTTGGGAGCTTGATTCTCCGCCCACTTTGCCTTAATCCAACACTTTTTACATTGGACTGGTTTAAGAGTCCTCAATCTTTTTGAATCAGTGTGCCAAGTGTTCATTCATTCACTTCCTTGGTGGTGATGATGTGGAGGAAGGGGGACTACAGGGGCTGAAGGAGCCTGCCTGGTTCCTCCAAATTTGAGGAAGAGATGAATCCAGGGATATCCTAGAAGAATTCCCTGAAGCCTTAGTTACCAGGAATCTTGATGACCTAGGATGGTCAGGAGTCATTACAGGAGGGTTCGAACAGTTCTCTCCTCATATCTCTCCCACACCACCAGCCCCGATGGCCTTATAACCCATCTTTTGTGCCACCTTGGGCATGCAAGCCACAGGTTGCCAAGCCCTGGACCAGCCTTGCCAACCACAAGCATCCTCTTCTCTTCCGGTCTGGCTAATCCTGTAGCAATCTGGTTATGGCCGCAGTGTGGGGTACAGATTCTCACTTCCTCTTCCTTTGCCTTGACTCCCCAGGACATGCTGCAGCTGGAGGAAGGTCAGCAGAGCAGAATTGAGAAGTCAAAGTTAGAGAGCCAGAGGGACAGGGAGAGACTCTGGGTTCCAGGGTGTCTGAAGCCCAGCGTTCCACCCTCCCCCACTCCAGGGAAAATCACAGGAAGGGAGCTGGTTCAGATGCCAACTGTCCGCGGAGCCTGGGACCCTGGGCATGGGAAAGGGAATCAAACGCCGCTGTGGCTGGCGCCTTTCCCTCAGAGAGAGGCAGCCCTCTCTGCCTCTCTGTTTGCTGTTTGTTTGGGGCCTCACAAATAGGGCATTGAAAACACTTCCTGCAGCTGAATGACGCCCTGTGTCGCCTACCGCAGGCGGGCACTGTGGCCCAGCTCGCAGGCTGGCTGCCTTTGGGGGAAGCCTGCAGGGCCGGGTGGGGAAGAGGGGTGCCCGCAATGTCCTCTCCTCTGCCCAGGGAAGGAAGGAATCCTCTCTTCCCTTCAAGCAGTCTTTCTTCCCTCCGGCCAGGGCAGCTTTGCTCCGACCACTCCTGGGACACCAGGTCCCCTTCCTGCCTTGGGATCCAAACCAATCCCCCCCAGTCCGGAGGGCGGCTGGGCATAGCAGGAGGTGGGGAGTGGAGGGAGAGGGAGGGCAGAGGCTTCGGTTATTAATAGCTCTCCTGACTCAGAGCCACCCCGTTATGCGAAACCAAGTAAGGTAACCCCCTCTTTGGAGTCAAGATGCCTCTGGCTGTCAGCGATGGGCTGGGAGTGAGGCCCAGAAGGCGGGGTTAGCCCCGAGGGGTCGGGGCCATAAATAAGAGGGTCGCGTGTCAGGGAGATAAACATCGGGGGTGCTGGGACTGAACAGAGTCGCCAGGGGCTGTCCGGAGCCGAGGGAGGCGGAGCGCCGGTGCCCAGGCCAGCGCCAGCCCGGGAGAGGCATCGGCATCGGCATCGGCAGTGCCAGCGCCAGCCGGGGCACAGGCAGTGCCAGCGCTAGAGCCGAGCCCCAGGCCAGCCTCAGCCCGAGAGCCCCCGGTGGGCAGCGGGACCAGGAGGGGCGCCCGCCTCTGCCCGGGGTGCGCTCCGGGCAGCGGGGCGCTGCCAGCATGCTTGCCGCCCTCCGTGCCTGGTGGCTGTCCGGGTTGCTGCTGGGGCTCAGCCTACAGCTCCGGGCCCGGGTGGAGGCGTGCAGCTGCGCCCCCGCGCACCCCCAGCAGCTGCTCTGTTCTTCGGCCATAGGTGAGTGCGGCCCGGGGGGCGGCTCTCGGGACTGGCTGGCACCACTGCAAACTCTCTCTGTACGTGGGACTGGAGCGGGGACGGGCCGTTCCTTTTGGTGTTAAGCTTGCATGATCACACATTGCCAGAGCTGGGAAGATCATTGCAGTCCAGCCCCTCGCCCCCATTTTACAGTTGGGGGAACTGAGGTCCCAAAGAGAAGTAAGGATTTGTCCGAGGTCACATAGCGAGTTAATGGCAAAGGCGAGATTAGAAAGGAGGTCTCCTGACTTCCAGACTGGTGCTGTTGGCACTATCTCAGCTGCGCTGGGGAGAAGGTGGGGGCGGGGGGACTCCAGAGCCTGCATGTGGGTCATTAATAAGAGTTTACCCCACGGCTTTTATCTGGAGAAAACACGGCCGTCTCCTCCCACCCCCTCTCCCTCCTCCAAAGCCAAACTCAACTCCCCTTCATACTCTTAGACTGCTTCCTTCTTAACTCTTAAACTAAGGCATTGGGAGAGGACTCATTGCTATAGCAACATTTCACAAGTGGAAAGTCACTGGTTTTTATGGACAAAGAGAACCTACAAAGAGTCTTCCACAGCACCCAATGACCCATGGCAAGGAATCACAGTTTGTTAGAGTTGGAAGGGAATCTGGAGATGTAGGACAAATTCTTTATTTTACAAATGGGGAAACTGAGGTCCAGGGACAGGGAAAGGGTCTCAACACTTGTTTAGGAGGAGGGACTAGAACCGAAGTCTTTTTTTTTTTTGCCTTGGGGATAGGGGGGCTCTTTCCACTACACCCCAACACTGCCTTCTCGGTCCATGCCTTTGCTACCTAAGAAAGTTCAGTAAAGTGCAGAGAATATTGGAAGATCAAGCAGAGCCATTATTTTAAACATGGGTTCTTCCAGCCCAGGACCCATAGCTGCTGAAGCAGAAAATCGGGGGTTGGTGGTGGGTAAGGGAGTGAGAACTGGAATTCGAGTAAGAGGTCCTAGGGTCCAATTCCTGCTGTAGACAAATCACAGCCTCTCTGGACCTCAGTTTACTCATTTGTAAGATGAAGGAGTTGGACTAGGTGACCTCTGCGATCTCCTTGCAGTTCATCTGTATGTACTAACTCCAGAATCTCCCCCATTCCATCCATTGCAAGATTATTATTTTTTTAAATTAAATCACTGAATCCAGATTGATTTCTTGGTACTGGCCTCTTTCTCTCTCAAGTTGAGTGCCAAGGTAGAGGAAAAACTCAAAGTTAGATAGAAGAGTTCTCCTAAACAAGAACCCATTCTGTTCCCTCCCTCATGAGTAGTCATTGAGTCAATGGTGGAGAACTCTCTACTCCTTTCTACTTCTGGACTGTTTTGCTTTAGGATGGCGATCCTTGACTAGAAAGTTGCCTGTGAGACTTTTATGTCTCTTTTATATGTCACAACCAACAGAGCTCCCCTACTATGTTTCACCTTCTTTCAGTTAGATCGTTCCTTTATTCTGTCTCATAGTAGTTTCCTTATCTGATGCCCTCAGACATGTCGATGTTCTTCCTAAAATGTGGCACCCAGAACAGATCAAATTTCCAGGTAATAGTCTGAGCAGGAAGGGTTAGGAGCAGGAAGGGTTAGGATGCCATCCGGCATGGTACAGACATTATGATTCCATCAGAGCAGCCTAAGGTTACAATGATGGTACATGTGACTCAGCTTGAATTTTAGCTGAAAACATGTCTTTTTCACATAAATTGTTGTCTAGGTGTGCCCTTAGCCCTTAGCATTTAGAACCAGAAGGCACTTCAGAGGTTTGTCCCAATTCCATCATTTTACAGGTGAGAAAACTGATGCCCAGAGAAGTGATTTAGTCAATATCATATACATATTAAGTATAAGAAACTTGGGACACTTGACTTTTTAAACCTGAGTGTAGGACTTTACATTTATTAGTATTAGATATAGACAATTATTTGCTTGTGTAGATTTTTTTTGTCAGTCAACAAGCAGTCAGTTTACAACCATTTAAAAAAAAACCATATATGTGGAGTGTTGGAGATACAAAGAAAGAACAAGGCTAGTCCTTACTCTGAAGGAGCCCACAGTCTAATGGGGAAGAGAACATGCAAAAACAAGATGTAGACAGGTTAAATTAGAGAGAATCAACAGAGGGAAGGCACTAGTATTAAGGGGGATCAGGAAAGGCTCCCTAAGAAGGTGGAATTTTAGACAGAATCTAGGAGGCAGAGATGAGGAGGAAGAAAGTTCCAGTCATGGGACAGCAAATGAAAAGACACAAATGAAAATATATAAGAGTTGTAAGATGGTTTGTGTAATTAAAGGAACAGCAGAAAGGGCAGTGCTTGGGGTGCGGGAGGGAGTGTATGTAAGGAGCTGAAAGACTGGAACAGTAGGAAGGGGATTTAAACAAAGAGTTTTATATTTGGTACGGGAGGTAATAGGGAGCCAGTGAAGGTGATTGACTAGGAGGGATGAGATTATCAGAATTTCACTTTTGGAACATCTGTTTGACAGCTAAGTGGAAGATGGACTGGGGGCAAGAGACACTTGAGATAGGTAAACCAACCAGTAGGCTATTACATTATTCTAGGTGGAAGGTGATGAGGTCCTGAACCAAAGCAGGGGCAATGTCAGAAGGGAGAAGGAGGCATATAATGATCCATGTTGCCAAGGTAGAAATGACCGGGAGGGCAATTGATTGGGGGAGAAAGGCGAGTGATGAGAGAGCGTGAGGGATTGAGAATCACACCTAAATTTTGAGCCCAGGTGACTGGGAGGGCGGTGATAACCTTGATAGAAATAGGAGAATTGGAAAGAGTGAAGGATTTGGGGATGGGGAAGATAATTTCAGTTCTAAACATGTTGAGGTTCTATGGGAAATCCATTTCAATCTTAAACATGTATGAAGTCTATGGGATATCCAATTCAAAATGTCCAAAAGGCAGTGGGAGACATGAGACTAGAGGTCAGGAAAGAGGTTGATGTTGGACAAATAAATATGAGAATTACCTGCAGAGTTGATAGTTGAAATGATGGGAGCAGATGAGATTACTAAATAAAACTCTATAGAAGTGGAAGAGAAGAGAACTCAGGACAGAGCCTTGGGGGACACCCCATCCATCGTTCACCAGTATGATCAAATGAAAGTCTAGCAAAGGAGATTGAGAAGAAATGGTCCGGTAGATAGGAGAAGAACCAGCAGAGAAGAGTGCCTTGAAAATGTAGACGGAAGAGAGTATCAAGGTGAAGGAGGGTGATCTACAATGTCAAAGGCTGCAGAGAGTTGAGGAAGGATGAATGAGGACTGAGAAAAAGTCATTGGATAGGGCGATTGAGGATTCTTGGTAATTCTGGAGAGAGCAGTTTCAGTTGAGTGATAAAATAGAAAGCCAGACAGTAGAGAGTTAAGAAGAGAGGATGAGAAAAGGGAAAAGGAGACATTAATTACGGATATCCTTCTCTAGGAGTCTGGCCAGAAAAGGGAGAAGAGTGATAGGACGATAGCTAGCAGGGATGCCATCCAGCATGGTACAGACCCCTCCCAATTAGCCACACTTAGTTAATTTTGAGCCGTTCACATAGTTTGGTTCCAAGAAATCAAAGTTTTACTGCAATTCCCACTCTGTCACTGCCTGGACTCTTTAGAGCCTCCTGACCTTCAGAACTCATGGATGAGGAGGCTTTTTAATGGGATGCCTTCCTTTCTTTCTTCAATGTCCTCCTCACAACTGAGACCTGATCAGTCCAAAATCTGCGGGCAAAGAGATATGGAAAAAAAAAAGTGGGCATGCTGTGGTCCCTTCCATTCCCTGGCTCCCCACTCTAGCCAGAGTGTCTATAAACTGCTCATTACCATAGCTAGTGTAGAACGTGAATTTCCAACCTTACCACCAATTAGCATTTCTATGGCCTGAGGAATCCTTTCTGCATACTGAGTAATGGCTTTCTGGACCTGACAGGACATTTTTGTGGCCTCAGCTCTGTTTGTGACTAGCAGTTAGTCCTGTTTAGAGGGGCTGTGTTTGGAGCATTTGGGGGGGCGTGTTATCTACTCAAAACACCAGGGATCTATTGAAGTAGAGGAGGGAGATCGTTAACGATAGTAAATATGGCATTAGTGGGAAACGATTTCAAATCTGCCTGTTAACACTTCATAGCTGTGTGATCCAGAGCAAGCCACTTAACTTTTCTGAGCCTTAGTTTCCTCATCTGTAAAAGGATAATAGCACCTACCTCTTATTGTTGTTCAGTCATGTCTGATTGACCCATTTTGGGGTCTTTTTAGCAAAGATCCTGGAGTGATTTGTCATTTTCTTCTCCAGTTCATTTTATAGATGAGGAAACTAAGGCAACCAGGGTGAAGTGACTTGCCCAGGGTCACACAGCTGGAAAGTGTCTGAGGCCAGATTAGAACTGAGGAAGATGAGCCTTCCTGATTCTGGGCCCAGTGCTCTACTTACCACATTATCTAGCTGCCAGCATCTCCCTAGGGTCGTATTTTTAGAACTGGAAGGGACTGTAGGATTCACGAGGTCATTTTAGAGATGAGGAAACAGATTAAGTGACTTGCTCAGGGTCATATAGGTGGAATCTGAATCCATGTCTTTTGCCTTCAATTCCATCATTCTATCCCATTATTTTGTGTTGACTCTTAGGCCAACTCTTAAGTCAAGTTGGAAATATCAATGCAATAATCATTGATCAAGCTCCTATACATACTCCTCCCAAAAAACCCCCAAAACTGACAGTCCCTACCCTCAAGGAACCTACATGAGGATGGCATGAGGTGAAATATATGAAGCTAAAGAACTGTATAAATATTAGCTATTATTACTGAGCTGTTTTCCTGATGAAACTGTTGATGGGTAAGCAGGAGACTAGGTGGGGATGCTGCTTTGGGTAGCAGTGCCAGAGAGAGGGAGGCCCCTGAGATGGGCAACGTGCTCTGGTTAATGCCTTTTGGGATACTCCTCAAACTCAAGCTTGAAGGAACCATCTACTCCAACATCTTCATTTTACAAATGAGAAAACTGAGGGTTCCTAGGGTATGATGATTTTCCAGGAAGTGAATTGTACCCAGATGCTCTATTAGCACATCAAATTCAATGTGGCCAAATCTGAACTCATCATTTTAACTCTTCCTGCGAACCTTGTTATCTAGGTTGGTGACACCATCATCCTCTCAGGAAGCCAAGTTCATAACCTCAGAGACATCTAGTCTACCTACTGCCTTTCTGTGCCACCATCTCCCCATTCCAACAGTTACCCAGTCCAACTCATTCTCCTTCTACTTCACATCTCTGACATCAGCTCCCTGATTGCCATTTACATCAATGGCATCAAACTCAAGTAGAAGTGGGGCCACTAAATCATACAAAAAGATCCCTGATGGTTGTATGTTGACATATTAGCATTATCTAAACTCTGTTGTGGGGGCAGCTAGATAATGCAGTGGATAGAGCACAGGGCATGAAGTCAGGAAGACCTGAGTTCAAATCCAGTTTCAGACACTTCAAGTACTAGCTGTGTGATGTTGGGCAAGTCACAGCCCTCTCCTTAGCCACGCCTCCTCTGGTCCCTCCAATATTTGCTTGGCTTCAGTTTCCTCATCTGTAAAATGAGCTGGTGAAAAAAATGGGAAATCACTTCCAGTATTTTTGCAAGAAAACCCCAAATGGGGTCACAAAAAGTTACAAGTGAAACAAGTGAACAACCACAAATTCTCTATTGTGTTTTTATGTCCTTTCTCAAATATTTCCCAATTCCATTTTAATCTGGCTCCAAGTATATCTGACCCCAATCCTCCCCTCACAGTGTATTTAACACATCCATTTTACATAGCTTGTAGCTTGCTTCAAGCTCTTGTTGCTTGTCAGCTGTACTATGGTAATAGCCTTCCAGTTGGTCTCTCTAAGTCAGGTATTTCCCTGCTACAGTCTATGCTCCACAGAGCTATGGAGTTAACACATAAGCCTGAACCTTTCCCAGAACCATCAGTATGGTTCCCTGCTGCCTTTAGAAAAACATGCAAATTCCTCACCCTGACATTTTGAGGCCCTTCACAATCTGGTGCCAGACTTTCATGCACTCTGAATTCCAGGAAAATGGACCTGCTAACCGTTCCCTATGTTCTCTCTCTTGCCTTCGTTAAAAAAAGGTGAACTATGTTTTTAATCAGTGGAGAGTTTCAGGTGAGGAATTCCCTTTACCAACAAAGAACATCCCCTCCTCTTCTGCTAAGTACAGTCTTGGAGAGTTTCTGGAGCACTGAGAGCATCTTGCCCAGTCAGTCCATAGCTCCATATGCCTTGAACCCAGGGCTTCCTGATTCTGAGGCTAGCCATTTCCCCAGCACACCAGGCCACCAAACATCTTCTGTTTTTCAGAATCCTCTTCTTTTGAGTTCAGCTAGACAGCCCTCTTCTTAGCCATGCCTCTTCTGGTCCCTCCAATATTTGCGCCTCTCCCTCTTCAGTTTCCCCAGAGTGCTTTGCAAGATGTTTCCCTTGCTACTTCATTCTCTACCTTGTACATGGCTCACCTGTGTACATGCTGTTTCCCCCTGCAAAATGTTGGCTCCTTGAAGGCGGGGCCTGCCTCGAAGGTAACAGGCCCACGATAAATGTTTGTCAAGCTTATAAGAGATAACTAAAGAAGGGGGGATGGTGAGCTGAGCCGGAGTAGAGAAGACTTGGGGAGAGGAGAAGAGAATTCCCTTTGAATAGATGGAGACACATTAAGTGGAAGAAGGAAAAGACTCAACCCATGACTTTCCTGAGGGCAGAACTTAGAGCCTGGGGTTACTGGGATCTCAATATAAGGGAAATTGTCCAAATGATACGGTGGACTGCTGTCACCTTATGAGATAATGATGTTCATTATGTGTTCACGTAGAGGTCAGATGTGCAGCAGTCAAGAATGCTGCAGAAGGAATTTCTAAATCAGATCAGGGGCAGGGGTATTGATGAGGTGACCTTTATAAGTGACATATCAGTGACATAGAGCACTGCCCCTGGAGTCAAGGAGACCTGAATTCAAACCTGGCCTCAGACACTCACTAGCTGTGGGACCCTGGGCAAGTCCCTTAAATGCTGCCTGCCTCAGTTTCCTCCTCTGTAAATGAGAACAATAACAGCACCCACCTACCTCATGAGGGTCAAAATCAAATGAGATAATATTTGTAACGCACTTAGCATGGTGCTAGCAGGTGCTTAATAAATGATCTTCCTGTCCCTTCCGTTTCCCTTCCCTTCCGACTCTGAGATTTGGAGCTTCTGGTACCCAAGTGAGCTTTGGCAGATACTTGTGTTCCTTTCCCTTCCTACAAGAGCACAAGGTCCTGCTAGGGCTGCTCTAACTCCTCCAGTAGGTGCCAAGGCTAGACCACTACTTGATCTCAGTTATCCTGCCTTCCTGTCTCCCCAATACCAGCCACAACAACGATATCACTTTAAGGTTGGCACAGAAAGCACTTTACACTATTTTATTACTTTATCTTCACAATGATCCTGGTAGGTAGATGCCAGTATCATCCCCATTTTACAACTGAGGAAATTGAGGCAGACAGGTTAAGTGACTTGGGCAGGGTCACATAGCTAGTAGTAATACTAACGATAATAGTTAACATTTACTAGGCACCTGCTATGTACCAAGCATGGTCCTAAGTGCTTTACAACTGTTATCTCATATGATCTTTACAACAGCCTGTAAGATAGGGGCTGTTATTACCAGCACTTTACAGATGAGGAAACTGAGACAAAAAGAGGTTAAGGTGGTTCACCCAGGGTCATGCAGCTAAATGATGGACACTAGATTGGAACTTAGGTCTTCCTGACTCCAAGTCCAGTGCTCTATCCACCGAACTATCTAGCTATTCAATGCCACCGACCTGGAGGGAGCAGGGAAGGGGAGAAAGAGGAATGAAACAAGGACATTGATGACGTCCCCTAAACTTGCTTAACAGCCAGGGAGCATCTATAATCATGACGTTATAATTGTAGCCATGTAGCCAAAATCTAACCATGATGTCATAAGCATAATCCCAGCTATAATAATATTCTACTTATAGCCATGAGATAGCTATGACCATAACATGGCTGTGGCATCATCTATAATAATGACGTCATAATTAGAATAACTAATCCCATCATAATGACACTCATGGCCTCATAACTATGTCCGTGATATCTTCAATATAATCACAACATCATAAATGTGATCATGATGTCACAATGGTGACCATGACATCATGACATATTGTAACATTGTAACAATAATCACATCAGGACATCTTTGTGGTTTTTCAAATTTCTTTTCTGTATATTATCACCTTGAACTTTCACAATGAGTCTGGGAGGGAGAAAGAGTGGGTGCTGTCACCCTCATATGATAGATGAATAGAGAAGGAAAATGACTTACCTAAGGTCACACAGCTCTGGCAGGGCCAGGACCCTGTTTATCTACTGACCCTCTGCTATACCATACATCTGCTATACCATATCACCTGAACCCTTTAAAACTATAATTCAATTGTTGAAAACTAAAAACAAATAAATAAATGAAAACAAACTATAGCTCAAATAAGCATTTTTAATGTGATCTATTTCTCTTTGACTTTTCATAGAACAGATATTAAAAACTTCAAACACCCCATTTCTAGTTTGGGATTTGATGAATCCTGTCTTGTTTCGGTCTTTCAGGATAACTGACATGGGAGTTCCTGGCTCATCTAATTTCTGAGATCCACCACAAGCTTCTCAGGCTACTGAGCCTCTATATCACTAATGGGACCTTCCTCTTTTTTCTCTTGCAGTGATTCGGGCCAAAGTGTCTGGTGAAAAAGTGGTCCCAGCCAGTGGCGACCCAACTAACCCCCAGAAAATGATCCAATATGAAATCAAACAGATAAAGGTACAAGGGGAAGGGCCAGAAATTCCCTTCCTTTTGGTTTTCTGCTTGGGATCCATGTTCTGAGAAGGGCCGGCACCTGGAAGGGACAGAATGGACTCAGTCCTGGGGAATAGTTGGGTCAATAACAACCCTAAGAGGATGCAGTCAGAGTGCAAGGAGAGCTGCAGTGGTCAGCACATTACAACAGATCTATATCAATAGTGTAACCTCATTTTATACTCAGAGAAACTGAGGCAAGAAGAATGACTTACCCAAGGTCCCAGAGTGGGTCTGCACATTATGGCACCACCTAATTGCCTTACTGGCACACAGTAAATGCTTAATAAATGCTTGTTTCCTTCCTTCCACGTACAGTATCTCCTATCATTCTCATAACAACCGTATGAAGTAGGTTATGTTTCCCCCATTTTATATACAAAGAAATTGAAACTCAGGGAAGGGGAAATGACTTGTTTAAAGTCACCCAACATATGAATGGCAAATTAGGACCCAAATTTAAATCCTCAGAATCTAAGGCCAGAGATCCTTCAATATCTGGCTCAATTCAGTCAACATTCAATAAACATTCACTGAGTATCTTTTGTGTACAGAGATCCCTGTATGGACAGGGATTTATTTTATTTATTTATTTAAATCTATTTAAAATTTTAAACTTTATATGAAAAAATTAAAATTTTTGTTGATTTATAATTTTTTTAAAAAATTTACTTATTTACTTTTTGAGAATAGAGACCTTAAAACTTTCAAACTCATGCCACCTAAAAGAGACACAGAAATAGGGAGACACATGCATACACATACATACGCTAGTGTCACACATGTTTATGCAGACACATGACTTTTACATAGAATTGCTTTAACTTCTTATAATTGCCCCAGTAAAGACTTTTAAGACTTTGTATAATTTTTTGTAACTTTCATAAATTTGATTATACTTCTTGGAACTGACCACATGGGCCAGATGACATTAGGCTAAGAGCCAAATTTGAGTTGTGAACTGGAGTCGTATTCTTAATCTAAAGACATTAGTGACTTAGTGATGACCTCAGCACAAATATTATACTGTAGGTTAGAACTCAGATCTGTGCCTGCAAAATACAAAAATCTCTGCTATGTAGGGCAGATCCCTAGAAACTTGTAATGCATGGCTGCTTCGGTGACCTTCCTTAGCCATGACCACCCTTACACATCTGTAGCAAAGGAGACTGCATATGTGACTCATCTGGAGTTGTGGGAAAGAAAGTCTTCTTTCCCAAAAATATCATCACTTGTCATTGTTTCCTGATATTCCGCTGTTAGATAGTCATTCCTTTTGCTAAAGACATTGTCTCACCTTAAAACACAAATGACCTTGGCAAAGATTAAGCTTCCTAAGTTATTTATATCTTATTACGATGAGATTCTCATTTTCTTTCCTGAGAGGTTTAGGAAGGAGGATGAGGAAGGAAGAGAAGTGAAAATATAGGAGCCAATTCCAAAAACTGATGTTGGACTGTAGCAGTTTCTTCCTTATCCTCTTATAGCAAAGGTTCTTAACCTTTTTATGTCATGGACCTTTTTGCAATTTGGTGACACTCATGGACTCCGTCTCAGAATAATGCATAAAATAAAATATATATTAAAAAGGAAGCCTATTATATTAAATGTAGCTATTAAAATTTTTAAAAGTTCATAGATCTGAGGTTAAGGATCTTTATTTAGAATCATCCATGAAGGGAAAGGGTAATAGAATACCTGTAACTCAGCTCTCTTCAAAGTTGTGTCCCTGACCCTACATCAGAGCCCTGAGAGTTCCTTCCCACCAACTGGAATGACCTGAGATTCTCTTTTCATTAAAATTGGCTTAGTTGGGCCTGGTGCACTCTTGCAATTCCTACTGACCTTTCTAGTTGTTAGTGATGTAAAAGTGAGACATTCATGCATGTATTTATTTTGACATAAAATTTTTGTATCTTCTTACCCAAATTTGCTTTTCTGAATTTGTCTTGTAGATGTTTAAAGGGTTCGATAAGGTGAAGGATGTTCAGTATGTGTATACACCATTAGACTCCTCTCTGTGTGGAGTAAAGTTAGAAGCCAATAAGAAGAAGCAGTATCTCCTCACTGGTAAGTCCCTCAGGTCAATGGAAAGGCAAAGCAAAGCCTCTCACTCTGTATTGAGGCTTCTGGCTCCATGGGGTTGGACTGGTTCAATCAATCAATATCCATCAGTAAGCATCATTAAGTGTTTACTATGTTCTAGGCACTGTGCTAAATGCTGGAATGGTTGGGGCCCTCCAATCAATGCTCAGTTGGATTTTCTTTTGAATAGAAAGAACCTGTTTCAATGAGAGGCCAAATCATAGCATCTTGTGGTTAGAAAGTCCATCCTTCTATAGGAATGTCCTCTATAGCATCTTTGATAAATAGTCATCTAATCTCTATTTGAACACTGTTTTCAATGGTAAACTCACTATCTCCACAAGACAGTTTGTGTCATTGTTGGACAACTTATAACTGCCAGAAAATTCTTTTTTTATGTTAAAACAAAGTCTGCCTTCCTGCAAAACTTCTAGCCATTGATAGTAGTCCAGTTCCACACAATGACCCCACAACTGTTTGGAGTTTGGGATTATTCTACCCTTGTCCCTGAATCTTCTCTTTTTCACACTGACCTACCCCAGGATCTCCCATCATTCCTTGGTTTTCAGTTCTTCTATCCTCCTTGTCTTCTTCTGGACCTGCTCCAGTTTGCCAATGTCTCTCTTAAAATGTGGTACATGATACTGAACACAATATTCTATATATGGTTCTGACCAGACCAGAAGTGGATAGAACCATTACTTCTGGACACTATTTAAATCTTTCATGGCCATCTATCTAATCTAGTTAAACCTCCCCCAAATCTTAGAATTAACCTTTAAAGCAGGCTTATTCAGTCTTTGCTGTCGTACCATTTGATGGCAAGATCCCACCATGCTATTATCAGCCAACCATCAAAAAGCATTTGATTCATTACATTGGAATACCATCTTAAAGGCTCTCTTCCAACAAGATACCTCTGTGTGCACAAATCACAACCAAAACTAAGATTCCTAGGGTGATGCAACAATACAAAAAAACCTTATTCAGTGAGTTTCTGGTGATCAGTATCAAGTGAGATATGAAACAGAGAGGGGTATTTTCACCCAAAGGTGTTCACCACCATCATGGTAGGGATCCAGCAATAAGTCCAAATGGAATAGA
>CM053772.1:48868572-48932686 GCA_028658325.1 Potorous gilbertii | reverse complement strand
GAGATCTCTTGTTTTCTTACATTGCTCATTTAAGAAAATCTTATTTTTCCTTGTTATTCTCTGGAATTCTACATTCAGTTGGATATCTTTTTCCTTTTCTCTTCTAGTTTTCACTTTCCTTCTTTCTTCAGGTATTTGTAAAGCCTCATCACACTGCCATTTGGGTTCCTTGCTCTTCTTTCTCTTTGGAATATTTTTGGTTTTGTTGTCACTGTTAATGCTTCCTCCTGGGCAGATCATCTCCCTTAAATTTTTTCATTACTTCCACTCCATATTCAGAAGGGATTTTATTTAGATCATGCTTTTATTATCAGATAGCTTTTCCCTACTTTCTTCAATTTGAGTCTGAATTGTGCAATAAGAAGCTCATGATCTGAGCCATAGATAGTTCTAGGTCTTACTTTAAATGAATATATAGAGTTTCTCCATCTTTGCTGCAAAATATGTAATCAATCTGATTTCAATATAGACCATCTGGTGATGTTCATGTGTAGGGTCAGCTTTTGGGTTGTGAAAAAGGGGGTCATGACTAATGAGTTATCTTGACAAAATCCCATTCTTCATTTTGACTCCAAAGTCAAACTTGTCTGTTTTCTCAATTATCTTGTGATTTCCTACTTTAGCATTCTAATCCTCAATGATGATTATGACATCTATGTATGGTGTTATTTCTAGGTCTTCATTTTAGGTCTTCATAGAACTGATTAACTTTGGCTTCTTCAACTTCAGTGGTTGGAGCATTGACTTGTATTAATGTGATGTCGAATTTGGCTTGGATTCAAACAGATATCATTCTGTCCTTTTTGAGATTATACCTCAGTACTGCTTTTCTTACTATTTTATTGACTATGAGGGTCATTCCATTTCTTCTAAGGGATCCTTGCCCACAGCAGAATATGTACTGATCACCTAAATTAGATTCATCCATTTCCATCTATTTAAGTTCACTGACACCCAAGATGCTGATGTTTAATCTTTTCATCTCCTGTTTGACCTCATCTAGTTTACCTTGATTCATAGATCTTGCATTCCAGGTTGCTATGAATATTAATGTATAAATACAATCTGTTTAAAATGCTTATTGAATAAACAGCATATCCTCGCAGTGTGAATGTTAATCAGACAAGCTGAAATGGGTAGAGTGGTAGTTGACCAGGATGATTGAGGGCACTTGAAACCATATCACATGAGGATTAAAGCAATTACAAAATGTCTAGCCAGAGAAAGAGAATATTTAAGATTGCCATGAGTGCAGTCAATACAGTCTTGAATTATTTGAAGGGATGTCCCAAGGAAGAGAGATGAAATCTATCTCATCTGTCCCCTTCTTGCAGTTCACATAGACCCCACTCTAGTTCAGGTCCTCATCACCTTTAGCCTGGGCTACAACAATGGCCTCCTAATTCATCCCCCTGCCTCACGTCTCTTTCTTCTCAATTCATCTTCCATATCGCTGCCAAAGTAATTTTCCTATGGTAAGGTTCAACCATGTTACTCCTCTTCTCAGTAAACTCCACTGGGTCACTATTGACACTAGAATCAAATATAAGTTCTTCCATCTGATTGTCAAAGGTCTTCACAGCCATTCTTTCCAACTTTATTATACCTAGTGACCTGTCCTTCTACAATCCAACCAAGCCCACTATCTCACTGGTCCTCATACATGATACTCTGTTTTCCATCTCTGTGCCTTTCCACTGGCTGCCCATGTTTGAAATGGACTCCTGTCTCACCTCCACCTTTTAGAGCCTTTTGTTTCTTTTGAAATTCAGCTCAAATATAACCTTCCCATATCCTTCCCTGTTGCTAATTCTCTACCCTCTAAAAAATTATCTTGTATTTATCTGGTATATATACATAGATACACACACCTATGTATATATGTATATGTATATATGCATACATATATACACAACTACATATATGCAGACACATACATGTCTTGTGTATGATTATTTATGTACCTGTTATACATTTCAATGATATCTTATATTTCTTGTTAAACATATGTCACTTCCTCCAACAGAATGTAAGCTCCTTCAAAGCAATGACTGCCCCATTTTTATCTATGTTTTCCCAGTACCTAGTAGAGTGCCTGGAGCTTTATAAAGTCTTGTAGACTGATTGATTGATTGTGATGGATCCCAGAAGGCAGAATTAGAAATAATGAGTCAAAATTACAGGGAGGCAGATTTTCAACTCAATGTTACAAAGGCACTTCCTAACAGTTGGATTGACCTGCAAGGGAATGGAACTTCCTTGTTCTATAGTGAGTTCCCCATGAAGAGATTAGATAACTATCTCTCAAGGGTGTTTTATGGGTGATTCATGCTTCACCTGGGGAATGACTTCTAAGGCTTGCTCAACTCTGAGAGTCTATGATTTAAAGATGTAGCTAAAAATGTAGAAATCTATACAAGTGTGAGATAGATAGTTGGTTAAAATTAATGATGAATAATGAGGTCAGGCTACTTGTATCATGGAGGAAAATACAGAACTTCAAAATGGAAGAATCATATCTGCTGCACCAAAAGAGATTTTTAGGATATCACTAAACAACAGAAAAGGTTACTGAAGAAGGGTAGGAGTCAGAAACCAGCCTTTATTAAATGCCTACTACATGCCAAGCTCTTTACAAATATTATCTCATTTGATCCTCACGACCAATCCTGGAAGACAGGTGCTATTAAATGCCTTTACAGATGAGGAAACTGAGGCAGGCAGAGGTTAAGTGACTTGTCCATTGTATCAAGAGGTCAGATTTGAACCCGGGTCTCATTGACTCCAAGTCTACTAAGAGTCTACTGTCTACCACTACTACTACTATTACTACTACTACAACTACTACTTCTACTACTACTACTACTACTAGTCTACTACTCTTGCTGCCCCTTCTGATAATGAGCCTGATTTTAGCTACTCTCGTGCTCAGATGGCAGGACTATACTCTAAGACTTTCTAGCTCAGTAGGACCCTCTCAAACTTGTATTCTATTCTTAGGGAACCCAGTATAATCTCTGCATCAAGATGAGGTTTCAAGAAGGTAGAGGAAAAAATAAACATATTGATTACTAAAGAATGTATACAATTATTATATCATATCTTCATTCCAGTAGCAGAGCTATTAATAACAGTTCAGTATCAAAGAGCAATCATCAAGTTAATCACCAGTTTCAGGTTGGAATGGAGCTTGGATGTATCTAGACCAACAACCTCATTTTACCATGAAGACCAGAGAAGGAGGGAGCTTTGCCTAGGGTCAGACAGGGAGCAACACAGGTAGGTTTGGAACCCAGATCCACTGACTTTAAATCTAACCCCCTTTTGCCTCTCCAACTGTAAAACTGAAAGGATTTCACAGGATTTAGAGCTGAAAGAGGCCTTAGGGAAGATGAGGAAACTGAGGCCCAGGGAGGAGAAACAACTTTCCCTAAGTTACATTGCTAACTAACAGCAGAGCCACGTAATTCCTGCCTTGCCAACTTGACTAGAATTGTTATAGGAATCAAATTAGAGAATTTACGGGAAAGGGTTTTGAAGCATTTTGAAGTGTTGTATAAATTGAAAGGACCGTACTGATTATAATTCACAATTCTGTGAACAACTAAATGAACTAGGCAATGATTTCCACCACATTTAGCTTTCACTGGCAAGAAACAAAGATCCACGTGCCTTGGTCTGGGGTCCAGACCATTCAAAACAATCAGCTCAGATGACTTAGTGAAAAAACAGACATAGCCCAAAGCTACAATACTTCACAGAGAAAGTTGATTTCTAAATCCAATCTTGGGCAGCTCATTCTACTCTCAGATTTTTCCAACTGGAGCCAATTCACAGAAAGATAGAAGTCTACACAACAAGAAATAACAATGGCTGTCTGGGAACAAGGCTGGGCCAGTGCATGAAGAATCGTACCTCAAACTCTTGGACTAGCCCGAACAGAGAATCTTGGAACTACAGAATGTTCATAGCTGGAAGGGACCTTAGAAAATAGAATGCCAGAGCCAAAGGGGGCATTATAGCGTAAAATGTTAAATCTGGAATGGACTTTAGAACATGAAATAGTAAAGCTTGGAAGAGACAGTAGAGCACAAAATGTTAGCTCAAGCAGGGACCTTTGAAGATAAAATTAGCTGGAAGAGACCATAAAGTGTAGAATGTCAGAGCTGGAAGAGACCTTTGAACATAAAATATTAAAGCAAGGGAACAACCTTCAAACATAGAATATTAGAGGTGGAAGGACCTTAGAACATGATTATAAGAAGAAATGATCTTAGAACTTAGAATGTTAGACTAGGACATGTCTTATAGAATGTTAGAAGTGGGAGGGAGCTTTAAAACATACCAGATATCAGAATGTCAGACCTGGGAAGGAACTGAAAATTCAGAATGTTAGAGCAGGAAAACACCCAAGAACAGAGAATATTAGATGGATGCAATTTTAGAGTATGAAATGGACAGAGCTACAACAATGCTTAAAAACTATCTAGTCCAGGGGTGGGGAACCTATAGCCTTAAAGCCACACTTAAGGACCTAGAGGGTCACATGTTGCCTTGAGGCTGCATGTTCCCCAGCCCTGGAGAGTAACCAAAACCTGGGTTCTGGTCTCGTTGTTCAGTTGTTTCAGTCATATCCAACTCTTCATGACCCCATTTGGGGTTTTCTTGGCAGAGATATTGGAGAGGTTTGCCATTCTCAATTTCCTTGATGG
This sequence comes from Potorous gilbertii, assembly GCA_028658325.1. Classification (NCBI taxonomy): domain Eukaryota; kingdom Metazoa; phylum Chordata; class Mammalia; order Diprotodontia; family Potoroidae; genus Potorous; species Potorous gilbertii. The sequence continues at coordinate 48,927,974 of CM053772.1, read as the reverse complement.
AGAGATCTCTCTCCTGTGGGCGTCTCTACAAAATGGGATGAGTTAAACTGGATGATCTCAGGGAACCCTCCCAAATCTAACACTGCATGATTCTCTTTCCTCTCTCTCTCTCTCTCTCTCTCTCTCTCTCTCTCTCTCTCTCTGACATTCTTTCCAATATTCCAGGCTTTTAATAAGAAGCAGGCTTGTGACCATACAGCAAACCCCATTTCAGAAGATCAAAAGTGCTTACTGCTCAGCTATTGCTTTTTATCTGGGTCAATTTTTACATCCTTTTGATTTTCTTCTGCGGGCTTCCTTCCAATTCTCCCTATAATCAATCTGCCCTTCAGAGAGGCTTAAAAACATTCAAAGTGACTGGCCTGAAAGCTGTGACCAGCCTGTATCCAGAGCCTAGCCATGCCATGGTCCAAGGATGGTACTCTGGGTTACAACTATCATACATTTTTTAACTCAACTTTTCCCTTTGAGTCTCCTAAAAATCGATGATTGTACAAAAACAAAGCAAAAACAGAAAGCTTTTCCCTCATCCTCTTCATCTTTCAATGCCTCATTAAGTACCCTCTTCTCCTACTCCCATCAGTCTCCAGTAGTTATGGGGTACAGTGGAAAGAGCACTGGTTTGGAAGCCAGAGGACTTGGGTTCCAATCCTGGCTCTGCCATAGATCTGTGTGACCTTGGATATGTCACTTAAGCACTCTAATCCATGGTTTGCTTGTCTACACTATATCATACACTGACTCCTGTCAACTCTAAAATGATTGGATTATACTCTAGCTCTAAATCTATGATCCAGGGCCACCTCCTGGAGTCTCCAGCTGCTCATGCCCTTCTCTCTAAGGTTATTTGCCATTCACTCTCTACTTACCTTGTATGTTCTGATTTAGCTATGTTGTTTTCTTTGTTAGAATGTAAAACTCCTTGAATTCAGGGACTGTTTGTGATTTTTACTTGTAGCTCCAAAACTCAGCCAGTGCCTAGAGCATAGGAAGCACTGAGTACATGCTTGATGATTGAGCTACTGATTTACTGATGCCATATTCTCCTGACCAGACCTCTAGCTCCCATTTACTGCATCTAACTGGCTCAGCCACCTCATCCATGCCAGTTTCCTGACTGCTTTTTGAACAGAAGCATCATTTGATTGATTGTCCTGCAGTTCAACTAACCATTCCCTTGAAATTATCTTTCACTGGCCATCACTCACCTATATGTGTTGACTCCCTTATTAGAAGACAAGCTTCTTGAGAGGAGGGGCTATCTCTCTTTGGATTTATATCCCCAGCTTAGCATAGCGCCTACCACATAGTAAGCACTTCATAAATGGTTTTCTTCAATTCATTCAATCACTCATCCATTGATTCATTCATCTTATGACACCTGCACTAACCCCAAAGGATGAAGGCTAGAAGAGAAGCCCATAGACCAGAAAGAGAAGGTAAACTTGGAATGCCTGGAAGCTATTTTACATGTGATTGTCTTGTATGGGAATGGGCTTTCTCAGTCTCTTGGTTTATAACTGTGATTAAAGGCAGTCACCATAGACAAAAGAAAGAATTCTCCAATGGGAGAAAGGTTGGTCCAAGCTGTGGTCTGAGTAAGAGAATAAACAAGCCAGCTGCAAGAGAGATACTTCAAACTATTATGAAGCAGCAAAAAGAGGTCTGGAATGAGTCAGAATATCTGGGTTCGAATTTCAGCTCTGCTATTGGCTACCTCTGTGACTGTGATCAAGTCCCCTAACCTTCAGTTTTCCCCTCTGTAAAATGAGATTGGGCTAGATGAGTTCAAGGTCTCATCTAACCCTCAATCTAGGTTCCTATGATTCTTTTTATCTCTCCCCCAACCTTGGTTCTTTTTTTTCCCCTCTCACCTCAGGATTCCTTTAACTTTTCCTTTCCCTTCTCCCTTTCTCCAATTTCTTCAGTGTAACATTAGCTTCCTCAATCCTCCAATCTCTCTCTCTCCTCCTCCTACTCCCCTCAGTCTCTTCATGTTCTTGTTCTTTACCCTACCTCTCAGTCCCCACAGCTGCTAACATCTCTCGCTTTCAGATGACCTAGATAGCTCTCTCTATATAATTATATAAATAATCTTATAGCAAGATTATATATGTGTACATATATTGTATATTATATATACATATACAATATAACACATATATACATATATATGTTGTTATTTGTCCTTTGTTTTTGAAGAGAACCGATCATGGGGTAGTCTTAACTCAAGCATGGATTAGATTTAAGTGAGGCAGAGCTGCACAAAGTCATCAGCCTCACTCTCTCTTTGAGAGTCATGGAAGTTCAGTGGCAGGACAAAAGTCAGGATGGCTGGTGACAGCCTGGGATGGGGTGGATGACCTTGGTGTCTTCAATATCCAAGTCCTAAGTGCTCCATAGTGCCTGCTTCTGCTGCCTTCACAGACATTGGAAGAAATTATTCCCATCCACCCATTCCACCGGGGAAGTCTTCACATGCTTAGTTGGGGTAGACACTCTCTTTAACTCACTGATGGATTGAGACGTGTTGGTTAGCTTTGGAGGGTATGGAGTGTTCAAAGAGCACTAGCCCCTCTGGTATGAGGGCTTGCCAAGACTTCTCTAAGGCTGCTCATCCACCTCTGGGATCTGCCAAATTCATCGAGTGCTCCCCTGTGGCTCCAGGAAGCTATATCATACACAGCAGCCACACTCTAGTAAACAGTCTGAGCAGATGCATTGAGGTTAAGGGTAACTTACAAATATAATAGTAACAATCGCTATTAATTAAATATTTAATTTATTAATAATATCCATAATAAATAAAATATAATACGAATGCCAGGTTAAGGATAACTGACAAATACATATACATATACACACATACATATACATACACCTACATATAAGTATACAAACACACACATGTAAATCCTGTATGTGCCTAGTTATTTACTTATTTTCCCCTCTATTCGAATGTGAGCCCCTTGAGGGTAGGGCCTGTATTTGTGCCTTTCTTTGTATCTCCAGTGCTTAGCCTAAGAAGGTAGCCCATAACTAAGCTCTTAATAAATGCTCCTTGGCAACAGGTCTGTAGGTACTTAAATGTTCTTCCTTCAGTTCGCATTCGGGAGTGGGTTCTTCCCGAGTTAGCAGCTCCAAGGAAAGATAATCAGTCTGTTAGATTAGATCAGAGCGAAAATAATTTTCAAACCCCACCATTAGGTTCCCGTTAACGTGGACTTAGAACCCTGATGGTATCTTCTTATTGCACAGTCCAATGGCCGGGGGATTCATGGGCGAGTCTGGATCTCATTATCTGTGCCCAGGAGGGGATTGGGGTTATTATTTATACATTGCTGAATCCCACAGCGATAAAGGTATAATCCTGCCCAGGTTTCTCATGGGCAAGTGCAACTTAAAGGAAAATCAATCTCAGAGAAATTACAAACACCCCGATTTTTTTTTCTTTAAAGTAAAGAATTTTAATTGGCCACAGTGGTGCTTGTTTAAATTCCCACCACCGTTTTAAATCACTTCTTACCAGGAGGAAATATGTCGTGCTCACTAATTAGGATCTTCAAACAGCTATGCAAATGGATATTGTTGGTGTTATCTAGGGATAGACTTTCACCATTAGAAGAGAGTTGAGAGATCAATCACCCTAAGGGAGCATGGTTTTGGAACTTCCAGAACCTTAGAAACTATCTAGTCATTTTATAGAAAAAGAAACCAAGTCCTAGAAAGGGTAAATAGCCTGCCTGTATTCTCCCCTCTAATCAAAGTTCCTCACTGTCCTTTAAAGGCATGTGTTTGTCCTTGGTTGCCAAAGAAGACCATGCCATCAGAGAAATGATAACATGACTTGCACTTGACATTGTTTTGAGTTGAGGGAGGGCTGTGCAGGTCACCAGCCTCATTTTGCCTCCAGAGCCATCTGAATCCAGTGACCAGATATTCATCAGGGTGACTGGAGATGACCCAGGAAGAGGCAATTGGGGTTAAGTGACTTGCCCAAGGTCACACAGCTAGTGAGTGTCAAGGGTCTGAAGTGAGATTTGAATTCATGTCCTCCTAACTCCTGCACTGGTGCTCTATCCACTGCACCACCTAGCTGTCCCTAACAAGACCAGGACAGTGGAGGAGAAGGAGGAAGAGTTGAAGGAGAAGAGGGAGGAGGAGAAGGAGGAGAAAAAGAAGAAAGAAGATGAGGAAGAGGAGACCATAGATCTCAGAAATATTGACCGGAGGGAGTGAGTGGGGTGCATGGACAGACCTCTGGACTTGATCAGAGGACCTAGATTCCAATCCCAGCTTTGCCAATGACTGTCTGTGTGACCTTGGATAACCTCTCTGGACCTTAACCTCCTCCTCATCTGTGAAATGGGCGGTGGGGATCAGACTGGATTCCAGAAGGCAGATGATGATGCATGCTACCCATCTCCTCACAGAGCAGAATGTGAAACTCATTTCTGGACAAGGCAATGCAGGAATTTGTTTGGTTAGTCTATGCATATTTGTTATAAAGGCTTTCTTTTTCTATTTTTTTTAAATTGGAGGTGGATGGGAAAGAAAATTTCTGCTTGTTAAAAAAATAGTAAAATAAAGTGAGTCACATTGGAAAAATAAAGTGTTTGGATTTGAATACCTGCCCTCTGATATTCCTTCAGGCTCTAACTCTATAATCTTATCCCAAAATTGGGCCCAGATCTAAATTCAACTGTTATTTACTTCCTGTGTTACCTTGGGCAAATCATTTCAGTCTTGTAAGCTCCCTCATTTATAAGAGGTTGGACTGGGTGACCTTTGATGTCCCTTCCAGGTCTAAGCTGAAGACATGATGGATAGATAAATAGGAGATAAACACTCAAGTGATGGGGTGTCTGATAGCTTTTACTGGCCTATGATAATGAGCCTTCAGATCCCTGACACCCTGGGACCTTGGGAGGCAAAGATGTCAATACCCCAGGTAACAGTGAGAAGAAGCAAACTGCGGTTAGAAACACCCACCGCCTCCTGACTCTTGGAAAGGCCTGAAAGTTGTACCAGGCTGTGCTTAGTCCCTGAAGGGACCTGACAGACTGGCCACAGGGAAGGCCAGGGCACACCTGTACCACTCGGACCTGTTTTGATCTGCCCTCTCCACCCTCTCCAGTCCTCCTGGCCTGGTGGACTCAGAGAACAGCCCGAGAACGAGCCCCGACGTGGGCCTTGGGAGGCAACAGTAGCAGGAGGGGTTGGATTGCCACATGAATAGAGAAGGAGGTGAATGCCTTGTAGCATTAGTTCCCACAGTGTGAGATAAAAGACCCTCTCCCCTGCGAAAGGATCATTAGATTCTAAACTGGAAGAGGCTTTAGAGAACTTGGCAATGCCCATTTTCGTCAGATGAGGAAAGTGAGACCCTGAAGGTTGAATTACTTGCCAGAGGTCATATAGTTAGTGAGAAGCAGAGACGAGCTTCAAAACCTATGTCACTTGACCCTAAACAGGATTCTTTCACCAAGTACCAAACTACCTCTCAAAGTAGAGGACCCCCATTCCTGGTGGCCCACTTGTAGAGATAACAGCACTGACCTCAGAAACAGGCAACCTTGGGTTTTGGATCCAGTGCTAACACAACCTGTATTAACTGTCTCAAAAAGTAATGAGCTCCCTTTTACTGGAAGTATTCAAACAGAGACTAAATGACCACCAGTCAGGTCTATTATGGAGGTTGTGGAACTTCTACACCAGGCGGGCAGTAGTGCTAGATGATGTCTAAACCCTCTTCCAATTCAAGATTCTATATCTTTAGACAAGTCACTTCTCCCCCTGGGAGTCTCAGTTTTTCCATTTGTAAAATGAGGATGGGAATAGTAACACCTGTCCTGCTTGGGATGAAAAAGAGGTAAAAGTGCCCCCAAAAGACTATACAATATAAATGTTCTAAATATTATCGTTCATCTTTTGGTGAAGCTCATGCCAGCCACAGGACTATGAACAGGAACGTTGTGACTGATCATTCTGATCAGATGAAGGGAAAATATTCTGATTCAAAATCATATCAGCTTGGCCCTTAACAGGTTCATCTGTTTCCTTCTAATAGTAATTCTTTGTGTCCTCTCCTGTGTCCTTATTACTGGTGACCTTATGTCCTTTACTTACCTAAAGATTTGTTTCATCCACACTGTTAAACTGCAAGGCAGGGACAACATCAACTTGTTTTCACTTGGCACAGTGACTAGTACACAGTAAGAATGAATAAATATGTATTCATTTGAATTGAATCGAATAACAAAGTAGATGAAAAATATAGATTGTCCTGACTATAATACGGAGTTGGATGGATAACTCACAGAACTGTTCCATCTGTATATGTGGACAGTGCCTGGAACATAGAAGGCACTTAATAGATATTTATTGATTGTGTATTGTATTAATTGCGCATAATGGCTTCAATATTACTTTTTAAAATAGATGTATATATATTTTAATATCAGAAAGTTCCCCTCTCTAATGGCATATGAGTATTCATTTTGTGATCACTCAATTCAACAGAAGCAAGATGGAGAAGAGCATAGAGTGCCAGCCTGGTCATGGTGAAGGTCTGGCTTCAGCTCTTACTAGCTGTGAGACTTTGGTCTCTTAATTTTTAATTAATTTAATCTTAATTTCTTAGATTTGCCACAAGCAACCCCTAGACCTTTCCTCCTAAGTTATAATGGGGCTGAAATCTGGGATGATGGTGGGAGTTTCCAAGGTGTCCCTAATGAGGGCTGGAAAGGGGTGTGAGACTCCCACAAACACTGGGGTACCAAGAGCAGGTCATCTGGAGGAGAACTCACAAACTCAAGCATTGTTGAGGTCAAGGTAAAGATTTATTACACTTTTCAGCAGACAAGAATTCTTAGAGAGCCTGCAAACTTTAGCGGGGTACAGGGAAAGTTTATATAGGATATTCTATAGTATCGCTTGTGCCAAATATGCTAGTGAAGTGTTTTGGGGTGGGATTAGGGAGTGGTTAAGCAGTGGTCAGTTCTTAAAGGAACATGCACTTTTGGTATCTACTGCATAGGTATTTTACCCAGAATTCATCAGGAAATAGTCCAAGGGAGGGCTACATAGAGGTGTGGTTTTAGGCCTGAAACTTCACTAAGTGAACCAATGGTCAAGGCTAACCAGGAAAAATCAGGCTTCTCTCATCAATGCCTTGTTAGGTAAGATTAATGTAAGGGAGTATAGATATGTCTAAGTCTAGGACACATATGATTGGTCAGTGAGTAGTAAACGTCGTTATGACGTACATAGCCAGTTCAGTCAGTATGCAGCAGACTCTAAGTGATAAATTCTATAGGCGCAGCTGGCTACTATAGCAGGAAGGGAGATAACAGTTGTTGCTGGGGCAGGCTGTGTCCTTGAGCTGGGGAGAAACTGCATGAGATAGTATTTTGAAGTTAGGGAGAAATGTGATATTTAAAGAGAAATGTGATTTTAGAATTGGGGCCCAAGTACATGCACCTAAGCACCCCACCACACCCACACTGACAAAATCACAGATTTCACTTATTCTTTGTGTAATTAAATTCAAAGGGCACTTATTAAATAACTAACGTGTACAGACACCACGGTGATCAGGGAAGGGGAGAAGATATAAACGTGTGCTAACACAATGTTTTCTGCCTTCCTGAGACCATGGATTTTGAGCTGGAGGGAAGTTAACAAAGGATCTCATTTAAATCTTTCACTTTGTAAGTGACAGAAGTAAGACTCACTAGTAAGTTACTTGCTCATGGTTACACGATTGTTAAATATCAGAGACAGAATTAGAACCCAATTCCCCCATTCCCAATTATTCCCACCATATACTCCACTAATGCCAGTCTCCTGGCTGTTCTGTGAGTAAGTTCTGTGGTTTTCAGCACCTAAGACAAGAGCCTTGGAATGGAGAATGCCATGTGAAAATAGCACCCGTCCTTCCTACATACAATAACAGAATCAGATCCCAGGAAAATCTCAGTCAAATCTGATGCCTCTGACCCTTCAGAGTAAACTTCTCCATTTCTGAATGGTTTGCTATGCTTTGGCTATGAAGGAAAGTGGGAGAACCAGGCCAAATAAAAAACTAGATTGCTTGGCAGGGCTCCACATGGTGGCCCCCTGTAAGAGCCAGGTTCAGCCACAGGGTGTGGCTCTCGGTCTATACCTTGCCTTCCCGCCAGCTCCCTGCCCAGCAGCAGAAGGAACCACACTGCCCACAGTGTCGGTTCTGATTGGCTGGAGGCATTCTTGGCAGAGAAGACAGCTGGGGAGTGCTCTCCCCCGCCCCCGGGAGTTTGTGACAATCCAGAGACAGAATTCTGTAAACCTGCTGTACTACTACAGCAGCCTACTGTAGAGGGTGCTATATGCTAGGAATCTCCAAGAACCTTGTCTGGGACCAGGATGGAACAGAAAACTCCATAAGAAATAGTGATGCCTAATAACATAGGATGGTAACTATGCAGCTGAAAGGGACCTGACAGCTCAGCTTGTCCAAACTCTTCATTTTATCTTTCCCTCTAAATTCTTGCCTCCCACAACTTCCCTATTATTGTAGGGGGGCACCACCATCCCCCATCCTGAGGCTCACAACCCAGGAGTCATCCAAGACTCCCCACTATATCTCATCACCCCCAGTTCCAAGCTGTTGACAAGCTCTGTCGATTTCACCTCTGCAGCATTTCTCAAATACCTTATCTCCCTCTAACATCACCCCCTCTCTGGTGCAGACCTTCACCCCTCACACTTTGATTATTTCTATAGCTGCTGCTTGTCCGTCTCAAGTCTCTCCCCACTCCAATCCATCCTCCATTCAGCCACTAATGTGATATTCCCAAAACACAGGTCCTGCATGTCTATCATACAGCCCTGCCTCCCCCATTCAATAAACTCCAGTGTCTTCTTGATGCCTCCAGGAAGTAATAGAAAAGGCTCAATTTGACATTCAGAGCCCTTCATCACATAGCTGCACCTGCATTTCCAGCCTTACATCTTACTGCTCTCCACATATTCTTTGATGCAATGATAGGAGCCTGCTGGCTGTCCCATAAATGAGACTCTCCATTCAACAGCTCTTCTCTGGACAGCCCCTGGGATGCTCTCCACTGGATGATCTCTGCCCACTGCTTTGCCAGGCCCAGGCTTCCTTTAAGTTGAAACTAAAACCTCATTGTCTACAGGAAGCTTTCTGCAGCCCCTTTTCACTCCAGTGCCTTCCCTCCATCCCTGTTTATTCTGTATATGATTCACTTTGTATGTATCTCTCTGCCTGTTGTCTTCCCCATTCTTCTGTGAGCTCCTGGAGGGTGGGGACTATCTTTTGCTTCTTTTTGTATCACCAGTGCTTAGCATAGTGCCTGGCATATAGTAGGTGCTTAATAAATGTTGCTTGATTGATTACTATAGAGGATGAAACTGATCTTAGAGAAACTAAATGGCATGTCCAAGGTCACACATACAGTAAGTCATGGAGGCTATTTTATGCCATATCCTCCAATTCCAGTGCCAGCAACCTCTATTTGATACCAAGCTGCCAGTTGTCCAAGATGACAGTGCAGGACTCCAAGTAACACCAATTTTATTCAGTTCAATTTAACATTCTATTAAGCTCCTACTATGTCCATAGACTCATGTTGGGTCACAAAATCACAAAATTTCAGAGCCAGTTCTAGGGGATATTAGATTAAAGGCAGCTCTAACCCAAGGTTTTTGTTGTTCAACTATTTTAGTCTTGTCCTACACTTCGTGACCCCATTTGGGATTTTCTTGGCAAAGATACTGGAATAGTTTGCCATTTCCTTCTCTAGCCCATTTTACAAATGAGGACACTGAGGCAACCGAGGTCAGGTGACTGGTCCAGGTTCATACTGCTAGTAAATGTCTGAGGCCAGATTTGAACTCAGGAAGATGGATCTTCCTGACTCCAGTCCTATCATTCTATCCTTTCTAATCCAAGAACATAAATTGAATTTCCAATATTGCTACATATTTTGACCTTGGGCAAATCACAATCACTCTGGGCTTCAGTTTCCTCCTCTATAAAATGAGTTAGACTACATGGCCACTCGGATCCTGAGAGGTCTGATTCCGTGTCTGGAAATGACAAATGATAAATCTCAATATCATTGCAATTGGGTAGAAACTTATGCTTTGCTAGCATCACTTTCAGGACCCCAAGGTCAACTTCATGCCATAATGATGGTTTGGGGAAGGGATGACTGATGATGATGATGTGGTCCCAGAGGTCCTGAATCCATTGCAGCAGCTCATTTAAAGTGGATTGCCAATTTTTCTTCAAGAATATTGAGACATTTTTGGTTCTACCTGTTCCAGGTATGGTGGCCTATCTTCTGTACAATATCATTATTAGAAAGAATGACTTTTTTCTACAGGAAAGGAAGTTTTCCTCTATTACCAGAAAGTGGGCAACTTTCCTAGAGATGAAATATTTTAAGGGGTTTTTCCCTTGTGTCTCTTGAGTGTACTGAGATCAGAATTGGTACAGAGGGAAGAAGAGGAAAGGATCTTGAGCTGTAATGAAATGTAGCTTTGGTCTTTTCCAAATAAACAATAAAACTTTATAGAAAGTTATATGAGATTTCAGAGGCCCCATAAACCCTTCAACAACTTATGACATTCTTTTAGTCTCATAGTCCAAGCAGCTCTTGTCCTTGTGTGGTAGAGTAGCCAACATTGGATTTGGAGTTGAGAAGAACTGAGTTCAAATTCCAGATCTGATACTTACCATGACCTCTGTGGCCTTGGGTTGATTCACCTTTCTTGGCCTCAGTTTCCTCCTCTATAAAAAGGGAATGGATTGATGATTGACCAAGTGGCTTCTAGTTCTAAAGCTCTATATAGCAACTAAGGATTGAAGGGTTCCTTCTTGAAATTTTAGTTCAGAGTCAAGACTTTTACTTTATGCCATAGGAGAGGATAGGCTTATTTGTGAGGGAATTGTTGAGTAAAGCACTAATACCCCAACTCATGAAAACTGTTCTTCCTCTTCCCTCCCTTTCCTATCTCATCCATCAGGGCAGCTAGGTGGTACAGTGGATAGAGCACCAGTGCAGAAATCAGGAGGACCTGAGTTCAAATCTCACCTCAGACACTTGACACACTAGCTGGGTGACCTTGGGCAAGTCACTTAACCCCAATTGCCTCATCCTGGGTCATCTCCAGTCATCCTGATGAATATGTGTTCACTGGATTCAGATGGCTCTGGAAGAGAAGTGAGTCTGGTGACGTGTACAACTCACCCTCACAGTTGAGGGAGTTCAACTCAAAACAAAGTCAAGTGCAAGTCATGTCATCATTTCTCTGATGGTATGGTACTCTTAGGCAACGAAGGACAAACACACATCTCGTCCACCACATCTCCTTCTTCTCTCTCATTATCTTTTTCAGTCACTATTCTTTCTTCCTTTGACTCACACATCTCCTCCTGTCCTTCTTTCCATCACCCTTTTCTCTCCCTCCCTGTTATCCTTTCTTCTCTCTCTCCCTTTGCTCTCCCTGTTTTCCTTCCCTCTCCATCACTTTCGCTTCTCTTCCCAACTTCTCTCTTTCCTCTCCCCCCACCCCAGTCCTATTCCTGGCTCCCTTCCATCTCCCCAGCTGCTAGTTAATGTGAGATGTGACCCTTTTAACAAAGTCCCAATATTTAAAAACCCTGAGATTTGGCTAACGAGAAAGGGCTGTCATTTTCTTCTCTTGGCAACTTGGCAGCATCCTTTCCTTCTTGCTGCCTGCGAAGCAGTGGCTCATTATTGCTGGCTGCCTTTGATTTATCTAGGCTATATCCCCAGGAGAGCCATCTCTTTCTCCCTAGGAGACTCAGAAGCAAGGAGAATCTGAAGAAGGTGTCTCTGTGACTCAGCCAGGCCCTGGCTATAATTAACCTTCTGATCCTGCCGCCTTCACATGCCTCCTGCCTGGATGACTCATTCAGGGCCCTCAAACACTTGGCAGAAAGAAAGAGTCCCAGCTTAAAGGGACAATGCATCTTCTTAACCTACTAGGAGTCTCGTCACAAAGTCCCCTGGATTCTTTCATTCAACAAACAATTAGTAGGCACCCACGGCATGGAAGGACTTGTTTCAGGCACTGGGGATACAAGAACAAAATCTACACTATCAACAAAGTAATTTTTAAAGTATTAACTACGTACCAGGCACTGTGGTAAGTTCTGGCGACACAAAAGAAGAAGCAATATCCAAGAAGATGGTGGTGGTTGGCAGTGTTATAAGTTATCCTGTCAAACTGGGTGAAAACTGAGAAAAGTCCATCAGATTTAGCAGTTAAGAGGTCATCAGTAAATTTGGAGATGGAAGTTTCAGTAGAGTATTGAGGTTAGAAGCCATATGGCAAAGAGCTGAAGAGCGTGGAAGCAGTAGGGCCATAAAGACAGTGACTTTCTAGGTGCTTGACTGTAACAGGGAATAGACAAAGACACAGGACAAGAAATTGATCATGATGATAATGGCACATGTTAATGTGGTATTTCAAGGGTTGCACAGAATTTTACACATATTAATTTGATCCTCACAACCAGCTTGTAAGAAGGGTGCTATTATCACACAGTTGAGGAAACAGACTTAGAGAGGTCCCCACTCCACAGAGCTCCTCAGTTTTAGAGGCACAATTCAAATGCCATTCTCTTGACCCCTAGTAAAAGTTTTGTGGTTGTTCTTCATCATATTTATTTTAAGGATAATGGAAACTGGGCATGTCTGCAGACAAATGAAGAAACAACCAGTAGAAAGGGAATGACTAAAGATAGAATCCAGCTTCAGGCACTTAATAACTGTGTGATGACCAACCTCCCCTCCACCCCCTGCAAGTCACTTATCCCTTGCCTCAGTTTCCTCATCTGTAAAATGAGCAGGAGAAGGAAATGGAAAAATCACTCTAGTATCTCTCACAAGAAAACCCCAAATGAGGTCACCAAGAGTTGAACATGACTGAAATGACTCAACAACAACAAAGACAAATGATCAATGAGATGAAATCTTGGAGGAAACCGGAGATGGAATTGAATGCCTAAGGGGGTTGGCCCTGACTTGGAGAAAGCATATCTCTTCCTCAGAACTGGAGCTAAGGAGAAACAGATGAGTAATGAAGTATGGTATGGCGAATGGGGATGAGGGAGCCCCTAACTGAGCAGGACAAGGAAACTGAACTGCTGAGAACTAGAGGAAAAGACTGGCATAAGAGGGTCAAGGAAGAAAGAGAAAGTTCTTAATGGTATCCTTGGGGAACATAATAGAGACTCACTCAGGAATAAATAAAAGGAAAAGACAGGAAAGCTAAGATCTGTCATTTAAGGAAAACATCTGTGAGGACTTTCTTCCTAATCCAGCCTCAGCTATAGTTTGACCTTAGGCAAGTCACTTCATTTCTCATTAGCAAAAGGAGAGAGCTGGGGGGGGAGGTTAGCCTTTTTTGATTTGACCCTGTTTTTTTATTTTTATTTGATTTCAGTTGATCCTGTTCGGGGTTTTCTGGGCATAGATACTGGAGTGGTTTGCCATTTCCTATTCCAACTCATTTTACAGATGAGGAAACTGAGGCAGAGTTAAGTGACTTGCCCAGGGTCACACAGCTAGTAAATGTCTAAAGCCAAATTTGAACTCAGATCCTCCTGATTCCAGGACTAGTGCTCTGTCCGCTGCACCACAGAGTTGCCTGTAAGGCTGGCCGCAGGTTCCTTCTAGCTCTAAATTTAGAATTCTATAATCACTAGAAGAACATATTGAACAATAATTACGAGAATGTATGTCAATATTAAGGATGCACTTAATTCCCACACCGCCAGGTTCAAGGGCCAAACTTCAAAGATGCCAAACCAGAAACACAGACTTCAGGTTTCATCTTGAACTCACAGCTCCCACACTCCCTTATTCAATCAGCATTTATTAAATATCTGATGTGTATAAGGCACTGGGCTATGTGCTCAAGATACAAAGATGAAATAAGATATAGTCCCTGCCATGCTCTTGGAGAGGCAGTGTACTATACAGGATAAGGGGCTGGACTTGGAGTCAGAATGGTCTGGGTTCAAATGCTACCTCAGCCTCTTTTATTTTTCTATTTTAAACATTTTAATTTAAAGTTTTGCATTCCAAATTCTATCCCTCCCTCCTACCCCATGGTAAGCCATCAGATATAGATTATACATGTGCAATTATGTAAAACATTTCCATATTAGTCATTCTGTACAAGGACTCAGAAGAAAAAAAAAGAAAGTGAAAAATAGCCTGCTTCAGGCTGTATTTAAACAATATCAGTTCTTTCTCTGGAGGCAGATAACATGCTTTATCATTAGTCCTTTAGGATTGTCTTACATCACTGTATTGCTGAGTAGAACTAAATTATTCACAGTACTTCAACAAATAGTATTGCTGTTACTGGACTTAACATTTTCCTGGTTCTGTTCACTTCATTATACATCAGTTAATAAGTTTTTCCAGGTTTTCCTGAAAACATACTGTTTATCATTTCTTATAGCATAAGAGTATTCCATTATGATTATACACCACAGCTTGTTCAGCCATTCCCCAATTGAAGGGGATTCTGGTCCTTTTTCCTTTTTTATAATCTCTTTGGGATACAAACCTAGTAGCAGTATTGCTAGATCAATGAGTATGCAGTTTTATAGCCCTTTGAGCATAGCTCCAAATTGTTCTCCAGAATGGTTGGATCACTTCACAACTCCATCAACAATGCATTAGTGTCCCAGTTTTCCCACGTCCCAGTTTTCCCACATCCCCTCCAACATTTATCATTTTCCTTTTTTGTCACATTAGCCAATCTGATAGGTGTGAAGTGGTACCTCAGAGTTGTTTTAATTTGCATTTCTCTAATCAATAGTGATTTAGAGCATTTTTTCATATGATTATAGATAGCTTGGATTTCTTTGTCTCAAAACTGCCTGTTTATATTCTTTGAACTCTTATCAATTGGAGAATGACTTGCATTTTTATAAATTTGACTCAGTTCTCTACGTATTTGAGAAATACAGTCTTTATCAGAGATACTTGTCGAAAAATTTTCCCCAGTTTTCTGTTTTCCTTATAATTTTTGTGGTATTGGTTTTGTTTGTGCAAAAACTCTTAGATTGTATATAACTGAAATTTTGTAATACTTTCCATATCTTCTTTGGTACTAAATGCTTCCCTTATCCGTAAATCTGACAGATAAAATATTCCAAGCTCTCTTAATTTTCTTATGTTATCACCCTTTACATGTAAGTCATGTACCCATTTTTATCTTATTTTAGCATACAGTATAAGATGCTGGTCTATACCTAGTTTCTGTCATATTGTTTTCCAAGTTTCCTAGCATTTTTTTTGTCAAATAATAGAGATTTTTCCCCCAAAGCTTAGATTTGTGGATTTATCATACACGAGATTATAATGGTCATTTACCATTATTATAGTAATATTTACCTAACCTATTCCATTGCTCCACTACTCTATTTCTTAGTCAGTACCGGATTGTTTTGACCATTACTGTTTTATTATACAGTTCGAGATTAGATATAGTCAGGCAACCTTCTTTTGCATTTTTTTTCATGGATTCCTTTGCTATCTGAGCTTTTGTTCTTCCATATGAATTTTATTATTTTTTTCTAGCTCCATAAAATAATTTTTTGATAGTTTGATTAGCACTGAATAAATAGATTGATTTAGGTAGAAGTGTCATTTTCATTACATGGGCTTGGCCTACCCATGAGCAATTAATATCTTTTCAATTGTTTAGATTTGACTTTATTTGTGTAAAAAATATTTTATTGTTGTGTTCATATAGCTCTGGATTTGTCTTTTGCCTCACACGCTTACTAGTCATGTGACCTGGGGGGAATCACTTCAGCTTAAATTCCACTTGGGATTCTTATTTGCTCTGTGACCATGAGTCATTTACCCCAAATCTCAATTTTCCTCATCTATAAAATGGGGGGTAATTCTACTTGCTCTAGTAGTTTGTTATGAGAGAATGGACATGAGAACTGTTAAAAGCCGTTTTTCAGGAATGGACCTTTCAGGGGCTCCCTGGAAACAGAGAATTAAAGGAATAAAGGTATTTTTTTATAAATTGTAGTTATTAGGGGAGCTTTAGCTTTGGAGGCTCTGGGACTCTAGACAGCCAAATCTGACATGTGGACCTAAAGATCATGGTGTAGAAGATGATATCAGGTGTAGGGGAGAAGGAAACCTCTGCCCTGAGGCCCTGCTCTTCTGACTAGTAAGTTTCTGGCTGGACCACCTTTTTGTGAGAGGCCTTATTCATTCTTCTTTCACTCTTAACCCTCTACCAGTATTTCTGCACTTCATTGACAGATGATGGTGATCTTTCCACTGCCCTACAAAGAGAGGTACATTCTATTAACAGATACGGATTAAAAGTAATTAGAAGTGGGTCTGTTTACTAAGAAAAGAAATAGATTAACTAGAAGAAAGGTTTAACCTGGTAACCTGTAGCCATATTTGGCCATTTAGGTCCTCAAGTGGGGCCCTGTTGACTGAATCCAAATTTCACAGAACAATTTTCCTTAATAAAAGGCTTGGGTCTGTAAAACTTGGACTCAGTCAAAAGGCCACACCCAAGCACCTAGAAGGTCACATGAAGCCTCCAGGTTGCAGGTTCCCCACCCCTGAACCAAAGTTAGGAATGATATAAAAGAAATTCAAAAGCTAGTAAAGATTCCAGGGGAAGTACCAGGGGAATCCAATTGGAGGTCAATGAAGAGATTCCTGTTGCAACCCAAAGTGACAGTTATCTGTCCTTGATCCACACTGTGCCCACCCCTTTGAGAGGTATATGGCAGAGGATGGAATAAACAGAGGTGGGAAGGCCCTGAAAACCAACTTCATTTCCTTTCCAAATTTGCCACAGACCAACCTGTGAGTGAATGAGTGAAAGAAAAAGCATTTATTAAGTATTAACCATGTGCCAAGCACTGTGGAAAGGGATGAATATATATGTTTATATATATACATATATGTTTATATATATAAATTATATAAATATATATGTTATATAAATATATATTTTATATATGTATATTATAATTGAAACTTAAGTCAGGATCTGCTCTCAAAAGGTTTACCTCCTGAAGTCATCTAGTCCAATCTCTTCCTTTTATGTTTGTTGTATAAATGGCTTTAAAAACAAAACACTGTAGTTTAAGTAAAAACTGGAGCACCTAACAGTAATGTATCTCTCAGACTCCAGGATGTCTGAGCTAGAAGGGACCTTGGTGATCCGGTGGGCCAACCCCCTCATTTTGCAGATGAAGACTCAAGGGTGAAGCTGAGAGGTTAAGCATTTTTAACCTTTGAAGGTCACTCGGTTCTTAAAAAAAAAAAAAAAAAGAGGGGACTGACTGTCTTTGGAGAGTCAGCACAGCCTTCTGGCCTTCTGCCTTTTTCTGAGAGATTTTGACAGATGGGTGAGCCACTACTTCTGGGCTCTGAGCCGAAACCAGTCTAAAAGCTCATGGCCCATGCAGAACCAGAAAGCAGATGCTTTCTGTACATTGATAGGCCATTCCACATCAAACTCATATAGACACCTTCCTAGCACCAAAGATGTTCCTATACTGTTCTCTGAGGCAATGACCCTGGGAGTTCTGCATTTTAATATCCCTTAATTAACAAGATTTGAAAGTTAGCAGTGGTAGGATGTGAAAACTCCTATTTTCAATGCTCTCTGTCTGGTGCCAAAGAGAGAAGAAAAGGGCATCTGCCTGTATAGACAGCCATGTGGTGCTAGGCTGAGGTAAACAAAGAAAGGTCAGTATCTTTTTGTTCCTAGACAATATGTGTAATAAAGGAAAGAACCTGGCCCAGATGTCTCACCTGTTCTTTTGTTCTTGCTTTACCTTCATTTCCATGAGAATTAAAAAGCATCTTAGAAATGAGATAGATCCCACACAACATCCATGGAATTGAGGGGGGTGGTACAGAATATCTAAAATAAATTTGGGGCTTAAGAGGCTTACAGTAAGGAATATTTTGTTTTTGTTCTGTAATGTCTAACTCTGTGACCCAATTTGAGGTTTTCTTAGTAAAGATACTGGAATGGTTTGCCATTTTCTTCTCTAGCTAATTTTTCAGATGAGGAAACTGAGGCCAACAAGGTTAAGTCATTTGCCCAGGATCACACAACTAATAAATATCTGAGGCCAGATTTGAACTCAGGAAAATGAGTCTTCCCGACTCCAGGCCCAGCACTCTGTCCACTGTGGCACTTAGCTGCCCAATCAGGAATATAATGAAAGGTACAGTGCAATGACCAATAGTAGATGCAGTGCCCAGAAGAGAGCAGAGAAGTGGTGCCTAGCAGAGAACACTGTGAGGAAATCACCACAATCCGTAGGTAGTTTTGCATCATAAAGCTGTGTGATGATTTGTGTGCCCTCTGTGAATGCATTCTGTATCCCAGGGCCACATGCATCTCCTATGTATGTGCTGTCATTGGTTACAGACATTCTCTGTATACCCTCCTCTGCCATGGGAGGGCATATTCCTCGTATACAAAGGGGAATGTTTTGTCAAATTATTTGCTATACTTTTTGACTTAAACACCTTTTGTTTGTAATTAATTAGTTTGACATTTGGCTGGCTGGTAAATGTAAAACTATGAGTGTGAGTTATGGTATTAAGTGAGGGGCTCTGAACCTGGGGTCATTTTACTGAAGGCCCACAGATGCAACACCTAAAATGCAGCTATGTTATCTCAAAGTCGGAAGGCTTTGGTTCTCTGTCATTTAACACTTTACAAGAAAACAAAAAGGTATTTCTCCTCTCCTTTCATTTTCCTTAGAACCAAAATACACCTTCTCTATTTCAAGTCACTTTGACTCACCTCCCATAAAATCCTCCACAATCTGACCCTACTTTATATATCCTACCTCTTTGCAGAACCACAGGGACCGGAGAGTTCACCTAATCTAATCCTCTCGTTTTACAGATGAGGAAACTGAGGCCCAGTCAGGTAAATTATTTTCCCAAGATCACACAGCTAGCAAATACAACAGCTGGAATTTGAAAATAAGCCCTTTGACTCTAAAATACCATTTTCATTATACCACAGGCCATCACTCTCTTCTTTCAAATGCAGGTTGCTTAGGTGGTGGTCTAGTACACAGAGCACTGAGCCTGGAGTCAGGAAGACCTGAGTTTCAATCCAGTCTGAAATGATTACTAGCTGTGTGACCCTGGCCAAGTCACTTAACCTTGTTTTCCTCAGTTTCCTCATCTACAAAATGGGGTAATGATAGCACCTACCTCCCAGGATTGTTGTGAGGGTTAAGTGAAATAATAATTGTGGCACATTTAGCACATAGTAGGTGTTCTATAAGTGCCAGTTATTAATGGTCTTGGCCAGAGTTGCATAGGTAGGAAGCTTCAGAGCCAGGACCCTGTCCCAGGTCTTTTGAACTTCATAACTTAGACCATGATAAGCACTTAAATCATAAGAGGGAAACAAAACAGTTTGGTATCAGTAGCGGAGCAGCTGCTGCACAAAAGCCATCATAAACATTAAGCATATCCTGGGGCAGAAATCTCTGATATAGAAGAGAGAGACCTGAAAAAGAGGAAATCTGGAAGATAATAGAAAGGTTCCCTCTGAACACAGCTGGTCTACAAGACATCTGGATATGCTCATGAGTTTGTTCAAGATTTCTAATTATTTAAGAAGCAAGACAGAGTTTACTAAATAACAGAAGGAAATGAGAAGATCTTATAGTAGAGCAGAAAGTGC
The DNA here is from genome assembly GCA_028658325.1 of Potorous gilbertii. Lineage (NCBI taxonomy): Eukaryota > Metazoa > Chordata > Mammalia > Diprotodontia > Potoroidae > Potorous > Potorous gilbertii. Next base: position 48,908,201 of record CM053772.1, on the reverse strand, counting down.
AATGATTTGGATTCAAATGAGGGAAGTCTCTGGGACTTAAGGGGCCCGAAGGAACTTAAGCAGATAGGTTTCCTTATCAATAAAATGAGGTGATTTCCAAGTAGTTTAAAGACAGAAATTCCCTAGAGAGACCAACATATTCTCAGCAGTACTTTCTCTGAATGTATGAATAAATGAACGAATGGATGGATGGATGGATGGATGAATGAATGAAAAAGCATTTAAATGTTAACTCTGTGCCAAGACCTATGCAAAAGAATGAATATACAAATTGAAAAACAAGGGGTTTGCCTTCTAATAGAGATGACTCATATAGTAGGGGTTCACATGCAGTACACCTGGGGAGGGTCAATATTTCTTAGGGGGGAATGGCAAAGCAGATGGTAAAAAATTTTCTTTAATAACATTCCCACTAACAAAGCCACATCTGGCATTGAGTGGATACTGAGTCATTTGACAATGTCAAGGACTTCGACAGTGTGAGAACTTCCATTTCTGAGTCTTCAGTAGCTGTGGCTGCTGAGGAGGCAGAGGGCTGTATCATCACAGAAGATGGCTCCTTCTATGATGGTTTCAGAGACTGGTCTAGAAATATAGTCAGTGGTCTGGGAATCGCCACTACTCCTGGGACTCTTAGGTTTACCTGCCCTTTAGTGGCAATTGATTGGCAGTTGGTAGCCAAGGATGGTAGGCCTTTTCTTCACAAAGGCTGCCCTCCTTTATGGTGGACTGGAGAGAGGGAGAGAATTTGGGACTCAAAAAATGTTTAATAAATAGGAAAGGATGGAAGGAAAAGAGAGACAGGAAAAGGGAGAAATGGAAAGAAAAAGCAAGGAAGGAAGGAGGGATAGAAGGGAGAGAGGAAGGAAAGGATAGAGGCAGGGAGGGAGGGAGAAGAAAGGGCAAGGAAAGAAGAAAGGAAGGAAAAGAGGGAGAGGGAGGAAGGAAAAAGGAACAAGGAAAGGAAGGAACGAAAGGAAGGAAGGAAGGAAGAAAAAGATTTGACATAGAATGGGTTCCATTGATCAGTTATTGGCAGTAAAATGGTACATAACTATAATGGAAGTAATTACACAGTAGGAAATAAAAATAGCAAGACATTCAAAGAAACATGGAAAGACTTGTATGAACGTATACAGAAGGAAATAAGCAATACGTAAAAAAATCTGCCCAATTACTACAATAATGTGAAGAAAAAATAGCACTGCAAGAAAATCCAACTCTGATTATTCCTGGTGACCAATCTCAATCCCAGAGAATGGGAAATGAAATCTACAGACCTCCTCTTGGTTGAAAGGAAATGGGAGATGATGGGAGGAGAATGTTGCTTCCATGCTCAGAAACTGTCTCTACCAGTTTGTTTTTTTAACATATTTTTCCTTGTTACAAAGGAGGTGGGGTGATACTGGGATGTGATTATGATGAAAAAGAAAAGGTGTCAATGAAACTTAAAAATAAAAAGGAGTTTGATCTTTGGTTCCTTCCAGATCCCAAATCTATAATCCCCCAAAGCTAGATTAGGTTCTATCACTACTAGGGCAGAATTAGATTAAACCTATCTCTTCCTACATGATGAATAAAATCGTTTAGCCCATCCTCATTAGGCAGTGGTAGAGAAAAATATCACCATCCCCACCACCCTTGAGGCACCCACAGAGTAAGTAATTTTGGATGGGAATGGTGCCAGCACCTTGACTGCTCCCGAGGTGACAATTACTATGATCAAGGCAAAGAAATGACATTACCCAAGCCGTTTAAGTGACGTCATTAACCAGCCTAGCTCTTATATGGGATTAAGCACCTGCTAATCCATTTTCTAAGCAGATTGTCGATATCAGGGCACATACCATCTAAGTGCAGCCACTGCTGCCCAGTCCAATGAAGGAGAAGGTTAATCAACTGCTGGGAGCTAAAGGAAAACATGTGCATGAAGTTTTTCCAGGATGACTGACTTTCCTTTCCAAAGATAAAGCTATCCTAAAGACCATGGCTTTGCAGGAAACATTATCTTCTTCCATAGCTCACTCTTCATTTATATGCTCCCAATAGAACCTTCTTCTTATGGGGAGAGGGGAAAATAGGTGGAATGTAATAGAGTGCTGGGCTTGGAGTCAGAAGGACTTGGGACTGTCAGAAGGACTGCCTCTAAATCTTACCTTGTAACCCTGTGCAAGCAACTCTCAGCCTCAGGGTTCTCACCTGAAAAACAACAGGACTGGAGTGGAGAACTTCTGAGTTCCTTTTTCATCTCTCCACATCTACAATCCTATGATCCTGAGTCTAGAATTCATTCCTTCATTCATCATCTACTATGTGCCTATCTCTCCCCTGCAATTCTCCTCTGCTGCTTCATCCTGGCATGAGAGTGAAGACTGCACAGGAAAGAGGAATAAGTAGGCAGACCCAATGCATGTAGTCTCCATCTTGTCCATCAGTCATCCCTCATTCCTGCTATAGGATCAGCCCACTACCATTTCTGGTCATCCTATACCACTGCTGCCATGAAATTCACCATTGGTAATATTATACAGCCCACCATGTGTCCCATTAACCCATTATCCATTCCATGGTCTTCAACTTTAAGTCTTTGAAGAACATGATGCTCCACTCATCCCTAGAAGGGAAGACTGATGTTTAAAAGACTAGGTTTATGTTGGCCGGAGAACCTTGAAGTCATTAAAAGTGCTCCATAGTTTTCCAAATGTAGCCCAGGAGGTTCCCTTCCTCAATCAATCAACATCTATTAAGCACCTACTATGTGCTGGGCACTATGCTAAGCATTGGAGATACAAAAAGAAGCAAAAGACAGACCCTACCCGCTCAAGGAATTCAGAATTTAAAGGAGGTGACAACAAACAAAGATATGCACAAACAAGATATACACAGGATAAATAAAAGATTAAGAGACGGAAGGTACTAGAATTTTAAAAGGTTGGAGAAGCTTATCTATAAAAGGTGGAATTTTGCTGTTATTTAGTAATTTTCAATCATGTCCAACTCTTCGTTCACCCATTTGAGGATTTTCTTGGCAGAGATACTGGAGTAGTTTGCTATTTCCTTCTCCAACTCATTTTACAGATAAGAAAACTGAGGCAAATAAGGTTAAGCAAATTTCCAGGGTTCTACAGTAAGTATCTGAAGCTTTCCTGACTCCAGGCCTGGCACTCTATCTACTTCATCATCTAATCATAGCTATAGAAAGTGGGATTTTAGCTGACACTTAAAGGAAGCCAAGAAGTCAGTAAACTTTTATTAAGCCCCTACCATGCGTCAGGTACTGTGTTAACCTCGTATTTAATTCTGGGCCCAATTCTGGGTCCATCTTCAGTGTTTGTCTAAGCTAAAGGTAATGTGCACCTATGCAACTACACATCGTCAAAAGAAGAATCATTCTTCATTCACTTGGTTTTTTCTGTGTGAATAGTTAACCCTGGTCTGCTGCTTATTCACTTTGGGATGTGTTTCCTCATTAGCAAAAAGGGACAAGTAATACTTTTAGTTATTCTTTTTGGGGGGAATGTTATAAGAAACAAATAAAATTAGGCAGGTAATATGCTCTACTAGCCAAGGGATGGCTGGTTTTTCGCTGATTCCAAGTAGTCAGCCTTCTTTTTCTTCCACTCCATGGGAGCGACAGACTCCTCTACAGTGAATGGATAGGAAGGGGCCCATGAATAGTGAGAGTTGAATGGTGGAAAACAGGATTCTCCTTTATAGTACCTGCTCCTTTAGTGCACTAACAGATGTGTAGCCCTAGGCTGGCACAGCTACACCCATATGAACTAATATTTTCCTAACTCAAATGCATGAATGGCAGAAATCAAATTTCTTGTCCAATCCTAGTCATTAATGATGCAGGCAGTCACTTTCAATGCAGGGCAAGCTAGAAGATGGATGAATTCTGGTGTGTGTGTGTGTGTGTGTGTGTGTGTGTGTGTGTGTGTTAATAGAAGTGTAAATTTATCTGTTCTTAGCTCTTCTCTCTCCTGAAAAAGAGAGCTGAGCTAAGAGCTAGGGTTCATGAACAGTTTCCTTTCCCAAAGCACAAGGCAATCAGTAGTGAGCTCTGAGGGCTGCAACAATCCTAGGTGTTGGACTCCAATCTGTCTTCCATCACATACTGACTACTGAAGAGAATGGAGCCTGGCTCACCTGAGTCTAGAAAGAAATCCTGAGAAATTCCAGGGGGAAATGATTGGGCTCCAAAGTCCTGAGGTTAAGAAAAGGCATAAGGAGGTAGAAAGAAGTTTGAACTTAGAATCAAAACACCTGGTAATGTATATCTATGCAAATTCACATCCCTCCTCTGACATTGACTACCAGTGGGACCACTGGAAAGCCCATGAGCCTCAGTGTCCACACCTACAAAATAGGAATAATATTACATTTTTATATTTACAATGTAACATAAATTTACAAATTACATTCCTTTTCTCATAGGACTAGTGTGAAGCAAATTTTTTCAACTATATATTGAGGGAATTGAACTTGACCTCTGCTATCCCTTCTATCTCTAAAACTATGGTCCTGTGACCTACAATATTAAGACCCCTTATTTGGTATGCCTGTCTCTTCATCTTAACCTTGCCCTTCTCTTCTCCCTTTCTTCCCTCTCTAAGCAGGTAACTCTGGATTCTACCCATGTGTAGCAGTAAGCACCCTGACACATCCAGGAGGAGCTGCTACCACAGGTTCTTACATCTTCTTTTCTAAAAGGAAAGCAAATTTTGAGGGGCCAACAATCTTCTTTAATCACATATACCAACAGAGAAAATACAAACAGAGAAATAAAGAGTAACAGACAAGACTTCTGTCTGACCATAAGCAATACATACATCATAGATCAACAGACAGATCTAACTGTCTGACCATTAAATACACGCCTAGTTACCAGAGACAGAAGTGCCAACATCTGAGTTTTCACACACACACACACACACACACACACACACACACACACACACACACACACACACACACGTTTTTCACAGCCAGAGGGCATCACAACTCTAGTGACCCAGTGCTTCATTAGTTAACAAAAGATGTGGGCCTTCCTACAAAACAGGCCTCCCCTCATCAAACTTCCCTTAATGGGCTCCACCTGAGACCTATTAATGGACTGGAAAGATCTTTAACTCTCATTACATCATACATCATGTTCATTCTCTTTTCTGGCTACATCTCTCTCTTTCTCCCTCCCTTCCTCCCTCTCCCTCTCCCCCTCCCTCCCTCCCTCTCTCTCTCTCTCTCTCTCTCTCTCTCTCTCTCACACACACACACACACACACACACACACACACACACACACACACACACGTTCTCCCACTCTACCTCACTATTCCCCCCTCCCCCCAACACCATACTGGAGAACACAGCCTTTGAAATTCCTTGACTTGCTCATTTAAAATAACTTGGAGAGAATAACATTCAGCCATCTGCTCCCATAGAAATCAAGAATAAGCCTGAGCAATCTGACCTAATGAGTCACTGGCATCTTAAATCAATTCAACAAATATTTATCACATGCCTACCATGTATAAGGAGCTGCACTAGGCCTAGTGATACAAGGACAAAATCTGATACTCTCCCCTTGCACTGAGAGATTACATTGTCATGGAAGATACAAGGGTACCACCATCCTCCCAGTCACCCAGGCAAGTAACCTCTGTGTCAGTTAGTCACCTTTACTCCTTGCTCTCTTCACATTTCCAATCTGTTGCCACATTTGGTATATCCCCTTCATTCACACAGCCATCCCCTGGTGCTAATTGGTTTCTCTTACTGATGTCTTATCCCACTCTAGTTAATCCTTCACTGAACTGTCAAAGTGGTTTCCCTAAAGCATAGTTTTGACCATGGTACCTCTCTCACCCAGTAAATTTCAGGGGCTCCCTATTATCACAAATATCAAGTCCTCTGTTTGGCATTTAAAGTTCTTCATAAAGTGGACCCTTTCTACCTTTCCGGTATTTTTATGCCTGACTCCCCTCAAAGTAGGCGGCTAGGTGGCGAAGCAGATAGAGCACCTGTGGAGTCAGAAAGACTTGTCTTCTTGAGTTCAAATTTGGCCTCAAACACTTCCTAGCTGTGTGATCCTAGGCAAGTCCCTTAATCCTATTTGCCTCAGTTTCCTCATCTGTAAAATGAGCTGAAGAAGGAAATGGCAAACCACTTCAGTATCTTTGCCAAGAAACCCCTAATGGGGTCATAAAGAGTGAAACACAACTGAAAAATGACTGTATAGCAACAGAATGCCTCTCTATACTCTCTGCAACCCAGCTATACTCACCTACTTGCTGTCCCTTGCACATGACACCCCATTTCCCACTCCCATGCCTTTGAATTGCATGTCCCTCATGACTTGGATGCCCTCCCTCCCAACCTCCCCCTTCTAGCTTCCCTGGAGTCTTTCAAGAGTCATCTTATAGCTCGTCTTTTGCTTTCTGGTATTCCCCTTTCTCTAAGAAATTACCTTCCATTTACACTGAATGAACATAAATATTTGCAAATCATTCCCTCCCTCAGAATGTGAGCTCCTTGAGAGCATAAATCATGATTTTTCATTCTCCAGCCCAGGCTCAGAGACAGCACAGAAAGTATCCCTGATAAAATATGTCATCAAATCTGAAAGGAACTAGCATCTGTGAATGCTCCCTACTGCTCTGCAGATGCAGAGTTAGTGGGGAAATAATTCAGATTTCCAACAGCTCTGAATGGGAGAGGAGTCTGCCTTGCACATTCCTGGAAATGCCATCTCTACTTCCCTCCCAGGTCTAGAGAGTCATTTCAGTTGTTCTTCACCTTTCCAAGTGGTACCCATCATTCCAGGCCCAGCTAAAGCCCCCTTCCCCCACTTATTCCAGGAAGGCCTCTCAGTCCACCCTAGCCCACATGACCTCTCCTTTCTCTGACTCTCCATAGCTTTCACTACTCCCTGAGCTCTGACAACCTTCCTTGTAACCTGAGTTATCTATTTTTTCTGGATGTCAGGCTTGTCTCTGCAGCTTGTCTAGAGAAGCCTCTTGGAGTCCAGGAACATTGTCAGGTACAGAGTGTCCCCAAAGTCTTAGGACTTCTGCTTCAATTATAAACTTAGTAGCTTAAGACTCAAGCTTTAATAGCTTAAACCTACACTAAGACTTTTGGGACACCCTACATTTCTGTAGCTAGAGTGAGCAGGAAGAGGGTCCAACCCTCTAATCCCATCGATTGAATGAGGAATTCATAAAATTAAGTGGAGATTTCTGCTGATCATGCCTACTACACTTTTTTTTTTTGAAACTGAGTGAATTAAATGAATACACAATTTTTAAAAAATTATTAAGGCCTTATCATGTTTCTGTTCACCCCACTTAACATGGGGACTGGTACATAATAGTTGGTTGTTTAGTTGTGTCTGACTCTTTGTGACTCCATTTTGGGTTTTCTTGGCAAAGATACTGGAGCATTAACCATTTCCTTCTCCAGCCCATTTTACAGATGAAGAAACTGAGGCAAACAGGGTTAAGTGACTTGTCCAGGGTCACACAGCTAGTAAGTGTCTGGGGCAAGATTTGAACTCAGGTCCTCCTGACTCCAGGACCAGCACTCTATCCATTGTACCACCCAGCTGCACAAGGTAAGCACTTAATAAATGCTTATTGACTGGACTACATGTCAGACACTAATTAAGAACTGGGAGACAAAACTGTAAAAAGCAAATCTGTCCTTACACTCAAGGATTTTATATTCTAATAGAGAAATACAGCAAACATAAGGTGGCCAGGGAGGAATGTTTTTATCAGGAAATCACAGGGATGGGGATTAGAGTTGAAAGCTGATTGATTAACACTACTTTTCCAAAAGTGGGAGTGTCAATTTGATTTCTCAGAGCTAGAAATGGAGAGGTGATGAGAGGAACAATAGTTAACATGACATAAAGATGTCTAGGGAGTATCAGGGTAGGTCTGGATCGGGGCTAAATAGGGAGACTTCTCATCAATCAGGAGTTTGGGGTCCCTAGCTGGGGGCTGGAGTACTATCTAGGTGAGAAGTAGACCACAGAAGCATAGCAGTATGAAGATAGCTGAAAAGAAACCCCTGGCATATATGGGCACATATTAATGCTCCACAAATATCTATGTATGAATTTACAATTGAAGAAATGATGCTAAAGGTCTGACTAAAATCATTTTTTTTCAGGGGTTGAGGGGATGCTCAATCTACATCTCCCCTCTGCTTCTCTCTCAAATAAAGACACAGACTCTCTAAAGAAATAACCATTTCCTCTCATGACACTATAATCAGGGAGGTTCATAGAATCAGAAATTTAAAGCAAGAGACTTCAAAGGTCATCTATTCTTGTTCTTTTCACTTTACAAATGAAGAAACTGAGGCAGATGACTTACCCCAAATCACCCAGGGAGTACATATCAGAGAGTTCCAGACATATCTCCTCATTTCATTTTCTCCTTGGATCTCTACACTTAAATCTCACTTTTTCTTCTCTACTTAGGAATTGCTTCTCTTCAATTTAGTCCTTTCATCTTATTCTCCCTTTTTTATTTCCCCATTTTTCTTCTCCTGTTCACAATCCAGGATACCATTTCTTTTATGGTTGAGGGATCTTTGTACTATATTCAACACTGTTACCACTACTTTCCCCACCCCCAAGTCCTTTCCCAGCTCTCCTTCCATCTAGAGTCAGCACCATGGACAGAAATCCAGCCACAACCAATGTCAACTCAATGACCTTGCCAGGATATTCTGGACAGGTAAAGAGCCTTACAATCCAGCGCATTCAGCTCAGCTTGATGGATGTAGATATAAGGAGTCAACTGCTGAGCAGCTGAAGCCTATTTGTTCATTCTCTTGAAACAAGTGGCACTAAAGGACAGAGAACACATGTGTTTTCTTTTAACACAACTCTTGAGAAAATGTCACTAGGACTCAGAAGAAAGAGTATTGCCTTCTGCAGCTCTGGTCTGGTTATTGGACACCTGAGTTCTCTTTCCAGCCCTCCCACTGACCTGCTGTAAGATTCTGGGCGAGCCAAATTAATAGTTATGATCTCTTAAATTGGATAGCATTTTATAGTTCCAAAACACTCCCAAGAGATTATTTTATTCAATCCCTAAGACCTAACAGAACTTAAAGTCCTTAAGATGACAGATTCTTTTGTTTGGAATTTTAAATGTCTAGTGCCTAGACCAGCACCTGACTCTCTTTGGTGTAGGGGACCACACTGTTATTTCATCAGGTGAGAAAGTTGCCTCTACCAGTGTAGATCAGCAAATGTGGTATAATTAAAAGGCTTACAGAATTGCCCAGGGCCCTAAGAAAGTGACTTGGCCAATTATCACACAGCCAAGATATGTCAGAAGTGGGGCATGAACCCAGATACTGCTGACTCCAAGACCAACTCTCTATTCACTGACACAATGCCACTCATGTCCCAGCACATAGTAAGCACAATAAATGTCAGTTGAAATAATGGCACATGGATGTAACAAAATGTTACTGTGCCATAAGAAATGATGAATATGAATAACACAGAGAAGCATTGGAAAACTCATATGAAACTGATGCAAAGTGAAGTGGAGGAAGGTAAACAATATACACTACTACAACAATGTAAACAATAACAGCAAAACTGAATGTTGTGTCATTATTAATGACCAAGCTTAGTTCCTGAGGAGAAGAAGAGAAAAATGTCCTTCCCTTCTATCTTTGCAGAGGTGGGGAACTATGGGAACAGAATATTGCATAAACTGTTAGGCTCAGTTGCCTAAGTTGCTTTTTCTTTCTTTTATTTCCTGATACAAGTAGTGGATCTCTGAAGCATAGAAAGGGGAAGAGATATATTTTAAAATTAAGGTGATATAAAAGCAATATTACAAAAACTTTTAAGAGCAAAAATAATAAATGCTTCTTGAATCAAACATCCTTGTGATGTGACCATGATGGGAAAGATTATCTCCACTTTATATATTAAGAGATCAAGAATCAAATTGTCTCAGTGTCAGAGATGGGACAAGATCTAGACAAAAAGAATGTGGGTCTGGAGGATGAAGACCTGAGATCTAACTCCAACATCTTTGACGTGTTGTATCAGTAAGTACCCCAACATATACAGAGCAGCTGCTACTGCAGGTTCTTTGATCTGCTTCTATCTTTACCAGAGAGGGAAGCACAAACATCTGGATTTTCAAAGTTGTGGGGGGGCTGCTTTGTGGCTTCCCAGGAGCTCATCTGGGCACACAAACCTTCTTCCACAAACTCAACCCCGAAGTAAAACCTCACTCTTACATCATTACATACTTTTCAGAGCCAGAGGGCATGACCCTTTTGCCCAGTACATCAATAGAAAAAATAAAAGGTACCTGGGACCCTCCTACAAAACAATTCCCCTAATCAAGCTTCCCTCAATGGGCAGGCCCATCAATGGGTGGGGAAAATCTTCTTTAATCACTTTCAAATAGAGGCATTATACTTCTTGGTATAAAACAAAAACAGCAAAAGATCCTACTTTGCTTGCCATTACCCCTGTGTCACCTGGTACAAGATATTTAACATCCCTGGGCCTCAGTTTTCTTGTGTATCAAATGAGGGGGCTTGAGCTACATGGTTTCTGAGTTTTCTTCTAGATGCCAGACCCATGATTCTATGGTCTTTGGATTCCTAGCCCAATACTTTCCACCAAGGTCAGGCGATCATCCCTCAGACTCACACACACACACACACACACACACACACACACACACACACACACACACATCCACTAATGGACTATTAATGTGAAATGCTCACTTTTGTGGGGTGGAGATGGTTTAGTATGATTGACATTCTAAGTACTGTAAGAGTTTGGGAAAGGGAAAAAAAAACACCTAGGATGTGCAACTGTCTGTATGTTGTCTCCCCAATGAGAATGTGAATTCCTTGAGGGCAGGGGGCCATGGTTTTGTCTTTCTTCATATCTCCAGGTACAGTACTTGGCACACAGTAAGTCCTCGATAAATACTTGCTGACTGACCAAATAGATCAATGAAAGATAGAGTCACCTGGGAATGCTTTCTAGAAAAAGTGGGTGCTAAATTGGATCTTGAAGGACAGTTAGAATTTTGACAGGGGAGAGGGGGAAGGCATTCACAATGAGGCAGGGCAGGGATGCCCAAAGACTGTCTGCAAGACAGTGAGGACAGGTGGAAGAACGTGACTGGGGCTACATGCCAAGAGTGAGCTCCAGGAACTTCTACCTGTCCCTAGATTAAAGGGAGCCAGCACTTAGGTGGGGTCAGTATTGAGGAACAACTCCAGTGTCTAGATTTCAGATCAACTGACCCTGAGTGCTCTCCAATGTCCAGACTATGGGAGCCCCCTTCTCAAGGGGCAGAGGATTGTGAAATAAGATCAAATGGCCAATAAAAGCTTAAAGGAACAATGTAGTGGTTTAGGTTTGGAGATTCTTTTATTTGGGGCACCTTGCCAGAGACACCCTAGGAGAGGCAGTCAAGAGCCTGTGTGACTTTCTATCCAAAGAGCTCAGACATAAACCACATCAGAAAGGCGATCTGAGTTACAATGTCAAGGGCCATCGTAGATTCAGCCTGAAAAAGCTGTATGTGTTTGACCTTCAGCTGTTGAATTTAATCTCCTGTCCCACCAGCAGGGGGCCCCAATGGGGAGCCTGGAGTTATGCCAGCGTGATTGTTTTGATGGATGAAAGCATTTTTGTTAAAGAAAAGTTCTGCTGTTCCAGAAGCACTTCCCAACTAAATTAAAGAGGAAAATGTTGACCCAATATTAGGACCAGATATTTCTAGCAGGCAGAGCCATCATTAGATTGCCTAACCACCTCCCCAGAGGAAGGGAGGGAGCCCCAGACATTGATATAGCTGAGCCAAAAATAATTCAGACACCAGGGAGTGCTTTGGGATTTAATACCAAGCCTGTCAAGAAGGGTCTAATGACGTCATTTGCTTTTCCTAGTTTGGATACTTCTCAGACCTGGCTGCCAACCCTGATAAATAGGCCAGTTTCTGAGACCATGGTTTCTGTGGATGTAAATAAACTGAGGCCACCTATTTTCATTCATCAGCTGCGGCTGAGGACATTCTAGCATTGCCTCGAGGGCCCCTATAAGAAAGCCTGTATCCTCTATGCTCCTGCAGAGTAGAGGGGCAGGCCATCAGACACTCACCTTGTTCTGTGTGCTCAGTTATTCACTGAGAGCAGAGTATGGGGAAATAGAGTCCAGGCACTCTCCTGGGAAATCTGAGAAATGGTCTTATGGGACTAAGTCCCCAGGGAACTTTGGAGTCAGAGGACTTAGGTTCATAATCCTGTCTGTGCCCATTTTAAAAATTTACCAGAGACCTTGGGTAAATTACTTGACCTCTCTAGGTCTCAGTTCAGAGTTGAACTGGATTGTTCCTTTGGACTCTAGATTTCTGATTCTTTGCAAAGCAAATAGAAGATCACCAAAGACAAATTTCACAACCTTCCAAATTTTGTCCTACCTTTGGGGCTTGGTTGAAAATGTGATCCTGGAGGAAAGGAACCTTCCTTCCATGTTTTTCAGCCATTTTTCAGTTATGTCCAACTTTCTGTGACCCCATTTTGGAGTATTCTTGTCAAAGATATGGGAGTGGTTTGCCATTTCCTTCTCCAGATGATGAAACTGAGGCAAACAGGGTTAAAAGATTTACCCAGGATCCTATAGCTAATAAGTGTCTGAGGCTGGACTGGAATTCAGGACGGTAAGTCTTCCTGACTCCAGACCTGGCACTGTGCTGCTTAACTATCCCATCTTCAACCTGCCTTCCCAGTTCTGGGTTAGAAATGGTCAAGCTCCTCAGTTTGAGCCAAGAGTCCCAGGAGTCTTGTCCCACTTAACACTTTTTCCATAGGCCCTCAAGAGAGGCCCACCTGTTCTTAAAGCCCCTACCTACCTATGGAACTATCCTGTGGTCTGCTCATTTTGCACCATGGACAAGAATTTTAAATTGAGTACTCCTTTGGATCCATTCATATTCTAAGGTCATGGTGTCCTTGGGATAGGAGATAAATGTACTAGATACTTCTATTGATCTCCCAGGGTTATCTTTGCTGCAGATCTGCTTTTGAAAGTGGCTTAATGGAGTAAAAGAGTCCTTGATTTAGAGGTGTAAAGGGCCTTCGAGGTTATCTATACTAGCCTCCTAATTTTAAAGATGAGGAAATTGAAGCACAAAGAGGTGTAGTAACCTCTCTGAAGTCACACAGGTCGCTAATGATAGGAATGAGATTAGAACCCTAGTTCTCTGACCGCAGATTAAACCATCTGGATTTTCTGGAGAGAACAATCCATTCTGTAAACTAAAGGTTTTCCCCATGCACCCACCTGAAAGTTCAATCTGCATTGACCTCTAAGGGAGGAGGGAATGATCTTTGGCCCAGGGGCATAGCTTTGGGCTAAGCTCAGAGTACAGGTGAGTTTCTGTATTTATAGCATTTATTCATGCTATTTAGGGCCTAAAATGTTTCCTTACACAGAATGAATGAATGATTGCAAGAAGCAAGCCCATGCTAAATATTTCACAAATATTTGTTGAAATATGTTCATTGGTAAGCTCAGAATAGTAGCTTATTGCTAAAATAAATAATTCAATAAACAATTCAACAGACATTTATGAACTAACTACAATAACACAGTGATAGACTTTAAAGATACAAAGATGAAAAGCCTATATAGCCCTGGTGCACAAGAAGTTTAAGGCCTATTTGTAAAATCAACATTTCAGACGAATGAACTGATGCTGAGTGAAGTAAGCAGAAAAGGGGAACATTGTCCACAGCAACAGCCACAATATACAATGATTGATCTTGATAGACTTAGCTCTTCTCAGTAGTGCCAGGAGCCAAGACAACTCCAAAGGACTCATGATGGAAAATGCTGTCCACATCCAGAAAAACAACTATGGAGTCTGAATAAAGATTGAAACAAACTATTTGCTCTCTCTCTTTCTGTTTCTTCTTTCTCGTGGTTTCCCTTGTTGGTTTTAATTCTTCTTTACAATACGACTAGAGAGAAAATAGATTCAATATGAATATAGATGTAGAGCCTATATTAAATTATATGCCATCTTGGGTTGGGGTGGGGAGAGATTGGGGAAAAATTTGGAACTCAAAATCTTATAGAAGTGAATGTTGAAAACTAAAAGCAAATTAATAAATTTTAAAAAATAAAAATCAGGCTACCTCATCTATAAAGAAATCAACAGTTCAAAGGCTAGTTGGAAATAATAGTAATGAGGAATAGTTACATGATAACCTTAGAGAGTGGTTTTTAACCTCTTTTGTATCATGGATCCCTTGGTATTCTCCCTGGAGTAACCACAGTCCAAGGATAACAGAAAAAATTTAGCTAAAAATGCTTAACTATAGACCTAGCTACATCTCTTTCATTGCCTACCTCTAGCCCTGCCTTCCCTTTTTCCATGTGTGCCTCCATTTCTTTTTCTCCACCCCTCACCCAAACCATCTGTGTCTGCACTCAAAAGCCACTTTCTGTAAGAGGCCTTTCCCAGTTCCCCAACTAGTAGGGGTTTTCCTTTTAAGATAAGGATTCTTGACCTGGAGTCCATGAACTTTTTTATAATCTTGATAATTATATTTTAATATTATTAGCTTTTTTTGTAATTCTATGTATTTTGTTTCATACATTAAAAATATTATTCTGATTCTGTAGATTTCAGACTGCCAAGAAATTCATGACACAAAAGAGGTTAAAAACTGCTCTCTAATGTTATCGTGTAACTATTCCCTATGTATTTCTGGGGCTATTTCCCCAAGTCCCACTCACATTGGTGGGCTGGGACCCCAACAGGCAGCTGACCACCACTCTTAGGATTATGTGGCTAACCCTGTGAGATGATGAGTTTCTGGTACGAGCCCCCACTAGTGTGCTGCCCACTAACAATCTATCAGACTTCATTAGCTTTTAGATAAAGTATTTACTAACTCTTTGACATACTTTGACAATGCATTCCTGAAGGTCTCTCAAATTTGGCATCTGAGAAGAGGTTGCATATCCTCGGAGGATAAGCTTTCTATCTTCTCATAGCCAAAGCACCCCACAAGATAAAATTTTCAATGAATCAGGGAATATCAAAAAAAAGATAGCTCAGACCCATTATCTAGAAAGTTGTTTACTCAGCAGTTTGTAAACCAGCTGGAGAACCCTTGGCAGTCTTTAACCTCAAATTCATTTCATTACCTGAAATTCAGCATTCAATTTAACAAGTTTTTATTAAATATCCACTATATGTCAGGGCAAACCATTCCAGTACCTTTGCCAAGAAAACCCCAAATGAGGTCACAAAGAGTTAGACACAACTAAACATTTCCCACTATAATCTCCATTTCAGCTTTAAGGGAAATGGTTTGGTAATATTCCTCTGGCAACCCTGGACTTTGACCACAGACTAGAGACACATCCACAGAAACTAATGTGGCTAATATGTACAATAACCTTCTAAGAAACAAACCTTTGAGAACAGTTGAAGAAGGATTGAACCATTTATTCCTGAAGGCTTTCTTCTTAGAGATTCTTTTATATATTACCTCCACCAGGACCAACTTGACTCCCTCTCAAAACAAATCATAGGCTCATAGATTCCTTGAGTCCACCTCCTTCATATTACAGATGAGAAAACTAAAGATAGAGGGATTAAAAGTGACTTGCCCAGGGCCATTCAACTAATGTAGGAGGAATGGAAATGTTCAGAGCAACTAAATGCTGGATCCAAACATAAACTTTAGGTTTGGTGGTATACTAACTAGCTAACTGTCCATTGGCTACTTGTGCATATTTGCATTTCAGAGTCTGTTGATGGTATAATCAAAATGACTATTTAGTACTTCTTAAAAACTTTTTAATGTCAAAAGAACATTTTTTTCCAAATAGAGTAATGGTCATTTTCCTTGATAAACAGTTAAGACTGCAAAGTAACTTCCTAAAACCAAACATTTTTTCTCTGTACACATGCAAATCCTTCAGAATTGACACTACAAAATAAACTTTTATTTAAAAAAGAAAAGTATTTACTAAGATGGTATATTGCTGTTTAGTTGTTTCACTCTCATCTGATTCTTTGTAGACCCAATTTAGGGTCTTCTTGGCAAAGATACTGGAGTGATTTGCAATTTCCTTCTCTAGCTCATTTTATAGATGAGGAAACTGAGAGTTAAGTGCTCTACCCAAGGTCACACAGTAAGTGTCTGAGGCCAGATTTGAACTGAAGAAAATGAGTCTTCCTGACTCCAGGCCCAGCACTCTACACATTGTGCCACTAAGATGGTATAGCAAGTTACAAAAATATTTGCCCTCTTCCTATTCCACCAAGTCTGGGACACACTCTTTCACAAATACATATGGGGAGAGTGGGCACAAAGTACAAATGTAATAAGCCATGCCTACAGAAAAAGAACAACTCAAAACACCTTGTTGGTTATTGGAAGTCCTCTGTTCCCTTCAAACAGTCTTCATTGAGTCTGCCTTGGTCATAGTTCTCTGTCAGACTCAGAAGGTCAATGCCTTCCTATGGTCTATCTATAGCCAGCACACATATCCCCCAACCCCCAACCAATGACAAGTCATGTTCCCTGAAGTTGAATTTTCTCATCTGAGTGTCAATCCTCGTTGATGACATGGTCAATCAAAGAATCTCTCTCCTCACCTTTTCCTCTCAGGGGATTAACTCCAGCTCTCAAATTGGGATCAAATTTCCACCATTACATTTGTTCACCACTGACTGACTCAACTGGCTTTTTGTTTTTTCATGTAGCCTATGATATGAATTGACCTTCTCAGACAATCACACAATATTTCCTGTGTGGCATCATCTTCCTTTCATCCAGTGGTCAAAACCCCATAATCCTCTCAAACAGATTAAGATTTTATTGAATGAATGAAAAAGTATTTATTTTGTTCTAAGGAATGCCAAATGCTGAAGATATCCATAGAAAAATCCAGGCAGTCTTTGCTCTCAAGGACCTCATCTTCTAAATAGAGGAGAACACAAATTAAAAAACCGTCAGCTTCTGGGTACATGGTAAAGGCCAGAAGCCCTAGCGTTAGAAAGGGTCATGGGGTTCTTAGGTTACAACAGAGGGTCAGATGACGATAATGGAGATCTTCAAGGCACAGAGGTAGGGTAGATGGGAAGGTAGTGAGTGTGTGATCAGAGGTAACTCCTCTGAGGTTCAGTCTACTCATTTGTCAAATGGTGACAATATACTTCTAATACTGACCTCACAGAGTGATTGAGAGGCTCCAATGAGATCATGAGTCTTTAAGTCCTCATTCTTGGAGTTGTGTATGCTAAGTACTTTCTAGACTTCTGAATCAAGGCAGTCTTAAGCTTTATCCTTTGTCAGGCCTTCACCTTTCTCAGAAGGAGGATTCAGCAAGTAATTCCCTACTCCATCAGTCAACTACCTGAACATCATTCCTTTGGGTCCTGAAGGCTTCCAGAATTCCTTACAAAGGTGCAGAAATCTCTGGGAGAAATCTCCTCCAGATTATAGATCCCAACTTCAAGAAAAGAACATATACTTTTAACACGACTTCAAAAAAGGAGCATCTTTTGTCAGGTCACATGTTGTCATTTTTGATTTGGAAAATATGGTCACCATTGACCAACACTCTGGTAGGTCTGAGGAAACAGGATGGGAGATGAGAGACTCTTAGGACTGGGAATAGAAGAGCACCAGGAGGAGGAGAAACCTGATGAAGGAAGGGTGGGAAAACACTAAAGACACACTTTGCCACCTCCATTTCTGTTTCTGTCTTAGCACAGTGCCCAATAGATAGATACTTAATAAATAGTATCAGGACATTCCCCTGATCTATTTAGTAGATACTTAATAAATGTGTACTGGATTGTATCAGATTATTTAGCAATGTGTAGGATAGGTTAGCAATACAGCAGAGTAGACTGGGGATAATTATAGCGCTGAATGGGGAGTCATTTCTATCCCTGCCAGTCTGGCCAGTGATCTCTGGGTCATATAATTAGTTAGAGACTGAGCCAGGATTCTGGAGTTGGAGTTGGACTCCAACTCTTTTATCTTTGCCATCTTGCCAGCTTTTAGGAAAGATACACCCAAACTGCCTTTAGGCCATCCATGCATGAGCCAGAACTCTCCAGAATTCTTCACTAAGTGATCCATGTCAACCTCAGCACTGGTCAGATCTGTAAAGGTATCTCTTATAGGAGCTAACTTAGACTTGCCCTTTTTTTCTGCCTATCAAATGGTCCAAACAGGCAAGAATGATGAATCTGGGAATCAGAGAACCTGGATTCAAAACCAAACTCCTTTTTACTTGCATTCATATTTCCCCTTCTCCCTCTCTCCCCTTTCCTTCACTCTTCTTTCTTTTCTCTTTCTCCCCCTCTTTCTCTATCTCTTTCTTTCTTTCTACATCTCTATCTTTCTCTTTATTTCTATCTTCTATCTTCACCTTTTTTTCTTTCTCTCTGTATATCTATCTTTATCTCTGTCTCCATCTTTTTCTCTCTCCAACTCTTGCTTTTTCTTTCGACATCTCTCTGTCTTTATCCCTATGTCAATCTTTTTTCTCTTTCCACTTTTTTTCTTTCTGTCTCTTTTCTTTTTCTAGTCTCTGCCTCTTTCTTTATCTCTCTGTTTCTGCCTCTCCCTCTCCCCTTACCCCCACAATTTGTACAGTACAATTGGACTGTGTGATCCCAAAGCCTCCTTGCAACTTCATCATCCTATCCAAAGGTCTTATGCAAAGCATGGACAAGAAATGATTGCTTTCCTTCTAGAAGGAGAGAGGAAATGAGAGGGGAGGTCTGTTTCAAATTAAGCTACTAAAAGGGCAAAATTGTTCATTTCATTTCCTCTGCCCTTAGGCTTCCTTCTCTCCTCTGTGTTGGTAAGCCCTGTCTACCATGTCCCCATCAGGGGGCCAATGTACTCACATTCTTTCTTTTCTTTTCCCTTCCAAAACCTGATTTTAGGAAAGAACACTGGTCTTTATAAAAAAAAAAAAAGAGATGAATTTAAGTCAAAGTTCTACTAATGGGCATTTTAAGCATTGGCAATAGGACTGATAGAGTTGTGTTTTGGGGTGGGGGAGCAGGAAAGCAGAAGAGAATCCTATTTGCCCTGTCCCTCCAATCACAGGTAAGTGGCAACATACTTAGCCTAAACATATTGTTTGAAAACATATCTGAGAACCAGATTCACCAAGACTTTTCCATCAGTTAAAAGTGGGTCACTATTTCTACCTTCTTATCAAGAAAAGAATGATTAATCAGGGAGTCACCATTTCCCTGAACCAAATCCAGTTAGCTTTCAAATAGCCACCTACAGCTTACCTGTGGGAAAGTTTTCCTTTAAGGTCGTTGCCCTGATCTATCTATGTAGGAACCACATCCAAAATTGAAATGAACTCTGCATTTTGAATCAAGGGAACGGGGCTAATATCCTGGCTCCAACATTTACCGTCTATGGTAAACCACAGACACATCCATTATCTCCTCCAAACCTCAGTTTTGTCATGGCAAATGGGGACAATAAAGTAATTTCTCAAATGTGGGTAATAATGTTTACGTGACTTACCTCATGGGGATGTTGTGACGAAAGTGCTCTGTGACCATTACAGCATGATACAAATGTGAATTATTATGTTAACACTAATTTGCTGGACAAGCAGCATTTTTCATCCACTTGACTTTCCTTGTGTGGATTGTCAGATGGAATTCTTTAGTGTGATTAGAGGTCTTATTTAGGAAGCCTGATCCCTCAGCGCAGAAATCTTCAACATATACTGATGAACTAGGCCCATAATTGAATAGGCCAAGCAGATCAGACTGTATCTGGGGAACTGTGCAGCAACGACCAGCAAAAACTCCTTTAAAAAAGATCTGTTTTTCAAAAATGGAATATTCTTGCCATGACATAATATGACTTTAAATCATGGAATGCCACAGTCTTAGGTAAAGTCACTGGTGGTCCAAAGGCCACCAGTGGAGAGACCAATGATGCATGCAAGTAAACCATAGTATGTTGCTAGTAAAGAACTCTGCATAAGTGGTCTCATCAAAAAGATGGTAGAGTCAGTCATTGTGGCTAGAGAGCAAGGGATACCTAATGGGCATCCTTCATTTGATACCCATGAGATTTAGTCGATCTGAAGGAAAGATTCCCTAGCACATTGGGTGAAGGATTTATTGAAGAACATGAGCAAAAGCAACACAGGATAGATTGCAATCTATACCACTGGACAGATTGCCCACATCAGGGAGACCCAGGAAAGTAAATAATACATCCTTTATTGATAACCTGGTCTACAAAAGCTTAGCACTTACTTGACTATTTGTTTGGTTAATATTTCCTTTCACTCTTCTTTTACATGAGGTGATATAGTGAATAGAGAGACAGCTTTGGAGTCCGGGAGACATGGGTTCAAGGCAAGTCTGTGTGACCCTACATACTCAGCCTATCATTGCTCTAGGTAATTCTGTAAGAATATAAATTCCCAAGAAGGTGCCAATCTGCACTGGTAAAATCCAGTCTTCTTCCTTGAATGTTAACTGAACCCTACTAGGGATCAATCACTTCTCTGCCTCAAGGAAAGGCAAAAGAGTTTTTTAGCTCTATGTAAATAGCTGCTGTTGAACAAAAGAGCCAAATTTTCTTTTCCCATCATGGAGTGGGTTGTAGAGAGGGGTTCAGCTGAGCTGTTCCACACTTCTCAAATCATATTGACTATGGGATCTGAGTCATACTGTCTAGAGTAATAACAGTTATAGTTGTAATACTAGCATATTGAACAATCACAATAGCTGACATTTACAAAAACATTATATAACTTACAAACCACTTAACATAGATTATCTCATTTGCTTTTATTTGAAGTCAACTGCATTAGCCTATCCATATTCAAATGCAAATGTCAAAAATTCATTCCAAAATAAGACAGATAAGATTCTTGGTTTAGAGTAGCAATGCCAGACTGGGAATCCATAAACTCAAGTTTCTAGCCCCATCTCTGCCTCTAATCTGTTGTAAGTCACCTGAGGCGAGTTGCTTTAACATCTCGGGTCCTCAGTTTCCATTTCTCCAATTCCAAAATGTACATAGTAATGCCTGCCCTATCTACCTTACTGTGCTATCAAGAAGAAGTGGTGCAGTAGATAGGGCACTGAACCGAGAGTGAGGATGCTATGAGTTCAGATCAGCTACTGTGTGATTTTCTGTTAGCCTCAGTTTTTTCATCTATAAAAAAGAGATAATAAACAGCTACCCCCAGGGTTGTTTTGAAGAACAAATGATAATATAAGTAAAGCACCTTGCAAAGCTTGTACGGCTATATGAACTTCTCTGGGCAACCAAATGCTGACATAATTTTCCATAAACCCTCATGACTAACAGTGTCAAAGGCCTTGGTCAGTTGTGTACAGACCTCTGTCCTGCTCCTGGCATTTCTCCTGGAGTTGTCAGGTAGCAAACACCATATCAATGTTCCTTGGCCCTTTCTGAAGCCACACTGGCTCTCAGGTAGATGACCATCTTCCAGGTAAAGGATCAGCCTATTAAGGAGGACTCTAGCAAAAATTTTGCCAGCAATGACTAAGAGAGAGATCTCACTGTCACAGGACAATCTATTTCCTTTACCTTTACGGAGATGGACGATGGAGGCATCCTTGAACTCCTGGGGGATAACCTCCTCTTGCCATATAACCTGGAATATTTCAATCAGCTTTTGTATGAGCAATGGTCCCCCTATCTTGCAAATCTCAGCTGGAATAGAATCAGCACCAGGTGCTTTGACACATGAAAGGAGCCTAAAGGCCCTCAAAACCTCTTCTTCAGTTGGAAGTTCAGCTAAGGAGTTGACTTCAACCTGAGATAAACAGTCAATGGCCTCAGCATTGATTGATGATGATCAGTTGAAAACTCTATGAGAAGTATTAGACTGACTACCAAACTGAAGGTCTACAGAGCCATTGTATGACTGTAAAACATGGACAGTGCCATGCCAGAAAACTGAATCGCTTCCATTTGAATTGTCTTAGGAAGATTCTGAAGATCACTTGGAGGGATAAGGTACCAGATGCTGAGATCCTTATTCGAACTAAACTGCCAAGCATTCAAACTATGCTCCAGAGAGTTCAGCTTCAATGGGCTGGTCACATTGTTCAAATGTAAAATGTAAACTTGACAAAAAGACTATTTTATGGGGAACTCATATGGGGCAGGCAATCACATGGTGGTCAGAAGAAGTGATACAAGGACACTCTCAAGAACTTTGGATTTGATTATGTGACATGGGAGATACTGGCACAGGACCGCTCAGCATGGCATGCTCATATCAGAAAGGGTGCTGTGCTCTATGAGCAAAGCAGAATTGAAATAGCATAAAGGAAATGCTGGATGCACAAATTTGGAGTTTCCACTCCAAATGCTCACACAGACTATCTGTGCCCAGTCTATGGTAGAGCATTCTGAGCTGGCACTGATCTGATCAGTCACAGTCATATACATTGAAGCTTGCCTTTGTCATACTGATGTCATTTTTGTCCTCTTCGAGAACAAAGGGCAACAGCCAACCAACCAGTGACTATATAAATGCTAACTATTAATATTATTACTATAAGATTAGAGATGTAGCGTTGAAAGGGTTCTTAGAGGTCATCGAGTTTGATCCCCTAATTTTACAGATGAGGAAACTGAGGACTAGTGAAGTTAGATGACTTATCCCAGGATTACACAGGCAGCATGTTTCTGAGGCAGGATTTGTACTCAAGTCTTCTTGACTGAGTCCACTACACCAAGCTGTCTCTCAATCAGATTAGACAAGGAAGTAAAAACTCTGACATGTACTGAGCGAGTACTAATGATTCCTGCCTGCTTCTGAGTTTTGAAATGCCAGCATTTCCTATAATTTGGCACTAGGAAGAAAAAGAAGTTAAGAGTTGGAAATAACCCAAAAGACCATCTGGTTCAATGCACTGGTTTTTGCAGATCGGCAAACTGAGGTTTGACGTGCCCAAATAACAAATGTCATGATGTGTAGGCAAGTGTGGCATAGGCCTTCTCTTGGCATAGCCATGGTCCAAAGAAAACACTGTCACCCAGAGGTGATGGACTCAAGGTACAGAACAAAACATACTTTTCTAGACACGGCCAATATGGGACTTTGTTTTATTTGACCTTGCATATTTATTACAAGGATTTGGGTTTTCTTTCTTTTTTCTTTTTTTCTTCAGAGTGGGAAGGGAGGTGGGAGAGAAAACAAATTCTTGTTCATCGGGGGAGGGTAGGTCATTAAATCAAAGACCTTCAACCATCATCACACCAAAGCAAATCTAGGATCTTGATCTGATGCTTAGATCCCAGGCTGAGCACTTCCTTCTATCCCATAGACAAGTGTTCATCTCCTGGAGTTCCCCTCTCTCCACCACTGCTCTCTGCCAAGGCTCAGCTGGGCACAATTCTAACTGTCCTATCATTTATCTTCCACAGTTAGGCCAACCAATTTTTGCTAATAAATGCACACATTGTCCCCAGCGCCTTCTGCTTGTTTACAGACTATTCATATAGCCAATCCCAAACAGAGGCAATTGGGCTTCCTACTTTTGGAGCAATACCAGACTTTCCCTTGAGGCCCTGTATAAACATCTATTGATTCTCAGCACAAACACTATAATCCCCTTAAACCCAGGCCAGGGAGAGCTCTATCTCCATTAAATGACCATCCAGACTGGTTTGACTTCTCTGAGTATAGATTTCTGATGTTGCCTGGAGGGTCAAGTTAATTCTGTGAGTCACCCAAGTGAAGGGAGATAGAGCTTCTTAATAAGCTTTGCATGGGTTGCAGAATTCAGTTTTAGTGTTCTAGGTCAATAATTACCTCTTTCTGAACCAGTTCAATTCAATCAGTTTTATTTAGATATTTGGCAAGACCAGGAAGGCTCAACAGATCCTCCCTTGGATCACTGAGATTTTGAAGGACCTACCTGGCCTGATGAAGAATCCTTGGGCTAGATGATCCCCAGACATCCAAGAGAACTTTGTTTTAGGGTTTCAGTGACCTTGAGAATAGGAATTCTACCCAAGTTTGGGGGCACCCTTGGGAGAGGGAGTTGTTACACCATCAGATGAGTATGTGGACCAGAGAGAGGCAAGGAAACAGAGACATGAGGATGGCCACAAGACAGGCATTTGGCCTGAGTAGACTGAACAAAGACCCTGCAGTTGCGGTGAGAGTAAAGTCCAATCAAGAACTCTTGTATTTTCATCCTCAGTTTGGGGGATATTTCCATGGAAAGGTTTAAATTTCTACCCCTTTCTTCAGCAATGAGAAGATGAGAGAGAGGTGTCCCTGGCTGTGAACTTCAGCCAAACCTTTTATATCCTGTTTCAAAGTTTTTCTAAGGGTCTGCATTAATGGATACTGCTAATAAATTGCATTGTCATTAGCAATGATTTTTATCTAAACTGCCAATTTGAGAATGAAAGAGGGGAAGCAAGCTGGAAGAAAAGAAGTTTCCCGACTTTTACAGAAGGACAAGGTCAAGTTGATTAGAGAGAGAGTTTCTGTCATTTTGGCAATTCCAGAGACTATTTCAGAGCACACCTAAGAGACCACCTTCGAAATCTGGGGGAAAAAATTAATATGGAGATGAACTAGTAGAGAAAGCTGTAGGGACTGGTGTGGTCATCCTGGAGTTCACCTGAAGGCACTGCTTACATCTTGCACCAAACCCTCACAACTTACATTGTCATCCATCCTTCCATCTGTCCATCCATCTGTCTGTCCGTCCCTCCATCTATCTATTAATCTATCTATCCATCTATTAATAATCATATTGATAATATCAATTTAATAACCTCACTAAGAGCAGAGCCTGAATTAATCAACCAGAAAAGCTTGGACTTAACAGTTTCTTTGCTCTCTAAGTCAACTCAGAGAATACCTCTTCCTATGTCAACAAAACCAGATGGGACTGATTTAGCATTCTTTATGAGACCCTTAACGTGAGACACTAACTTGGATAATGGGACTTTTTCCATATCAATATTTTGTGAACATATACTATGTTATGACATGTTAATAGTAAAGGAAATACAGATATCCTGGGTCATAATTTCAATTGACACTTTATCAACTCTCTTTATCTTATTGTATTTACAGCTTATTCAACCAAGAAACTTCCTTTCTCATGGTATAGTTAAACATATAGAGACCATAAATCTGAGGGACACAGACATCCTTGGATTATCCTAAAACAGATTTAAGCCTGGTCATACTTGTATCAGACAGTCAGAAGTTTCCTTCTGGCTCCATAATCATATATGTACTAGCTTTAAGGGAATAAACAATATACATTTACATTGTCACCTAGCCTGTTGGCCTCTTTGAGCAAACTTTCAGATTGATACCATCTATACCTATCTATCTATCTGTCTATCTATCTATCCACCCACTTGCCTACCTATCCATCTATCTATCCATCTACCTACCTGTTGAGTTAGGTTCCTTTTCATTTATTCCTTTATTTTAAAAAATAACTTTAATGAAGCCTTCCTTTCGTTTTCACATCATGGTCATTCCTAGACATACATCATTCCTACACCCACCCTTCTTTGTAGTAAAATAAAAGTGATAACAATTAAGCAAAAACAATGAACACAGTGACACCGCCCCCCCCCTCATAGCTCTGCCCCTCACTAGAGAGAGGAAACTGCAATTCAATTTAGTTCAACAAATAGTTAAGTGCCTATCATGGGCAAGACCCCTACAAGATGCTTAGGATATGAGAATAAAAACAAAAACTATTCCCTGCCCTGACGAGCTTACTTTCCACTCATTTTCTCCTATAATCTTCTTAGGAATTCCTCCTGATCAAACAGAAGAAGTAGACAGCAAGATCCAAACCAGTGAATGTGGTCTAGGAAGGTTACAAGGCCTTTGCTGTCTCTTTGCTTGCTGGCTGTTGGGTCTTGGAGCTTTCAGCACCCACCCCTCTGCCTTTCAGAGCACCTCTCCTATCTTCCCCCCTCGTAGAGCAACCAACATTTTCTGTTGTCCAAGTCACTTCTTTCTCCTTCCACGCTCAGGTCTTCTCTTCCCAGGCTGCATGGTATCCTTCCCTACTCTCTCTGCCCCCAACAAAATTAACATTCCCTCAGTGCTCTCTAGGCCTCAGTTTCTCTGTAAAATGAAGAAATGATTGGATTAATCTCTAAGGCTCCATCCAACACTGATGTCACATTAACTATGCCTGAGGAAAGCCTCTAATTAAACTCAAGCCCAGATCTGAATAATTGATAAGGATGTAGAGCTCAGATGAGATAATATATGATGGAAATCACTTGGCAGATTTTACACTCCTATAAAAATGTCAGCTGTTAATTTTTGGATCCTATTCTGTGATTTCATCCGTTTGGGAAATTGCCAACAAGGAAAGTCCCCCAACCAAGGCAGGTTGACATCTCATCTGCAGCTTAGAATCTTGAGTTACCTGGAGCATCGAGAATGTAAGTGACTTGCCCATTGTTACCAAGCTAGTACTTGTTAGAGGCAGGCCTTGAATTCAAGTTTTATTAATTCTGAGAATAACTACTTATTTATTATGTCATACTTTTCATCGTTGTTCAATTGTTTCAGTCATGTCCAACTCTTCTTGATCCTATTTGGGGTTTTCTTAGCACAGATACTACAGTGATTTGCCATTTCCTTCTCCAGCTCATTTTACAGATGAGGAAACTGAGGTTAATAGGGTTAAGTGACTTGCCCAGGATCACACAGCTAGTAAGTATCTGAGGAATGAATTTGAACTCAGGAAGATGTCTTCTTGACTCCAGGCCAAGTGCTCTATCCACTGCACCACCTAGCTGCCCTCTCTATCATATCATTTCTGCCAATATTATTTGTATTTTAAATAATACTAATAATATGGTTACTATTTAATGCCCCCACTCCTACCAAAGGCAGTTTTAAACTTGGGCCTTGTTAAACCACAGGAGTAAACTCTAGTAGTGGAATTTCAGGCAAGTGGGAAAGGGAGGTGGAGTAGGGAGAGGTCATGCCTTCTTGAAGATCCCTCAGATCACACCCCTCCATCCATGCATAAGTCACAATGGAAAGGACCAGTGAGAATTCTTACCCTTAACTGGGCAGAAACACTGTGCAAACAGATGGGACCCGGGCAGTTAAGCTGTCATAATGACTCCTCCCCCACACAGCCAGGCTCTGAATCCTGGTCTCCAGTTACCAGGCAGATTCTCTCCTACAGATGGTCCCTTCATTAGCCTACAGGGACCCATTAGGTAGATGATAAATGGACATCTTTTCACCAGGAGGCAATCAGCAGCTAATCTGAACTCACTGTTCTCAGGGACAGGCAGGATTGTTCAAAGAATCGGGAGCTTTGAGAAAATTCAGAGGAGGGGAGAATTAAGAGCAATGAAAAAGGAGATGCCTCAAAACAATTTGTTCTAGAAACATTTTTAAGTGAAGGATGAACCCGTAAGGACTACATGTTCAGATTTGAAGTAAAAAGAAAACATAATACATGAAATATTATTGATATGATATAATTCATTGTAGTATAGTTATATACTATCATGTATGTTATAATGCATATGTAGCAATAACTAACACTCATATAATGCATTAAGGTTTGCAGAACATTTCTTTATATCCTTTGATCTTTATGGCAACTCTGTGAGAGAAGAGCTATTACAGTCCCCATTTACAGAAGAGGGAACTGAGGCTCAGAGAAATTAAATAACTTTCTAAGGTGGTGCAGCTGATGTCAGAAGGATTCCAACCCAGATTTTCTTTACATCAAATTGTACCATCTTGCTACTAACACGACATGGGATCCCAATATTGACAATGTACATTGAAGATGGCTAAAACATTTTACATCCATTATTTTATTTGATTCTGAGATGATCTTACAAGTAGATTCTACTATATTTACCCCATTTCATAGCTGAAGAAATTGAGTTTCAGAGGGGTTAATTGCTGTTAAACACTTGCCCTGGGTCATAGACCTAGTAAGTGTCCGAGGTGGGATTTGAACCTAGGTCTTCTGAGCCGGGATCTAACTTGTCTCCTTGTGGTGTTCAGTGACATCTTAGAACTTCTACACTGTCCAGGTTGCCAGCTTGGGCACAAAGAGTTATGGGGAAAAAAGAGTATTACTGAAGCAGGGTATTGGGTGGAGGCTTGGATGGAAGTGAGAGGAGAGAGGGCAGATGGCTATAGGACAACGTGCCCATTTACGATCATTGATTGTGATCTGGAAGGGTCATTTAGCCTGGCCTCATCATTTTACCCATAAGAAAACAGAAATGTGACTTTCACAAGGTCATCTAGGTAGGAACAGACTTGGAATTTGAATCCAGGTCTTTTTCTGTTGACTTGACTTCACTCTTCCCATGGTCCCTCCTAGAAGTACCCAAGTCTCCTCTTCCATCAAATTGGACAACACTTAATTACTGAATATTTTCTTCCTACCCCAGAAGTATAATAGGAAAGGATACTGTAAGCATCAGGTCTGAGGATGGCCAGAGATGCTTTTAAAGTACTCCTGAAAGCCCAGTCAGTCCTTCCAGAACATTTGAGATTTGAATTATTAATGAACAAAGGGGGAGGGGGGTGCAGAAAGAAAAGAAAAGAGCTCACATACGAGTCTCTAAAAAGAAGCAAACAATAATACATACCAAAATGGGAAAGAAAAAAAAAGCCCACAAAATACTAAAGTCAAGTATAAATTTTTTAATTATGGAAATGCAAAATACCTGAGACAATAGGACAATAGCTCTCAGTCACTGACATGCTAAAAGATTCTAGGTATTCCTTTGTCATCCACCCCCTGCCAAAGAGCCTCTTGCCATTGGACAGTTAGAGCTCTGCATTAGGAAAGATAATGGAGGGGCACCAGGCAACCTCTGACTAATCAGAGAGTGCTGAAAGGATAAAGTAACAGATGTAATATTTACCTCCTTCACATAGCTTAACAATGAAATTAACTTTTCTGTTAATTGTCAATTTGCAAGTTCTTAAAGGTTAATGGATTGTTTTATAATAGGACACTATGTGCTTTGTATAATCTGATGCACTATGTTTCAAGTCTAGAGACAGGGTTAGGGCCCGGAGTAGGAGGTCAAGGTCAAGGAACCAGGTGGTAAGGCCATGGTGAAGGGTCTATTGGGGTAAGGGCTCTATCTATGTAACCCAGCTTGAGGAAGTAGGAAAGTCTATGACCAGAATTGGGGGCGGGGCTGTGAGATAAAGATTAAGTGAGAGTATGATCTGGTAGGGACCAGGCTTTGAGTTCCGACTGTAAGGTCAGGGTTGAGGGATGAAGCTATAAAGCCAGAGTTAGGGGTCTGAGTAACAGTTCAGTCTGTGAGACCTGGATTGGGGAAACAATCTGTGGGCAGGGTCAGACCAGGACTGCTCCTATTCTACAAATGAAGAAACCGAGACCAGATCTCAAGTCATCCACCCAAAGGGCTAGTAAGTGTCAGAGCTGGACCTTGTCACCTGGGCCTTTTAGAACCCTTCACTCCCTTCAAGCCTCAGTTCAAATGCAACCTCCTTCAAGAGAAATCTTTCCTGATTTCCCCCAGTTGTTAGGGTTCCCTAAACCCCAGAAATCATTAGGTAAGAATTTAGTCTGTGGCACCTGCACTGGGGCTAGAGATCAGTCTTCAGCCAGGTCTGTGGTCCACAAGGAGGAGGTTTTGTGTCTCCCTAACACCATCCTCCATGCCCTGCCCTCTTGAGCTAACTACCCCAGGCCATAAAGACCCTTCCAGAAAAACCAAACCAAAATTCATATATTTTTGCACTGCAGGGGAGAAATTCTATTAGAGAGATCTGTTTCTTTGGCCCTGTGGCTATAGAGAATCCGACCCATTAGTTCCCCTTGCTCATACCTGTTTTCAAACCCCAGGGGAACATGGACATTAATTAGACAAAGTCCAGGAGGTAAACAGCTAACATGATTTCAATTATCCTATGAACTCAGCTCCCTGGTACAAATTTCTTTTCCCTCACTCCCTCCCCTAATACTGTCCCACTGCTCAGATAATCAGCTCAGCCTTCCTTCACACCCCTCTACCTTCTCTCTGTCCTCATGACTGACCCCATAACACTAGCTTAGGAAAGTTACCCTATTTTTCATTTTGGATGCAGGAATCATCAATCTAGGCAGCTAGGCCACATAGTAGTTTGAGCTTTGGGCCTGGCATCAGGAAGACCTGAGTTCAAATCCAGTCTCAGACTAGTTGTGTGACCCTGGGCAAGTCACCTCAGTTTCCTCAAATGTAAAACGGGGATAAACAATCACACCTACTTCCTAGGGCTGTTACGAAAATCAAAGGAGATTCTATTGGTGAAGTGCTTAGCAGAGTACCTGACATATAGTAGGTGCTTAATACAGGTGCTTCTTTTTCCCTTTCCTTACCCTTCAAGGCTCAGCTCCAATGGAATCTCCTTCAAGAAGTCTTTCCTTGGCTGAGCAAGTTGTGGTAGACGAATGTAATGGAATACTATTGTGCTATAAGAAATGGTGAGCAGGCAGACTTCAGAAAAACCTGGGAAGACTTATATGGACTGATGCTGAGTGAAGTGATCAGAACCAGAAGAACATTATACACAGTAACAGCCACATTGTGTGAGGACTGATTTCGATAGGCTCAGCTCTTCTCAGCCATGCAAAGATCTAAGTCAATTCCAAAAGACTTGCAATGGAAAACGCTATCCACATCCAGAAAGGGAACTAGAGAGTCTGAATGCAGATCAGAGCATTCTATTTTCACTTTCTTTCTCTGTTTGTTTTTTCTTTCTTCTGACTTTTCCCTTTCATTCTGATTCTTCTTTTACAACAGAACTAATGTGGAAATAAGTTTAATGTGACTGTACATATATAACCGATTGCTTGCTGTCTTGGGGAGTGGAGAAGGGAGGGAAGGATAAAAATTTGTGACTCAAAAAGCTTATGAAAGTGAATGCTGAAAATTATCTTTACATGTATTTGGGAAACAAATAAAGTACTATTAAGGAAATAAAGAAAAGAGGCTTTCCTGCTTTCCCCAGTTTTTAATGTCTCTTGAGTCTCTGAATGGAGAGTAGCTAGGTGGTACAGTGGATAGAGTCAGATGTCTTGGGTATGGTTGAGGTTTGTTTGTAGGGGCTATGGAGTATTCTTTAGATTGCTGGAGACCTGGAAATATTATGTAATCCAGAGGCAAGAACAAGTAACAATATGTGCTGCCCAGAGGTGGTGCAATGGATAGAGCCCCGGGCCTGGAGTCAGGAAAACTGAGTTAAAATCTGGTCTCTGATACTTACTAGCTGTGTGACCCTGGACAAGCTACTTAACCCTGTTTGTCTCAGTTTCCTCATCTATAAAATGAACTGGAAAAGGAAATGGCAAACCACTCCAGCATTTTTGTCAGAAACCCCAAAAGGGATCACAAAGAGTCAGACATGACTGAAATGACTAAACAACAAAATCCCATGGGTGATTAATATAACAGAGGTCTCTTGCTATTCTGGCACTTTTTTTTCCCAGATTTGGAATTCTTCAGGTGAAGTTTTTCTCCCTCCACAGGTTATCAGCTGACAGAGGTAACTTCAGTTGACAGAGGTCAACTTCAAAACCTCCTAAAAATAACATTAGTGAGAAAAAGCCTGGCAAATTGGATTTGGAGCTAGAGGATGTGAGTTCAGATCATAACTCTGCAACCTACTCCTTGTGTGACCTTGAGTCATTTACTGCCTCTTAATCTCTGTTCCTCCTCTCTAAAATAAAGGGTTTGGAGTAAATGACCTTTTAAGGGCACTTCCAGTGATCTACTGAACCCTTACCTTGCTCTTTGGTTTTTGGCTAAGTAAGTTATTTCTCATTTCTAGACCCTAGTTCCCTGGTCTATGAACAATTAAGCAACAAGGATTTAAATGCTTACCTTGGTAATAACAACTTCCATTCATAAAGTGTTTTATGGTTTAAGTATTTTAAGCACTTTACAAATATTAACTCATATAATCCTCATATCAACACTGGGAGGTAGGTGCCATTATTAATCCCCATTTTACAATTGGGGAAACTGAGGCAGACAGAGGTTAAGTGACTTGCCTAGGGTCAGATAGCTAGTAAGTGTCTGCGGTCAGATTTGAACTCAGGTCTTATTGACTCTCTCTACCATGCCATCTAGCTATCTCTAGCCATTTTGACTCCAGGCTTGGCACTCCATCCACTGAGCCATCTTTGGGCAGCATATGTTAAGTTTCTTGTTCTTGACTCTGGGTTAGATAATATTTCCAGGTCTTCAACAAGCTGAAGAATACTCCACAGTCCCTGCAAACAGAACTTCAACCACTCACAAGATATCTGACCAAATAAGTCACACAGGAAAAACCAAGTGGATGATGAGAGTCTGTGGCCTAATCAAGGGCACACAGTTGGATGAACAATTCACTGAATTTATATACAGATATAAATATGTGTATATATACATACATACATATACATACACAAACACATATATACATGTATATATCTTGAGCCATCTTTGCATATGGACAATGAGCTCATGGGTCAAGTTCTCAGTAGGTAGAGTAAGGCATGATAGATTGCATTTCAGACATTGCACAGCACAAGCAACAGACTCAAGTATTCCCCCGACAGGAGGGACCTTTGCTTTTTAATACCAATGTTCTTTTTGGTCATATTGTATAACTGTGAATCAGAGTACACTGCAATCTTCAAAGAGTCAAAATTGCAAGTGACCTCAAGGGCAGCACGGAGACCAATGGTGGGCATCAAGAGACTGCAGCCTATTACTAAGATAAGCTGTACACAAGAAATACTGCAAAGGATATTATCCAGGAAATGTAGCATCAGAAAAGGTCATAGAGTGAGAGGGAGGGAGGAGATGAGTGAGGCTTTGGTGACCACAACAGAAAGGGTAGACAGGTCGCCTGCCAGGGGTGGGAGGGTGAGGATTCTGTGCACCATCAGAGTGATGATCTATACCAGTCAAACTTGATAGATAAAAGTCAAATTTATATGAGGGGGGAAGGGTTAGGTTCTGAGTTGTAGCATATGCTTCCTCTTCAAGATACCCAAGGATTAGCAAGTGCATCTCACACACACACACACACACACACACACACACAAATTTACGGTGCAAACTTATATATTTATGTATTAAACATATGTCTCCATATTTATCTATGTCTAGATATAATTATATATTGATAGATGATAGGATAGATAAGCAGAGATGATAGACAAATAGGATAGACAGATAAACCAGATGTTGTTATAAGAATCATTTCGGTTGTGGCTGACTCATTGTGACATTTGGGGTTTTCTTGGCAAAGATCCTGAAGTGGTTTGCATTTCATTCTCCAGCTCATTTTACAGATGAGGAAACTAAGGCAATCAGGGTTAAGGGACTTTCCCAGAGTCATACAGTTAGTAAAAGTGTCAGCAGCCAGATTTGAACTCAGGAAGATGAATCTTTTTGCTTCTAAACCCAGTAATCTATCCAATGTACCATATTAGCTGCCTCCTACGATGAGAACATTGAACTAGATAAGGGTTTTTAACCTGGAGTTTGTGATTTAAAAAAAAAAACTTTTTTCAATAATTGTATTTCAAAACAATTGGTTTCCTTTTTAATCCTATGTATTTTACTTTATGCATTTAAAAACATGAATCTAAGATGGGTCCATCATCTTCACCAGCCTGCCCAAGGAGACCATCATGACACAAACAAAATTAATGATCCCCTAGACCAAATAGTCACTATTCAAGATCTCAAGAGCTCAAAGGCAACAGTCCTATGGCTTTTGGACAAGTAGATTTCAGTGTTCTGTGATGTATCATAACATTTGGACTAGGAAGGACCTTAGAGTCTAGTCCAACAACCTCAATTTACAGATGGGGAAACCAAAGCCTAGGGGAGATTACAGGTAACAAAATAGCAGAACTAGAATCCAAACCCAGGTTTTTGATTCCAAATACAGTGCTTTTTTCTCTGCCTGCCAGGTTATATATGGTACTGGCTCTAGTAAGTCAGTTTGTCATTCAACAAGCATTTGTCAAGCATTTATCATCTGCCAGAATACTGTGCTAATCCTCTGAGATATAAAGGAAAATAAAAAAAGGAAGGAATCCAACAACAACTCATCATAACCTCTGCCCTTGAGAGGCGTACATTCCACTGTCACTTAATCTCCCTAAATCTCAGTGTCCACATCTGTAAAATGAAGGGAGTGAACCAGATGGCCTCTTAGATGCCTTTCTGCTACAATCCTACCTAACCACTACTCTGGGAAAGGAGGTAATAGAGACACTGCAGGAAAAATGTCCATCCGTCAGGAAAGTATATTGCTTACAGTTTTTCTCAAGGGCTAAACCTGGAAGTTATTGCCTTCAATGTAAAAACCAAGAGAAGTCACCAGTTCTCAGCCTGCCTCTGGGCATAATTTGTGACTTCAGCAAGATTCTGTCCATAGTTGACATTCATTAGAAGCATTTCATTTTCTGATGACCTCATAACCCACTCAGACAGTCACTCCAAGGCGAGCCAGTCACCTCCGAGGCTTAATGAATCTTGACAAATTGAACTTTAAGTCCTTGACCTAAAACACTAAAGATCTGCATCAGGGGGCCCTGGCTGGTGCATAGGCTTACCCAATTCCTGCTCTGATTTTAGAGAAATGATGCATTGTCAAAACTCTGGTCAATCTGTTAAAATGTAAATTCATTGAGATTAGGGCTTGTTTCCCTATTTGCATGTATATATCCAAACCTCTCTCAGTGTCTCTAGCATAGATTAGGTGCTTGATGAATGTTTAATTGATCAGTTACCTTTCTTCACAGTGGTACAACTTGTTATCTGTCAAAAACCTAAAGACGACTCAGCCATATATGAAAAAAAAAAAAACCCAAGATGGATGCTACAGAAGAACTCTGTTTTTAAGAATCCAGGAAATGGACAAACATTTAAAATTTCCATTTAAGAACTCGGAATGGATGCCTCTCTCCTTGAAGAGTCTGCTATTCACAAGGGACTAGAACAGGGACCTAGGAAAAAAATTCTAAATGTCTAGGGATCCGGCTATTTGTTGAGAACTCATCATGGATTCCACTTCAGAGGATGTAAAAGAAAATGAGAATTACAGAATGTTGGGGCTGGAAGGATATTTGGAGATCAATTGTTCCAATGCCTTTACTTTACAAAGAAGGAAACTGAATCTGAGAAGTTAGGTAATTTGCCTAAAATCACACAGGTAAAAAATGACTCTACAGGACTGTCTTTAAGGAGCATACAACATCCAGAGAGCATCATTGAATGATGATGCAGAAGAGACCTTGGAAATGATCCAGCCATAGGCTCATCAGATTAAGAGTGGGCAGAGACCACAAGGGTCACAGAGTCCAGACCCATTGTTTTATAGATGAGGAAACCAAGGCCTAGAGATGTTAAGGGATTTACAAAAAGTCATGAAATTAGTGCTCGATCCTGAATTGGAACCTACTTCCTCTGACTCCAAACCTAGCATTCTCTCCACTGGACCCTGCTTACTCTTCAACCCACTCATTTTACAGAGGAAGAAAGAGAAGTGAAGGGGACCTGCCTAAAGTCACATAGGTAGTTGGTGACTAGGACCCAGGTCTTCTGTTTGGGGTTCAGAGGGGAGTTTTTAACCAGAGAACTTTGTCCTTCCATTTCATACTCAAGAGAGGCAACAACTTTAAAGAATGATCTGTTGTTGTTGTTGTTTAGTCCTATCTGACTCTTTGAGGCCCCATTGGGGGTTTTCCTGGTAAAGATATTGGAGTGTTTTGCCATTTCCTTCTCCAGATCATTTTACAGATAAAGAAACTGAGGCAAACAGAATTAAGCAATTTGCCCAGGGACACAGAGCTAGTAAGTGTCTGATGCTAATTTGAACTCACAAAGATGAGTCTTCCTAACTCCAAGTCTGGCATTCCATCCATTCCACCAAATAGCTGCCCTAACAAAGAATCGAGCAGATTTCTTTTTTATTTACACATCTCCCCAATCTCAGTTTGTACCAGGGAAAAATTATACTGTCTCCCAGCATGCTTTGTTTCATACTGTTAACATTCATTATTGCAACAACTGTCAAATTAGAAAAACCCCAAGACTCCACTGAGAGCACATTTAGTGGGGCCAAATGACAGCATATTAAAGAAACAGCTAAATGGTTGAGTTTAAAATACCAATGAAAAGCAACAGCGATTTCAGACCTGTTGGTTGTGATTCATAAATCAGCTCTATTATTTTTACATAGAATATAACATGCTTCTGGAATTTATCCCAGGAAGAAAACATGGTCCAGTGGAAGTGAGGGCAGGATAGAGGAAATGCTGGATTTGAAATCAGAGCACCTGGATTTGAATTCCTGCTTTATGACCTAACTAAAAAATAATAACATTTATACAGCACTTTGAGGTTTGAAATGTGCTTTATAAATATTATCTCATTTGATCCTTGTAACGGCTTTGGGAGGTAAGTGCTACTATTATCTCTGTCTTACAGATGAGGAAACTGAGGCAAACAGAGGTAAAATGACTTCTCACAGCTAGTAAAATGTCTGAGGATGGATTTGAACTCAGATCATCCTGTCTCCAGGCCAACTGCTCTGTGCACTATGGTACCACCTAGCTGTCCATGGGACCTTATGGACATCACTCTTCATATTCTGGGCCCACGTTTCTTCATCCATCAGATAATGAGGATTGGGCTAGATTGCTCCCAAATTTAATGCCAACTCTAAATTGATGAATTTATGGAATATTTGACTGAGGAGACATGGGTTCTGGATCTGCCACTGATTTAACTTATGATCTTAAGTAAATGATTTCATTTTTCTAGGCTCTTTCCCTGACTCTTTGATCTGAGCCTTATTCCCATTGTATCTTGAGAGAGAATGATATGTTTTCAGTATCTGCTTATAGATTCTTTACAGTCCTTTAAGCATTTCATGTTTTTTCTTTCTCTAGTAGTTTATGGACTCCTGTGACTCTGCATTTTCTGCATTTTTGGTAGGGTGAAATTAAGATGCTCTTCCCCCTACATGTATTTGCTACACAGAGAGAGAGATCAGAGAGAGAGAGAGAGAGAGAGAGAGACAGAGAGAGAGAGAGAGAGAGAGAGAGAGAGAGAGAGAGAGAGAGATGAGAGAGAGAGGAATTGAGGAAGAGAGAAAGAAAGGAAGAAAGGAAGAAAAGAAATAAAAATAAATTACTTACAGGAATCACCACCCAAAGATCAAGCCCAATCTGCATGAATTTATATTCTTGAGGGACCCTGATCCATAAGTCAAAATGTAGGGTCCATCCCAGGCACCAAAAACCAATCAAGACTCGTCTGTGTCCTCAAAATGAGGTACTAATGGGTGTGTTCATATTCTATAGCAATTGCAGATTAATTATTGAGACTGAGAGAAGGAAAGTGACCTGTCCAAGGTCACAGGGTTATTAAGTTACAGAATCAGAATTAAGTCAATCAAGTTATATTTATTAAGCACCTTCTCTCAGCCCAACCCTTTGCTAAGTTCTGAGGAACAGACAATGGAAGGAGAAAATGTGGGCCCTATCTTCAGGGAGCGTATAGCATAGGGGGAATATGAGATAACATGTAAGGAAAAGGTATGGGGAATACTTTGTCTCATAGGAGCTTGGAAGCAGGAGGCATCATCTTGGGTTGGGTTGATTGGGTCAGAGAAGGACAAGAGCAGATGGCCAATGGCAGTACCTGTACAAAGACTGCTGGTAAAGTGGTCAAAGTGTACTCTGGGTACAGTTAAAGAAGGGAAAAAGAAGGAAGAGAAAGCTAGGCATGGAGGAGAGAAGGAGGAAGACAATAGGGCTAGAAGAAATATGATGGCAAATAAGAGAAGAGACTTCTTCCAAAATCTATTATAAGGGCCAGCAACCCTTCCAAATTAGGGGGTGACATCTTCACTTCTTCACCTTTTAAAAATGCTAACCCACTCAGAATATCAAAGCAAGATGGTGCCAATCTTCTTGAAAAAGCAAATTGAAAAACCAATAGGATATTGATCTGTTCAAGGTCACCCAGACAACCAAAAGCTTTAGAAAGAAACAGCATCTAAGGAACTTCACATACATTACCCCCATGAAATATTAAGTGCTCTGGGATTCAGAGTGAAACATTGGTAATTTACACACATGAGATCAAAGGTCAAAGACATGAGTAATTGACACCCATTCTGGTACACACACAAAAAAAATCACTATTCACTCCATTTTTAGCCCGATTTACAGATAGCATATCTTAATTTCTTTGATAATGCAGCTGGGAACCACTAGGGTATCATTTACTATCATTAAAGTGATCATTAATTTGTTGAAAAGAAAATGTTTGTGTTAAACTGTCAAGATCTCCAACTTATATCAGGAATCCATTGTTGCAGGAACAGAGCAAAAAGGGCTCTCAATATCAGACTCCAGTTTATTAATATCTCTAAAACCCCTATAGGCATTGTTCATGGAAAATGTGAATGTGGTGTGAAAAAAATAAATTAGAAAGATAGAGACAAATCAGAAAGAGGTGAGACTCATTTCAAGAGATTCAGAAAAGTAGAGAGTTTGACAAGATACTAAGTCTACCCTGACCCAAAAGGGTGAAAATAAAGGAGTTCTTCATTTTAAATCTATTTATTCACTTAGAAGATTTTCATATTTACTCATGTTTTCTGAAATTAAGAGAGCAACTCAAGGAATATGCAGGTGTTCCTTCTTTTTGAACATATTTCTTTTGTGAATTTTCAGATTTATTTGCATTTTCTTAAATGATGGAACCAATTCAACACATATAGGGAAGTCCCTCATTTTAAGATTATTTATTTAGTGAGAAAGACAGAGAAAGCATTTGAAAGAGTAAAGAAAGGGAGAAGGGTGAGAGTGGTTAATGTCCTTGGAGCATTCGATTTATACATATACCTGTCAAAGTTAGTCCTTCAGGTAGGAAAGACCCTAAATAAATTGAACCAAATAATGGGATTGTTGTGGTTGTTACAAATAGGGTTAAGTGACTTGCGCAGGATCACATGGCTAGTAAGTGTCTGAGGCCAGATTTGAATTCAGGTATTCCTAACTCCAGACCCGGAACTCTATCCATTGAACCACCTAGCTGCTCAAAAATAAGAGGGTAAAGGACTATAAAAAAAAACCTACTTAAGAATAGTAAGCCATAGCTAAAGCAGGACCTCACAAGTCCTAGAAACATCTATTGCATTTCTGGATACCTTGATGCATATTGAAGGAAGAAAGAAACATATGGAGAAATAGATCTAAAAGGAGCAAACTAGACTCTGTTCCACGCTCTCCTAGACATTTGGGATCGTTAGCTCATTAGCTGAGTCCTAAACCCAGCTGGTATGCTATTTTTGCAACTTATTTTGAGATTGTTATTAATGTTTTATCAGAAATTTTTTTCTCTTACTAAAAATCAGTAACTTAAGAGTTTTCTTCTATTCCCATGGGTGACTGAGTTTCTTCTTAGGGCTCATTTTCTTTCTCCTAGGCATAGCAAGTGCA
>CM053772.1:48847611-48868072 GCA_028658325.1 Potorous gilbertii | reverse complement strand
AAGGTGGAATTTTAGCACTTCATAAATGCTTCTTGATTAAATATTGATTGGTAGACCAGATAACAAATGGATTGTTGTTTGGGGAAATTTATAATTTTGTCAATGTAGGGAGCTCTGTTTTGGAAATCTTTTGGAAAGTATCATACATATTCTCATTTCAGAAAGTCCTGAGAGTTTGGGAGGGGACTAGAAGCCTTATCTTTGTCCTTTCAAGGAAAGAGTCTTAAAGGAGTTGTGCTTAGATCTGTATGATTGCAAATCTTGAAGCCTTTAGCTTGCCTCTTCCTTGTGGGGTGGGAGAAAATAAGTCAAATCCTTTAAAGGAGCAAACTTGGAAGTTCAAAGGAGTTCCATAGTGGGAAAAACACTGGAGTTAGAGTCTTGAGTCCAGGTAAGACACACAGGTGCCACTAAACTAGCCCCAACTCTTATTAATGATGTGAACGTGGGGATGCCACTTAACTTTTCTCAGCCTCAACTTCCTCATCTGTAGGATGAAGGTGATAATATATCACAAGGGAAGACTTTAGAGTTCTGTAGTATTCACGTATACAGAGTTACTATTCCCAGATGAAGATGCTTGCCTCTTTTCTAAAAGGGAAGAAGTGGCCCAGCCTGACTGATAGGGAATATTTATTATATAAACCTTTTAGTTGGCCTCTTTACCACCAAGTTCATTCTCCACTCTACTATTGAATTAATCTTCCCCTAATGTCTACTTTCATAGCATCGCTTCCCAGATTGAGGTTACATAATGGTTCCCTACTACCAGAATAAAGTCCAAACTTCCCTCTAACAGTTAAAGTCCCAATAACCTCTAGGCCTCTAAGCACCCTGCCTGGTCAACCCCTCCTTTTACTCCTTGATGTGAACCTTTGTTCTGGCCATCAGTTTTAGTACTCTCTCCTAATGTTTTTAAGGCTTAGCTCATTGTATTTTCTCCCTTCTCTCATTCCTTATTCAAATATTAACACTCCTTCCAGGTCCAGATCAAATCCCATGCCCTCCATGATGCTCCCCCACTTCTCAGCTCCTTTGGATATCCACTGTTCCTGATGTCACATAGCATTTACTGTCTATGCTAGAACACATCAGTATATTCTGTTCTGTACCATTTGGTGCACTTATTGCCACCTGGCTAGATGACAAGCTACTATTGTATGCTTCTTCTACTTTGCTTACATACTCCCATAGCACCTAGCACTATCTAGGCACATGGTCAGGATAAGTGAAATGGAACAAAACAGAACTAGAATGAAATAGAATTTCATCCTCTAAAGTGAAACATAAAGGAATAAAATAAAATGAATGGAATGAAACAAAAGAGAATGGGAAGAATGAAGTGGAATAGAGTGGAGTGGAGTCAAAGGAATGGGAATGGAATGGAGTGGAGTGGGAGACTGGTACTGTATCGTGTGCCTCTCACATCTCTCATGTGCCTGGGAGCCAGAGGGAATTGTGGCTCACAGTGGATTCTGTTCCACAAGCCCTGGACTAGATGGCCTGTGAGGCCTTTTCCAAATGTAAGATTCTGTGACCCTGAGTCCTTCATTTTCAAATGAACCCTATCTGAGGAAAAAAACAATTTTAAAGACCCCGGTGTCTAGTCAAGATTGGTGAGTTGCAAGGAAATTAAATTATTTTGTCAAATAAAACAATTTAGGTCCCTTCTAATTCTGAAATTCTGGCTCCCCTATCACCAAAATTGTCTTAGATCAACCAAATAGAAAGAGATGTCCCTTCATCCCCCTCTTCCTTCTCTCTCCCTCTCTCTCTCTCTCTCTCTCTCTCTCTCTCTCTCTCTCTCTCTCTCTCACACACACACACACACACACACACACACACACACACACACACCCTAAGATAAAAAATTAATCTTAGGAGAAAATTATCACTGAGAACCCTATTTATCACCTGTCATAGACAGGAAAAAAAATAACCCAATTCTGCCTTGGGCATGAAGTCATCCCTGGGCAAGTGATCGTTATGTGTTCTACTGCCAAACCTCACCCAGTCTCCCTAACATCTTTTTCATCCCAAATCACGATTTTGAAACTAACTATCACAGCTGAGTCATTGTTGCCACTCTGCTCAGGCTCAGGGTCACCCACATTAGTTTGATGCTCATTGAAAAGCCCCAAAGGAACCATGGTAGATGGCTGTCCCACACTGGAACTAAGTATCAAGAGATCCCAGTTGGGTCACAAACTTGGACTAATCTCTTCACTTTCCTGGACCCAAGTTTCTTCCTTTGTAAAATTAAAAGACTGTACTAAGATTCATAATAGCATTAAAATTCCATAGTTCAGTGAAACCACTGTAAACTGCGCTGATCACTAAAGCAAGGACTTCTCATGGCAGAAGGACCTCAGAATCAAGGGATGATTCAAGACCCTGCTTTTCACTAGCACTGGCATGGAGATTGTGGAAGGTGCTAAACCCCAGAGATTCAACTGTCCAAGAAAGCCTCCAAGAAATTGTCCTGCACTGCAGAGGGATGCTGATTTCAGAATGCCAGCCCCCAAAGGAAACTTCCATACTGCCCAGTCATGATGAAATCTATAACTTAGGGCAGAAGGCATTAGTCACTTCATTGTGAGAGGCCCCTTAGAAGGAGAGGGGAAGCTTCCTACACTACACACCACGTATAAACTCTTAGTCAGCCCAAGTCTTATCTGTCTCCTCAGTTTTGCTTGTCCTCATGAGCTACAGTAGCACTCTCCAAGGTACTGATTCCAAG
Organism: Potorous gilbertii; assembly: GCA_028658325.1. Taxonomy (NCBI): domain Eukaryota; kingdom Metazoa; phylum Chordata; class Mammalia; order Diprotodontia; family Potoroidae; genus Potorous; species Potorous gilbertii. Next base: position 48,865,332 of record CM053772.1, on the reverse strand, counting down.
CCCATGACTTGACATCTGCCCTTCAGTTCCTCTGGACCTGACTCCATTCCTGAGCCTGTCAACTATTTAGCTGAAGCTGTGGTCCTGGGCCTGGCAACCAGTCCCAAATAGAATTACTGTCTAGGTGAATAGATTAGCAATAACAAGTATGAAATGGTGAAAAGATTGCTGAGCTGGCAATCGGGAGACTGGATTCTAGGCTTAGTTCGTCAAACACAATGTGACCTTGAGCAACTCTACTTAGATATCAGTCTCTTCATATATCAATTGAAGGAACTGAGCACAGCAGTTTCTAAGGTCCTTTCCAGATCTAAATGCTATATAGTCTATAATTCATAAAAATGGGAAGCAAAAAAAGAGGATGCCTTAAGTTTCATGACTTCAGTCTCTGAGTGCCCTCTTCCTAATTTCCCACAAAAGGGCAGGAAAATCCTATAAATGGACTGTAGTCTTGGTCAGGAGAAAATGCTCCCATAATTCCAAGCAAATGGAACTATTACCTGAGAGAAAGGGAAAGGAGAGAGGAGAGAGAGGGAGGGAGAGAGGGGGGGGGGGGAGCCATGAGACCTATGGCAAGTCACTTTCCCTATCTGGGCCTCAGTTCCTAAATCTGTAAAATGCAGGACTTGAACTAGATGACCTCCAAAGTTCCTTTGAACCCTAAATCCATGATCCCTGAATCTCTCTCACTATTCTGTTAACCTCACCTGTTTATTTAAGATATTTTAGCTTTCATTATTATTCCTCCTGAGTCTGTCTTATCCTCCTACTAAATGATAATATCAATAGCAGGAATAGAGATCCCTTTTTTTCACTTTTGCATCCCAGCCCCGGCACAGGGTACTACACAGACTGGATTCTTCATAAAAGTTTGCTGAATTACCTTGGCCACTATGATCATAGGCTCCTCTTGGTCAGAACGTATATTTAAGCTTGGACAAAGGGCTGTGAATGTAATAATGTGCTTAATACTCATAGATCACATGATAAAAAATAAATTAAAGAGTCATTCATATTTTCAGTGGCTTTGGTTGGCTGGCTAGAACTCATATCACTGTAGATAAATTCATATGTTCTTTAAAGCACTGAACTAGAAAGAGAGGGGCAATGATAACTGAATGGGTACCAGCACCAGGATCTGCCTTTGAATCAAGCCTCCACCATTCCCATCAGGATGCTGTCACTCTCTTGTCTTCACCTGCAGGCTCAGGGCCACTCATGCCCTGGGATTAATTCCCTCCTGGCAGGAAATGAATAAGAAGCTTTCAGAACAACAAGAGCCTTTCCTTGGCATCAGGCTTGCCAGCTGGTGCTCTGATCACCATTACCTTATACAGAATCTCCTCATTTTCTCTACCCCACATTCCTGACCTTTGGGCCCTCTCATTTCCCCTCAGCTCCAATCCAAGAATCACATAACTACAGTCAGAAATGACTTGAAAGATTATCTAATACAATCCCCTCCATGTATTGGATAATGTGTTATAAAGCATTATGCATCCTTTATTTAGTACTTTTGATCAAATGTGTCACATCAATGTAGGTGGCCCTAGATCTGAGTGCAAAGACAATAGAAATATGTTAACTCAAAAGTGCTTTGCAAACTGTAAAGCATCATGTAAAGTCAGTTATTATTATTTTTTACAGATGAGGAAACTGAGTCCCAGAGAAGACAGGAATAGAACTCGAGAAGCCTTATTTTGAGTCGCATGTACTTTGCCCTCCTGGATTTCTAAACTTCTGCCAATTATGACCTCTGGAGCCTTCTCTCAGGCTCTCAGTCTTACCCTCCAACTCATGACCTCTACATTCTGCTACCATCCATGATCCTAGCCTGACATAAGAATGGCAGAATGTAGACTAAATTGTATACGACAAATGGAACTTCTGTCTTTGGCCAGACTACAGTCTTCCTATCAGGCAATAGAGATAAGAAAGGATGAGGAAGGCTACTCACCGTGAGAAATTCATCCCTGGAGTGTGTGTGTGTGTGTGTGTGTGTGTGTGCTTGTCCTTTGTTGCCAAAGAAGACCATGCCATTTGAGAAATGATGACATGACTTGCACTTGACTTTGTTTTGAGTGAGGGAGGGCTGTGCAGGTCACCAACCTCACTTCTTCTCCAGAGCCATTTGAATCCAGTGACCAGATATTCATCAGGATGACTGGAGATGATCCAGGATGAGGTAATTAGGGTTAAGTGACTTGTCCAAGGTCACATAACTAGTGAGTGTCAAGTGTCTGAGGTGAGATTTGAACTCAGGTCCTCCTGACTCCTGCACTGGTACTCTATCCATGGTACCACCTAGCTTCCCCTCCCTGGAGTACTACAAAAGCTGGAGATATGGTACCTCTTGGGACACCTGATGCTCATCATATACTCATGAAAAAGCCAATAGCATGGCTGTTTACTCATCCGATGTTTGAAAGGGATACTCTCTGGGTACATATTTGTTTTTTCATCTCATTCATTTGTTTTTTCAGCTGCTCCCCTCTGTAGTGAAATAAGTCCGCCAGAAAACTGGACCCAGGATAACCTCCAGGAAGTTTCACAATGGATGGGATGTGCTTTTGGTGGGTGTGAAATGCAATGGGAGAATTGGATGGCCAGGAATAAAACAAGAGGCACTAATTGGAAGAGAGTTAAAGAGACCAGAACATGGCAGCTAGTAACAAAGGCCAAGTAAAAATCAGACAAGACTGAGACTCAGCATTGACTGCCATGGGGTAAGACAACACCCCCTACAAAAATGAATGGCAAACATTATGCTCAGTCTGCTGTTAATCAGGAACCAGATAGAAAGGGGGGCATGGATGAGGGGGAAATAGCTCAATTTAATCTTGACAGGACCATAGAAGAGACCTTGGATACCATTAAGTACGACCCCTTCCATTTTACATTCTGAGGTACAGAGAGGTTGACTGACTTACCTAGCTAGTAAATGTCTAAGGCAAGATCTGAACCAAGGTCTTCCTGCCTTTAAGTCTGATGCTCCACCCACTACTCCCCTTACAGGCAAAAGTAAGGATAAGTACAATAGTACAATAGCTTTTTTTAGGCTCTTGCTTAGAAATGTCCCTGGTGCATCAGCATCACCAGGGAGTGGGTCTTAGAAGGGGCTAGGTGATAGAAATCATTTTGGGTGCTAGTAATCTCCCAATTGAAAAGAGAAGACTAGCATATGTGGACTGATTCCTTTTCTAACTATTCCTCAGGGCAGCTCCATGATAGAAAGCAACCACAGAAGGACCAAAATTCTTCTGCTTGGCACGAGCCCATCTGAAGTCACCCAGAGCCCCTGGGTCCTCACCCTCAGAAACCAAGCATGGACACGGGTGCTAATGCAGGACAAAAGGGCATGGAGGATGGGGTTTGCAGACAGCAGAGACAGTCTCCAGGGTTAAATAAAATCCCACACCCAGCCTTGAGGAGGCTCATTTCTCTCCATACCAGCAGCAATGCCGCAGCAGTTAATGCTAGCAACAGTTGCTGCTATTGAAATCAACCTGAACATGAAAGGAAAACAATGCCTTTCTCTGAAATTCAGCCAAGTTTTCATTTGAGCTGGGCTTCTTTTTTTCTATCTTCCTCATTTAAAATAATAAACTAGTTGGCAACCTTCAGGCACGGTCTACCTTCCAATTTTTGGCTCATCCCTCAGAATCTCTGTTGGTTATCACCTGCTTTATCCAACTTGATGCTTTTGTCTAGGGTTGTTCCCTGCTCCATGATTCTCAACCCCAAATTTCTCAGCCTACAAACATCCTCTGGACTTCCCTTCAACACAAATGCCCCTTCATTTCATTTCTGAGCATTTGATAAAGTGAGAAGTAGAAGGACCTTGATCGTCTAGTCTGAACCTTACCTCTCCCATGCTTATACACACGCACGTACGTACACATGAATACACATATACACACAAACATATACACGCGCGCGCACACACACACACACACACACACACACACACATATCATGGTACAATAGAAGAACTCCATTTGGAATCAGAGGACCTGAGTTCAAATCTCAGCTGCCATCTGTATGACCATGAATAAATCACTCCACTCTCTGGGTCTTCATTTCCTCATTTATGAAATATTTAAATTAATATATAAAATTTAGAACATGGTTAGGTTAGATGATCTTTGAAGCCCCTCCCAATTCTAAATCTATGATCCTATGACTTCCTTTTACAGATGAGGAAATTGAGGCAGAGAGCTGAAATGATTGGCCCAGGATCACACATAGCTAGTAAGCTTTTGAGGCATGATTTGAACTCAGGACTTCTTGGCTCCAAATCCAATGCTCTGTCCACTGTATCACCTGGTGGCCTGGTTGCCTAAGGTCATTATTCTCATTTTACAGATGAAGACACTGAGGGTCAAGGAAGTGAGATGCCCTGTCCATGGTCCCGCATGCCCTGTCCATGGTCCCGCATGCCCTGTCCATGGTCCTGCAACTATTAAGTGACATAACTGGACCCATGTCTCGTGATTCTTCTTTCTAAAGTGTCTAGATGTGGGGTCATTCCAAGGCACTTCGGACTTTAACACAGACTTTGGACAAATCTTCAAAATGGCATCCATCCCAAACATTTCTCTACATGTAAATTGAAAGTTCCCTCCATATTTATTCCTGTCAATTTAAGAACAACCCAGTCACTTTTCTGTTGCTATCAACATCAGTGTATTACCTCCCCCACTTTGCAGATGGAGTAACTGAAAGGGAAAGAAGGCTAAAGATTTTGTCCCAGGTCTTTCAAAGAGCCAAGGTTAAACTAGCCAACCCCATTTGCGTGCTTGCTGATTTCCGGTTTAAGAACATAGGCCTGGGTGTTAAGATGCCAGTCTGAGCCCAACGTACCCATCATGGTACGTGGAAAATAGGCTAAATCTGAAACCAATTCTGCCATTTGTTTTCTGTGTGACCATAGCTTAGCCTCCTAAAACTCTCTGGGCCTTGGTTTCATCCTCTGCAAAATTAATAAATTGGACTCGATAACCTCTTGGATCTCTTCCAACTCAAAAGCTATGATTTTATGACCACATGACAAATGACAAGTAGTTTCACATTTCTGAGCTTCTGTTTCCTTATCTATAAGTTGAAGAGGAGAGACAAGAAAAATATGAAAATAGGAACTAAGGGAGTGAGGCTGAGGACATAAAGGGAGAAGAGTGAAGGCAAAATGGAAGAAGGAGGATTGGAGAAGAGAAAATGAGAGATGGGGGGCTGAGGAAGGAAGGAAATAACAGAGTGGAGAAGGATGGATTTAGAATCAGAGGACCTGGCTCATGTCCAACAAAGCCCTTTACTACCTGTGAGACTTTTGGAGAAGACACTTAATCACTCCCTAAGGATCTAAGTTACAAACAGATTACTATTGATATTGGTGGAGAGAATTTCCATATCATTAGAAATCACAAGTCTTTCATGTATGGATATCTAAGTGTAGATAAGAGAGTCAGTACTACAGGAGAAGAGAGAGATCACTACAGACTGAAGATGACATCATGAAATGGGTCCCAAGCCCATTTTGCAGAGGAGAGTGGTCTCTGTCCTGGTGGATGGTCTGGATCAGAAAGGAAGGAAAAATCCATTCTGGGGCAAGAGATGAGGGACACACTAACAACAGGTTCAGAAAACAGTACATAGACCCATCTGTATGGAAAGGACAGTTTATTTACTCCCTCTTCTTCAAGGGGTAACTCTTCTTTACGTACACATTTTTTCTTGCTTCTGTTTCTACTGCATCACTCAGGTGGATCCACCTTGCCGTGGTACTTCAAACACATGGAACTTTGACCAACTTAGAGTCAGGGAGATCTGAGTTCAAATGCTGCCTCTGAACCTTAATAGATACGTCATCATAGGCAAGTCCCTTTGCCTCTCCAGAGCCTCACTTTATACATCTGTAAAATGTGACTAATCCCTGGAGCATTTGCTTCTCACAGTTATTTCAAAGATCAAATGAGAAAATGAGAAAGCACTCTTCAAACTTTAAAATGCTAAATAAATGTCAGTTATCAGTAGGTCTTCATAATTCAGCAAATGAGATTAAGTCCATTGCAGGGGGGGGGAGGGGAGGGAGGGCAATGTCTCTGGATCTAATCTTCATAGTAAGTGGAAGGATGCTGGCTACCAAAGAAATGAAGCTGAAGGTAATCTGAATCAAACTAACCTCTGAGTGACAAAAGAGATGATAGAGTAAATGGGATTTAAAGCTAGAAAGGTCTTAGCTTAGGACAATGCATGGAACCTTCTGGTTGTCCAGTCATTTCAGACTCATCAGCACTCCATGTAGGGTTTTCTTGGCTTTTCTTGTTATTTTCTTCTCCAGTTCATTTTACAGATGAGGAAACTGAGGCAAATACAATTAAATGACTTGCCCAAAGTCACACAGATAGTGAGTGTCTGAGGATGGATTGGAACTTAGGAAAAGGAGTCTTCCTGATTCCAAGTCCAGTGCTTTGTGCACTGTGCCATCTAGCAGGCTGTGGCATCTTGTAAGGACTTAATAAATGCTTACTGTTAATAACAATCTGTTAGCCCAACCTTCTCATTTTATTGATAAGGAAACAGAGTGGTCCACAGTCAGTCAACGAGGCTCTACCAGTCCATCTTAGAGACTGACTTGGTTGCTCAAGAGGTATTAGCTGTAACCCAAAGCTACAATTTGAAAGGAAGGAGAATAATATAGCAATATATAGTAATATATATAGTATTATATATATATTACACATAGCATTATATATAAGTAATATATCTATATAGAAATATAATACACATAAATAAATATATAGTATAACTATATAATAATATGGCAAGAAACTACAATCCACCTCACTCCCACCTGAAATACTCAGGAGAAAGGGCATGGACTGGCTATGCTGTGTGCCATCCTCTCTGGACATATTTCCATACCTGGAAATGGCATGAGTCCAGCATGAATTATTTATATCCAAGGTTATTGTGAATATATATTTTTTTAAGAATTACAAAGAGTTTTGAGTTCTTTGGTAGGTGCTTACTGAATGGGAAAATTATCTTGGCCCCAGAGGCCAAAGTGTTACTGTAAAAGCAGGCAACTTTGTAGGTACTTCCAGAAATCGGCATCGAAGGGTTTCTATTTCTTGGCCATTACATCAGCTGGTTTATGAACCTTACAGTCAACCACAGCCTTACCCCGCGCTCTCCTGAGATCCCATTGTGAATGGGGCTTCTGTGGAATGCAAACAGGAGGCTCTGTGCCAGGAATATCCAGGAGACAGAGGCTGCAAGGCAACAAATAGCTCTAGATAGGGTTTGCACCTGTAGCACTTTTATCGGCTTCTCTTCCCTCCAGCCTTGAGCCCCCAGCAACCTCCTGTCCTTTCCATGTGACATCTTAGGCCAAAGGCCTTCAATCTTTTTTTGTGGAATATTAACTCAAAATCTTAGATACACAGAGAGGTTAAATCATTTGCTTTCCTTTATACAGCACAGCCACAGACCAGTGGTCTCCAAATGGGAGATTAGAACCCCAATCCAATGGGAGTGTGAAAAGAAAATATCAGAACCTCTTTTTCTTCTTAAAAATTCAGAAAAAATTAAGAGTCACTAATAATAACGGCCTCCTTCATTTGTTTGCTTTATTCATTTACTTTCAGCAATAATAACATGCTATATGTTAGAAAGTATCCTGAGGAAAGGTAGATGGATGTCCCATAACATTCATTTGCTTTCAGCATATTGTAATTTCTTTGTGCCCAGTTAAATGGACTTATGGATTCTATTATCTGGTTTTTGCTAAGCAAACACTAGGGGGAAAGATAAAGGGATATGGAGTTAAAGATTCCTGAAAAGAAACTGTCTATGTTCATCATTCATTTCAAAGAAGACCATGACCTCAGATAAATGATGACATGACTTGCACTTGCCTTTGTTTTGAGTGAGGGAGAGCTGTGCAGGGACACCAGCCTTACTTTCTCCTCCAGATCCATCTGGATCCACTCATCAGATATTCATCAGGATGACTGGAGAAGGCCCAGGATGCACTGGGAGACCTTGACCTATTCAGGTACTCACTTAAAGTGAGGTAATGTCTGTTCAGTGAATAGGCCTCTTTAAGAAGGAAACAGGGAATGGCCCCTTTAATGAGCAAAAGAAAGAAAAAAAATAAGTAAATGGAGCTTGGGGGGAAAGAGCAACAGAAATTATTGATGATCTTTCTGAAGCTAGGAGTGTCCAGAAAAAAGAGTTTGGGCAGGGACCTATTGTTGTGCAATGTTTGGGATTCAGAGTGCACTGGGTTTAAGGTTCTGGCAAAGACAAGGAAGGAAGGAAGGAAGAAAGAAAGGGAGGGAGGGAGGAAGGAGAAAAGAAAGTACAGATTGAAAATTATACTAATAATATGAGTACAAGAAAAGACCAAGAAAATGGCGGAGCTGACTCTTCCTCCCACCAATTAATAGCTTGCTCTCTCCATCAGCACCACTGAAGGTAAATGACAGAGCGACTCTGCTCACTGGGCAGTCTTCTCCCTCCCCCCCACCTCCAGCCCACTTCCCACCCTGGAGGTACTGTCACCATGACACCAGCCCTTCTGACTGGTGACTCCTATCCCTTTCTGCCATTCCAGCAGGGATCACAATCATGTTCACTTCCCTCCCAGCAATTCACTCCCTGGACTTCTCCAGCCCTTCAAAAGCTGCCTTGCTCCATCCCCTAGCCTTCCCCACACACATCTCTGTCCCTTAAGTTGTTATCTTCGCCACCCTTATAACTTCTTGAAAGCAAAGATTGTCTCGTTTGCTTAGGTTTGTATTCCTAGTATTTAGTACAGCACCTGGTATACAGTGTGTTTGTCTTTCGTTGCCGAAGAAGACCATGCCATCAGAAATGATGACATGACTTGCACTTGACTTTGTTTTGTTTTATTTTTTCAGTGAGGGAGGGCTGTGCAAGTCACCAGCCTCACTTCTCCTCTAGAGCCATCTGAATCTAATGACCAGATATTCATCAGGATGACTGGAGATGACCCAGGATGAGGCAAGTGACTTGCCCAAGGTCACACAGTTAGTGAGTATCAGGTGTCTGAGGTGACATTTGAACTCAGGTCCTCCTCACTCCTGTACTGGTGCTCTATCCACTGTACCACCATACAGTAAGTACTTAAAAAATGCTTCATCCATCAAATGATTCTTTGGATCTGACTTTTCAAAAGTTGGCCAAAAATTGCAATTATCAAGATTATTTTTAAGTGAATTGACAGAACTTTAATAATGATAAACCTCATCCAATGTATTTATCATGCTTTCAGAAATTACATAATGACAGCAGGAAGCCAAAATGATTAATTAGCAAGACATTTAAGAACCAAGCTTTTGTTTCCAAAAACAATTTAAATATGTTAACTAGAAAAATTCACATATCTGCCCATTTAAACATGGAAAAAATTTGCTAACAGTGTTTCAATCTTCCAAAAATTGTGAACGGGGTTTAAACCAATTTGAACCAATATAAAAATGGAAATTATAATATTACCATCAAATTTTATATTATTTTGTAAATTTTACCTACTTTATATTATCTTATTGTATAAAAATCAATTTTAAAATATTGTTCATTTCATTATTAGCTTATCCTTTTTAAATTTATGTAGGTTTTGTATTTTACATAATAGATTAATATAGTAGTATATGTATATGTGTTGTCAAACTCAAACAGAAACAGATCTTTCCATAAGTCACAAATTAATGTTATCTATGTTTTACTGTATTTTTATTTATTTTGCTAACATTTCCAAATTGCATTTTAATCTGGTTCAGGTCAAACTCTGGGGTCTCCTGTTGGAAACCTCTGATGTATATAATATATAAATAAATACACATATATTGGAGGTCCATGGTCAAAAGCTGCTTAATAATGACTATCATTAAACATTTAGTGATGGGATATGTGTGAGTGGTTTGTCCTTCATTCTCAAAGAGGACCATGACATCAGAAAGACATTGCCATGACTTACAAGTGAATTGGATGGGCATTCCTGGTGTGGTTCACACCCAATTCCTGGCCTTCTTCCTCCCCTTCCCACCCCACCAGTGTTAGGTCCCAATGTTTAATTAATCTCCTTTACCAGGAGGAAGTTTTTCTTTATGTGTAATCTAAACCCTGCTTGCCTATTTAAACACATTCCTTCTACTTCTGCCCCTTCTGGGATGAAAAATAGCTTCTAAGTTACCCTCCTGCATATAATTCTCACCATGATTGAAGGTAATTATTAAGTTGTCCTCAGCTGTCTTTTCTCTTGAGCAAAAATAGCCTGGCTCTTTTAACCTCTCCCAGAAATCCTTTCCTCCAATCCTTTAACAGTGGGGCTATGTCCTTCTCTTCTTTACTCTAAGATGGAGGACACTCTAATTAGACACAACAACCGAAGAGTCTCACTGGGGCTGGCTCTAGCAGAAAGATACCCAATTCTGGTCTAGAATAAATTGAACTTGATCAAGGTCACATATCTGGTTCATTGGCAGAGTAAAGACTACATCCTAGATCTTATGATTCCCCACTCTTGTGTCATTGTGTTCCATCACAATGCCTCCCCCAGAGGTCCCTGGTGGGAATCCTGCTCAAATCAGGGTCCCAGGGAATTGGCTTTGGCTCTTTAAAGTTATCTGTAAAAGATAATAAGCATGCCATAATGGATATCATAAGGGACTTGGAGTCAGGGACCTGAATTCAAATCCAGTCTCTGACAAACTGAGTCACCATGTGACTCAGTCATGTAACTTCTCTGAACCTTGGTTTTTCTCATCTTATAAATGGTGGCCATGGTACCTTTGGCACCTCCTTGCAGACCTGCACCACCCACTGCTTATAGGACATCTCCAAATGGTTGTCCTCTAGTCATCTCAAATTCAGCACATCCAAAGCTGAACTCATTTTTTTCCCCACTCACTTCCAAATCCATCCCTCTTCCAAACTCCCTTATTTCTAGGGCAATGATATCCTTCAAGTTACCCAAGTTCAGAACCTTAAAGTCACCCTCACCCCCAGAGCCAGTGAGTTGCCAAGTCTCCCCAGTTCTCCTTCCACAAATCCTTGGAATCCCCTTCTCTTTTCTCACCTAGCCTCTACCCCAATTCAGACTCTGATCACTTCCCACCTGGACCTTCCAACAACCTCCAATTTGGTTTCCTGGCTTACATTCACCTCTGTAATCCTTCCTCCACACAGCTGCCCAAAGTGATATTGTCTGACCACATCACTGCCTTGCTTACTTCTACCTCCTAGAATCCCAGGCATTCCACAAAGTTCAGCTCAAGTAACAATTCCTACAGGATGCCTTGTCTGATCCCCCCAGCTTCTACTGTCTGTCCTCTCCTTCCACCCCGAATGACCATGTATTATATACATTTTGCTTTTATCTATACCTGCACAGCTACATTTCACAGTGGATAGAGTATTGAGCTTGGAATCAGGAAGAACTATCTTCATGAGTTCAAATCTGGCCTCAGATACTTACTAGGTCTATGATCCTGGGCAAGTCACTTCTCTTTGCCCCAGTTTCCTCACTTGCGAAATAAACTGGAGAAGGAAATGGCAAGCCACTCTAATATCTTTGCCAAGAAAACCCCCAAATGGGGTCACAAGGAGTCAAACAAGACTGAAACAACTAAACAATGACAATAGCAAAACACCTTACTAAAGGAGACCCAAAAAACGCTGAAGAAAATAAGAATGTAGAGAAATATTTATGTCCAAAATGTCACAACCTCTCTCAGCCTCAGTTTCCCCAACTGTAAAATGGAGATACTAATAGCAACTATTTTCCAGGGTTGTTGTGGGGATGAAATGAAGTCATAACTGGAAAGTCATCTTGCAAACTTTAAGGGTTATATAAATGCCTGTTATTAGTAGTAGTAACGCCTCTTCTCCAGAAAAGTCAGGAGCTTTGACTAAATGACCTCGAAGGTCCCTTCCTGTTCAAAAGCCATGATCCGTTGATCTTTCTCCTTAAAGAGAGGATTCAGAGATCTATGATGACATTTTTCATTAGAGAATAGCCCTGTTTTCCATTTATTAACGTCACCAAACAGGGCTAGCTTTATTAAGCCAAGGATCCAGATATTTATCCACCTGCTTACATGGTATGATTGAAGGAATGCTAACAGACCCCCAACCTAGAAATCTCTCATTTACCACTGTTTTAGGGTTTGAAATGCCATCATTAGATATCAATTCCTTTGGGTTTTGAGGGCTTTTCGGTGTTCCTAAGTGCCCTATAAAAATAACCCTGAGAGGTCTCTGAACTACTTAAGTTACTGCCAACAGTAGATGATAAACTGAGACCAAGGCTTTGGGGTCATGTATCTGGTCAGGTTGCTATTAGGTGAATAGTGGATAGAGTGCTGGCCTTGAAATCAGGAACACCCAAATTCAAATCCTGCCTCACACCTTCGTTAGTTGAGAGTGACTCTAGGGCAGCCACTTAATCTCCCTCAGCCTCAGTTTCCCCAACTGTAAAATGGGGGTAATAGTAGCATCTACCTTCCAGGTTTATTGTAAGGATCAAATGAGGTAATATCTGTAAAGCATTTTGCAAACTTTCAAGGCGATATAAATGTTAGCTATTGTTATTAGTAACTGATGGTGGAGCTCAGACCTAGAAGTATAGAGAGAAGCACGGCGGAAGGAAAGCAGCCCAAGTCCTACTCTGGAACCTAATTTCCCCAAAGTGATGAGGAATGCATTTCCACCCTTTCCCCACTAATATATTTCAAATAGCCTTGGAAAATAGTGAGTTTCTTTCATTGGCACTTTTCAAGGCAACGTTGGAGGATCACTGGTCTTCTATCTTGCATAGAAAATTTATAAATGCTAGAACTTATTATTGCTATCAACAGAGTTGGAATAGGCATCAGTTGGGTCCAAGATTAAATGATCAAGGCCGAGGAGAGTCTCTTTGAACAGGAGTTGCCTAAATACAAGGTACGTTATAGGCTATTTTGTAAGTGGGGATAGGAAACAAGGACCATTTCAGAATCCCAGGATTAGAGAATTTTGGAGTCAAAAGGGAACTCAGTGGCCATCAAGCTCAATCTATACCTGAACAAACATTTTCTATGCAAGACAGAAGACCAGTGATCATGAGAGAGCATGTAGAATACCCTGCCCTCAAGGGGTTTATATTCTAAAACATAATAAGAGCTGGCATTTCTATGGAGCTTTAGGGTTTACAAAGACTTTTATAAAAGTTAACTCATTTGAACCTAACAACAAAGGATGGCAACAGAGAAATCATTATAGGGGAGGCGTGGTATCAGACAGCACGTACAGGAGACGGTGGGATCGACTTCAAGCTGGAAGCACTTTGGTGAAAATTCCATCTCTGATACTTAATAGCCATGGGGTCTTGGGCAAGTCATTTACCTTTTCTGAGCCTCAGGCTCTTCATTTGTTAAAATGAGAGGGTTGAACTCAAGGACTTCTAATATTCCTTCCAGTTCTAAGATTTCCATTTTATAAATGAGCAACTATTAGGTTGAGGGCAGCCAGGTAACTCAGTGGACAGTTCTGGGCCAGAAGTCAGGAAGCCCAAATTCAAATGCAGCCTCATACTCTTAGTAGTTGTGTGATCCTGGGCAAGTCACTTAGCCCTGTTTGCCTCAGTTTCCTCATCTGTAAAATGAGCTGGAGAAGGAAATGGTGAGCCACTCCAGTGTCTTTGCCAAGAAAATCCCCTAGACAGTATGATCTATGGGGTCAGGGAGAGTTGGAAATGACTGAACAACTATCACATCAGCTCATTCTCCAGATTGTTCCTTTTCCTAACAACCAACTTGCCCACCGAAGGATGCCCTCATGAGGAGTCTGTTCTCATGATGGGGGATTCTCTGGCCAGGATTGCCATTTTATTAGGGCCCCCAGTTATGTTTGCTTCATTCTCAGCTTCCATCACTCTGCCTCCTCACCAGTAACCATGTTCCATCTTTCAACCTCCTTTATGTCCTGTCTTCCCCAATTGGCATAAAAGCCCCTGGAGAGAAGGGATCATCTTATTTCTTATGTCTATATTTCCAGATCTCAGCCCAGAGCCTGGCACATGGTAAGTGCTTTCTCTACCCATCTCGTCCTAGAGAGTTAGCCAGGCCACTGAGAAGTTGTGACTCACTCAATAGTCATACAACTAGTTTGTAAGGGTGCCTAGCATTGTGCAAGGTGTAATAGAGAAGACAATAGCATGAATAAAGTTAATTCCAAGCTTCCCAAAAGCTTATAGGCTAGTTGGGGACATAAATACAAGTGGAGTAGTAGCAACAATAAGGAATAATTGAAAAACAAATTTCCATAGCACTTTCTGATTTGTAAAATGCTTTCCTCCCAAGAGCAGTCTTTTGAAGCAAGTGGCGGGGGAGGGTGGATTTCCATTGGAACATTAGACCTAAATTGTACCTTATTCATCATTAGGTTCAAGACCTTTGCCTTTGCCCCTCTCAGGGGGGGAATGTGGGACCCAGAAGGTTACAGTCAGTCAATGGTGGAGAACAAACCTCACGTCTCCCCTTTCCCAGGTGGAAAGGCAGCAGGGTGTGATGGAAAGGGCATTGAATTCCTTAACCTTTCTGAGTCCTATTTTCCTCTTCTGTAGAATTAAGAGATCAGCTCTAATATTCTCTATTCTGTGGTGCTACAGGAGTCCAGCGAAGGGAAGAGATCAATGTAGCCTGAAGAATTCTAGGAAGACTTCATGACAAAGATCAATTGATTAATCTATAAACATTTATTAATTTATGCATCAGACACTGTATTAAGAGACAACACACTGTAACTTCCTTTCCTCAAGGAGATTGCAATCTTGAGGAAGGAAATACTAAATTTTAATACTAAAATTTAATTAGCTGCCTATGTTCCTAAAAGTGGCCAATCCTTCCCCCCAGGAGTGGTGGAATGGTCCAGAGGGGCACTAGTAGCCTTAGGTGCAATTGAGGGACTTTAAATAAAAATAAGGAATGGTGGAAGCATAAGGAAAGAATAGAAGAGAATTTTTAAAAACTATTAGTACATATTTCAGCTGTTGTGTAACAGAGTTAAAGTTATAGTGATTATTTTCCAAATAAATACACAAAATGCAAATTATAACCCATCAGGAGTCAAGTACAATGGCAGGTCTTAACAAGCAAGTGTTGGCAGGTGAGTGTGGCCCACATTGTTGGGGAATCCAGCATGCATTGGCAGGAAAATGTGCATCTAATGATTTTTTTATAATATAGTACAATATATGGTTAAATGATGCAGTCTTTCATCATCAAAATTTCAATGCAGGTAAAAATCCACAAATTTACAATGTTATTAAATTTAAGATGCATCATTTTTAAAAAATTACATTTTTGAAACAATGCAAATTTTTTAATAAAACTATTAAAAGGTTAAAGAAAGTAGATTTCAGTGGAGGGAGCACTGAGTAATTTTTTTAAAGGGAGCAGTAGGCCAAATAAGTTTGGGAACCTCTAAATTAGAGGTCAGTGGGGATAGAGCATCTAGGTGGTGCAATGGATAGTGTGCCAAGCCTAGGGTCAAGAAGATTTGAGTCTGAATTTGACCTTAGACACTTATTAACTGTGTGACCCTGGGCAAGTCACTTAACCTTGTTTGCCACAATTTCCTCATCTGTAAAATTAACTGGAGAAGGAAATGGCAAAGCATTCCAGTTTCTACCAAGAAAACCCCAAATGGGACTATGCCAGATGCAACTGAAATGACCGAATAACAACTACACACACACACACTTGTGAGAGGGGACTAGCAGTTGGAGGAATCAAGAGAGGTTTCATGCCTGAGCTGTGTCTTAAAGAGAAGGTATCTATGAGGTCACACACACTTGTGGGAGGGGACTAGCAGTTGGAGGAATCAAGAGAGGTTTCATGCCTGAGCTGTGTCTTAAAGAGAAGGCATCTATGAGGTAGAGGTAAGGATGAAGTACATTCCAGGCATGTGGGAGGGCAGACGTATCATCCCCATCTCTTCCCCCTCCAGTACCCTAAGGCTCTAAGGAGTCTAAACTCCTGACTCTGATAAGTTATCTTTGCTATATCTTTCCTGGAAACAGGCCTTCACAGCACCTCTGGACTATGCACCCTCTGTGACACTGCACGTGTGCCCTGCTGCATCCATCCTGACTTTCTGTGTTCTACCCCCCCATTAGAATGTGAGATCCTTGAGGGCGGGTACCATTTTACTTGCTTATATCTGTATTGCCAGCACTTGGTACAATGCTTGGCATACAGTAAGCACTCAACGAACACTTTTTCTCTCCATTTGCCCATTTCTAGCTCGGTCCACTGTTAAGAACACTAGATTTGGAGACAAAAGGTAGGGTTTCAAATCCCAGCTCTGCCCCCTCCATCAGTGTGATCTTGGGTAAGTCACAGAATTACCAAGTTGGGAGGGGGCTTATCAATCATCTAGGCCAACTTCCCAACCAATAAAGGAATTCCCTCCATAGCCACGACAGATGACTCTGCAACCTCTGAGCTACCCCCAGCAGCCTCCATTTCCCTGGGATTAGGGCCCTTTGTAAGACCACGTGTGAAAATCATCAACTATTCCCCCACCCCCAACCTCGTTTCTCAAAAAAATGCATTTACTTTGTCCAAGTCCTGAGCAGCTCCTACTCTGGGATGGTTCGATAAGGTAGTTGAGGTGAAAGTTAAAACAAAGAAGTTTTATCAGATAAGAGCCCTATTCATCAGGTATTATTGTTCTGCATCTTTCCAGAGTTGTAGACCTCGCTCGATAGGACCTGGCTGCTGGCAGGCAGAGCTAGACCTGAGTCACTCTGGAAGGCAGTGGATTCATGCTCCATCTGCTCTGGGGGTAGTGCCTGCCAAGGCTGACAGCAGGTGCCATGACACCATCTCTCTACCCCAAACCCCCTGCTCCCCCTCCTGTTCTGAGTATCAGAAACAAGGCCTGCCTCAGTGATCTGTGTAGAGCCTGGAAAAGAATAGAAAGTGGTCCTTTCCCAAGACTAGGAAATAGTCACCTCTCAATTATCCACACTACTAGAGGGGCTTCCGAAAAAGGACCATGCAAAGAGTCATGGAATGGTAGGAGGCCATCAAGCCCAACCCCTTGTTTCATAGTTGAAGCCCAAGGGGGTTAAGTGACTTACTCAAGGTCAGACAGGTCATTATTAAGTAGTAGAGGTTCAGAGCTAGTACCTTTTCTATAGACCCAAGAGAATTTGGTTTGTATATTGTAACCCATCCAGATGTCCTTCCAAAGTGTTTGTCATTTGGCTTCACTTAGGGCTGATCCTTTTTTTACCTTTCATTTTTTCCTTTCTTTCCCAAAAGAAGAACATATACTGGCTGATCTTTGGCTGCAAACTGCCCATTTTAATCCCGTCTGGCCAGAGAATTTCATGGCCCCTCCCAGTTCCCTCTGTCGATTGCTTTTAACATACCCATCTCCTCCCTGGCTCCATCATTCCTCGAACATTTTCTAGGCTGAATCCACCCCAGCCCTAGCATCTTAAAGTCAGGTGGGATCATCTACCATAGATTCCTAAAATGGGTGATGCCACCCTTTGAGGGACACTGGAACCACCCAGGGGGGCAGTAGTAGCTTCAGGAGCAAGTGGGGTGGGCTAATAAAAATAAGGGGACAGTGGAATCATAAGGAAGGAATAGAAGAGAAGAAAATTTTGAAAAACCGTTCCTACATGTTTCATCTGTTGTA
>CM053772.1:48718539-48847111 GCA_028658325.1 Potorous gilbertii | reverse complement strand
GCTTCCAACTAAATTCATTTATAAATGAAGGTCTTCTCCCTACATGGGAAGCTGTCTGCTGATTGCAGAAGAGCTAGGAATCCTCTGTGACCAAGCTAATTCTCAATTTCTATTCCTCAAAACAGGGGAACCTGAAGAACACTGACAAGGTGAAGCCAGCATCTCTCCTGTGCTTTTAGAGATGCTGGACAGCTCCCAATCCATAATAGAAACCCCAGCTCAGGGAAATTCCATTAGCGTTTTATTCCTTTGAGGGGGTTTTCAGTTTTCTAAAGTCTCCTATGCAACATTCCCACTTTTTCCCCCACAGTGGGAAAGATCTCAAACTATTATCAGATTTTATATTCTCAGGGACTATCGAATCACCAAATGGGGGAATTAGAAGGGCTCTTACAGGTGACCTAATCCACCTCCGAACCTGAAGCTCAAATCTTTCATTGGCCTCTATTTAAAGACTTGACATAATACAGTGGGACTAATCTTAGCTGTGAAGTCAGAGGACCATGATTCGAATTCCATCTCACTATTTGTCACAACCTCCCTGGGCCTCATTTTCCTTATCTGTAAAGGGAGGGGGTTACACAAAGTAGCCTTTGACTCTAGGTTTATGACACACTTGAAAAACCAGTCTCAGAATAACCCTAGGTTTGGGGATCATGATACCTATTCTTCAGAAAAGAAAACTGAGACTCAGGGAAGTTTAGTGAATCTGGTCAGACAGCTACGAAGAATCACAGAAAGGATCCAAATTAAGATTGCTCCTGATCCCTTTCCCCTCCCTGTATATGTCTCTCCATTGTGAGAAAAATATTTTGTAAGTTGTAAAGCTTTATATACACATAAACTATTCTAAGGTCCCTTTGAGGCCAAACATTTTACAAAACTGTGTGTTTTTAAGTAGTGAATGGTATGGCACACCTAGTCATACCTAACCCCAGCCCAACTGCTGCAGCTAATGCCTAGTTAACTGCTGGGGTTGGGGAAGGGGAAAGGAAGGAGACGCTGTGTATATAGATATCAAGTTGGATCTGGCGTCAGAAAATGCTAGATTTGGATTCTGCCTCTGACACTAGCCATATGGACCTGAACAAGTCATTTCACATCTCCAAGACTCAGTTTCTTCATCTGTAAAAATGAAGGCATTGGACTAGAAGAGAACTAATTAATGTCCTTCCTAAATCTGGGGTCTTCTTTTCTCTCTGTTCTACCTGAAGTAGGGCAACAACAGTTGCCTTTCATGTAAAGAGGGCCATGGAGATCACCTGCTTCTTTACCTAGCATCTGTGAAAGAACACTTCTGATCATGATTCTGTCTGAGAGTTCAAGCCTGGTACACAGACTCCAGAAATGGAGTCAATTACCTGAGTGCTGAGGACAACAGAGAGACCTGGAAAATGCCTTGAAGGGATGTTCCTATGCAGCTCAATGCCAGATACTCCATTGATCAAGTTCCCAAAGGCAGCCTCGCTCTCTACAGGCAAAGTGTGGCCCTATCAGTCAACTTTCCTCCAAGTCACAGAGCTTAGAAGACTTCCAAAAGCCTTCCTCCTCCCCAAAAGATAAGCACCACCATCCTCCCCATAGGTGACTCTTTCCAAAACTCAGGTTTTCAAAAATGGGTATAGCCTAGGAGGAAGAGGAGAAGAATGGAAGAAGGAAAAGGAGGATGGAGAGAAAGAGGAGGAAGAATAAGAAGGAAAAAAAGAGGAAAGAGAAGAGAAGGAGAGGAAGAAGGGTTAGAGTTCAAGAGGAGAAAAAGGAGGAAGAGGAAAAGAAGGAAAGGGGAGGAAGGGAAGGAGGAAAAAGAGGAGGAGGAGAAGAAAAGGAAGAGGAGGGAAAAGGAGGAGGAAGAAGGGAAAGGAGAGGAGAAAAACTGAAGCAAGGAGGAAGTAGAGGAAAAGAAGGAGGATAAGGAGAAGAATAATCCAGGACTACGTCCTTTCTTCTCAGATTTATTTCCAGTGGTGGCAGTGGACACAGCAAGGGATTTGCCGCCAGTGGAGCCGTGTCCAAATCCCAGCTTCACCACTTACTATACCTGTAATGAAGAACCAATTATTTCACTTCTCTGTGTGTCATGTAGAATAAGATGGTCTCGGAGGTCCTATTCAGTTCTACACGTATGATCCTTTGACCTGGCTTCAAATACTGACTCTGATACTTGCTTTTTTACAGTCTCTCTCAGTTTCCTCATCATAAAATAGGGAGAATAACACCTACCTCTCAGATTGTGATGAGATAATATTTGGAAAGTTCTTTACTAGCTTTAAAGCACAATATAAATGCTAGCTATTATTATTATATAATATTATATATAATATAATATATTATAATATAATATATTATAATATATATTATATATAATAATATTAAATAATAATATATAATATAATAAATAGCCTACCCAAACTGGCAGATAACAAAAGGCAAAGCGAGGATCTAAACCCATTGTCTTCTCTCTCCAAATCCATTACTCTTTCACTACAATAAATGTTTATCGCCTGACCAAAGAGCTCCCATTTATATGGCATTTGAAGGCTTGCAAAGCATTTTATATGTTATCTCACTGGATCTTCAAAACAGCCTTGGGATATGCTATTATTCCTATTCTCCTGATGAAGAAACAGAGGCTGGGAGAGGTTAAGTGACTGACCCAAGGTCATACAACTAGAAAGCATCTGTGTCAGATCTTTCTTAGTCCTATTAGCTCGCTAACTTTGTCTTATTAGCATTTATTCCTATGCTGCTTAGCTGCCCGTTATTTCATTTGATGCTTTTTTTTATCCAAAGGCTAGCTATAAGAGGCCCTGAAAGCAGGTCTAGATCTTCAACAGAGTCAACATCCCTACTCCCAGCTTTGGCAGAAGTGACAGTGACTGAATCAAAGCAGAAGAAACTGCCAGAGTTCATTCATTTTTTGTTTGGGTGGTGGTAGTTTATTGCCGCCACCAGGGGGCAGTCGCAACACCCAAAAGGAAGTTATTAACATGTTCCATTATTCCTCTCAAAGCCGGGGCTGGATCACGTTGACAGGTATGATGACCATTAGGCAATATGTGGCTCAGCCCACCTAGATATGGGGAAGGGCACATAAAATATGGGAACGATGAAGGGCCACAAAAATAAAACAAAAAAACAGGACAAGAAGGAAAGATGGAGATAGCCAACACAAGACAAGAAGAAACACCTAAGAGAACTGGATCTGCGACCAAAAAAATAAAAGGATGGAAAGAAACCATGGGGGCAGAGGTCATGACTTATGTCTCTTTGTAGCTCTTACAGTGCCTAGCGTGGTGCTTAGCCTGTGGTTGGATGGATGAGACCTGTTGCCTCCACTGCTACTGGCAGGGAGATGAGGTAGAATTGGACCAAAGAAGAAATATACAGTTGACATCCTTTAAACTGCCTGTTCTGGGACAAAGTCCTCAATGTCCCACCCTAGTTATGGCTCTCAAAAGAAGCCTTCCCACCCAAAATGATCCTTTTCTTTCATATGCCATATTAACTGAGCCAAGAATGTCCGAAATGGTGCCAAGTCATTTCAAGAGTCATTGGCCTTCTCCCCTAAATCAGTCATTTAAAAGACAGATATTTCTGGGAAGGGTAAGATTCTAAGCTACCAACAGAGTATGACTGAATGTGCCAGATTACCCTTCTCCCTTCCCAGAAGGTGCTTGTTAGAATGGGAAGGGGTAAAAGGTGATATGTAAGAGCTCTAGTAGGAGTGAAAGGTACATTATCATCAAAGGAGCTAGGAGGTTCCCTTTGCCATTCTGCTCTTGGCTACTTGTACAAAAAATAAACACCTTGGAAAGTACCATCAGGCAGATAAATCCCTACAGCAAAATTTTTACATTATCTTCCATTTTGTCTTATTACCAGGATTTGCTCACAACCAAGGTGCCTTGTGCGTGCCTGTCAGTCTCTCTCCTGGTCCTCACCCATACAGATGAGGCTAAGAATCCCTGAATCCCTGTGAAACTCTCTAGGACAGCAAGGCAAGTAGACCCAGACTAGGATCCAACAACCTAAGGGAACCCTTCATTAGAAGGTGGGAAGGAAGTTGCCACAGGGAGGGAAAAGAACCCCCTGGTAAGTTTCTATGTCCACAATGAAGCTCCCCCTGTTGAGCAATAATCCCTAGGCTGGGCCTTCATACTAGAGCTGCACACAGCTTTTGGGTTCCCAGCTGCCTCTGTGTGGGCGGCTCAAACACAGGACGAACAATGCTTCATCCACATCACGCAGTTTCAAGTTGTCTCTCAGACAAGCCTCCCAGACAAGCAGGCACATATGCACACCAGGAGTATCTCTAAACACATAGAAACAGGAGGCCCTGCTTCTGCTGGGGAGGACATTGGTGACGACAATGCTCTGCGTTTGCACAAGAGATGTATTCCTGAAAATCTATAGGAAAGATTGTTTAAAAAAAAAAACTAAAGTGGGGTGTGGAGGGAAGGAGACAAAATTCCACAGTTTGTGGAGCCTTGCTGAGAATCACTTTTCCAAAGGGACTAATCGTTTTAGTAGAGAAAAAAACTCACTAATCTGCTTGAGGACAGATTTCTTAGAGCACCTTGAAAATGCCCTCTGGAAGGAACCTATTTATGGGGAAACACAACCTGTGAATGAGTGCTGAGATGCTATTCTAGAAATCCTAAGCCTCGCTAGTGCTTTCCCTCTACCCCCAAAAGAATCCATATTCAAAAGATGTCACTAGTTTATATTATAAAGGTGGACACATCAGCAAGGATGAGGTAGTTAATGGGGGAAGCACATGACATGCTGACCAATACTCATTTCCCACTTCCAAACCTTTCTACAGGCTCTCAGTTCCCCATGCAAGGAATGCACTTCCTACTCACCTCTCTACTGCTTAGAATCCTGAGTTCTTCTGAGGGCTCAGGTCATGGTCCATCCCCTCCAAGAGGTCTTTGCTGATTCCATAGGAGTAAGTGCTCTCCAAAACCACCATCACCCATGTGTCTTTGTATTATTTATTTTTATTTAATTATTTTTTTTAAATTTGTATATCCCTGTCTAGTCTTTGCATCCCCCCTCCTAGTAGAATGTAAGTTCCCTGAAGGTGTGGAGTGTTTTGGGTTTGGTTTTTTTTTTTTTGTCTTTGCATTTCTAGATTCTAACACAGTTCTTGGCCCATTTAATAAATGCATTCTGAATTGAATTGAGAGGAAGTAACTCATCATTCATAATGAATTATGGAATTAAGTCAAAGCAGGTGCCTAACCTGATAAAATTCTAGACTTGGAATCTTGGCTGACTTAGGCAATACTGTGGGATATATTACAATCATTGAGTAACCAGAGCCAGAACTAGGAATAAGCAGAGTAGGCAGCTGCCTAGCAGATTAATGCATGAAGGACATAATGAAAGACACTATTAAATATTACTTTGTGCAGATGCAAAGCTTTTTAAAGCCAAAATATTTTTTTTATTCTTCATGACGTATAAGCATTTATTTTGAGAGTTTCGTGGAAACTAGATGTAGAGCCAAAGGACTGGGCTCCAGTCCCAGCTCTTCTTATCAGCTATGTCATGGGGCACATCATTTAATAACTCTGGGCCTCAGTTTTCCCATCTGTACAAATGATGAGGTTGGTGTAGAATCAGTGGAACTCAAATAGAAGCATATCCCTGCTGCAGCAAACTGACTGAGAAAACCATAAATCAATATTGTTTATGTTGTATTGTATTTTGATTCATTTAGTTAAGCATTTCCAAGTTACATTTCAATCTGGCTTGGGCTACACTTGGAAGTTTTGCAGGCCTCTGAAGTTCATTTTTAGCTCTGAAGCCTATCCCCCCATTTCCTACCAAGAAACCACTATTTCAGTGAAAGCTCAAAGACTTAGGAATGGAGAAGATTCTTCTTTCATTCCCCAGTAGTCCAAAAATGCCTGTCTACTTTATGTAACCATAGATATTGCTGAATGAACAGTAACCACAGCCTGCTGTATTCTGAAGAGATAGAATAACTGAACACTACTTTCTCCATTCCCAACCCAGGTTCCAAAGTTCATGGAACTGGGAGAAAAGTAGGGAACCATTTGGCTGAGGAAACATTTTAGTGGGGAGTCTCTTGGTTAGATTGAATGCAGTTCACTTTCCGTGCACATAACACAAAGTACGTGTCCTGATGTATTATATGCCTGTGAGGGAGCTAAAGGAAATTTTAAATAATATTCGTTTCAATAACACTTTCTATTTTACAAAGTTATTTCTTCACAACAACCTTGTAAAAGTAGGAAATCCAAAAATTATTGTTTTCATTTTACAGATGAGAAACTGAGGATCAGAAGCAATGTGAACACTTGAGTTAGTCCTTGTGTTATTAAATGGCAAGAGATTGCCGAAGCTAGTAGAACTATCAGTAATGACAGATAAGTAATTACGGCAAAAACAATAATTCATATTTATATAATAATGGCAAGTATTTATGTAGCACCTACTATTATACTTCCAGGCTCTGTGCTAAGGACTTTACAATTCTTGTCTTATTTGATCTGCACAACAACCCTGGGAGGTAAATGATACTAATATCCCCATTTTACAGACGAGAAAGCTGAGGCAGAGAACATTTAAGGGACTTGTCTAGGATCACACAACTAGTGAATGACTAAAGCTGGATTTGAACTCAGGTCTTCCTGACTCCACCCATTGTGCCACTCTATCTATTGTTACCCCATCCAAAGTCTATAAAGAACTTTCCTCAAAGCATCCTTGAAAGGGAGATGCTGAAAGTATTTTTATACTCATTTTGAATATCAGTCTGAGACTTGGTGAGGTTAAGTAAATTTCCCAAGGTCAAGAAGGTGGTAAGTATCAGTGTTAAAGTCCAATTTCAGGTCCTTCTTTTCTTCTATAACAAATTACCATACTGATCACCAGGAGTAGCAGAAGAAGCAGTAATTCTATTTATTGTAAGGAATTGTATTCATGGGGGGAAGGGCCTAGTAAATAGCAATAACAAAAAAAAATAGTAGTGCCATTAGCAGGAGGGGACTCCAGATTAGCTATTCCAAATTCAGAATATTCTGTAAACTCACATCCATTCAAAACTGCAGCATATAAGCCCCCATCAATAGGTTTCTTTTTTCTCTTTCAACCAGACGAAACAAGTAGTTCAAAGTAAAGACAATAAATAAAAGAGCATAACAAAAAGGTCACAATAGAACATTTTCCCCATAAACCTGAGGCATATTTTAGAAATGCACCTGAGAAGTGCACACATAAGGAACAAATACAACCACATACATGGAGGGGTAACTTACTCCTCTAACTCTACATTGTCTAGTGATCTCATAGTGACTGTTGAGCACATATTCTTAGCAGCTCAGTGTGGTTGTTTTAATTCTGCTAAGAGCTGCTCCCTGCCACTTCAGAACCAGGGGGATCCCAAGACCCATTTAGGGGATCCACAAGGTCAAAACTGTTTCTATAATAATATCAAAATGTTATTTGCCTATTAAAATGGTTCTCTCTTTCCTAACTACAAACCTCTGAGAGGTTGGATTTTCTTCAAATACTTCAACCAAAACTGTAACATGTAAGATTGAATGCAGAAGCAGATTTGAGAAACCAAGTCTCTTCCATTTGAGTTAATAAACATTAGAGTTGGAAAATATGCAAAACAATGTCACTCTTGTCATTACATTTTTTAACATTGGAAAATACTTTCCATTAAAAAAATATTATTTATGTTAACATGTAATGAGTTTTGTTTTTAAGTATTAATAAATATTTTTAAATATATCCATTTTGTTACCACTACAGTAAATAGGGATAGAGGTAACACAAATAAACAAAAACTTTTTGAGGTCCTTCTCCAGATGAGGAAAGGTGCCACCTTTTAGTCATAACCACCACACCCTACTAACAAAAGCCAAATAGTGTCCTGAGTTAAGATCTCTTTTCTTTTCAACCTTCATCTGAGTGATGATAGAAGCTCCCTATTCTAAATGATCATTAAACCTTCCCCAGATCTTTTTTGGTTTACCAAGAAATGAATTTCATCTAGAACAAAAAGTAAGTCAAGAAGCATGAATCACTGTTTCCCAGAGGGAGCTGGGTGGTACAGTGGACAGAACCCTGGGATTACTATCAATCAAGTCAGAAAGACCTCAGTTTAAATTCCACTTCAGATGCATACCAGCTATGTGGCCCTGGTCAAGTCACTTACCATCTATCTGCTTCAATTTCCTCAATTGTAAGATGTGGATCTTTATAGCACCTACCTCTTGGGCTGCTATGAGGATTAAAAAAGGGCACAGTGCCTGCACATAGTGGGTGCTTATTAAATATTTGTCTCCTTTCACTCATTTGGCCTGTATTCCTACCTTTATCATGCATACTATCTACAATTCTGTTATTTCAGCACAATATCTTAGCCAGTGAAAAAGCTTACTTTTCCAGCAATTACAATTCACATTTACATGTAATCTATCCTTTGATACTCTGAGGTCTATAAAGCATCTAACTGAAACAATCCTATAACATGAGTAATACAAGCATTAACCCTCAATTCTATTCAATCCAATCCCATAAACATGTATTAATAATATGTTAAGTGTAATATACAAAAAAAAAGATCTCTTACCCTCAAGGAGCTGACCTTCTGAGATTCTTCCAGATGAGGAAACTTGTCCAGAGACACACAGACAATAGGTATAGGTCAGGTCTTCTGACTTCAGGTTCAGTCACAATTCCCCTAAAAGCCCTGCTACCTCTCTGGGGCCTTGATGTTAAGCTACACCTTGGTGGGTCTGAACTCAGCCTCTGATACTAGCTGTGTGACCATGACCTTTACATCTCTTTGAGCCTTGGTTTTCTCAAGGATTAAAGGGGGATAAGATTACTTGTACATCTTACCTCACGGGGCTGTTGCAAGGCCAAAATAAGATAACACCTATTAACACTTTGGCAAACCTTCCAAGTGCTAGTAAATGTCAGCTAATAGTATTACCTCAAACTAATAAAGTGCCACACATAAGGAACAAACTAATAAAGTGCCACTTTTATGGCACTTTATAGATATACTATCTTCTTTGATGCTCACCACCACAGTGTGATATCAATAGCTTAATTATTTCTCCCATTTTGCATATGAGAAAACTAAAGCTCTAAATGAATTCCCTAACAAATGAGTGGCCATGTCTGAATTGGAACCCATGTCTTCTAGTCTAAAGTCAAATGTTCCTTGCACCACCCCCAAAACTAGCCCCTTTCCTTTATGCCTGCCACGATTCAAAGAACAAGTGTGTGACTGTCAGGCATGTGCTTAAAAAAGAAGTGTGTTAACGTCACATCACGTCTCCACTCCAATATTTTAAATGGGTTTCTTAGGAGTGCTACCATTACCTCACCATAGATCACTCCAAAATGACTGATAGAGGCCTGCTGGGGTCATATTCACCCACCTTCATCAGCTTTTTTAAAAAAGTTATCACTATGCACCGTGCTGACAGGGTTTCTTTTGGGGACCACTCTTATTCAGGCAGACTTGTTCACTCAAATTGCTTGTAGAACTAACTCATTCAGTTTACATCCATCAGGCACCCCAGCAACATTTCCCTTTCCAATAACCAACTTGGAACCACTCAAAGACCTAGAACAATGTAGGGCAGAGTTTGCAAAAGCCCAAACCAGGACAAGGCAACTCAGCAATGTTTTAAAATGGCACCCCCATGTGTTAAGGAAACTTTGAGCTTCTGTAATACCTATTATTGGCTTATCACAAAATTAAAACCACCATGCCATGAACAGTAAGTTTTCCTAGCATTAAAAACATTGCATGTGAATGTATTAAAAAAAAACTGTTTAAAAGGACACCTCAATATATCTCCCTTCCCAAGTAGTGCACTATGAGCCGCTGTCAACCTTGTCTCCCCTTAGTTCTGCCAAAGGTTCAACTCCTTTTCAACAAATGGTTGTTGACACTGGCTACCAAAAACCTAGAACTGAGGTGCAACTTCTGCTGTCTTCTACCCTGTTCAGGAACTGGGGATGAGAAAAAAAGACTTCAGATTAGATGTGAAAATTGGTCAGGTTTTCAAAAGGCTGACACATGGAGGAAGGGTTAGATTAGTTCTGTTCAGCTCCATTAGAGAGATCCAGTAAAATGTAATCTCCCTGAGAAGAGGGATTATTAAGCTAGGAGGAAAGGGTGGGCTTAGCAAAGAATATAAGCTTAATATAAAAAGTTTCTCCTAACAATCAGAATTATGCAAGAATGGAATGGGATGCCTGGGGAAGTAGTGGGTTCCTCAGCCCTGAAGATCTGCAAATCAAAGACTACAGATATTGGTCAGGTGCTTTCTGAGGCATGCATTGGACCAGATGGCTACTGTGAGATTTTGTGACTTCATCCACAATATGGGTTCTTCAGAACATTTTTGGAAGTGAGAAAGGCGAGCAAACTGAAACAAGACGTTGTTATTGTTGATGATGAGGATGAGGATGAGGATGACGATGATGATGATGATGGCAATGATGACGATGATGATGATGTTCAGTTGTTTCTTACTCTTTGTGACCCCTTTTGGGGTTTTCTTGGCAAAGATACTGGAGTGGTTTGCCATTTCCTTCTCCAGTTCATTTCACAAATGAGAAAACTGAGGCAAAAAGAATTAAGTGATTTTTGCTCAGAGTCCCGCAGCTAGAAAGTGTCTGAGGTCACATTGGAACTCAGGTCCCTCAGGCTCCAAACCCAGTGCTCTATTCACTTTACCATGTAACTGCAGGACAATGAGGAGGTAAAAGGACTGGTAACCATGTCATCCATAGACTGGTTAGAGAAACTGGTGACATTTATTTAGCCTTATTTATTATCTTTGGGCAAGATAATAGCTACCTTCCAGTGTTTAAAGGGTTGTCATGTGGAAAATAATGGATTTTTTCTGCTTAATTCCCCAAGGGAAAATTAGGAGCAATGAGTGGAAGAACCAGAAAAGCAAATCTGGCCTTGATGTAAAGATGTATTTCCTAATAACTCAAGGTATTCAAAAGCAGAATCAGCATCCTTGGGAGTCATTGGGTACTGAAGGTCTTCAGAGGCTAGATGATCACTGGTCAAGAATGTTTTAGAAGGGATTCTTAGTCAAGCCTGGCTCAGACTCAGAGGTGTCTCTTTCTCTCTGGAGTCCCATAGATTCTGGGAACCATTTAACTAAAGCCCTTAGGATATATTCTATATAAAAAAAAATCAGAGGTGACAACAACCTCCTCACCTTCTATTTCCAGCTACTCCACATTCTCAATTGCACTTCCACAGGGAAATTGCTTTTTACCTGCTTATAGTTTTGATATTTGCTAGCTATGAAACCCTGTGCAAATCACTTGATCTCTAAGTTTCAATTACTCTGCTATAAAATGGAGATAATAGCTACACTGTCTACTTCATAAGACTGTTTTGAAGGAAATATTCTCCAAATCTTGCAGTGCTAAAGAAATGTGAGCTATTACATTTATCAATCAATAATCTATCAATGACAATTCAATCAATAATAGACAATGAATGCTTATTAAACACCTACTATGTACCATACCAGGTGTTGTATTAAGCACTAAGGATGCAAAGAGCAGCAAAAGACAGCCTTAAGGAGCTCATAATCTAATTCAGGAACTGCATAAAAAGAAGCTGAAAAATGGGGTAAGGGGAAGCAGGTTGAGATGGGGGAAATGTTGAAGTCTTGAAACCAAGTGGAAGGATGGAAAGTCCCACAGGCAAGAAGAAAGGATAAGTTTCACAGCTGATTCCATCTTGCATGAAGAAAGGTTACTGGAGGCAATGATGAAGTCCAGGAGAGCAGCCAGGTGGGAAATGTTCAGGTAGCTGCCCTGAGCCCTCTCCTTAAATGGAGGATCTGGGAGGGATTCTTAGATGACCACCTTCCACACTCTTCTACCAGAAGGAGAGTGGGATGCCAGGGACAAGGACTACTCAGAGGAGTCATGAATTTCAAAATTAATTCCATCTTGCAGAGAGATGAACATCATCTTGAACCACAGCAGCTGGTTAGGACCAGCCTTATATATATGTAACAAGAAGGCTCTATGTTCTAAAAGATCAAAAATACTTTGTCTCCTACTGTCTACCCTTCTCTATAAAAACCCCAACACTTTACCTTCCTTATTCATCCAATGAGGGTGGTGGCACAATATTGGACCAGGGGAAAAATCCCTGTTCTAAGAGTCCCTTCCAGTTCTGACATTTAATGAGTATACAGATATTATAGAACCAATGATTCAAAGTTAAAGCCCACTTTTGATCATGTGTCAATCAACAGGGGATAGATAGCACTGATGAAATCAAATCCATTGGGGAACACCGAAACTCATAAGAGCCAGTAGTTGCAATCACCTCAAACCCAATCCAAACCTTTTTCTGGAACAAGAAAACAAACTGAGCACTATGTTCTATAAATCTTAGCTGTCATGACTATTATTTTCACCATCATCATCAGATACCACCTGAGCCCTCAAGGAGCTTACCATTCAGTCGATAACACACAACATTTATAGAGTGCCTTAAGGTTTGCGAGGTACTTTACATACTCTGTGTCATTTGAGCCTTGTGGTAGCCTTTTGAGGTAGGTAATACAGAGATTATCACCTCCACTGTACAAGTGACGAAACTAGGGCAAACAGGAGTTAAGTGATTTCTCCAAGCTGGTAAGTATCTGAGACCGGATTTGAACTTTGGTTTGCTTGACTCCAGGCCCAGTACTCTATCCATGCCACCACCTAGTTGCCCCCAATGCATTCCTTTATTGCTGATTCATTGAAAGCCAGCACCTGGATAATCAAGATTGAGCTGTACTGCACTGGTTTTCAATTCTGATATTTGGAAGGCTCGGGAAAAAATGGATTCCTCAGCCACTGAGGAAAGAAAAACAAAGATCTCCACTGTATCATTCTCTGAATCCCTACCTTTCTTCAAGGCTCAGCTCAAGTGCCACAGCCCTTGAGGCTTCTCCTCATCCCCACAGTTCTGGTGCCTCTCACAAAAAAAAAAAATTACATTTGCTTTATATATAAAGTTATCTCCTCAAACCCAGGAGAATATAAACTGCTTGAAGCAAGAGCCTGTCTCATTTTTGTCTCTGTAGTCCTAGACCTAACATAGTGCCTGGCACATGATAGATGCTTTATAAATGTGCAAGAAATTTAATTAAATTAGACAGCAGTTGTGTGAGCATAGGCATCTATTTAGCAACTGGATGATAAGGATGCTTTACTTTACCCTCCCAATGCTACTGCCCCCAAAATTGGTCCTTTTCCTTTATACGCAAATAGATAACAATCATTAAAACACAAAGGTAAATGCTCCCCCCAAACTTAGAAATATGGAACTTGAAAGACCAGATGTTTATTAAAATAATTTTAAGCACATTTTTAGTATCCTTAGTCAGCCCTCATGTCAGTTGCAAAGGCAATTTTTAAAGGAATTCTGAAATCTTATAATAATTTACAGGTGTACAGTTTCAGGGGAGTGCAGAGATAATCTAGTCTAATCTATGAAGAAACTGACGCCCAGAGAGTTAAATGACTTATCTATGGTCACACAATAGTGTCAGAAGTAGAATTTGAACATGATTCTTCTTACTTCAGAGTCAATATTCTTTCTACTATGCAATGTTTCTCTGTCTCAAGATATTTTTAAATGAAATTATATTTTTATTTATTTTTAATGAAGTCATGCAAAACATGTGCCCACATCAACCATGTTGATCTTTTTAAGGAAATACCCCAAGACCACCTCTCGGACTCAAGAGCATTCTGGAACCATTTTGAACTGGCTGGTTCTAGTTGACTGTTAAATTTTCAGTGTGAATATTCACACCTAAGAAATCAACAAACCCTACAAATCAGGGCTTGGTTAGCTGTCTTGTGAATTGACTTAAACTTCAAAAATGATGGAGAAATTGTTAATAATACAAATTAAACTCAAAAGTGTGTCCTGTATTAGTTTTTTCAGAGAACCAATTATTAAAGATTTAGCAGCACAAATTTCAACCCTTACCCCTGCCACACACACACATTGGTCAATGGTAGATGCCCAGATCCCTTTTCCTCCACAACTAACAACAAAATATAGTGAATCTAAATTCAAAAGGCCATGCTGTTAATTTAGTTGTTTTGAAAGCCTGCTTGACTTAAGACTTTCTTAATATCACAGTTTTCAAAAACTAGCTGTTAAAACTCTTCTGTCTCCATCTGTCTGACATACAGTTGAGAATAGAACAACAAAATCATGCTAGGATGGGTGCTGAATGTGTACTTCTCATCTGTAACATTCATATGAGGCACAAATGGCACCTGTTAACCCAACACTTTGACAGAAGCTTAATTGAAGTAGCAGCAGATTCCACCCCACCCCTCAACAACCATCATTTAGCACCTTGAACACTTTTTAATTAAGAGTCAGCACTTGCCCTGAGTAGGCACCTGGAAGGCATCACATCTGCGTCTAATTTCTCAAAGAATATTTCACTATAACCACATCAATAATGACCAGGATGTTCAACGAGCCTGGACACATTTCTAATGAATACTAATCCTGGAATTCTGGGAAATTCTGCCAGCCATAGAAAGGTGTTAGTCTTCAGACTTGATAAATAGTAGTCTGAGTCAATTAGCATTTATTAAGTGCCTACTATGTGCTAGGCATGTGCTAAGTGGTGCATTAATACATCAATCTTGTAAATCTGAAAAAAATCAAACAGTTGGTATTCAACACACGATGTCCTCTGCAGCTTCAGTTTGCATAAGCGTCTGGAGGTATGGTGAGGCAACATAACGGGCATTGAGCCAAATTGTCTAGTCCGAAGCCCAGCAGGCTTTCTATAGGAACAACAACCCTAACTGAGATGACTCTAAAGCCCTGAAGATTGAAGCATAACAAATTAAAACCCAATCCTTCAGGAGGACCACAACCTATATGCCAATTGAGAGATGCAGGATAGAGTACTTGTGCCTAAAGACTGTTCAGAACAAAAACACATATACTGTAAGGAATTGAACCACAGAGCCAAAGAGTCTTGTTCCTACAATGAAAAATCTGAGTCACTGACATTCTTGCTCTCCTCTAAATACTACTTTTCTTGAGATAAAAATCAAAACTTACCTCTTCCTTGAAATTTTTACTCACCAAGTCAATCCACATTATCCTACTCTGGATTCCTATAGTACTTCTTGTCATAAGCACTCTTTGGGACTCATAGCCTGCCTTATATTTTTATTGAAGTATTTCATGTATATAACATATCCTTGACATGATTTAATGTCTTTGAAGACAAGTGCCATGCTTTCTCTTAGCCCTACAAAGTGCTGGAAACAGGAGGTGCTCAACAGACATGTTGAAATGAATGAAGTTGCCAATGAGTGACATGCCATAGTTGTCTTTAAATGCCTTCCCCATTCTATTCCTAATTTGCCTCTGCACCATTCACCACTCCATCTTGTACCAGAGGGTCATTTCCTGAGAATGATTCCTTCAGGGCCATTTTTCCATCATGGTGGGGGAAAAAAAGAAAAATATAAGACTAAGAAATAAGCTCGACACTTACACTGACAGCTCCCCACAAGGGCCACAATGAGTAACAAGCATTCTCACATTCTCCATATCTCATTCCAACACCAACATCAGTCGTTCCTACAGAATCTCTATCTCAAAAGAAAGGGGGGAGCAAAACAAACTAATAACAAGTCAAAACACACATAGAAAAAGTGCAAAAGATGATATGAATACAAGAAATCCCATTTAGGAATGATGGCTCTGGAGTCTCCTCCAGTTCAGGGTTCTGTCAACGATAGAAACATCAAGGGACAAGTTGTGAGAAGGATTGACTGTTCTTTCTGTCATCATCCTTAGTGTCTTGAGGATGTGCTCTAAGCATCCCAACACTTCCTTAAGATAATCAATTTTATTTTCTTGAATCTCTTTTCTCAATGGCATATATCCAGATAAAACATTCCCCTAAGTTCATTATCTGCTATGGAAAGTAGGACTTCCTATTATTTTTCTACATTTACTTAGTTTAAGCTTGTAGGGTTCTCGCTCATGATCTGGAATTTGGAGAACAAATTTAATTCATCACGTTTCCTAGTTTTAGACCCATGTCAAATTCCCTCTCAACTCCCTGGTAACCTTTCCAGACTTAAGCACATACCTCCCCCCTCCATTCCCGCCCCTTCTTATTCCATAACAAGCCGAATTCACCCAATCTCCTATGCAAGAAACATGCCCAGTTAGGGATAGGGGGATGGGGGGAGGGGACGGTGGGGGGCAGGGTGAATGATTAGCCCGAGTGGCCTCAGCCTTAGAAGTGAGGACGAGACCCAGGATCAGCACCAGGGACAGCAGCTAGGCAGCTGGAAGCGGGTGGGGCGGGGATAGGTCAGCCCTGCTGGCCCAGTAGTGGGAGTAGGGGCCCACCTACCAGTCGGTGTGCGGTTCATCGATGACCAGGAGCAGCTTGGACTTCCTAGAGGCTGCGGGGGTGCTGGAAGGGGCGTCCACCAGCCCCGCCGAGGCGGCGGTCTGCTTCACAGCGTTGGACAGGGAGCTGAAGAAACTGCTGCTCACCGACTGCACCGGGGCTGCGGGCTGAGCCTGCGGCGGGGCCGGCTGCGGCGTGGGCTGCACCTGAGGCGGCGGTGGCCTTCGTTCGGGGGCCGGGGAGCCAGCGGCCAGCGGCCCAGCGGGGCCCGAAGCCGAGCCGGGGGGAGGCGGCGGCGGCTGCTGTGGCTCGGGCCGCTGCAGGTCGGTCATGTAGCCATTGGGCAGATTGGCGATGAAGCTGCTGTCGGAGAGGCGGCGCCGCAAGAAGTTCATCATCTGGCCGGAGGAGAGGACGCTCTGAGCCCGGCAGAGACCAACGGACACGGGCGGTGGGGCGTGGAGCAGCGGCGGGGCACAGAGCGAGCCCGGGCGCAGCTGTGGGAGCGCACACTAGCTGGTCTCTAGCCTGGCAGAAAAGAGGGGCAGCCGCCGCTCTCACTTCCCCGAGGGCGACGCTGCTGGGCAGCGCTGGGAGAGGCGCGCTGGCTGCTGCTGCTGCTGCTGCTGCTGCTGCTGCTGCGGCTGCTGCTGCTACGGCTATGGTTGAGGCTGCTGCTGCTGCTCCGACGCCCGCCCCAGCTCCCCCAGTCAGCCAGCTGGCAGGACAGCAGCCACCGAATGGAGCGAGGAATGTGCAGCAAGAGTGAGGGGCGGGAACAGCGGCTGCCTGGGGAGGGCTGCAGGGGCTGGAGCTACAGGCTCCGCCCCTGCCCGCCCCGCCTCAAGCACCGCCCAGCCCCGCGCCAGCCGCAGAGCGCATCCCCGATCGCCCCTCTGCAGCTTAACGGTCTCGCCTACTTTGCCACACTCCATCCCCACCTCGCGACACTGTGCTCTAGAGCAGCCAGCCCCGCATCAGCCAGGGCCTGGGGGGACCTTCCTGGTGCTAAGGGACGGAGCTAATCGATACCCACCCTACAGTCCATCGCCCACATCCTGCATGACTCCGGGACCCCCAACCTGGGTAGAAGATAAAGCTGCTCCCAAAGTTCACTGGAGCCTAAGCTGTGGCCTTGGGGTTTGGTCCTAGCCTAGCATGGCTTAGAAGAGGCTTGATCTTTCAGCTTATGTTCAGCACCAACCCCTCCCCCCACCAGAAACACCAACAACACACTCAAGGAAAGAGACTTTGACACTACAGACAGAATCTGTCTATAGGGCTGTCTAAAAGCCCCCCTTTATCTTCTTCTCATTAAGGCTTTTTCTTGTCATTAACATGCAGGACCCAACCTTGTGTCGTTATAAGTGAAAGTGGTGATCTCTTGAAAATCCTCCATGCATTTAAAAAAAAAATTGTTTTTGTTTTAGCTCATTGGCCATGGATTGTTAATGAGTCACTTGTCCATAATCCTGGCAAGCAGCCACAGCTGGCTGGCCCATCCTGCAGCCAGTCACCAGAGAGGAGATAGTGTGGGGAAGCCTGAGGACGTCTGAGGAAGACGCTAAGGCCAACAGGCAGCCTGCCTGGGATCCTGTATACTAAATAATGATAAACACCAATTAGGAAACTAGGGTCTTTACCCTCAGGGAGACCAGGCCTGTAGGCAAGAAACTATCAAATAGAGAATCCCTGCCAAGCCTCAGTCTTGAGGCTTCTTATTTCTGTTTCTCTCTCTCTCTCTCTCTCTCTCTCTCTCTCTCTCTCTCTCTCTCTCTCTCTCTCTCTCTCCATCCATTCCTCCCTTTCTCTTTCTCTCCCTCTACGTCTGTCAGTCTGTCTGTCTCTCCTCATTGACTTGGTGATCTCAGCTTCTATGAGTTTCAGATTCTTGGCTGCCCGTCTCCCTCCTACTATAACTTCTCAACCACAGGGCATGATTTCCTCTCCCCCCCTCGCTTGCCAACACCCTTTTATTTGTATTGTCATCCTCTTATTAGGATGTAAGCTCCTTGAAGATAAAAATTGTTATGTTTGCTTTTATTTGTGTACTCTAGGTTCAGCACTGAGTTTATATATTGTAGGTCAATGGGGTGTTATGGAGTGTTCAGGGAAGATTAGCACCTTTGGTGTGAGGGCTACAGAGTCCTTTTCAGGACTGTTCATCCACCTTTTGTGTCCAGCTGGTCACCCAACTCTCCCCTGTGGCCTTAAGAAGCTGTAGCATTAGCGATGTCCACACCCCATTAAAACTGTCCAGCAGACAAGCTAAACCAGGTTTGAGGGTAACTAGCAGGTGTCAAAGCCCATAGGTCAGTTGGGTGGATGTCTTCCCCAGGCATGTGAAGACATGGGCAGGATGGGCAGATGAGAACAATTGGTTCCAGTGACTATGAATGTGGCTAGAGCAGGCAGACATCAAAGAAGCCAAAATCATCCACTGCATCCTGGGCCATTTGTCAGTCATCCTGACTCTTGTCTTGCCACAGGACTTGGATGACTCTGGAAGAGAAGGTGAGGCTGATGACTCTGTGCAACTCTGCCTCACCTAAATACAATTCACTCACAAGCCAAGGCATCATCTGTGATGCCACTGGTCCTCTTCAAAAAAAAAAAAAACCCCAACAATAACCAAGGATCAACAATGTTGCTTTATCTACCTGCCCATCTGCTACCTTGAAAAGATTTCTTTCATTTTGGGGAAGAGAGACAAGTCACTTAACCTTTCTGGTCTCAGGTTCTTCATCTATAAAGTAAGGTTGGACTAAATGACCTTTAATTTTCTTTCCAGCTCTGAATCTATGATGTTATATTTATCTCCATCACTATCAGTCACCCCTCCCAACCCCCTAACCAACCTCTGAAACCCAATCATACTTTCAACTTTTATATTTCTACTGAGTATACCACCATTTTCCTAGTCACTAGATTCATGAGCTCAGAATAATTACTGACCCTTCTCTTTCTCTCACTGATCAGTTGCCAAGTCTTAATGATTGTAACTCCACAAAATCTCTTCCATCCAACCCCTTCTCTTAATTCAGGACCTTATTACCTTTCACCTGGACTACAGTATTTGGTCTCCCCTCTCCAACCCATCCTCTATATAACAGCCAAAATAAATTCCCAAGACACAGAGATGACCCTGTCCCTCCCTTGCTCAGAGACTTTCATTGATTCCTAAATGCTTTCATATGCAAATTCCTTACCTGGATTTAAGGTCTTCACAGTCAGGATCCAATCCACTTCATCGATCTAATTTCATAATTGTTCCCCTTTTAGAACTGCATATTCCCCTTTGACCTATAAATACCACTATTATTGAGGGCAGCTAGGTGGTGCAGTGGATAGAGCACCAGTGCAGGAGTCAGGAGGACCTGAGTTCAAATCTCACCTCAGATACTTGACACTCACTAGCTGTGTGACCTTGGGCAAGTCATTTAACCCCAATTGTCTCATCCTGGGTCATCTCCAATCATCCTGATGAATATCTGGTGAGTGGATTCAGATGGCTCTGGAGGAGAAGTGAGGCTGGTGACCTGCACAGCCCTCCCTCACTCAAAACAAAGTCAAGTGCAAGTCATGTCATTATTTCTCTGATGTCATGGGTCTTCTTTGGCAATGAAGGACAATCACACACACTGACCACTACTAGCCCTGTACTGCCCAAAGAGATAAAATAAAGAAGGAAACAATTCATATATGTAAAAATATTCATATTATCATTATTTAAAACTGTAGCAAAGACCTGGAAATCAAAGGTTACCTATCAGTTGGGGAACAGCCAGTTGAACAAATAATGGCATGTGAACATCATAGAATATTTATTTTGCCCTAAAAATGGAAAAAATGACAGATGAAGAGAAAACTAGGAAAACTTGAATGAAGTGATACAGAGTGAATTATATAACTTAAGAACCCTGATCAATTCAAAGACCATTGGTGACCCTACAGGACTGATGATGATGTTCCAATGCCCATTCTCATTGTTGTATTGATAATGGACTAGAGGTGCAGAACAAGATGAACATTACTAATGTGTGGATCCTTATCCCTTCCAAGATCATATATAAAATCCTTTGGCAATCAAAACCTTCTCCCTCCCCCCTACCCCCATCATCATATACACTACAATTCAGTGACACTGGCTTTCTTGCAGTTACTCCAATGAGACACTCCATCTCCTGACTCAGGCATTTTCCTGGCTGCCTCCCATCTCCCATCCCCATGCTTGGAATGTTCTTATTCTTTATCTCCATCACCGGTATCACCAGCTTCTCTCAAATCCCAACTAAAGTCTCATCTTCTAAAGTCTTTCCTGATCCTCCTTAATTCTGCCTTAGTTCTCTAGTGCCTTCTCTCTTTATTATCTTCAATATGTCCTGTATATACTTGATCATACATATGTTTGCATATTGTCTCCATTAGACTATGAGCCCTTTGAGGTTAAGGAATGTCTTTTGCTTTCTTTTTATCCTCATCACTTAACAATGCCTGGCACATAGTAGGCATTTAATGAATATTTCTTGACTTAGTGACTAAATATACTTATTTGTTAGAAAGGCAAGTGGTTTATTCTTATTTGTTTTATGAGGGGGGAGAATGAGGAGCCCTGAGCCAGAGATAAGGGGGAGGAGGGAGTGAGGAAAGAGAGAAAATGATCAATGAAACATTTTTAAAATGCAGGGAACAGAAGAAGCTTCAAAGGGAAACAGACAAGAGAGACAGCTTTGGAACTAACATGCTGAATTTATTATATACTTTATAAAAAAAGGTTGTAATAGTGGAGATTCAAGGCTTCATATACAATCTTCTTCTGTTCTTAGTTGCATATATTCTTGTTATTAGTGTCTGTCAAATTTAGATCACCAAGAAAACAAACCAAAAAAACCCCAGCTCTATATTCTAGTCTGGGTCAGCTAAGTGATACAGTGGATAGAGCACAAGATCAGGAGTCAGGAAGATCACTTCCCTGAGTTCAAATCTGACCTTAGACATTAGCTGTGTGACCCTGAGCAACTTAATCCTGTTTATCTCAGTTTCCTCATCTGTAAAATTATCTGGAGAAGGAAATGGCAAACCATTCTTACCAAGAAAACCCCAAATAGGGTCATGAAGAGTTGGACGTTACTGAAATGACTGAAAAACAAAAATATGAAAGTTTTAACTGTTGTCTAAACCCAATAGGCCATTTTCAGGCTCTGTGCATCAGTAAAATGCATCATCGTTCCCCACCACCCCACTCTCATATACTTCTTCCTTAGCTTTGCCTCTGAAAATACTTATTCTCCTTCAAGATTCATTTTGTGTGCCACTTCCCCTGTGAAGGCAACTCTGACTCCACTCGTTACTCTCTGTCTCTTCAAATTATATTGTACTTAAATTATTTTGTGTATATATTTCATCCTTCCAACCCCAACCCCTAGAACATAAGTTCTTTAAGAATAGGGATTGTTTTTCATTTTTGTCTTCATTATTTCCAGGGCTTAGAACAATGACTTTCAGAACAAGCCTTAATAAATGTTTCTTGAACTGAATTGAACTGAGAGTTCTTTTCTGGCGATATTTGTTGGAGCAATATTGCCCAAATTAATTTAGCCATGAAACACTTTTGAGTTAGAAACATTTTGATGGAACTCATAAATTCTGTCTCAATGGATAAAGGCAGGTAGGAGAATCATTGGAATAAAATTTTTAAAAATCAAGCCAGTTCTCATCTCCCAAATTTGCCACATGTAACATAAATCTTTTATATATTCATAATTTCACATGAATACATTAGAGAAGGAAAATTGATAGTCGAGTCAATAAATTCCAATGAAAGAAATACAGACTTGGAGTCTAGAAGATTATGCCTCAGCTATTTGCTCTCTGTGTCACTGAGCAAGTAGCTTAACCTCTCTGAGAATCTGGCAGTTGTCTGAGACCTATCTAATAAATAATAGATGAGTTGAAGTGGTATGATACTGTGCTGGAAGGAAAGTTAGGAAAAGCTAGGTTTGAATTCCTCACTCACTATGTGACCCTGTCTAAGTCATTTAATTTCTATGGCCTTCAGTTTCCTCATCTGATTAAATTAGGGATTTGGCTTCAATGATTTCTAATAACTAGCTCTAGAACTATGATCTATGGTTCTAGTGGATAGAGGAGATACAAAGCTTAAATAAGATACATTTCCTATCTTCATGGAGCTACAGTTCAACAAGGGTATAGCCTGGCATGGTAGATAGAGTGTTGAACTCAGAGTCAGGAAGATCTGGGTTCAAATCTCACCTCTGACATTTACCAACTACATGATCATGGGCAAGTCCCTTAAACCCTTTAGGCCTCTGTTTCCTTGTCTGTAAAAAGAGGCAGTTAAGATCAATGGTCTCCAAGGGCTCTTCCAGCTCTAAATCTGGGATCCTCAATTACTTAAATCTGTCAACCTAAAAATCTACGAATTATGTAAATTCTCTGCCTAAATTTATCAATAAATATTTTTTAAAAAAGATAACTCTAGTATGTAGCATTCCATACCAATGCCTTTGAGAGATGAAGAATGAAGTATTGCATGATAACCCAGGCCGACTCGTTCTCAAATGGGAGAATCTTGGAGGAGAAGGCACCAAAACTGACCTTTAAGGGAGAGATAGGAAGTAAAAGGCAAAGAAAGGGAGGGGACTCCTCTTTACAGAGCCACAGACACAGTTTGGAATGTGTGGGGCTGATGCTTTATGCATTTAAAAGAACTTCCACAAATAATGTGTCATTTAATTCTCACAGCAGTCCTACAAGGTGAGTGGCAAAGATCTTCTCATTCCTATTTTAGTTGGAAGGGAAACCAATAAACCTGAATTCCAGCAAGGTGAAGTGCCTAAGGTCACAATGAATTTGTAGCAGCAGAATCCTTATTTGTCTCCTCACTCAATCCAGGGCTCTTTTATTCCAAAAATTAGCTCTATCACTGACTCACAGGTAACAATTACATATATATACATATATATGCATATATATATGTATATACATATACATACATATATATGTATATATATGTGTATATATATATATATATATAGACACACACATATATATATATATATGTGTATATATATATATATATACATATATATATATATATATACACATATATATATATATGTGTGTGTCTATATATATATATATATATAGACACACACACACAATTACACCCAGGAAAAGACCCACCAATACCAATATTACAAACTAGTGGCAAGGCCATATCCAGTCATCCTGATCTATATCTGGCCACTGGACCTAGATGGTTCTGGAGGACAGAGAGGTTGGTGACTTTGCACAGCCGTCCCTCACTTGAATCCAATTCACTTGCATGTCATGGCATCACCTTCTTGATGCCACTGCCCTCTTCAAGACAAACAACAACAAACTAGTGATGTTGTGGCTCATTCCAAGGGTAACTGTGATCAACCATTTGGTCAAGGGAAAGGTCCAGGCTATAAGGCCATGAGTCAGCAATTTGACCCTGACCCTAAAGACAATACATTGGCCCCTCTCTGAGCAAACTAGTTAATCATTGAGGCAACTCAAACAAACAAAACCACCTGTATTTGTTGTCAACCTGCTTCCCCTCCCAACAGGGACACACACAGAATGAGAAAACTCAATGTCTTGGCTCTGAATAAGAATTCCTGCTTCAATCAAACAAAGCCTTATCATATACTGTCCATTCGTGGTATCCAAACTTTCATAAAAGCTCCTCCTCCCCTTTAAACTTGAATTGGGATTCTAGCTCTTTGCTTACTAGCTGTTTGACACTGGAAGTCACTTCATCTCTTATACCTCAGTTCCCTCATATGAAAAATAAGATGGTTAGAGGAAAATCTACTTATCTACATGTCTATTTATATGGCCACCAGATTGAAAATACAATTGGGGAATGTTTAACAAAATAAATAAAAATATAATTAAACACAGACAATGCTAATTGAGGTTTTCTAAGGCAATATGTGGTCCCCAGGAATCCACTTCCAATCCTAAATCTCTGCTCTTTAAGATTATTCATTCGTTCATTCAACATTCAACAAGCGTATATTATCCATCAACAAACATTTATGAAGCACTTACTGGGTGCCAGGACCTGTGATAGTTCCTGGGGTTATACAGACAAAAATAATACAGTGTCTGCCCTCAAGGAGTTTACATACTCCTGAAGGTATATAACAGGTATGCCGATTAGTAAGTATAAATTATATACAAAGTATATGCAAAGTAATTTCACAGCGAGACGTTAACAGATGGGATCCGTAAAGGCCTAAGCTAAGACTTGAAGAAAGATGGGAGTTCTGGGAGGTGGAAGTGAAGAGGAGGAGAGAGTGCCCCAGGCATAGGGCATATAAGGGAGAGATGTAATGTGGCATATCAGCAACAAGTGAGGTAGTCTGGCTTGTGATGCAGAATGTATGAAGTTATGAATATGCATTAAGCCTGGAAAGGCAGACTGGAGCCAAATTTTTCAGAGCTTAAAGTACTGAACAGAGGAGTTTGTAATTTGTCCTAGAGGCAACAGGCAGCCACTGAAGCTTCTTGAGCAGAACAGTAATACAGTTAGATACCTCTATAAAGTATCCTAAACTAACCTCGTCCAACTCCAGTCATTCTGATCACTCTTGATATAGAAATGATGTATATAAGAGAAAAGGGAGACAGAGAGAGGTGGGGGGAAGGGCATTCTTGGGTACATTTATAAAAGGGATGAAATTGGTCTTCACTTTCCATTTCTATGTTTCCCTTCTTGTCCAAGTGCCTTTTACAGTCTGCATCCTTCCTTTAAAGATAGAACTATCTTATAAGTCACTAATCAGAGACTGGATTTGAATCCAGATCTTCAGGGCCAACACCATTTATACTGTATCAACATTTTACAAATGAGGAAACTGAGGCCTAGAGATATTAATGATTTGTCCAAGGTCACACAGCTAGTAGGACCAGGGTTCAAATCCATTTTCGGTTTTGTTTTGCTGTTGTTTTTTTTTTACTCCAAGTCCAATGTTCTTTTCCTTCTGCTACAATGTCTCTTGAAGACCTTCAGGGATTTCTACTCTAGAAAAAAAAAGACAGAAATAAATAATTCCAGGCAACATGCTAAGTAACCAGTGAGTGACTGAGATAGCTTGTGCTCTTGGGGTTCAAATACAGGAGAAATTAACACAAACTGGGGCGTACAGGAAAGACTCCAGTGGGCCTTGACAGGACCCTCAAATTCCTCCTCTGTAACAAAGTTTCCATCAATTTTCAGTCTAAGACTATGGTCCTAAGTCTTGGATCTACCTTTGACCATCTATGTGACCTTGAGGAAATAACTAAACTTCTGAGTCTGTTTATTTATAAAATGAAGGTGATATTTATCCTTTCTACTTACGGGGTTCTGTGACAA
Source organism: Potorous gilbertii (assembly GCA_028658325.1). Lineage (NCBI taxonomy): Eukaryota > Metazoa > Chordata > Mammalia > Diprotodontia > Potoroidae > Potorous > Potorous gilbertii. Next base: position 48,821,239 of record CM053772.1, on the reverse strand, counting down.
AAGTGGTTTGTAAATCTCAAAGGACAATAAAAAATAAGGTGGGTTTTGTTTCTTTCTTTTACTGGAGAACAGTAGACATCCTCTGAAAATGAAGGGTTTCTGGTCGTTAATAAGTTGTATGTTATCAGGCCTGCTTTGGCTTGTCTAGCTGCGAATCACATCTGCTTCAACAGTAGCCTTCTTGTGGCAAGGTACCCCCCCAAAACCCAGCTCCATTTAAAGGCATCTACCTTTACTGGGGGTTGGATTTTAATGGCCCATTCTTTCTCAAGCCTCAGAGATATTAAGAGGTCAGGCTCCCCTTACCCACATCCAAACTTTGGTGGTAGGAGTGAGTAGGGAACAGGCACCCAGGGGACTTAGCAGCATGCTGAATTATAAGGCAGACCAGACTGAGCCAAATTCAGAGATCACCCAATCCATTCCCCTGCCTGCAGGAAGGATGACACTTTGCCCAGTTCAAACTGGTAGAGTTCAAACTGGTATACCTAAGGAAATAGATATACCCACCTCCTCAATCACCAAGGGTTTAACCAAACTATGACCAAAAGTTCTATTTTTTATGTGATTTCTGTCCTTCCTGCTGCATTATAACATCTTTGTAGTGTCTTGAGGCATACAAACCACTCCTCATAACAACCCTGTGAGGTAGGGAATGAAAATATTGTTGTGTCATTTTACAGATGTGGAAACTGAGGCTCATGGAGGTTAGGTGACTTAATGATAGGCACCCAGCTATTAAGGGTCTGAGATGTTATCTGAACTCAGATCATCCCCACTCCAAATCCACTGCTCCATCCATTCTGCCATGGCACATCTCAAGTAGATTCAGGTTAAACATTTGGCACCTCAAGAAGATGAATGACTCCACATGAAAACCAGGATTAAATTTGTACTCTCTGAGCTCCCCAGTTTAACTCTTCCCTAGGTCAGCTAACACTGCAGAACCAGCTCACTGGGAAAGAAAGAATAACTACATAAGTGGCAATCCACTGAAATTCCCTTCTGAAGGCAGAATACAAACCCCAGCTCAGAAGGGAGATCTCCAACCTGGTGGGCACAGCAGCTGTCTAGAAGACACCAAAGTAGTTTGCAAGAAAAACAGCAGTGTGGATGTGATAACCAAAGCTCCCTGTGTACAGAGCAACAACCCAGGTTGCTGCAACCTGCTGCTAGCAGGATTTGTGACAGAATAAGGAAAGTTGCTCATTACCATTCTTCAAGTTTTGGTTACCTCTCAAGATGAGGAGTCTCTACCTTCTCTAATCCTTAGAGTAAAGGTTTGTGACATGGCTCCATGGATAGATTTCAGTAGGTCACTAAACCTGGATGGGGAAAAAATTACATCTTTATTTTCTTTGTTGTAGCTGTTGTCATTTCAATCATTCCTGACTCTTTGAGACCCCATTTAGGGTTTTGTTGGCAGAGATACTGAAGGGGCTTGCCATTTTTTTCTCCCACTCATTTTACAAATGAGGAAACTGAGGCAAACAGGGTTAAGTGACTTGCCCTAAGTGTCAAAAAGCTGGATTTGAACTCAATTCTTCATGACTGCAGGCCCCCTTATCCTCTGCAGTGCCACCTAGCTGCCCCTTCTTTATTTTCACTAACCCCTAATTGAAATTTAGCATTTCCTTCTATTATGAATGGAAGCAACAAACATCCTTCTGAGAATGGGTTCATAGACTTCATAAGATTGCCTAAGTGGTCTAGGACCCAGAAAAATTTAAGAACCTCTGGTTTAGAAACAGTCACTGAGAGACATCGTGTAAGTATTAGAGATAGACACAAGAGGTTATTGGGTAAATGAGATTCAGATTCACTAACAAGCATTTATTGAGCACCTACTGTGTCACAGGCATGGCACTAGATGGTGGGAATACAAAAATAAAATGAAATAGGAAGAGCTTTCATTCTTCTGGGGGCAGGGGAGGGGAAGATGATCTGTGTTCAAATAATTAACTACAAAATAGATCTAAAAAGATACAAAGGTGGGTCCTGCCAACTGGACAAATCAGAAAGAGATTCCTTATAGAAAGTAGCATTTGAGATGAGGCTAGAAGGATCTAAGGGTTCCAAGAGATGGTGGCAAAAAGGAAAAGCATTCCAGGCATGGAAGATAGCCACATACTATGTAAAGGTGTGGAGATGGGAGATGAAATATGGTGATCAGGGAACAAGTACACCAGTCTGGTTAGAACCGAAGTATGTGAGAGAGAATAATGTGGAGATCACCCAAAAGAGCTAAATTGCAGCTAGGTTTTAAGGCTTCAGATATCAAACATAGGGGCTTATTTTATCCTAGAAGCAAGGGAGAGCCCCTGAAATCTGTTAAGCATAGAAGAGATGACCAGAACTTTGCTTTAGAAATACAATTTGGCAGCTGTGTGAGGCTAGACTGGAGAAGAGGAAAGGCTAGAGTCAGGGAGATCCATAATAGTAACCAAGGCCCAGAAAGACTAGACTTTGTCCAAAGACTCAAACCTAATTAGTTTCCTCTGAGGTTCCTTATGTAATATTTTGGGGGAATCTTCAGAATTGGAAATCTCCAGGTATTTCATTTTGAGTTGACTTTCTTGGTACTTTTTGAGATCATACCACTTAGGATCACAGTTCTCAAACTAAAAGAGACCACAAAGGTCATCTAGTTCAATTTCTTTCTGTTACAGATGAGAAAACTGAAGTTTGAGGCCCAGAGAGGCAGTTACTTGTCAAATGGTTGGTTACCCAGGTAGTGTAGAGGTGAGACTTAAACTCAGTGACGCTGCTTCTGAATCTAGTACTCCTATCTCTGTGCCAAGCTGCCTCCTTCTTTGCCAGCTTATAGCAGCTGGGCTCCAGGTGGTCCTTTGTTCCAAGGCCTGTATGTGAGAATGAGGAGAAGGGCACACCCAGAAAAGATGGGAAGGACAAGAGCAACTTTAGGGAGACTAAAAATGACAGATAGCTTGGGTGGGACAGTGGATCAGGGGAACGTGGAATAAACACAGAGCTCATACCAATATGGCACAAATAAGCCCAGGTCTGTTCCTGATTTATAGAATCTAAATCCTGGAAGAATCTTAGATGCCACCTAATCCACCCTCCTTTTTCAGGAAAGCAAATTGCAACTCAGACAAATTGAGTAATTTGTCTAAGGTCCCAGAGTGGGTGCTCTCTCTCTCCCTCCCTCCCTCCCTTTACCTCCCTCCTTCTCTCTCTCTCTCTCTCTCTCCCCATCTCTGCCTGTCCCTCCCTCCCTCTCCCTCTCCCCCAGTGTGTGTGTGTGTGTGTGTGTGTCTCTCTCTCTCTCTCTCTCTCTCTCTCTCTCTCTCTCTCTCCTCTTTCTCTCTCTCTCTCTTTCTCTCCCTCCCTCCCTCCCCAGTATGACCTCTGGTGCCTTTAGCCTCTGGCATTCCCTTTACTCATGGAGTCCTGTAGCAGGGACCCCAAAGCTATATTCCCAACGTGAGCCTCAGTCTTCAAACAGGAATGATCCTGCTGTGAAAGAGGCCCCCAGCCCACACTGTTGCTCCCAGTCAAGCAGCCCCTGCCTCTCACAGGCTGCAGCTGTATGAGCCATTGCCATGGTGATGGGGATGAGAGGAAAGGAGCATCTCCATTACACACTTGAGCAGGAGCAAGGGGCTTCCTCCACCTGGGAAACACAGAAGGAAGTAACCAAGCTGGTTTCCTGTGTGTTCAGTGAAAGGCACAGCTGCAGGGTCTGTTTGGGACTGACAAAGGAACCACAAAAGAGCTTCAGGCCCACCCACTGGACAGGTGTTGATCAAACTCCCTGCATTCTCCCTCCATGATACAAAAGGGCAATGTCCCCTCACGCCACTGCTCTCCAAGCCACCTTCCAGGAGAGCTGTTTGTCTGGGTCTTGCAGTGATATTTACAACATGACAACTCACTTCAGCTTTGTTCTAGGGGTGGATAAATAAGTTATTTCATTCATTTGTTTAAACACACTCAGACCTGTATCCAACGTCACGGGAGGCACAAACATGTCTGACAGCAACCACTACATTAAGGAGCTTATTCTACAATATAGAATCTACATCATATATGGATCATGAGATTCAGAGATGAAAGGGGCTTTAGAGGTCACTGGTTCCAACCCCCTTAATTTGCAGAGGAAACAAGCCCAGAAAGGAGAAATGAACGGATCTTATGAAACAGGAAAATGAAATAGGCTCTTAGGTGGTGCAGCGGATAGAATGCCAGACTTGGAGTCAGGAAGACCTGAGTTCAAATCTGATCTCAGACACTTACTAGCTATGTGACCCTGTGCAAATCACTTAACCCTGTTTGCCTCCGTTTTCTCATCTGTAAAATTGGATAAAAATAGCATCTGCTTCCCAAGGTTGTTGTGAAATCAAATGAGGTAATCTTTGTAAAGTACTTAGCACAATGTCTGGCCCAGAGTAAATGTGTATATATGTGTCATTGTTCAGTAATTTTCAGTCATGTCTAACTCTTTGTGACCCCATTTGGGGTTTTCTTAGCAAAAGTACTGGAGTGGTTTGCCCTTCCCTTCTCTAGCTCATTTCACAGATAAGGAAACTGAGTCAAATAGGGTTACACAGTTAGTAAGTATCTGAGGTCAGATTTGAACTCAGAAGGAAAGAAGCCTTCCTGACTCCAGTTTTGGAGCTCTATCCACTGCACCACCTAACGGCCCATATATGTGTTAGTGATTGGTATATATTCTACCACTATGTGCTACTCATCTGCAAATGAAAATAATAAATGTGCCTATCTCCCAGGATTGTTGTGAGAATAAAATCAAATAATTCAGGTAAATCACTTGCAATGTCTTGAAGTACACTATCATCTTAAATTTAGAGCTAGAAGAGGCCTTAGAAAACATAGTGTCTAACCATGCCATTTTTCAGATGAGGAACCTGAAGCCCAAAGGGATATAGTTACTTAGGATTATGAAGTCTTAGATCTGGAGCTGGAAAGGAGCTTAGATAGAAATCATTCACTCCAGTCCCCTCAATTTGCTGATGAGGAAATTGCTCAAGATCACCTCTAAGTAGAAGTTCAAATCTGGTTAGCAGTGTGACCCTGGGCAAGTCACTTAACCCTCTTTCCTCCATATTCCTCATCTGTTAAATAAACTGGAAAAAGAAATGGCAAATCACTCCAGGATCTTTGCCAAGAAAACCTCAAGTGGAGTCACAAAGAGTCAGATACTCTAAGAAATCTAAGAAATAACTGACCAGCAGCACTTCACCACTTGCCTTGCTGAAATGGTCAGTTGGCCCTGTAGTTTGATTCCTTCATAATTATAAGTCAACATTTACATAATGGCATTTTCTAATACTTCATGGGCATGTGCTTTTTTTCACCATAGCAGGTTTCTTCCACCAATTCTACAGTAAATGGTTTTTACATTTACAGCCAAAAAAAGTCATCCTCTTCTAGTGATGAGTTTATCCAAGCTTAATTAGGACTGGTCTTCAGGTACAACCACATGGATTATTAACAAAGCTGTACTTGAACACTTTCCCAATAAGGTAAGACTGGCCAGGGCTTGACCTTCACTAGTATTGCTTGCTAGAGTGCAAGGTCACCTCTGTACCTCAGGCAGACACTAACATAGCACTTTAGTAGGGTACATAGTGCATAGTGCATAATAGTTTTTATTTATTCAGCCCTATCAAGTTTATAAATCGCTATAGGAAGTGCTTACTGCAAGCCAAGTTTTGGTTAGGCCTCTGACTCACATATGACCTAACCTTTTTAAGTATGACTCTTCCTATTCTTGAAGTGGGGAAAGATTCATTCTTATGTCAAAGGAAGAAGTCTCTGGCAAACAAGTGAATCCTTAATTCTTACTTAGTCAATTTCTAAGCCATTACCACCACCATACACTTCTCCCCTCTGGCACCACAAGGGAAATGGTTTACAGTATTAGCACATTTCCCTGGAATTCCTCCACTAGGGAATGAGTCATGAGATTTAGAGTTCAGTTCAAGGGTCATCTCTTCCATGAAGCTTTCCCTGATTTTTACCCGGTTGTTAGCACCTCCCCAACTACCTTGTTTGGTATCTTTGTCCGTGTATGTATTGTATCTTCTCGGTAACATGTAAGATCTTTAAATACAAGAGACTGTTTTGTCTTTGACCAAAGCAGGTACTTAATAAGTAATAGTTAATAGAATGAATAAGTAATGGTTGAATAGAATGGAAATTGAAAGTAGGATCACAGATCTCTTAGAGCTTAAAGAAACCTTGGAAGTCATCTAGGAATCACCCTCCACCCCATCTCAGAGGGCTTCCTGTTCTAAGCATAGCTCTCTATCCATTTATACCCTGCTACCTATTTTAAACCAGGTAATGAGGAACTTGGGATGTACCAAAGAAAAAAAAGGAGGTGTTTTTATTCAGCAACAAAGTGGTGTGATGCTTTATGCCATATCTTACCACCTAATTCATTCTGTGGTGCAACAGATAGAGCTCTGGCTTCAAATCCTGACCCAGATGCTCACTTGCTGTGTGGTTTGTCGCCTTGTCTGTCTAGACCTCTCATCTGTAAAATACTTCTTGTAAATACCTCTTGGTCTTGTGGCTAGCATTTCCCATGGTGCTTTGTAAATGTAACAGTGCTACATCAATATAAACTGTTAGAGTTAGATTGGGGGAATAACTTCTAAGGTCCCTTCCAACTCTAAATCTATGATCTCGTATTAAGTACCTACTGTGTGCAGAGCACCATGCTGTTAGGGAGAGAGATAGCAAATTTAAATAAGATATAGTCCTTGCCCCAAGAGCTTGCAATCTAGTATGAAGACAAGTGACTCTAATACACATTCTTACAGAAGTGCACTCAAAATGGCACGAAATCTGAAGTGGGAGAAAGAATGAGGGAAGGCCTCTTAGAGTAACTGGTATTTGAATCGGTCTTTAAAGGTGGCTAAAAATTAAACAGACAAAGAAGGGGAAGCAAGAGTACTCCAGGCATAAGGAACACCATGAACAAAGGTGAGGAGGTGAGGAATCATAGGGGACAATCACAGCTATCAAGTGAGCAGTCCACGATGGCTAGACTATAAAGAAGAGAGAGATAGGAGAAGACAGATAGAATGTGGATGGATTGAGAGGGTGGCCCCACATTTCCAAAGATCTTGAACCATCCTTCACAAGAGTATGAACTTGACTCAAGAGCCAAAGGGAACCATGGTCTCCTCTCCCGTCCCTACCCCCACCCATTCAGGTCTGATTTGGGTGGCAATGAACCGATGAGCATTTCAGTGCTGGTGAGGCCCAGATTGCCAGTGTCTCCTTTTGGTACCTTAGTCTATTCTGCCTTCTAATGCCAAGCCCAGCTAGAAATAAAAAGAAGCCTCCTACTGTCCTGTAAGCTTTTGTGTGTCTGTAACATCAACTTTTCTTAGGACATAGGTGGCACAGTGCACAGAGTGCTGGAGTCAAGAAGATTCATCTCTGTGAGTTCAAATCTGGCTTCAGATACTTCAGATACTTCCTAGACCTTGAGTAAGCCACTTAACCCCGTTTGCCTCAGTTTCCTCATCTGTAAAACGAACTCGGGAAGGAAAGGGCAAACCATTTCAGTACTTTTGCCAAGAAAACACAAAATGGAGTCACCAAGAGTCAGACAGGATTAATATGACTCAGCAACCACAAAGCTATCCCTTTCTCACTCTCTCCCAAGGGTGACACCTCATTTTGCAGTTTCCTCCATCATTTTTCTCAGGGGAGGTTTCCTTAGCATCTCTTGGGTGCTTCAGTCCAGATCTCAAGCAGATTGCTTTGGTTTCTTCCCCTGCAACAGCTCACTCTAGAGACCTAGAGTCTGGAGGAGAGCAGAGACTCACAAGCCCAAGGTCAAACACCTGACTGCTGCCTGAGCTAGCATCGTCAGCCATGTGAGACAAGCAACTCCTTTTCTCCTTGCCATCCCTCACACCCCACCCCACCCATCACGCTGTTCCCCAAGCATGCATGATGGATGCACCCACTGAGCTGGCTTTGCTGTCGCCTCTCTCTGCATGGCTCTGAGTCACCCAGTCCTCTTTCCGTGCTTCATTCCTGTAGCAACTCTCCCTCCAACCCCCACCCCATCTTCCAGCGTTGGGGATAATGTCTTAACTCATTTCACAAACAGCATCTGCTTCTTTCTAAACTGCTACACGACAGCTAGGCCCTTGACCCTCTGCCAACATCCTTATTTCTCAAAAGATATCCTCTGGTCTGATTGTCTAGCCCCGTTCTCTTCCATGACTTAAAATCAAGTGTCCTCAGGCCACCCCATACAAATCAAAAGTAGGTCTGGCCTTGTGTCTCCAGTCCATGGCTTAAAGGTCTTTTAAGGGGCCAAATTTCAGCCCCATTTTTTGCAGATCACACAAGGTGGATTTTTCTGAGCATATCAGGGAGGAAATTTGTTCAGAGAATGAGTTGGACTAGATGACCACAGGGGTCTCTTCCAACTCTAAGTCATAGTTTGTCTTTATTTGACACTAACAAGAATAGAGTAATCTAATCATTCACATAAAAGTATTTCGTTTTATAAAGTGCTTCAGAAAGCTGCTTTGAACACTAAGAGGCTGTGACCTGCCCAGAGTCACACAGAACGTATGTGTCAAAGATAGGACTGGACCTCAGGTCTTTGTGACTTTGTTGCTAGCTTACTGAACCATACCGTGCTTTTTCTCCAAAGAAAAATATAGGCATTGTTTGGCATTTGTCAATTCTCTGAAACTATAAACTGCAGAGGGATATTGTCCTGCATTGGTAGAGGGAATTTCCTGACCAGATGATAACAATGAAATCACAGTTTTAGTCTGAAAAATAGTACTTTAAGGTTTAAAGTGTAGGCTCATGCAGTTGCAAGGGCTTTAGAAAATGTCAGATCCAAACCTCTCATTGGACAAATGAAGAAACTGAGGCTAACATGAAATAACTTCTTCAATGCCACACAGTCAGTCAACGGCGACACTGTAACTGCTGCCAAGTAAGTCTCCTTACTCAGAGACCAGTGTCATCTCCACTGCCCTTCATGAGGAAGAATGTATTAGCTCTTGCAAAAAGTTAGAAAGCAGCAACTGATTATTACTGCTATTTCTGTTCCAGAGAAAGAGAGGGCTCTAGATCCAGCCAGGACAGATGCCTGGTGGTTATTGTCTGCAAAAGGATTCCACTCCCATCCCCACTAACTGAGTCTGCCGCAGAGACAGATTTGTCAATGAACATCTTCCAGGGGAGCTGAGGACCTAACCTGGAGACAAGCAGGCGGGCAGGGCAAGAACCAATGCAGAAAGGAAAATTCCGGTGTGTGCAGCCCGCAGGGACAGAGAGGAGCCCCAGACCTGGTAACTGCTCCATCTGGCAGGAGCTCCTCCCACCTGAAGCAACAACACCAGCATGATTAGCTGGCAAACCTTCACAATGAAGCAGCAAAACACAGGGCTGGGAACCTGGGTGGGAGGGGATGCTCTGCAGAACCTAGTTGGAAGGGCCAGGAAAGAAAAGAAAGCTGCCCCCTTTGTGCTGCTCATCTGACAGGGCTATGAATATCAGAACATGAGCCAGAAGAAGAGATTTCAGGGATTTGAGGGACATAGTGTGGTTTCCTTGGGCAATTCAGATTGAGGAGGTCCCTTGGGGAAACCTGAAAGTATGTTTGGTTTACCTGACTAGTCTTTAGGATGACTAAAGATGTGTGAGTGTGTGTGTGTGTGTGTGTGTGTGTGTGTGTGTGTGTGTGTGAGTTTAGGGCTAGCCCTCAGGATAATCATAAATGACCAAGGTCTTCTGGGTGAACCCCTCCATTTTCCCTTCTCTTGGCCCCTCTACTTTCTCTCACTTACCAGTCCCCCAGGATCTTGCTCTCAGCTGGCTGCCACAATCTGGATTCCCTCTTGGGCACATGAACATTTTCACAGGGAATTGTGGAAGGCTGAAAAGCTTTTTAAGACCTAATTCAACAATCCGGAAAACAATACACAGGATGCTATGATACAACAATGGGAAGGGAAAAAACAACAACAAAACAATGGAAAACACAGCTTACGAAATTGTAACGACTAGAGAAAAAAGAAGGCACCTCTCCCTGTTGCCTTGAAGAGGTAAAGGTCCATGAGCAAGGAAAATTATATTTAGAACACATTAAATGTCTTTGCTGAATTTTTTCTTTTCTTTTTTTTTTTTTTTAGTTCATTGTGAAAAAGATGTTTCTCTGGGGGGGCGGGCATGTGGGTAATACAAAAACAAAAGACAACCATAAAAAGCTATTTTTAAAAAGGTGCTTAATTCAATTGGGCAAATACTTATTAGTCACCTGCCATGTGCAAAGCATCATTCTAGGCCTTAGAGATAAAATAAATAGTAAAATGACCCCTGCCCTCAACATAAGAGATCAGGAGGGAAGGATGCCAGCATCATTCAGGAATAATAAATCTAATAGGAACCCTAGAAAACCATCTATAATTTCACAGAACAAAGAAGAAGTAGGAAAACAATGTACAATATGACTTCAATAAGGTAAATGAAAAGGAGGGAAAAAAAGAAACTTACATGAGAATAAGGATCGATCATATCTCTTGAAAAGAGTTGAGGAAATGAATCTTCCTGCCTTTTTTGTGATGTGGGGGATTGTGAGTGTGGAATGCTGCATATACTTGCCAGGTTCACCGGACATATTGATTGGGTTTTTTTTCCTCTTTATTTTTTTTAATTCTTTGTGACTAAAGATGGTTTTGGGGAGAGATTTTTGGGGAGTTTTGGGGGGAGGGGAGTGTTTGAAAATAAAGGTGAGGTTAAAATAAAAGATATCAAGAAGTCATGCGGTTCAAACTCATCATTTTACAGGGGAGAAAAGTGAGATTCCCAAGGAACATCAGGTAGTAAGTGACTGAGATTTGAAAGCAATTTGAACCCATTACCCTAAGTCTAAAGTCAGTGCAGGTACCTGCCTTTATTAAAGAAGAAGAAGAAGAAGGATGAGGAAGAGGAGAAAGAAAAGGAGGAGGAGGAGAACAAGAAGAAGAAATTGCTAACAACTAAGGAGATCAAGGAAGAGTTAATGAAGATGGTCCCATATGTGCTAAACCTTAAGAGAAAACAGGGATTCTAAGAGGTGGGAGGCAAGAAGAAGGCAGTGCATTCCAGGTATAAGAACTAGCTTAGTGCAAATGCAGAGGCTGAGAATGGAATATGAAGTGCAGGGACAGCTAGTTCAGCTTGGCTGAAATGTAGAGTTTGTGAAAGGGAGCAGTATGAAAGAAGAAAAAGGAGATGGGAGCCAGATTACAGAGGGCCTTGAATGCCAAGCTAAAGAGTTTTATTTTGCCCTCTGAGTGACTGAACGTAGTGATTTAGAAAACCATATATTATCATTGTCTATGTTTTATTGTATTTTTATTTTGTTTATATTTTATTGTGTATATTGTATATTTATATTGTATTTTATTTTGTTTTATTGTATTTTTATTTTTGCTTATATTGTATTTTGTATGTTGTATTACTACACTATTTATGTTGTATTTTATTTATTTTGTTAAATATTTCCCAAATACATTTTAATCTGATTCCAGTCACACTCAGGAGTTTTAGGGGATGAAAATCACTCACAGTCATTGAGCTGGACATCTCTGATCTAAGCAAAAAACACATGTTTTTGGACAGGAGAGTGACCTGGTCAGACTTTTACTAGGGAAGGGTATTTTGGTTGTTATGTAGAAGGCCAATTGGAGGAGAGAGATTAAAACCAGGGAGATGAGATAGAAGGCCATCACTGAATCTAAGCAAGAGGAGTTGAGAGACCTAACTAGGTGGCAGCCATGTGATGGGGAAAAGGATATGGGTGCAAAGGCACTCAGTGACAATAGAAAAGACAAAAGCAGGCAACTAACTGGACATGGGAGGAAGGGAAGAGGTCAGGGAGTGGAAAAAGTCCACAAAGATATCCAGATAATGAATGTGGAGGATTGGAAAGATAACGTTCTTCCCTTTCTCAACCAAACCACATGGAAAATAATACTGAACTATGCAATAATTCATCTAGATATTTAAATTCAGAAGGATGGAAACATGTATCCTCATGGGGAAAAAAAGGGTGTTTGACTTAAGTAAGTAACTATCTCTGCATTTCACAGTCCCAGATCTTTAGCTAAAGCTTCTATGATTATATAAAACTTTTCATTATCATCCACATCCATCAGTCCAGTTGGACGTCTCTTGACCTTCTAAAACCTAGACCACTCTATACAGGTTTTTATTTGGGTCAGCTGTTCTAAAGGCCTAGCCATGACCCCATGCTGAGTCACCCCCACTGATGACGCTCAAATCAGAATTCCCTCATTGTCTTTGACGCTTACTTAGCTTTATTTAGTAATTTCTTTCCATGGGGGGATAATTAATCCTTCCACTTTCCAAACTGTGTCCCTGGGGAGGAAACACTTTCTATCTCTAATTTAAAATCCTGCTGGCCTTTTCTGTTTATTTTTATTTTAAAATTATCATTGTGTTCAATGATGTCCAACTCTTTGTAACCGTATTTGGGATTTTCTTGGCAAAGATACAGGAGTAGTTTGCCATTTCCTTCTCCAGCTCATTTTACAGATAATGAAACTGAGGTAAACAGGGTCAAGTGACTTGCCCAGGGTCACACAGCTAATAAGTGTTTGAGGCCAGGTTTGAAATCAGGAATATGAGTCTTCCTGACACCAGTCTAGGCACTCTATCCATTGTGCCAAAAATAATTTATATTTATTTTAATTTTATATTTATTTTAAATATTTAATCAATATTTCAGTAAAACATCAACTAAATATATTTAATGTATATTTTAATAATTTAATAATTGATTTTAATTACTTATAAATATATTTTGATGACCGAGGGCTCGGTAAGCATTGAGGCAAAAGATGACCTAGTTTACCATCACAAAAGAGTCATGTTCCAGAATGAAGGATGAACTACAACCACAATATTTTAATAAATTAATATTTAATAAATATTGAAATAAAATAAATTTAATACAGATTAATTTAATAAACTAACTAAATAAAATGTGATAAGTTTTTTGTTTTGTTTTATTTTTGCCCCAGACCTGTAATTTCATCCATTTAGGGGAAAACTGCCAGTATGGAAATTTCCTTGACACAGGTAGATCAGCAACTCCCCTCTAACAAAAAGTTTTAGTAAGGTGCCATAATCAGTGTGCATCAGAGAGAGAGGACTTGAACCCAGGGTTTTCTGTCCCCAAGGCCAGACCATCAGAAGGAGTAAGTAGTCCTGCAGACTCTAAGGCCTCTGAGCTCCCTTCCACTTCTCAGCTGCCATAATTCTCTAGGGAGCTTCCACTGACAAAAACCCGGTGTACTGGAAGGAGTGATGGGCACGGAGGCAGAGGACCTGGATTTGAGTCTTGGTTAAGTTACCTGTCACCTGTGAAGTCTTTAATCCTCAAAGTCCTCATCTGCAAAACTGTAGGACTTGATCAGGTGACCTCTGAGTTCCTTTCCAAAACATATTTATGATCCCACACTTCCCTATTTCTCTTTATATTTTACATCCAGGTGTGTTGGAGAGCTGATTGTTAAATTTTCAGTATAAGGATTTACATCTTGGAAAATGGCAAACACTACAAATCAGAGCTTGAATTATTTGTTTTGTTGATTGTGTAGACTTAAGAAATTGGTAGAGAAATGTTGATAATTTAGATTAAATTTAAAACCACATCCTGTTTTTGAGAGAGTCAGTCAGTAAACATTTACCAGCACAGCCCCATTTATGTCAAGGTCATTTGCAGACATCTGTTTTCCTAACACACATACACACATACACACACACACATCTTTGAAAACTCTCTTATAACAAAGAAAAATAATCAAACAAAGCCAACTGACACCCTACTCATTATGTCTACAACACTCCACACCCTTAGCCTTCCACCTCTTTTCCAAGATAAAGAGAGTATGTTTCATCATCTGTTCTCCAGAATAGGAATTAATTATTTCAACCAATGAATCCAGCTTCCTGTTAGTGTTGTATGCAATTAGTAGTCATTGTTTATGATCTCCTAATTGTTTACTTCACTCAACATCAGTTTACGGAGATTTCCCATGTTTGTCTGAGGTCTTCATCATATTCACTGTTTCTTACAGCACTGTAATAATTATAATAGATAATATTTACATAGAGTTTACATTTGCTCGGCAATGTGCCAAATGCTTTACAATGATTACCTCATTTAATACAACACGGGGGTGAGTTAGGTTCTCTTATTATCCACATTTTATAGATGAGGAAACAGAGGCAAATAGAGGTTAAGTGACTTGCCCAGGGTCACACAGCTAGTAACTGTCTGAAGCTGAATTTGAACTCAGATCCTCTCAGTTCTGGGTCCAGGGCTCTGTGCACTGTACCATCCAGTTTCCTTGAATACTTCATTACATTCATATTCCACAATATTTTCAACTATTCCCTAGCTGATAGGTTTCTCCTTTGTTGCTAGCATAAAAGGCACTGATATGAATATATTTATAAACCTGAGGCATCTCTTTCCTGGATCTCTTTGGGCTATGTGCCCAAAGAGTCAAACGATATGAGCAGTTTAATGACTTGATCACATAAATTCAAATTCTTTCCCAAAGTGCTTCTTCGCATCTTTTCTCACCTCTTGGCAGAGCAGAATAAGCGGCAACTGGTTTAAAACAAATAGATTTCTCTAATAACAGGGAGCAAGGATCATTCCTCCATGATAAAGGGAGAAAGGAAGTCAGAACTCTGAAGACAAAGGTGGTTTTATATGACTTGAGAGTGAAAGAGAAAAATAAAAGCTTCTTCTGGAGCCAGGGAAAAGTACTCTAAACCAAGAAGGGTCCCCATGAGGGGGATCAGACAAGGGGATCCTGATCAAGGCTATTACCAAGGACTACAGTCTAAGTTGGACCAAACAGGGTTTTAGCCTATGGAAAGTACTGGATTTAGAGCCAGGAAATTTGGCCTGAAAGCCTGACTCTGACACTTAGTTGTGTGAAAGGGGCTCACTTATTTACTGCCTTGTTGTGTGATCATGGTCAAACTTCTTAACATCATTTGCATCAGTTTCTTAATCTATAAAAATGGGGGGCAGAGAGAGACAGACCACTACTTATCTATAAAGAAAATGTTTGGTACAACTAAAAGAATTTTAGAAATGTTAACTCTTGTTATGTCAGAGACCTTCCAGCTGGTCAGGAAGACCAGCCAAAGCTGTCCCTCTAATTAGATCTAGCAACATCTTAAGGGGGAAGAGGGGCGAGGAGGGGGTAAAAACCTCTGGCAATTGAAGAAAGCTCCTAAAAAGGCTTTTGATGTTAAACTAATCTGAAGTCCTGAAGACAAAGACAAGCCCTAAGAGGTTATAACTTGAAGAAATAGGAGAGTAAGAGAAAGTTGTTTGCTAGAAGCTGTTAGGTGATTCTAACTTCTACATCTTAATCAGTTGTTACATCTACCTGCCTCTTTCTGCCCCTTAGCCCACATGTGCCAGCTCTTATCTGCCCACATGTAACATTGCCTCAGGGTCTATAGCAGTGAGCCTCTAGTCTTCTGTGAATAATCATACTCCAGCTATGCCTCTGAGATTCCTCTCTCCTTGTTTTGTTTTAATACAATGTTTGGATATCATGGGGCAGCTAGATGGCATAGTGGACAGAGCACTGGACTTGGAATCAGAAGACCTGACTTTGAACCCTGCCTCAGACACATAAAAATCTGGCAAGGAACTTAATTGCTCTGTGCAGTTTCCCCATCTGTAAAATGGTAGGGAACGATAACTCCTACCTCATGGGGGTGGTTATGATGACCTATTGAGATGTGTGTGTGTATTGTATATAAAATATAAATTGTATGTATATAAATAAATATAAAGATTTATAGAGAGAGATGTATATATATAAAGTGCTTTGCAAAACTTAAAACACTATGGAAATGTTAGTTATTGTTATTATATGGCTTTATTATAATAGTTAATGTTTATACTAAGTTGTTTTAAGGAGTTACATTTTTGCATAAAAATATGGTTAAGTGAGAAAGCAGATTAATCTGCGTATGTTCACATTTATAGGAAGCCAGGCTCTTAGACTATAAAGATGGAACTAGGACACCACCATTCACTTGTTGGTCCTGTATTTTAAGGAAAGTGGCCAGGAGGAAATGAATGGACTTTTGAAAGGTAAAATCTTTATAAGGAGATTATAAATGCCTCCTTCCCTAAAGCACAACCTCAGGTAAACCCTAACTGGACATAGGGTGACCTTTATGGATGGGCTTGCTTTTTGCATGACACTCAATACCAAGTAGAGATAAAGTGAGGGGTTCCACATCATTCCTAAATATGTCCCTGTCCTTTTCATCAATTTCTTCAGCTGCAAGTGAGTCTAACCTAGTAAATAGGTTGTTCAACAATCTTTGGAAGGAAGCCAGAACATTTCTTAACCCAAAAGGAAAGGCCTACAAACTCATAAAAAAACCATCTGGAGTGATAAAAGTTATTTTCATTTCAGCCTCATCTGCCAATTCAACATGCCAATATTCTTTGCAAAAATCCAGGATAGAAGTCAGTTTGGCTGATTCCAACCAGTCTTGAGAAGGTTTCTCATCACCCTCATCATATCATTGGCCCTCCTCTTTGAGAACAAAGGACAAACATTATCAACAGCAAGGTATCTGTCCAAGATGATATATTCAGGGACTTAGGGAACTGTGGGAATGAGAGGGGAAAGGGAAAGACAGGTGTGCCTTTTCCTGCAAGGCTCCATATTTCTTGACAATAATGGCACAGGAATGTGAATGTCTACAGTTCCATGGGGATGGGGTGGGGGGAGGGGAAGATGGTCAGAATGACATTTGAGACCATGGGAAAAGAGCCTAGGGACTTGCATTTATGGATCCGTGGTTTGGGAGACTATCTATTCCAGCTCCTCTGCCCCTAGGAAGATTATAACAATATGGAGTGATTCATAATGAAAGGCTATGGGATCCAATTACATACAGTACTGCTTATCTGAATTGAGAACTTCCCTTCTCCATTAGGTTTCACTCCAATTGCCCTGGGGAAGGTGGTGTGATATTGTATGCACCTAATTTGATTTTTATTTTTCTCTAATTTTTTTATTTTTTTCTCTATTTTTATTTATTATTTTATCTAATTTATTTTTCTCTAATCTACACAGTAATGTACGAAGTATGAATATCAAGGCTCATGTCATTCCTTACCTCCAACCCTTCACCATTTACTAGCTGTATAACCTTAGACAAAGCACTTCTTTCTTTATGAGACAGTCTTTTCAGTTATGAAATGGGTACAATAAGACCTTTTCTGCTTATCTCATAAAGTATAGTATTTATAGGGTAAGCAAGGACTTTTATCTAGGTAAAGGAGCATAGAAAGAAAATAAGACTGGAAATCCAGTGACCAGGGGCCTATTTCCAACTTTGTCATTTAGTAGCTGAGGAACTTTGGGCTAGTATCTCCCTCTCTTTAGGTCTGTTTCCTCATCTATCAAAACAAAGCAGTTGGACCAGATGATCTCTAAGTCCCTTGCAGCACTATAGTTTCATGAAATAAAATTCAGGGCAACAGAAAAGTTCCCTGCCTCCCTCATCCCTCACCACCCAAAAAGAACTTCCACACCCTCTTTGTTGTTGAGTTATATTTCAGTTGTATCTGACTCTTCGAGACCCCATTTGGGATTTTCTGGCCAAACATCCTGGGATGGTTTGCCATTCCTTCTCCAGTTCATTTTTACAGATGAAGAAACTGAGACAAAGAGGGTTAAAGAACTTGCCCAGGGTCACACAGCTAGTAAGTGTCTGCAACCAGACTTGAACTTAGGAAGATGAGTCTTCCTGACTTCAGGCTTGGTATTTTGTCCATTTGGCCACTTAGCTGCCCCAGTCCCATCTTATTGACTGATGCCTCTAGCTTAAGAGGCTGATCCCTGTTAAAATGGAGCTCAACCCTTCACTCTGTGGAACTAGCAGATTATAGCCCTAGACAGTCATTGGAAAAAGTTGAATATCATTTCAATGAAGATTTTAGATGACTTCATCTTTAGTTTGACTGGATTCTGCCACCCAGAGAAATTTATGCCCCATATTTATAACAACTTGTGTGAAGCAGGATGAAAGGTATTAAAAAGAATGTACATTAATTCTTTGAAAACCAAACAAAGCTTTTATATTAAGATTTTTTTTTTTGGTTAAAAACCTATGAGTCACAAAAACTAATTAAGCTCAATGATGAAAGAGGAATATTTTTTTGGCCACGTTTTTACAATCAGTTCTCCAGCCAGGCTGTTGAAGCAATAATGAGATGTCACTATTACAGGCATGATTACTTTTCAAATGATCAGAAGGAAAAGACCACATTTTTCACAGTATTTTCTAGAAAGATAAAGTTGAACTCTAGCTACTCAATTGTTTCACCTTAGAAAGCTTTATCACCTGAAAGGTTTTAATCTTTGTCAGTATAATTCCCAAATACTTTATTTCTACACTTTTCATTCATCGTACAAGCTGCTTCCCATAGTACCAATTTCACGAGAGATTTTTCCGATTCCTGGAATATCGTCAGTCCTTGTCCACTGACCAGTCTAACGGGCTGTCTGAACTGGGGCAGAATATGGCTGTGCCCTCACCTTAGGCCATTCATCGTAACCATCACGGTACATCAGTGAGAATACCAGATTCTCAAAGAACCTGAGTCTGAATCCTGTTTGTCATACTACCTACTTATTCTCCCTATGCCTCAGTTTCCTTGTCTGAAAATGGTCACTTCCAGCTAAATTTGTAAACTCTGCATTATACGTGTAGCAACGTGGTGCCATAGTGCACAGGATACAAGGCCTGAAGTCAGGAAAACTCATTTTCCTGAGATCAAATGTAAGTGACCTCAGACACTTACTAGTTATGCAGCCTTAGTCAAATTACTTAACCTTGTCTGCTTCAGCTTTTTCATCTGTAAAATGAGCTAGAGAAGGAAGTGGCAAAACACTCCAGTATCTCTGCCAAGAAAACCCCAAATGGGGTCACAAAGAGTTGAACATGGCTAAAAATGGCTAAATAGCAAAAATATACAAAATAATGGTAAATTACTTGGGATTGGGAGAGGAATTCACAGTTCCTCCTGGCTGGCCTCCAATTGCAGTTTCTTCTCATCTAATGCTGGTAGACAGGGGTAAAAAGGATTGATTGTGGTATAGAGGTGACTCTTGGTTCTTTAACCAAGGACGTACTAATAGAAGGTAAATTTGGGCTGATGAAAGACCAGATATCTATCATATGAAGATGAGCTTAGCCCAGTTCGGAGAGGCTTATCATCAGGTTGGCCACATGGTGATGAATTTTTCCATTTTAAAAACTCCCAAAGACTATCTAAGCCTACAAACACTTGTTAAACACCTAAAGTGGATGAAGCATTGAAGTTAAAAAGACAAAAGGAAGATTTGTTCTCACCTCAAAAGAGTTTAAGTTTTGCCAAGGAAGACCATGTGGAAATAGATGAGTATGTTCTTGAAGGAGAGAGAAAGAGTGTTAATGACAAGAGGGTTCTGGAAGACATCTCTATTGGAGAGTAAAGATGAGTTGAGCCTTGAAGGAAGTAGAGAATTCTATCAGTTGAAGATGAGAAGGGAGTGCATTCCAGGCATGGGGAATGGCTGTGTGAAGGAATGGAGGTGGGAGATGGCATTACATTGTAGAATATGCAGTTCATAGCCTCTAGACTCGGTCTTCCAATCCTAATCCATTGGCAAACCCAGTCTTCAGAGCTCAATTGACTACTTTTAAAAGTAGCTCTGAGGGATAGGGGGAGGAGTTTAGAATACTATTACTCATGATCAATCCAGTATGTGACCCCTAATATCATTTCATCAGCTAATATCTTCCCAATATCACCTAATCAGTTGATAATTCAACATCAATTAGACCACTTAATTTCTCCTAATGAGAAGTTGGAAAAGTACTAAAATAGAAAAACATCCCTCCACCCACCCATAATGCTGAGTTACTGCTGGGTTAGGCATAGGTTGCTGTACATGGTGTCTCAGTTGTCAAGGTAATCCACAACTAAACTGAGTCAAGCAGGTTATTCCTCAGGGCTGACTCCTTACCAGGTTTGGCTATTGAAGATACGTGCTGTGATCTGCTATGGACTCTGGTGATGCTTCTGAGGGGAGATAAGGGAGACCTACAGCATGTTGCCTCCATTGCCACCAGGAGGGCAAAGTTGTTGTCTTTTCAAGCCTTTCATATGCCCACCCTTTTCTGGCTCAGCAACCAATTAGAAGACTTTTTGCCATCATACAGTAAGCCAAACAGAAACATAATATCTCTGATTCCCTGAAATGGGGAGACAATTTCCAAAACCAGATTAACCAAGCTTCCATACACATTGATAGCAGAGAAATCATATTGTGCAGGCTGGACTGTAATGAGGGACTGGACCTTCATTGCCTGGTCTTGCCCCACTCCCAGCTCCCTTATAAAGGAATAACAAGTAAGCTTGGCTGGAGCAGAGTGAGCATGAGGGGGAGTAATATATAATTGGCCTGGAATGGTAGGCTGGAACCAGATTGTGAAGAACTTTAAATGCCAAATGAGGAGTTTTTATTTTATTTTATGTTTTATGTGAAGCAATGAGAATCCACTTAAACTTTTTGAGCAGTGGAATGATACAGTGAGAGCCTGAGCTTTAGAAAGCTGACACTGGCCACTATGCAAAGGATAGGCTGGAGCTGTGAGACACCAGAAGCAGAAAGCCCTACTAAGACATTCAATATTTTAGATGAGAGGTAATGTGGACCTAAAGTAGGGTGGAGTTTACAAACCTGGATGACTAGAAGGGTGCTCTTAACAGAATAAGGAGGTTTGTCTAGGAGATGACAGAAGATAATGAGTTCTGTTTCTGACATATTGACTACAAGACATCCCAGTGGAGACATCCAATAGCTAGTTGGTGATGTGGATTCAAAGGCCAAGGGAGAAACTAGGGTTGGGTACATCATCTTCATAAATATGAGAGTCATCTGGTAGTAATCTTCACAGAGATGAAAATTAAAGCCAAGAAAACTGGTAAGATCACCAAGATAGGGATTCTGGAGGGAGAAGAGGTATAGACCAAAGCCTTGGGCAGGGGTGGGAATACCCCCAAGGTTAGAGGATGATGCAGTGAAGGAGATTGAGAAGGAGCAATCAGACAGATGGAGGACCATCTATGACATCATCCCTTAAGTCATTCCAGGGACTTGACAGTCACTCTCAATGCAGGTCATGCTCACACTTACAAAATCCCAGACTGACTTGGAACACTGTGATAATTTCTCCTGTGCTACATTGATTAGTCCTTCCTTCAAGAGAAGAGGGCAGGGGAGAGTTTATATTGTGAAAATAGAGCAAGATTGCTTTGTCTGGTGATATTGATTTCCAGCAGTGTGGGTAGAAAACATTTGCAGACTTTTCACGAAACTTTGCCAAAATGAGAGAGAGGCTAGAATCTTCTAACTGTCCTGTGTCTCACTGCTGATCTAGGTTCTGAGACAGCGGCTAATTTGAAGGCCTAAAATGGTAGGGATTACTATCTGAGGGACTACTGAACACCCCAACATATCTCCATCAATAGCTTAAAATATTTAATAGTAACCACTAGCTATTATTACAATTTAATTGAAAGTAATTATTAAAATGCAAATGAGTGTTATACTGAGGAGTAATCTATTTATTTAAGATAGGCTATTCATACTCTGGGGCAGATAGGTGGTGAAAAGGATAGAATGCTGGGCCTGGAGTCAGGAAGACTCTTCTTTCTGAGTTCAAATCCACTGTATGTGACTCTGGGCAAGTCATTTAACCCTGTTTGCCTCAATTTCCTCATCTGTAAAATAAGCTGGAGAAGGAAATGGCAAACTACTCCAGTATCTTTGCCAAGAAAATCCCAAATAGGGTCGCAAAGTGTCAGACAAGACTAAAAAACAAGTGAACAACACCATTCATACTTTAGCTCCAATGAGTTCATCATCTAACCAATCCTAGTCACTAAGTATCATCCTGAAGAAATGGGACAGAACAGAGTCACATTTTCCTTAGCCCATCCATTGGACTATAAACTCGATGATGGCAGGCTTGCTTTCATCTGTATTCCCAGCACTTTGCACAGTCCCTGGCACATAGGAAATCCTTAATAAACCTTTGTTGAGTGAGCGGCTAAAATGGGGCTACCTGACCAGCTTCATATAATAGATATGAAATCACGATGTGAAATAATTTTTTTTAAAGGAGGACATTGCAATTATTTTGATGAAGAAGGGGCCTATGGTTAAGTTCTCTGATCAGCTCCTCTGTTTAGCTTTCCCTAATCCCACCAAACCACAGGCTGAAAGTGTTCTCTTCCTCCACAATATTCCTAGGGTACTTTGTCTCCATCTCTCTTGCCCCATTGGTTCCACTTTTCTAATACCTTTTTATAAAAATTAGCTCATTTTAAGCCTCATGGCCGTCTAATGACCTCTCAGGTACATATGGTTCCCTCATCTGCTGCTTTAGGAAGTTTATATTGGATGACAAATTAGGCATACAATCACAATCACAGCTGCTTTGAGTCCCCTGTTAGAAAAATTCCTAACAGAGGCAGAGGCTTAATTTTCTTCCTTAATATACATTGATAGGTATTTCCATTTAATCCCTGACCTCTCGGTGGTTGAGGCAAGAATCAATGTACTGGAAATGCTTAGATAATGAATCAGCATAGTATATTATAGTGCCTACTATAGACACTGGCAGGGGAAACTGAGGGAAGGGCTTTCCTAATGCTTCCCTCCTTAGTTCTTGAAGAAATACAATTGGTGATATCAGTCGTATCGTCTGCTTCTGCTCATGGCTCTCCTTTATCTGTCACAGATTAGTCACACTTTTTTCTTACTGGGTGTCTCTGGATCTTTCCCGTAGCTCTGAATGCCCCCTATTCCTTCCTCTCCACTGCCAGACCCTCAAGAACTGTTCTGCACCAGACACTCCAAAGTGGTCTATTTTATAGACAATCCACCTGGATGATCAAGTTTCCTCAACCAGTCTGAACACTTTCCCTAGCAACAGTCACTCCAAGAACTTTTTGAACTTACTCTAAAGTATGTGATTTGTTAACTTAATTTTTTCTTGCCTAATAAGTGTATGAGCTTGTAGCATCTTATCAAGAGTAAGTAACCCATGTACCTTCTACCTCTCCTTACACTTTTATTATGCTTACCTGTGTACAATCCATACCTGCTTCCTCCTCCTGCTAAACTGGAAACTTCTTAAGGACATGAACAGTGTTGATTTCATGTTTTTATCACCAGCTTCTGAGAAGCAGCCTGACAGGATGGATGGAGAGCTGATCTCTAAGTTAGGAAAACCCAAGTTCACGCCTTACATGATGCATACTAGCTGTGTCACCTAAACAGATCCCTTAACATCTTACTGATCTATTAAGACAATACTTTGTGTGGAAAGTATTGACACATATTGTTTTTAAAAATGGAGTTTCCTCACCTAGAAGCTTCCAATATTGATGAAATCATAAGTCCAGTAACCTACCCCCACTGGGATACTACCACAATCCTTCGCATACCGTGTTATGGTTCAGTTGTTTAGTTGTGTCTGGCTCTACATTATCTCATGCCAGGTCTTTCTACCCTCTACTATTTCTCCAAGTCTGTCCAAGTTCATGTTCATTGTTTCCATGATACTATGTATCCATCTCATTCTCTGCCATCCCCTTCTCCTTTGGCATTCAATCTTTCCCAAAGTCAATATCTTTTCCAATGAGTCTCACTTTATCCTTATGGGGTCAAAGTATTTAAGCTTCAGCTTCACTTTTGACTTTCCAGGGAATAGCCTGAACTAATTTATTTAGGTATGGACTTATTTGATCTCCTTGCTGTCTAAGGACTCTCAAAGATCTTCTCCAACACCACAATTTGAAAGCATCAATTCTGAGACCCTTAGCTTTCCTTGTAGTCCAACTCTCACAGTCATGCACTGCTACTGGAAAAACCATAGCTTTGACTCTGTGGACCTTTGTCAGCAGGGTGATGTCTCTGCATTTTAGTGTGCTGTCCAGATTTGCCATAGCTTTCCTTCCAAGAGTTAGAACCTTCTGGAACCAATCCAGACTCTTCAGTAGGGGGCTACAATGATGAGGTTTTCAGATACTAAAAGTCAGTATGAGACATTCCACACTAACAAGATACAGAAGGGTGCCAAAAACAAGGCTTTGTCAAAGGCCATGCAGCCTCGGGAACCTGACTAATCACTTAATCAATGATATTGTGTTTAGATTTTCCTCCCTCATTGCCACCAGTTTGTAAGGATCATTCATGTCTTGGCCAGTTCCCCCAAGTACACTTAGCATATATGTCAACAGTAGGCAGTGTCTGAGATTTGGGAACTCCAGGATTGAAGTACTAAAAGATATCTGCAGTGTGTTCTGCAAAAGGATCAAGGTAACTGCCCATCACATGGTCATTGCCTGGAGCAAAAGGAACTCAGAGAATTAAAATTTCATCTGGGAGATCTAGTCTGGAAGCACACCATTTCAGAGCTGGAAAAGAACTAAATTCCAGCATAGCTAACATTTACATAGTTTTGTAAGATTTACCAATATTAACTCATTTGATCTTCACAATGATCCTGTGAATAGATAGATGCTCTTACCCCCATTTTACAGATGGGGAAACTGAGGCACAAAGAGTTTTTTTTTTTTTAAGTGACTTGCCCAGGGTCACACAGCTAGGAAGTATCTGAGAATGGGATTTGAAGTCACATCCTCTAGACTTAAAGTTCAGTGCCCTAACTGAATATGAGATCACCTAGGCAAATCCTTCAAAGAAAAATTACTCAAGGTCAGAGCCAGTTATCAGGAGATCTGAAACATTTCGTTGCTGTTGTTTAGTTGATTAGTCACGTCTGACTCTGTGAAATCATTTGATATTTTCTTAGCAAAGATACTGGAATGATTTTCAGCTTCCTTCTCCAGTGGATCCATTTTGTCAGGCAATCAGTTTAAGTGACTAGCCCAGGGTCACACAGCTAGGAAGTATCTGAGATTGGATTTGAATTCAGATCTTCTGACTCTAACGCCCCATGCTCTATCCTCTGAGCCATTAGCTACCACTGCAAAGATAACCGTCAATAAATCTCCAGTATCCTCCCCTAGGTCTCTTTCCACTGTATAGGCAAACCTCAGAGATAGTGCCATTTTGTTCCAAACCACAATGAAGCAAATATAACAGTAAAGGGAGTCTTATGAATTTCTTGATTTCTCAGTGCATACGAAAGTTTTATTTATACCATACTGTCATCTATCAAAGCATGTAATAATAGTGTTATGTCTAAAAAAAATTTCAGTATATACCTTAATTTGAACATACTTTCTAGAAAAAATGCACTTTTAATTTCCTTCAAGAGCTTTTCCTTTGCATTCACAATTTGGCTAATTGTTTGGTGCAAAGAGGTCTTGCTTTTGACCTATCAGTCTTTCACATGCCTTCCTCACTTAAGCTTTATCCCTTCTAGCTTTTGATTTAAAGTGAGAAACCTGAAACTTTTCCTTTCACCTGAATGCTTAGAGATCATTGTAAGGCAATTAATTGGCCTAATTTCAATATTATTCTGTCTCAGGAAAATAGCGAGAGGGAGAGAGACAGGGTTCTGGTCAGTGGAAGTCAGATCACACACAACAACATTTATCGATTAAGTTCACCATCTGTTATGGGACTGTTTCTTGACTCCCCAAAACAATTACAATAGTAACATCTAAGATCATCAATCACAGATCATGTAACAGCTACAATCATAAGGAAAAAGTTTGAAAGATTGTCATAACTAGGAAAACGTGACACAGAAACACGATGTGAGCATGTGCTATTGGAAAAATGGTGCAGACAGATTTGCTTAATGCAGGGTTGTCACAAAACTTCAATTTGCAAAAAAGAATTCAATATCTGCAAAACGCAATTAAATGAGATCTGCCTGCACTAGGGTGCCTTTCTAGGTTAATTCCACCCTGATTCTACCCCAACTGCCTCTCCTACCAGATTCTTTTCCCATTCCCATAATGAACGCCCATTACAAGGACTCCCTATTCTCAGTTACCAAGGGAGAGATTATCTGGTTTGGGGATTACCCAGACCTTGGTTTTACCACCTTTGGCAGTGTCTTTGTTTGAAGAAGTATAGAAAGAAGGTGAAACTCCAAGCCACAGTAATCATAGATAGTTAATCTTTTGGGAAATTATTCCCTTTATTTATCCTAGTCAATTCGAATGGAGAGATATTTATTAAGCGGCTGCAATACGCAAGAGTGTGGGTACTGGGATTACATCATTGAAAAAGGAAGTAGTCCTGCCCTTCAAGGAGTTTACAGTGAGGGGAGGAAGGAGAAGGTCTAGATAAACTTGAATAATTTAAACAAGTTATATTTTAAATGCGTAAAAAAGACAAGTTGCTGGTCTGAGAACATAAAAGAGCATATGGGAATGCTTTATGGAGGAGGTGGACCTTGAAAGAAGGGAAAGGTTTTCAATAGGCAGAGATGGGGAGATGGGAAGACAAACGTTCATTTTAACCTAGATTAAGCCCTACCTACAGGAGGGGGTAGCATGAAGCATTTTGCTCCTTCCGCTCTTTCCATCCCCCTATGGAGGCCATTCAGAGACTCTTGGGTCAAGCATTGGATGAGTGCCTAAGGGAACAGAAATGGATTCTTTGACTGGAAGCCTAAAAAGAGTCCATTTATATAGAAGGCATTGAGACTTTTGTTAGATTTGTAGCTGCAAACTCAATTGACATCTAGGGATTTTCCCCTGAAGATCCTCTCAAGCACCACTGGGTTCAGGGATTGGAGGGCATTCCAGAGTGCTCAAAGAAAGGTTAAACTCAACCATTCTAAAATGGGCAAATGGGAAAAACAAAACTGAGTTTCCTGTGGGTAGCCAAGCAAGCCGGCCCCTTAATGAAGAGGGAGAGATTTCTATTCTAAGCTGTTTTCTTAGTTCTTCCATTCTGTCACCTCTAGAAACTTGAATTATTGCCAGGAAGAGGAAATTCTGTCTTTTTCTGAGCTGAAAAGAGTCTCCATGCCCCCTTCTTTGTAACCCTGTCCTGTCCAGGAGTGTGCTGGAGGCAACTCTAAATATATATGGCTAAATTTTCAGGTGAGCATTTACTTGGAAATACACAAAAGCAACAAATCAAGGCTTGATTGATTATTTTGACTGGCTAGACTTAGGAAAGTGATGGAGAAAATGTTACAGATTAAGCTTAAATATGTCCCATATATTTGAAATGAATATATGTAAATATATAATTATTATAATTATATAAATATATAAATGTGCATTTAATAGATAATATAAATACTATTATTATATGATATAAATATTATAGACAGCATGCAAATTTCTCATATATACATAGATAGGTAGATGTTAGGAGACTCACTCTTAAACATTTACCAACATGCCACTGTCTGTTTCCCACTTCTGCAAGGCTATGCTCTCAGCAGACTGTCAAGTAATACTCACAGAGATATTAACTGACTTTGGTTTACAGTGTTCTTCCTTTGGAGGAAGGGGAAGGGGGAGAAGGCTCTGAAAGATAAAATTACCTTCAAGAAACAAAAGAAATGACACTTTAATGGTGGAATTTTGGGCATTATGACAAGCGATGAGGGATTAACATTTTAATTTTTTTCTTCTTAATTATCCTAGTGAAAATTCCTTTCGAAAAATTCTACTCTTTTCTCAAACGAACAAAGAAAATCTGTGATAAAGTGGAAAGTGCCTAAGACTGAGGTCCTGAGATGCCAGTTTGAGTCTGGCTCTTCTACTAACCACCTATGTGACCTAATGCCATGCACTTCAACTCTCTGGCTTCTATATCTTTGTAAATAAGAGTTGATCTGTTAGGTCTCTTCCAGCTTTATCATTTTATGACTCTTAAGGAGACCCTGGGTTGAAATCCAATTTTTCAGAAGCTTCCGTTCTTGCTCCCACACTTTGCATGCTCAAATTACATTCTCAGGACGCTGCTCAGAGTTTTCTTCTTGTGGAATAGAAGGATGGTGAAGCGTTGATGATAATGGAAGCTCAGACATTTACTGTAACAGGTTGTGGGGGACCTTCCTGACATCCCTTCAGTTATAATACCCACAAATCTCCTTGTGACTCTATCTGGGTACTGCAGGGAAGTTGTTTTGGTTGATGAGATGTCAGCTTTATTCCTTAAAGCCAAGTAGGCTGAGAGAAGCTGATATCTATTCCTATTCAAAGGAGAAAAAGGGAAGGGGAGGAAATACTGAGTTTCACCTTGTTGGCAGCTTAATGCACAGCTCCAGACTCTGGTTTTCAGTCCTCAAAAAATAGGCTAGCAAAAAAAAGCAATTAGAATTTTTTTCCAGTCTGAAAGGGAATCTTAGTTTTAACACTGTTGCCTGTGTACCAAGGAGATGACAGCATTTTACCTTGAAGGCTATGTACATTCATTTATCATATAGAACTCCTTAATCCCAATGCCTTTGAACAGGAGTGAAAATCCTATCCTGCCTCAACTGTTTGAAAACTATTCATCTAATAATAGAAGCTTACATTTATCTAGTCCTTTAAGATTTGCAAACTGCTTTACATACATTATATCACTTAATCCTTCCCAAAACTTAGGAGGTAGATAAAACAGATAAAGAGATCAAGACTTAGAAATACTAAGTGAGCATGCAGGGTCACACAGCTGTCAAGTGTCTGAGGAAGAATTCTAACCCAGGTCCCTCTTTATGCCATCCCCAGCCATCAGTCCACTGTACCCTTTCTCAGATTTGTAGGACATAGGGTATTGGTAAGAAGATTTAGGGTGGATAATTTCCATATTAGTAGGCCACCTCTCTCTGCATTCCCAGAAGCAGCCTGGGTTTTCTAGACAACCATATGTGGTTGTGTGTTGCCTACCACGAAGCCCAGATGAAGGGTGAAACCCAGGTATTATGTGGAGAGAGGAATTAACCCCAGGGACTGACTGGCCTGACATCACATAGCTTAATAGCAGAGCTGTTGCTAAAATCCAGGTTTCTTAACAGTCCTCTTTTCACTAAACCAACTTCCATTTACGAAGAGATAAAACTCACCTCACCTCCTAGCCCAATACATTATTCTTTCCTTCTCCATCTAAACACTGTGGAATGGTGAATATTTTGAATTATTAGAACTAATGAGACTGATTTTAAATTGTTAGAAATCACAGAATATCAGCTTCTTGAGGGTAGAGACTGTTTCATTTTTGTCTCTGTTTCCTCAGTGCCTAATACAGTCCCTGGTACTCAGTAGGTGCTTGATGTTTGCTTGCTTCGCGATTGATTCGATTCTGCAGCCCCTTGTCCCAAGAGGAAAACATCTCCACATTTCTTAGAGTTATTTGAGGGATACATCTCCCTCTGCAGGGCTCTCCTCATCTATGAGGTCTATGGGACAGAAAAAGATTTGTTAGAAAAAAGAGCCAAATGCTTATTACCATATGCACAAATGTATTTTAGCACTGTGGGCTTATGTTATAGCAAAATAGTGAGTGAGTCAGCTCCAAGACAAGTACCTTCTCTATATCTAATCACTCCAGTTCACAATGATCTCTTGCTTCCTAAAATATAAGCCTCAAGAATGCAGCAACCATGTCTTATTTAAACTATGTCCCCCTGTGCCTAGCACAGAGCTCCGAACAGTAAGTGCTTAATATGCGCTTGTCGCATGGAGCTGAAACAAATTGCATTATGATGAATTGAATTAAATGTGGTTGAGGGAGGGGAAGAGTATATACATATATATATGTATGTATACATATATATATATGTGTGTGTGTGTGTATATATGTGGGGGGGGGGGCCAAAGGCTGTTACCTCTAGCAGTTCCACACACCCCTAACAGTTTTACTCAAAAGGTGATTTTCAAGGACCTAAGTTAGTAACAGGAGCATGATGGGGGTTGAAAGGAATGTCTCCATGACAGCTCTACTCAACTCCTTTAGTTTTGCTAGGAGTAGCCCTAGTGTGGATTTCATGGACCCAAATTAGCAAGCAGGTGGATGAGAGGACTTAAAAAATGCTCTGACCATAACTCACATACAGTTGAGGCTAAGAGAACTTTCAGTAGAAGAAAAAGCAGTTTAAAGGGCAAAACTGAAATACTTAAGGTCAATGCATAAATGCTGATTGATGACCAAGAAGTTGGTTTGGGTCTGAAATTTTGAATGGAAAGAGCCCTGTGCTAGAAACTCAATGGGCGGATCCCTTGTCTCTGCAGTTCAGAGGAGATGCCAAGAGAGAGCAGCAGGAAAGAGTCGAAAGATTGGCATCTTCCCAGTCCTATGGAGAAAGCAACACCAAGGTGGATCGGTGGCTCAGCGGAGGATAGTAGCAGCAGGCCCAGAGAAAGAGATCCCTTTTCTGGAGATGCCACCTTAGGAACATGAGGGGCTCTGGTTACTTTCAGGCCCCCTTCGTGTGCTTTACATTGGCCAGACATGTTCCCTGCCTTTGTCTTGTATCCCACGGGTGACATGGTAACATGCAAACCTTAGAGAACCTACAAGGGAGGTGAGAGATAAGAGTCAAACGTAGATTATTGAGCTGGAACATCAGTCCAACCTCCTCACTTTCCCCTGAGGCCCAGAGATGTTCAATAACTTACCCATGGAAGGAGTCCTAACTTGCTGAAAGGCAGAGCCATGGACTTCAGACCCTCTATTTGAAGAAGGAGCTCAACCCAGGTTTTCTCCCCATTTGTACTTCTTTGGAACTCTCCATCATGCACCCTCATGGTGGACCTTCTCCCCCCTCCCAGCCTTTTTGTATGTTGTCTTCCCTGTGAGATTGTGAGCTCCCTGAGGGCAGGGACTATGTTTTTATTTGTATTTGTATCCCTTGTGCTTAGCACATAGTAGGCACCTAATAAATATTTACTGACTGACCCAAGTTCACCCAACTAACTAATGGCAGAGCCATCAACACAAAGTACCTGTAAAATGATTTTGGACAAGGTTGTCTCCAAAGTCCAGACGTAACACTCTTTGATTCTACATGCTGAGTTGTCCAAAAAAGCTGATGCCCAGTGAGGTGATTTTGCTTCCTTTCAAGGCAGAAGAGCACATCACAGCGAATAAGAATATCTGATACTTCATAGAATTGCCAAGTGTACTAAATGCTTTACACCAACTGTGTCAAACTCAAATGAGAATGGGGTCCTCTAAACCACATGTGGTGAAAGGATATCTCTATAAAAAGCCTGAGTGGCTCCAAGGAAGGCAGAATGACATCTCTAGCCTATTCTCCCCCCACCTTTCTCCAAGAGAGACTACAATTCCTTCCAGGAGGAGAAATGAGATGTTGGGACCAGAGACCAACACTGCTTTCCTCAGACATAGGGGGTAGTGGACTAGAATTATATCTATCTTCTCGCTTAAATACTGTTAGTCTAAGGGATATGATTTTCAATCAAGCTAACTTCAAACTGATATTTCTTAAATTGGGGAAAAAGGAGGACCCCAATGTTTAAATCCAAGACTTTACTACCTTCTCACAAAATATTATTTCTACAATGAACACACATACAAGTTATCAAAGAAATCAATATATCCAATTCTACAGCTAAATGGAAATCAAAGGAACTATACATAGAAAATTTACCAGAAAATGCAAAATGAAGGAGCTTTCATCCATTGAGAGTAAGATAACAGAACTCCAGATCCCACCCAAGGGAAAATTTCCCCAAATCTCAAGTTTAGCATGCTGAGGATCCAGACAGGATGGAGACTGCCAGCTCCTCTCAGGGTCTCCCTTCAGCAGCCTAAAGTTGGGTTGGCCTCACCCATCTTATGTCTAGAAGCTAGAAGCCAAAATATGAGACTCAGTAACTCAAAGAAAACTCAAAGAAAAATGATGAACTCCCCAATCTAGTCTCACCAACTCCACCTGCCCCTCCTCCAGGTGCAGGACATTCATCTTTACCAGTGAGGAGAGAGGCTTTAAGGTTGGGGCTACCTGTACTAAAGATCTCTGCAGGTCACATATTGACTTAGAAAACCACATATTAACTATCTCCATTCTATCGTATTTTCATTTATTTAGTAAAAATATTTCCTAATGATATTTTGATCTGGCTGCAACACTTGAGAGTATTGTGGTATAATGGGGCTCTCTGGCAGCATGTTTGTCTCCTCTGCTTTACATACATCATCTCATTCAAGCTTCATGATTGCATTACCAGGTAGGATTTACAGTTATTACTCTCTCCATTTTACAAATAAGAAAACAGAGGCTCAGAGACTTTGAGGGACTTGCCAACATCCAGGAAGCTCACAAGGCCAGATTTGAATCCATTTTCCTGACTATGAGTCCAACATTCTGCCCCTACACCATGCAGTAGGTGATCCTTTGATAGCCTTTTACCTCTATCTCTCCTAACTCCTTAGAGTCTATCATCTTTTCTCACTTTAGACCCTCACGTCCACATTCCTAAGACAGCCAGCATGTACAGTGATTAAAAACAAAAAACCCTAGCTATCTCGTGTTCTGTATTGTCTAGGCCAGTAGCTTCCCTTTTTTGGGCTTTAACTTCCTTATATTTAATATGAGAGAATCTTATATACAGTTATATCTAAGATCCCTTCCAGTTGGAATAGTCTGTGCTCACAAGTGGCACCCAAATAAAAAATGGACAGTCCTCTTCCTACCGGCTGCCAACTTTGCACCAATATAGAGAACTCGGAAACACAGAAACACTTTCAAGACCTGAAGAAATGACTATAAAGGTAGAGTTTTAGGTACTGTGCAAAGGGGAAGGCAAATGACATTTTTTCTTTCATTTAAAGTCACTATGTATCTAAGTTGTAACTATCTTGTATTTGCGTAAGTACATACATACATATATAAAAATTCTTGTTCTGAATGCATCTAAGATAATACAGATGTTGTTACAGCAGCATTAAGAGTTCAGTATGTGAAAAGGGTTTGATGTGAAGTACTTCTTACCAGGGAGTCAGGCGAAAGGTGTTTGTTTTATCTGTGATCTTCAGGATTTATGACATCTCATTAGAAAGGACAGAAACAAAGCGAGGATGGATTTCTTTCTTCTGAGAACTGTCTTAGGAACTGTCCTCATTTTAGGAGGAAATCTTGCTGAGAAATTCATAAAAAGAATTCTACAAAGAGCTAAAAAGAACCTGAAAAACAGTTTCTTATTATCAATGGTGAGAAACTGAAGAAGGAAAATAGGAGGGAAATGAGGAGTAACTTTGTCCTTTTCTGGAATTATTTTAACGAGGGTATCATTTTTTAAAAATTATGAAGAGAATGAAAAGAGTCAATTGTTGTCTATGAAGGGTTTGAAATGCCTCAGACCAACAATTGAGTATCGCCAAAATATTGTAAATAATTATTTATGTCTGTTTATTATAATAATTTTGATACTTAAATAGAGAAAAATAACAATAATTACTATTGGGAAAGAAGATTTCTATAGTTCCTTAAATAATAAAAATTGAATGAAATGGAGTATGAGCCTAATCTAATTAACTACCTAGTGAGAAAATAATTGCAATTGTATGAATAAAAAATTCATCATTCAACCAGTTAGTCAACAAGCATTTATTACTTTGTTACGCTTATTTCACTCTTACCCCTCATCTATATCAATCTGGAATAGAGGTTCTGAAATCTATCCATGGGGTCTGTAGTCACCAGATTAAGGACCTCTCTCCTACAAAGAACTGGAAACTGTAGATGCCCATCAATTGGGGAATGGTTGAACGAATTGAGGTATATGATTGTGACAGAATACTATTGTGCTATAAGAAATGATGAAGGAGATAGTTTTGGGAAAAACCTGGGAAAACTTATTTGAACTGATGCAAAGTGAAGTGAGCAGAACCAGAAGATTATACACAGTAACAGCAATAATGTAATGCTAATCAACTGTGAAAGACTTAAGTACTCTGATGGATACAATAATCTATGACAATCCCAAAGGACTCATGATGCTATCTACTTCCAGAGAGGACTGATGAATTCTAAGTGCAGATTGAATCATATTTTTTTTTACTTTTTCTTGCTTTTCCCTCACTACATAGCTAATGTGAAAATATGTTTTGCATTACTTCATATGGGCATTGTATTTTTGCTTTCTCAATAGGTGGAATAGAGGTGGAGGGAGGGAGAGAACTCGGAAGTAAAAATAAAAATGTAAAAACATTTTTAAAAACCTCCACCCTAGATTAATGTAGATAGGGGAAGGGGTGAAATTAAAAGAAAATATATTTCAATGAGTCAGAAACTTGAAGTTTTTTGTTTGTGTTTTTGTGTGGGAGTTCTTTTTGGGTTTTTTTGCTTCTTTTTATATACCTAGCATTTAGCACAGTGACTGCTCTAGTGGGCTCTAAATAAATGTTTATTGATTGATTTGATGCTGAGATTGAGTGATTGCCAAGTGAATGAAATGTTGAGACCACAGATTCTTCTAACTTCTTCTAGATGAGATAGTCCTTACAGGCTTCTTACACACATACACACACACACACACACACACACACACACACACACACACACACACGTTGTTTCCCTTGATGGAATTTACTATATTGATGTAAATTTACATTCACATAAGCTCCTTGAGGGCAAGATGTTTCCATTTTTCTCTTGCACTTCCAGCCCTTAGCATAGTGCCTGGTGCAAGAAGAAACTTAAATGATAATTGGTTGACTGGTTTTCATTTTGTTTTGCTTTATCTTTATTTTCATAGTAAAAATTCCTCTTTAAAAATTCTAACCAATATCAGCCTTAGGGTCTTCACTGTGGGGTATATGTCATTTTTTCTGAATTTGGCCAAGAAATGTGAATCTATGTGTCTATGTGTGTGTAAGTTTAAATAGGTGAGAATAACAAAACAGTGATTCTTACACCACAAAATCAAACTTTCCCATCTAATTCTTTTCTGGCCTAATGGCATTTTGTTCCATGGTCCCATTATTACATTTCAGTTTTCAACTTGCTCTCAGTACAGTAGAATTCAGTCCTAAAATATATGATTTGGGACTTTTTGCATGTGTTGGTCGTGAGTTTTTTTGTTCTGAGTTTTTTTCCTTTTAACTCTGCAGATGACTCATCAGATTTCCTGAATACTTCTCTGCTTCTCCAAGTACATTCATTAAAACTATTCTCTATCTCAGGCAGCTTTCCTCCTCTCCAAGATATTCCTAGTCAAGGCTCAAGGGTAAGGGGATGAACATAGATTGCAGGATTCTTGGGGGTCACTTGCATTTGGTTCATTGATTTATTGAATATTTATGGAGCATCTTCTCTACACCAGCGCTGCGTGAGGCACTGTGAGGTGTACTCACTACAGGGTATTCCACAAGTCTTGGTGAAGTTTTAAGTTTTAATAGCATTAAATTACACTAAGGCTTTTGGAGCATCCGTTGTTATTTGTTGTTCTTGTTTGTCCTTTGTTTTCAAAGAGGACCCAGGACATCACAGAGCAATGTCTTAACTCATGTGTGAATTGTATTTAAGTGAAGCAGAGTTGTACAAAGTCTCAGCCACTCTCTCTTCCAAAGTCATCGAACTAAAAATGGAACCATCCTGCCCTCAAGGAGCTTATGTAAATGTAAATTTATATCAATGTAATGTAAATTCCATCAAGGGAAGCAATATGTATACATATAAGAAGCCTGTAAGGACCATCTCATCTCGAACAAGTTAGAAGAGTCTGTGGTCTCAAAGTCAGGATGACTGATGATGGCTGGCATCTTTGATGCCTGACCAATAAGTACCTTGTGTCATGATAATGACCATAGCTCCCTATTCCATGGAGCCTTATAAAGGTTTATAAAAGCACTTTCCTCTCACAAGTACTTACCTGTGAGCAAGAAGTACAAATATTAATATCCTATATGAGAAGGGGATTTGCTGAGTCACATGACAATCAGATTACAAATGACTACTATACGCCAGGTATTGGGATACAAAAAAAAAAAAAGGAAACAGTTCCCTGCTTTCAAAGAAATTATATTCTACTGGGGCATCCCACATGTACATATAGGAATATAGCCTTACAAGTCTCAGAGCTAGGACTCAAGGACAGAATTTTGGACTGTGCTATTCTATTCCCTGACCTCAGGAAGCTTATACTCTAACAGGAGAACTAATATGTATACTTTACGTTGTATGTATGTTTATTATATTACATCATATATTATATGTTACATATATTATATATGTACAATACATTATATATATAATATGTATGTTTATTCAGTCAGCATTCTGAAACACTCATGCAATTGACACCTAATCCTTTGTTTCCCCTCTACCTGGTATTTTGCAACAGTTTTATTTGTCCTATCCCCAAACCCTAGAAAGTCATTCCATTTAGGAAATTAATGGATACAGAAAGAAGGGCACAAAACCAAGAGAATAATTCATGCCATGACTATAATATTGCAAAGGAAAACAACAGTGGAAGATTTAAGAATTTTAATCAATGCAATGACTGATCATGACCTCCAAAGACTGATAATGCAGAATGCAGAATGCAATATGTACAGTCTCAGTGTAGCTTTAAGCTACTAAAGCTTATGTTGTTTTATTAATATTAATATTGCATCTTAAAATTAATCAATTAAGAAATATTAATAAAGTTCAACATTAAGCTTTAATAGCTTAACTAATAACTAATTAATAGCATTAGAATCTTAAAACTATGCTAAGAATTTTGGGATACCCTATATTTTCAGAAAGGGTCAATTTGTGGATTTATCTTACCTGACTGTACATGTTTGCTATAAAGGAGGACTAGATGAAATGTTATGAGAGATGTGATCAAAAAACTAAAAATGAAAGGAAGAAAGAAAAATTGATAAGGAGGTTCAGAAGGGGCACAGATAAGCAGTATTAGAACTGTTGGGTAACATTTAATATGTACTTTTAAAAATTATAGTGTATGTAACAAAGACAAACATGTTCTATATAATCCTCCTTTTCAGTTCTTCTTGACATAAATGTTAGCGTTGTTGCTTGTCAAGTTAATAATAAGAAGAAAATTTAAGATGCAAAGGGTAAGAAAGAAGGTTACATCCCTCAAGCCACCATTCAAATGAAGCATTGGGGGCAACCGGGACGAGGGGATTGAGAATATGTAACTGTATAGCTATGCCTGTTGCTTATAAAAGATCATAAACTGTACTGTAAAAAGCATGTGGTTTTTGGAATTCAACCCCAGCAAGCACTGATCATGACTCATCAGTCTGAGATAGGGAAGTGGGTTGAGCTAGTAGCAAGTATCACAAAAACATCTCTAATTTCCAATGTCTCTGGGGTATATTTGTCAGCTTAGCTCTGTCGATGGATGTGCATGGATCCAGCAGTGACAAAGATTCAGAACAAAAAATAAGATTAATCTGGAAAAGGGCCAAGCTAGAAGCAAGATGAGAGGGCCTAGGTTTGGAGAGGCCTGATTAGGCAAGGGTCCTACTGCTCAGAGAATTCATAAGCAGAAAAATCAATTTCACTGCCAAGGGCCAAGTCAACCAAAAGGATCAAGTTAACAGAATTTGCTTTATTCTGACCAGGAAAGAATAGAGAGGGTGAGCAGAAATACATAATGCTAATTCACATTTATGAAACACATTCTCATTCCTCACAACAGCTCTGTGAAATAAAGAATGTGAGTATTATCACTTCTATGTTTCATAACTGGGGAGCTTGGTGCTAGTACACAGATATAATAAAGGTAAGAATTTAGAATAAAGGTGGGGATCCCACATGGATTTTGTGTGGGGGGCAAGGGGTGGGTGCGTTGTTTCTTGCTTTCCTATTTCTCGTGGGTGATTCAGAAGTTTTTGGTGCCTCAGGAATAGCACAGGGCTACACAACTCTTACAGAGTTTCTTTATGGAAACCTACCCATTGCCCCCAAAAAAGAGTTTGAAGGCACAAGACCCCTATAAGGGATTAAATAGGCACTGCAAGGGATTTCTAACCCTAAACTGAATAAAGGACTAGAACATAGTAAGTCAGGAAAAAAAGAGAGTTAAAAAATTCCTACATTCTTCCCGTAGCTGGCTAAATATTCAAAAAAGCTTTATCTCTGGAGGCCAGACTCTTCTTATGGAGAAAAAAGTCACACACACAAATAAAATTCTGTGGTATTGAAAGCTTCCTCTCATAAGAGAGAGAAACTAGAAGATTTTCCCTGGTCTGAGGACCTAATGTAGAAGAGACTGCTTTTCTCCCGAAGAAAGCTGAGGCTAAATCTCTGAAATCCAAAATTAAAAGGAAGATGGCAGAGTCCTATCCTATTACACCACCCAACATCCAAGTTGTATCCTGTTACACCAGCCAACACCAATCCAACAACCCAGAGTACCATCAGGTAGAGGTTACAGGTTAGCAGGACTTACTAGTAGTGTTACCACACTGATCCTTTTATGTACATGCTTCCTGTTAGTATGGTGTTGCCTGTAGCCTCTGTCACATTTCAGATGTTAGCTGGTGTAACAGGAAAGGACTCTGCCATCTTTCTTTTAATCTTGGATCCCAGAAACTTAAACTTCAACTCTAAAAAACTAGCAGCAAGTATGCCTAGAAGGACCAAGGAAACTGCAGCATCAGAAAACACTGACAGCTGTAAGACAGGGAAGGAATGAATTGTCTCTCTATGGATTTGCCCTGGTCTCACTTTATGTCTGTGTGTAACTCTGCACACTGCCACTTTTGCTACAAGCATTACTTACACAGGACCACTATTCCCACTGATGGTGTTTGTATTGGTTGGAAAGCGTAGCTTAGGATTGTGAGGAAAATGCTCTATTGGTACTTAACATTATGCTATTTTATTAAAAGGTTTTGGTTTGAGTTAATTATGTCTTCTGGGTAACTCGTAAAAGCAAACACATCTATGTGGCCTTAGGAGTTATGTTTTGTTTTAATAGATGTAGACTCAGAGAATACCTTGAAACTGGAGTAGTTCTTCTGGACTCTTCACCCTTGAGAGAGAAGGTACCCCAGATACCACAACTACTTCACAGAAGGAAACTGAGCCTCTGAGAGTGTGACTTCACAGAATTCAGGATCTCAGAATTTTAGAGCTGGAATCAATCAACATACATTTATTAAGCTCCCATTATTGTACAAAGAATGAAACAATCCCCACTCTTGAAGAGCTTACCTTCTAATGGGAGAGACAAGTGTATATACGTATACATG
Source organism: Potorous gilbertii (assembly GCA_028658325.1). Lineage (NCBI taxonomy): Eukaryota > Metazoa > Chordata > Mammalia > Diprotodontia > Potoroidae > Potorous > Potorous gilbertii. The sequence goes on along the minus strand of CM053772.1, from coordinate 48,781,964 downwards.
TATGTGTATATGGAGAGAGAAAAGATACATATGAAAAGTATAAACACAGTTAAATGCAAAGTAGTTTAACACAAGGTAGTTAGGGAGGGACAGAAGACACTAGCATTTGGGTGGGGATCAATAAAGGCTTCATATAGGTCTTGAGCCCTGTTTTATAAAAAGAGAGGGATTTCAAGAAAGGGATCTTAGTGACCATCTTGTCCAACCTATTGCCAAAAAGAAATCCCTACCATAACATACTCAATAAGTACCTTCTACCTCAAGAGGGCCAAGCAAAAGGAATCCACTAATTCCCAAAGCCCTATTCCACTTTTTTATTGCCAAGATGAGTGAATTTATCCACATCATTCACAATTTCTCCATTTGCTGTAACCAATGGTTCCACATATGGATGGTGAGGTGCTGGCTAGTGGAGAACTTCTTTTATCGGTGTTGATTGGCCAAAATTAGCACAAGTGGTGGAGAATTAATCCATACTCTGTTGCATGTCAGTCTCAGAGACTGCATGGAGTGTATAATGAACAAAAAGTCATACACCAACTCTTCTTCTACTTAAGTCTTAGCTGGTAGCCTTTTCAAGTTAAATAGTTTGCCATCAGTTCAGTAGCTGACCTTGATACAGTTTTCATTCTTGTTGAAGGCATCTGACAATATCTCTGAAAACATCATGTTTTCCAGGAATGTCTACATGGATAATGAAGTTGAAATATATATGGCCAAAGCTAGCTCAATATTTGAGAGGCTCCAAAAGAAAGTATGGGAAAGGAGACTCCACTGAGTTGCATATCAAACTGAAGGTCTACAGAACTCTCGTGCTGACTTTATTGTTGTATGCCCATGAAACTTGGACAATCCAGAAAATTGAACCACTTCCATTTGAATTGTCTTAGGAAGATTCTGAAGATTACTTGACAAGATAAGGTACTGGACACTGAGGTCTTTTCTCAAGCTGAACTGCCTAGTATACAAACTCTGATTGGCTAGCCATGTAGCTACAATGCCAAATGCACATTTGTCTAAAAGACTATTTTATGGAGAACTATCACAGAGCAGATGCTCATACAAAGGTCAGAAAGAAGTGGTAAGAGGACAAGGTCTCTATGAAGAATTTTAGTATCAGTTGTGAGACATGGTAGACACTGACACAGGACCATCCAAAGAAAGTGCTGTGCTCTATGTACCAAGCAGAATCATAGAAGTGCAATGGAAATGTGAGATGAACAAATTTAGAGACATCTCCATTCTAAATGTTCAAATGGACTATTCATGCCCAATATGTAGTAGAGCCTTCCAAGTTCATATGGGACTAATCAGCCTTACCTTGACCCCAACATCATGATGCCACTGGTCCTCTGTGTATGAAGGACCAACAACAGCAACCTTCCACTTTAGTATAACTCTAATTGTAAGGAATTTCTTCCTGGTATCAAGTTTAAATTCACCTCTTTGCTATGTCATTCATTCCTCTTGGTTCTGCACTCTGGGACCAAACAAGGCAAATTTACTCCTTCCTCTGTGTGACAGGATTCTTTCAACTACACAGTTGTCATATTCATTCTGATTCTTCTCTTTGCTGGCTGAATGCTGGCTGGGTACCTCACCTCCTCCTCTCCTGTCTGCCTCTTCCTCCCCTTCCTTCTCCTCTGCAAAGTACTGTCCTCTCCCAAAACCTTAAACCTACTACACTCTGAAACTGGGAATCCATATCATCATTTCTTTGATGGCATGGTCTTCTTCGGCAACAAAGGACAAACATGATCTCTTTGCTAAGTTAAGCATCTCCCCAACCCCCAGTCCTATAACCAAATCATATCAGACATGAATTCAAAGGACATTTACATTCCTGGTTCCTCTCTCTGAATGTTTTTTAACTTATCAATGTCATTCATAAACCATTGTATATAGAACACACCACAATAGTCCAGACTCAAGCTGACCAGGAGATTATATGAATTATCATTTCCTAATGCCTGGAAACTATGCTTCTCCTAATGCAGCCTAGAATTATACTATAGTGCCAGACACATCATAGGTAATAAATGCTAGTTGACTGACTGACTAGTTGACTGATTATCATGCCCTGAAATCTCAAGATCTTTTTTCAGACAAGTTGCTCTTCAATCATGCCTCCCTTATCCTATACTATAAAAGCTGATTACTTAAACCCAAATGTACAACATTTGCATTTATTTTGAATTTAATTTTATTAAAGTCTTCCCAGTGCTCTAGCTTGTCAAAATCTTTTAAAATTCTAATTGTCATCCAGTATGTTTTCCATTCCACCTGTCTTTGTATCATCTGCAAAACTAATGAGTTTTCCATTCATGTCATTCTCCAAATCACTGTTATAAAGGTTAAACAGCACAGTCCAAGTGCAAATTCCTAGGACAATCACTGGAGGCCTGCCACAGAGTTGACATTAAACCATAAATGACTACTTTTTGAATCCTACCAATCAGTTCCAAATCTATCTAATTGCATTATAGTGTACACCCTATCTCTCCATCTTTTTAATTTTTTTTTACAAAAATAGTACTTTTTTCAAATGCTTTATTAAAATGTAGGTAAACTATATCTATGGCATTTCCCTCGTTTACTAAGTTAGTCAAAAAAAAGGAAATTAAAAGTTAGTCTTCCATGACCTGCTCTTGATAAAGCCACAGAAACTCTTCGTAACCACTTTTTTTCTTTTCTAGGTGTTCTCTCTTTAAATGTCCTAGAATTTCTCAAGGAATCAAAGCCAAACTCACTGACCTACAGCAGAATCACTTCTTTTCCCTTTTGTGAAAATCGAGCCAATATTTGCCTTTCTCCAGTCTTACAGTATCTCTCACAAATATCATTGATAGGGGTTTAGTTTAGTAATTACATTCACCAATTCTTCCAGTACTTAAAGTGTGGTTCAGTGAAGCCAGATGACCTGAATCCATCAAGGGCGACCAATTGCTTTCTTACTATTTCCTTATTTATCTGTGATATTCTCTGTTAACCATTTTCTGTGAAAAGGTCATTTTCTCTTACCGAGAAAAGAGAAACAAAAGAAAAATTGAACAGCTCTGTTTTCTCTCTAGTGTCAGTTTTCATAATCCCATCCACTTCCAGGAGAAGTCCTTTTCCTTCTTTGGTTCTTTTTGAGAGGAAGGAAGGAAGGAAGGAAAGAAGGAAGGAAGGAAGGAGGGAAGGAGGGAAGAAGGGAGGGAGGGAGGGAGGGAAGGAGGGAGGGAGAGAAGGGAGGAAGGAAGGAAAGTTGATCTAAGCAAGAAAAGGTGCCCCATGAAAATGACCACAAGTACCTTCCCCAGCCCCTAATGTTAGCTTCTACATGCCCCCTATTTGAATCTTGCTTCCCTAGGGGTAGGAAATCAAGAATAAGCTTGATCATTCCTTCAAATTCCCCCTTCTTTCCAACTTACCTATTACTATGGAGGGCATCACTATCCTCCCAGTCTATGCAGGATTGAAACCTCCTTAGTCTCCCTCACCCTCAGATGCAGTTATCAGGTCCTGTCATTTCTACCTTTGTAACATCTCTAATATATATCTCCTTCTCTCCTTTGACAGTGAACCCATGAGAAATGATTATTAATAACCAATAATTTGGGGGAGGCTCAGAGCTCTCCCCTTCTTCTAAAGTCCTTTAAAAGTCCAGTTTGAACACATGTATAACATTTATCAAATTGCTTGCCTTCTCAGTGGGGATGGGTGGGGAAGGAGGAAGGGAGAGAAGTTGGAAATCAGTTTTTAAAATGAATGTCAAAAATTGTTTTTACGTGCAACTGGGAAATAAGATACATACGCAATGGGGTATAGAAATCTATCTTGCACTACAAGAAAATAGAGGGCATGGAGATTAAGAGAAGGGAAGGGTATGATAGAAGGGAGGGCAGATTGGGGAAAGGAGTAATCAGAATGCACACTGTCCTGGGATGGGCATAGGGAAGAGATAGGGAGAAAATTTAGAACTCAAAATCTTATGGAAGTGAATGTTGAAAACTAAAAATAAATAAATAAATGGATAAATAAATAAATAAATATTAATAACTCAAAAGTCATTGAATAGTTATATCTGAAGATCCATTTGTCAAGGAATCTTAAGATATTATTAGAATGTGCATGAAAGAATCCTTGTAAGAAGAGAGTCTTTATGACAATATTTTGTTTCATTTTTTTTTTTGTAAACATGCAATAAACACAATGGAACATTGTTTTATAAAAGTCCCGTTGGAAGGACATCACGGATAAAAAGATTGTATTGATTCTCCTCAATCTTGGTCACACCCCACCCAACCTCTCAAAGAATTTAATCTAGGGTGGGGAGACCCATTGTGTTCTTGTGGATGCTTGTCCTTCATTCTCCAAGAGGACCATGACATCAGGGAGATGATGTCATGTCTTGCAAGTGAATTGAATTTAAGAGAGGGAGGGCTATGCAAGGTCACCAGCCTCACTCTCTCCTCTGGAGTCATCTGGGTCCAGTGGCCAGATATAGATCAGGAAGACTAGAAATGACCCCATTGTGTTCTACTCAAACTTGGGTGGAAACAGATCATTTTGTCTAGGTAGTCCAAGTTTGGGAGTGGTCTGGTATAGCTGGGAATGGTTTGATATAGAGATATTTTCCCTATCCAAAGCTGTTTATTTTAATATAGCCCACCTCCAATCACATTAACCAATTAAATTTGATTGCTCTTTGATGGACCACCTACTGTTTTGAAGGGTATATAAGCTGTGATTCCACTACCAAGGTTGTCTTTGCTCTTAAAGAGACAGCCAAATGATAACCTACTGGCCTTATTAATAAAAATGATTAGATTACCTAAAAACTACGTCTCTCAAATCTTTTTAAACATCACAACCACCCTAATACAGGCTCTTATCAACTCACACCTGGACTACTGACATAGCCTACTGTTTGGTGACTGTGCCTCAGGTCTCTTAAGGTCTTCACCTCTCCAACCATCCTTTGCATAGCTACCAAAATGATCTTGCTAAAATGCAGATCTGACCATATCATCTCCTATTAAATCAACTCTACCTGTTCCTTGTTACCCCCAGGATCAAATATAAAATCCTTCACGATCTGGTCCCTTTCTGTGTTTCCAAATTTCTTAGACCTTAGAACCCCCTGCCCTCTGCAAGCCAGTGATACCAGCCTCTTTGCTGTTCCTCAAATATGACAGCCCTTTACCTCCCAGTTCCAAGCACTTTCACTGACTGTCCCCCAAGCCTGGAATTCTCTCCTTCCTCATCTGTCTCCTGGCTTCTCGGAAGTCTTAACCAAAGTCCCAACTTCTGCAAGAAGCTTTTCCCAATCCTCCTAAATCTTAATGGCTTCCTGTCAGAGTACCCCCAATTTATCTTATAGATGTTTGCTATTTTCACATTATCTCCCCTCATTAGCCTTTGAGTTCATTGACAGCATGGATTCTTTTGCCTTTGTATTTCCAGCATCTAGCACACTGCCTGGAACATAGTACGTACAGAATCCATATCAGTTGACTGTCTAGGACAATGCAGAATGGCAGCTCTAGGCTGAATGTGAAAACTCTTTTCTTCATCATTTATTCCTCCAATTTTTGTGCATTTTGTGTAGGCTCTGGAGGGGCATGAACCACAACTCAGCCCAACACAGACATCTGTGATTTGTGAAATGTGAACATGCCCTTCTCCTCACAATAGCAATTCAAGGAGAGATATAGTGAGACCCCAATACTGAGAGGGTTTCAGCTACAGCTGTAACTTGAAATTCTGGCAAGCAAGTCAAATTCATCAGAAGGGGAGGAGGCAGACCATCTGCACAAGTCGTGTGCAGGTCCTGCCTCCCAGAACTGCTGCTTCTGTCTCTGACAAGTAGCCATGCATCCTTCCCCACTCTCCTTAAGGGTAGTAGTATAGGACAAAGGAGGGAATAGGGTTCAGCAAAGCACTGAGGCAGCAAAAATGCACAAGGCAAAGAAGAGCTGTCTGGAGGACCCCTGTGGAGAGGACTCATACCCCCCCCTACTAGTTACCTACCATACTCAGTCAGGGATGGGGAAACTGCCTGGGCCCTAGGGAAAAAGCAGCAATGGTATCGCCTCACTTAAAGCAGCCAGGTGATGCCACAGTGCACTGGACCTGTTATCAGGAGGACTCTCACCTTCCTGAGTTCAAATCTGAACTTAGACACTTAATAACTGTGACTCTGGCAAAGTCCCTTCACCCTGTTTGCCTCATTTTCCTCCTTTGTAAAATGAGCTGGGGAAGGAAATGGCAAACCATCCTAGTGTCTTTGCCAGGAAAACAAAGAGTCAGACATGACTGAACAACAGAAGACTTTGTCATTGTACTACCCCCCCAGCCTCATTCAGTTTCTCCTCATACACTGTCTATTCACTGTTATTACACACTATTCTCCACACTATGTACAGCCCATTTGATCCTGTGCAGATCAGATTCCTAACCACTGTCTAGTTCCAGTGCTGTCAGACTCCCTAGAGTATCTCAGGCTCTCTTCTCTCTCTGTCTCTGTCTCTCTGTCTCTGTCTCTCTCTCTCTCTCTCTCTCTCTCTCTCTCTGTCTCTCTGTCTCTCTCTCTCTCTCTCTCTGTCTCTGTCTCTCCCTCTCTCTCTCTGTGTCTCTGTCTGTCTGTCTCTCTCTCCACCTATCTTACCCAGTCTGAAAGCATAGTTGGCTACTCAAGGGCCCAACCCCACTGTTGACTGGCCCAGAAGCTTTGACCTATTCCATTTCTGACCTTTATCCTCCTTAAGCAGCCTGACAAGTCTCCTCATTCCCAGGAGCTCACTATATTGGTACCAGACTTAGTATAGATACTTGATTGTCTTAAGTCTCCTATAACTCAGAGTTTCCCAATTCAAGTGATCAACCAGCCTCAACCTCCCAGAAGCAGGGACTATAGGCATGGGTCACCACAGACCAAAGCCTTTCTTACAAGCCTCTTCTATGCCCAGGCCCTGCAGAGACCTAATTCTACTGGGTTCACCAGTTCCCCACTAGGACTTTGCTTTCGGAATTGGTGAGAATGTAACAAATCAAGCCAGTCCCAGACCCACAATGCCTCATCCCAGCCATCTTCCTGCCCAGCCCCACATGATCCCTGCCCACTGCAATCCCTCAGGCTTCTACTTCTAGTTCTAGGAATCAATTAAACACTATCACTCCTAGAAAAAATGGGTTAATTAATTAACTAGTGTCATAGTTTTATCAATTTAAAACTGGAAGAGATCTCAGAAGTCATCAATTCTTATCCTCCTTTTTTATACAGGAGTAAACTGGGGACCAGATTGGTTAAGTGATTTGATCTTAATGAGACCAGTACCAAGTAGTAGAGGGAAAGAGTATCTAGGAGATGTTTCCATTGAACATGGTTCTGGACTTCCTACTGTAAAAAGAAGTGATACCTAAGGAAGCGCATGTGATGCCTCAGACATTCAGACCTTGGGCAAGCCATTTCACCATAAGACAAACTGCCTTTTTCTTCAGGACTAGCTCAGGCTTTGTGAGCACGTCTGAGTGACTCCTAGTTTTCTGATTTTTGGCTTCCATCCCAGTTCTTCCACTATTATTGCATTTGCATTCTGGCCACCCTGCTCCTGTCTTATATCTGTTCCTGTCTGTTCCCTTGGCTTTGGTCTCTTGCCTTCTCCCAGCCCTGGAAAAGGAGACTTATAAAAATAGTGACATTAATATAATGGTTTCTAGTCTATCATATATCATCTTATTTGTTTCTCCCACAGCCCTGTGAGCTCGGTGCCTTATTATCCCCATTTTATAGGTGAAGAAACTGAGGCAAAGTTATTTGCCCAAAGTCAGACTGCTACTAAATGTTGGAAGGAGGATTGAAACCCAGATCTCTCCTGAATCCAAGTCAGCAAGCTTCCTATTTCCCCTGAACTTTAAGAATGATATCAGCCAGTTGGACTACCTCTACTCGATTTCAGTGGGGGACAGCCAACATGATTTCTCCTAAAACCTGGAGTTGGACAATGACTTGTGGAGGATGTTGAATATGAGATTCCTGTCCAGGTGCAAGATGGGACTAGACAGCCCTGGATGTCCCTCCCGACTCATGGTTCTATTTTCATCTTCCTCTCTTTGACACTGAAAACCCCTCGCAATCTGGCTCCAATCTATATTTCAAGACTGAATTCACATTACTCCCCCTCACACAATCTACATTTTAGTCAAACTGAAATTCTTTTATACATAACATTCCACTCTCCCCTCACCTCCTCCATATCTTTGCATAGTCTGTACCATATCCCTGGAATGCTCTCCCACCTGCTTCTAGGTAGCTAGGTAATGCAGTGGGTAGAATGCTGGGCTTGGAGCCAGGAGGATCAAAGTTTAAATCCAGCAGTCTGTGATCCTGGGCAAGCTACTTAACCTCTGTTTGCCTCAGCTTCCTCAACTGTAAAATGAGACATAATAGCATCAACATTGGACTTTACAAGTAGTATTTCATTTAGTCCTCACACCATTGTCAGTGCCTGACACACAGCAGGTGCATAATAAATGCTTATTCCCTTCAAATCTGAGTTTTCGTGCTACTTCCTGTGTGAGTCTGTCCTAATCCTGTCTGATTCTTAGTCCTCTCCCTTCTGAAATTTCTTTGTAAAGATACTGTATTTGTCAGTCAATAGATAAATATTTATTAGGTATTTAGTAGGGGCAACTAGGTGGCACAGCAGATAGAAGGCCAGTTCTCAAGTCAGGGGACTCTGAGTTCAAATATGACCTCAGACACTTACTAGCTGTGTGACCTTGGGCAAGTCATCTAACCCTGTTTGCCTCAGTTTCCTAATCTGCAAAATGAGCTGGAGAAGGAAACAGCAAACCATTTCAGTATCTTTGCCAAATGGGGTCACAAAGAGTCAGACAGGACTGATCAACTGAACACTAACAAAAAAGCACTTACTAGGATCCAAGCTCTGTGCTAAGTGCTGGGAATATAAAGAAAGTCAAAAAATAGTCCTGCCTTCAAGGAGCTCACAATCTAATGGGCAAAGAAAACAAGCAAGCAAATATGCACAAACAAGTTAAATATGGGATAAATAGGAAATGATACAGACAAGGTACTAGAATTAAGAGGCGTTGGGAAAGACTTCCTCCAGAAGGTGAGGTTTTAGCTAGGACTTGGTTGTTTACTTGTCTTTTCTCCCAGGAGAATATAAGCTTTTTAAGGACATTGTTGTCTTTGTTGTACCTAAAAGAGTGCCTGACACATAGTAGGAACTTAATACATGCTCATTGAATTATTTCAAAACACATTGAAAAGAAAATACCAGGCGCTAATAGAGTAATGGACAAAAATGTTAGAGAAGCAAGCTTCTGTGCAGTCAAGGTACATATGACTAATTGGTATTTTCCACTAACTTTCTTTCTTGGCTTGATTAGAATAATTCTCTACCCTCTCAAGGTTTCAGTTTCCTCATCACCAAAATAAAAGGTTTTACTATGGTCTCAATGCCTTTTAGTGCTGAATCTCATGTCTGTATTCTACGGTTCCTCTTCTATCTGCATTTCATTCTTGTTATATTGCTTGCTTGAGGCGGGCCATTAACCCCTTCTGTGGCACAGGAAAACAGTGGATCCAAACCCTTTCCAACTCTTGTCCCCATCTCACAAATCTTTATAGTTAAACCTCCTAAAAAACAAACAAACAAACAACCTTCCAGCTTGTCAGGATGCCATTATTTCAGAATGCACAGGGTAAAAAAGGCCACACATTATAGTAAGAAAGAGCATTGATTCTTAAGTGAGGAAACTTGAGCTGAAAATCTTACCTCTCATATTGATTACACATGAGACCTTGGGCAAGTCACTTAATCTCCAAAGACCTCAGTTTCCTCGTATGTAAAATGAGGGGATTGGATGAAATGACTTCTGAGGTCCCTTCTAGCTCTGAATCTAGGATCTCATGATCCTAAAAGTGAGGAACAGAGGTGGAAGAAGCTACATGCCTTTTAGTGGAGAGTCAGCACCAGAAAGTCTGGGAAATAGGATGCATGTTTTATATCTCACAAAATCAGTGACCTATGGAAACTCTTAGTGCTCCAGGCCTATCTTATCAATCAACTCAAGTCGCATTCTGTCAGACAGAATGACTAAGAGTAAAGATGACTAACAGAAACAGATATGGGACAGATTGCTGGGCAATTTGGAGGCAGGGTACCCAAAGGCCAGGCCTTCGATGGGCGCCATGTCTGGGAAGGCAATTTGGAACCACTTTTCTCTCCGTGCAGTTGGTGACTTACTAATACTTCCCAGTGACAAGGAATCATGCCAAGTATTAAATGTAATGGGGACATTCAGCTTTAGTTATCCAAAATAACATTTTAAGAAAAAGAAGTCTTAAAAAGATGATGAAAGGAATCTGTGGATTTCCAGAAAAGTCAGTAAAGGTTAATTACAATCAAGCACAGGGCTCCTAATTCTCCTCTCTTAGGCAAAGCTTTGTCGTGACTTCGTTACAGAAGACCAGCAATAACAGGAGATTCTTTTCAGGAGTCCAGACTTTTCTTCTCTAGCCTCTTACAATCACAAAGTTGCAAGAGACCACCAAGATCAGCTGGATTCACCATGGTTCAGACTCATATCTCTCTATAACAGGGCACATTATGGGGGTAAAGACATTAGATAGTCAAGGATGTTGGCAAAGAGAAGGATAAACTATGGACTGGAGTTCTCAGAATGAAGATAGGATTTAAGAAGGACCTTGAGAGATGTGCAGGATTTGGATAGGCAGAGAAAAGGGAGAAGGCTTTCTCAGACTAGAATAGGAAGAGAAAGGAAGCTGGCCAATGAGCAGAGAGTAGGCTCACATAGGAGGAGATAAGGTTTGGGTAGCTGGAGAGCCAAGACTGAACTCTGGTTGAATGGGAGGGAGGGAGATTCCTGACTATTCCCCAACAGTGAGATCAGAAGACCAATAACAGGCAAGTGTTAGCAGGCCTCATTAATGTCTGAGGGTTAAGCAGCATACATTACCCACAAAGACTGGGGCCTTCTAGGCCCTCCTCAGAGGCATCTATCTCTACTGGGATGCAATGCTGGAGAATTATGGGAAGGTAATCTCAGTAGACTTCCCAGTGTCCAAACCTGAATCCACCTTCTGACTGAGGCAAGGCAAAGAATGTAGGTCCTAAACACTGGGAGAACTCAGAGGAAAGAGACCCCAAGAGGATCAGATTTCAAGATGGGAAACAGAAACAAGATATTGATTCCAAGATGAGAAATCAATGAAGAAATGAAATTATGGGGAACTAAGTTGGAAAAATTCACAGGAGATATTCTCCAGGGATTGGGATTTAGAGAAGCCAATAAACGTTAGAGTAGAGTATTGAGACATCAAGGAAATGCCAGCGAAAAGTGGTTTACAAGAAAATTCCAACAGGGGAGAAAGGCCAGAAATGTAATACATTCCAAAGCTCCAGTCCATGTCCAACATCAGTTTGGACATTTGAGTATTACCCAAAAAGAGAGATCGCATGAGAGAGATGAGGCAAATGCTTCAGATAGAATTGAGAGATGATTAAAAATCAGATAATCCATATAGGACAGAGACCTTCCAAAGGTGTTGAACATGAGAAAACCTTCAGGCAGAGCTCCGGTCTTGTAACACTTCAGAGAATTCACACTGAACAGAAGCCATATGGCTATAAAGCACATGGGGAAACTTTGAGTTTTAGCTTAGACCTTCTGAACATCAAACAGTTTTATTGGAAAGAAAGTCTGTATGTGTACAATGAATACGGGAAATCTTTCCATCTTAACTCAGGCTTTATTAGATATTTTTTTAAAAAACTAATTTATAGAAAAACTGTATAAGTGTAATGAATGTGGAAAAGCCTGAAGTCATAGTGAGCCAATCTTTCATATCTTGTGCAACATCAGAGAATTCATACCGGAGAAAAATCGATGAATGTAGTGACTGTAGGAAAAACTTCAGCCAGAATTCACATGTTACTGAACACCAGAGAATTCACACTGGGAAAGGGTATAATGAATTGGAAAAGGTTTCATTTGATTTGCTGAATTTATTCAATGTCAGAGAATTCATACTGGGGAGAAACCCAATAAATATAATGAATGTGGGAAAGTCTTCAGTCTTACATCTGCCTTTTAAACATTGAAAAATTAATGGAGGAGAGAATCATTTGGGGCCAAGTGTAATCTAAGCCAGTCCAGTGATTTGGGTTGGGAAATTAAAATGCATGAAAGAACTTGTGATCCATAAAAATGTAATATAAACACATCCTGGTTGTCTTCACACTATGTTTTCTGCTCTGTAGCCATCATTCTCATCTCCCTCCCACCAGGACCTTGGATTCTATCCTGAGTCCCCTGGCTTTCATAGATGAGGCTTAGCTTGCTAGGGTCCAGGCCTCCAAGTTGCCTCCCAGTCATTGCCCCACAATGTTGCTCTCTGCATACCCCCACCTTTCCACTACCCCTTTTATGCACTGTTCTCCCCACTTAGAAAGTGAGCTCCTCATCCTGTTTTTTCTATGAGCAGCCAAACTGGGCCCAATGTTTTGTAAGAGACAGACACTTCCACCTGGGTATTACTGTTTGACTTCACACAAAAGGAACTGTTTCTTTCTCTCTTTAGGGTCTTTATACCCAGTAGACTGTACTTAATAAAACCCTGGGAGGAAACAATAGGACCTGCCCAAAAGAGATGGGGGTGGGTGGAGAGGACGTACTCCATACCTCATGTCTTCCTTACCTTATTCTGAGGTTATGATCTGCTTCGAGAGATGAGGTCATGTGTATCTTTGTAAACACAAAACACTTTTCCCCATCTAATTCTCTGTTAAAGTTAAAAGAATATAATAGAGTTTTATTGATTTTGAGACCAAAAGAATGTAAACTCTTTAGGGACAGGACTATTTTGCTGTCCCTCTATCTATCCATCTCTCTATCTATCCATCCATTCATCTATGCTGCTATCTTTTTCTATCTATCCTATCTGATTATATATCTATTTTTCTATCTATCTACCTATTCTTCTATCTGATTATCCATCCATCCATCCCTCTATCTGTTTTTCTCTCTTGTGTGCCCATTCTGTGGGAGGGCCTTGAAAGGCAATCCCAAAAGCAACAAGAAGCCACAAGGGCAAGGGAGGGGAAAGGGAGGAAGTAACAAAGTATTACTTAAGGAAGATTAATCCTGCATCCTCATCCAGGAAGGACTGTGGGTAGGAAAGTTGGGCACATTAGGTAGGAAGTGGTCCAAGAACGCAGACCCCTAGAAAACTGTGAATAGGACCAAACTGGGAGAGAGGCACTTTGCTGTTTAAAGGAAGTGGTTCTTGCTTGTTTATGAGTCAGGAGAGGTATGTGCTATAAAAATTTCAGCTTAAAGGAAGCTAAAGAAAAATGCAAACTCCCTGATTTGGGTCTGTGAACTCTGTTTGTCCCCCTCGCACACACCCATGACCCAACCAGCTTGGTACTGCAGCTGTGGGCCTGTTTCTTAAAACTGCCAATCCACGAACCCACCAGCCTTTATACAGGCTGAAATTCATGCATGGAATTCACTTTCTCCCCGCCTCTGCCTCCTTCCAGGCTCAGCTCATGTCTCACTTCTTACATGGTCTTTCCTGATCCCCCTATTTATTTGTGCTTTCTTCTTACACAAATCATCTTTTTTTAACATTCATTTTTTAAATTCCAAATTCTCTCCCTCCTCCAACCGCTCAGAAGACAAGCCATACGATACCTGTCATCTATTTTACACATTATCTCCTACAGACTTCTGTTTACATGTTGTATTCCTCCTGCCTCTCCCAGTAACAGTCAGCTGCTTGAGGGCAGAAATTATTTTCCATTGTCTTCATGAGCCTTAAGCATCTGGCATGTGGCTTTGCAAACAACAGGTGCTTAATAGAATAGCTAGTAGACACCATGAATAAAACGCATGCTTTGGAGTCAGGAAAACTTGAATATGAATCCTGCCTCAGACAATTAACTAGCTGTAAAAAGACTGTAAAAAGGTCTTCTTATTCTAAAAGTTTGCACATCCTGCCCTCAACTGGTACAAATGCCCAGTTGGACCTGCCTAATGACTCCTAATGACTCAGCAACCCCTGCCAAGTTGTGGGCCCCTCCGCTGAGAGAAAGGAATGAATGAAATAAGTCAAGAAGTGAATATTCTCAGCAAAGTTAGGTCTGGGAACTTGGGTGACTGAGAACTAGGAAGAAAGAACCATGTAAATGTAGAAAATGGGGCTTAAGAGTATGACTGAGTCCACAGTGGTTGCAGCAGCCTCCCTGTGCCCCATCCTCAGGCTGGCCCTGCTCTCCATGTGGAGGTGGCTTCTGAAGCAGCTTTTGTTTGCCCTTCTTTGTGTCCCCAACGCATAGCAAATGCCAGCATCTAGTAGGTGCTTAATAAATGCTAGTTGATCCACTAAGTGGCTGGCTTTTTTGAAGACATAGAGCTTGGAGAGTCATGGCTACAAGATCATCTACTCCAGGGAGGAATTTGTACCCATGTATTGGGTGTATGAATGGATCAGGACTGGTACTGGAGGGTTCCAGCAAATGAGGAGGGAAATGATGGGAGAAAGGTGTTGTAATGGAAAGATCACTGGCTTGAAGACATCTCCAATTAGTTACTAGTTGTGTGACTCTAGGCAAGTCATTCACCCTCTCAGTACCTCCATTTCCTCATCTGTAAAATGGGAAGGCATTGTGGAGATAAAACACTTTAAGCTTTGAAGAGCTTTAGAAATGGGAATCATTTAATAGGTTGATGGAGGGGTCCCCAGGCTCAGCACAAACAGGTCCACCCTGGTGGTAAAACCAAGAAAACACAGATGGGAAAGGTGGGTGACCTAGCGTAAGACAGACAAACACAGCACACATGAGGGCTCTTAGCACAGGTTCACTCTTGATCTGGTCAGACAGGAAAGACTAAAAGGGGATTAATAATCTTACTTTATTCTAGCCTAGTTTTCTCAGAGGAGGACTGCTGATGACCAGAGCACAAATGCCTACAGCATTCCCTAATCAATCTTCTTGCAGGGGCTGGTGAGAAGGAGGGGGGCAACTACCCCTACCTCTTGATGGAGTCGATCAAGACAAGCACAACTTGAGCATCCCCTAAATCCCCTCAGGTCTCAATGGGAGTCAGTTAGTTAAACATAGATTTTCTCCAGTCTTTGATGGGGCCGATCAAGGCATGCACCTCATTCCAGCTTGTGCACTCAACCCTAAAGTTCCCCCCATGCCTCAATGGGGGCCAGCTGAGGCACACATAGCATTTGTACATTCAACCCTAAGGTTCCCCATTCCTTGACCACTGACTACCTGCTTTATAGGCCAACAGACAAAGAAGGTACATTGCAAGCAACAGCCTTACAAGTTTACATCACCTCATACCTGTATCTCACTGCCCAGCCACTGCATAAGCATGGTGGAGATGTTTTGAACCCTAATTGCAGGAACTCATATCTAATACCTAGGAACAAGAGATTGTTATGGTTACAGATCCCAGGAAACCGAACTCTTAAGAAGTAATACAAATTCACTTTACACACACTAAAATTCACCTTACTTCCACTAAAAATCACCTTACATACACCTAGCCACTGTGACCTAGTCTTATTGTTCTTGCTGGGTAGGTACTGAGATTAGAGGACAGGAGAGGGTTGGAGTAGAAGAAGGAGGAGGAGGAAAAGATAAGAGACAAAAACCGATAGTAGGGAGGGATAGGAGAGACAGAGGGGAGGGAAGAGAAGCAGAGAGAAGACAGACAGATAGGGAAAGACAGAGAGAATGCATTTCTAAAAATTTCAACAAGCATTTATTAAGCACTTACTATATGCAAGGCACTATGCCAAGTGCTGGATGTACAAAGAAAGGCCCAGTCTTTGCCTTCAAGGAATTCCATTGGGGAAGACATGTAAATAACTCAGTACATACAAGATAAATCCAGAGTAAAGGGAAAGTATCTAAGAGAAAGACTTTCTTTTCCATCAAGACTCAGCCCAGACACTAGCTCCTCCATGGGGTGTTCTATGATCTTCCCTTGTCGAAAGTGATGGCTCTCTCTTCACGTTGCCTTGGAATATTTTGTTTGGACTCCTCTTGGTCTACCTTAATCACATTTACAGGTACATGTCATATCTAGACTCCACTCCCCCCCCCCTAGATTTTAAGCAACTTGAGGGCAGACATGGCTTCATTTTTCATCTTTCAATCTCCCAGTGCCAAGATTGGTACTGTGCACGTAATAGGTGTTCAATAAATGTTTGCTGGTTTGAATTAAATTGAGAAAACTGCAGAAGCGCTAACTTGATTTCTTACCAATTAGAAAAGGGAAAAGGTCTCTAGAAGATACATGAGCACATTAACTAGAGCTCTAGACCATAGGAGACAGGAAGAGAATCCAGACACTAAATCCAGTTAGTAGATACAAAGCCAGGAAGAAATGCCAAATAGAATTGGCATACAGATGATGGATGATCAGATTCTGGCAAAAATTTTACAATGTACTAAGAGAAGCCATCTGAAAGTGTTCTGGCCTAATGCTCATCTGTCACTGACCATGTCAGCCTTCAAGCAAAGAAAAAAATGTTCTTCTTCCCAAAGTCCTAGGTGCTAATTGGCCCCAGTAAAGCAAAGAGAAATAGGTGGTGGCTATCTCCCTGGATCTACAGGGATCTCTTTTATCACCTGCTGTGAAGGACGTGAAAGAAACCCAAACCTGTTGGCATCTGGTCAATCTCAGTCTCCCAGCATCTCCCAGCAGATCCAGGAATAAATTTTCAGGGTCTGGGCCCTGAGGAGAAGGAAGCCTTTATCATTTTCCAGGCTCTGACACCTTATCAGAACCCTAATGCAATTTTCCTTTTGCTGTGGAGATTTTGAAAGACAGGATCTCTCTCTATTCCAAATGAGTTTGCTTGGAAACAGAGCTCCAGGGGTAACTGTTTAATTTCTTCATTTAAAAATGTTTTTTCTGGTCAAGCCATTGGCAGTTTTTTTTATCCAAAAAGCACAGCTAATTATAACTGATGTTAAAATGGTTCTTTAAAGTTTACAAAATTCTTGAAGTACAGTATTTCATGAGTCTTGGGGCAATTCAGTATGTTAAGTACTATATATGTGGTAATCTCCATTTTCCTGAGGTTCAGTGACTTGACCATGATCATATAACTAAGAAATATCAGGGCTGAGACTTGAACCCACAACTTCCTGATTTCAGGGTCAACAACACTCTAATTACCCTTGCTGATATCATTTCCAATTTCTCCTCTCTTGCTTCCTTAGGGCACATTCAGGACTCTTTGGACTCTACTATGGCCTAGCCTCAACCTCATCCTTACCCTATCCCACCTCCATTTGCTCTCTACTGTTTGAAATTCCTTTAACAGAAAATGAGGCCTTTCATTCTACAATAAGTGAGCATGTTTAGTGGCAGGTACTGCTGGGAGAGGTAAAGGTGGTGGTATCTGGTGGGAAAGGCACTATATTTAGAACAAGACGACCTGAGTTCAGCACCTGGTAGCACTACTTACTCTCCATGTGACCATGGGAAAATCCCTTCATCACAGTGGTCTTGGGATCCCAGCTGTCAAACAGGGAGACAACTCTTTTAGTTCTATGTCAATAGCTCTATGATGCTAACAATTCACTGTGTCCATCTGACATCATATCCTTTCCTTAGGAAGAGATTAATAAGTGAAGAAAGAAGGAGAGCATGAAAAGAAAGGGGATGTGTGGTGGAGAGAGCAGAAAATGGGGAGAATGATCACCTACTTCATAATTTTGCATCAGTCTCAGGTCAGAAAAATCCGTTTTGTCACTACCACTATGTTTTTAGTAATGTCTTCTTCATTCATGACAAGTAACATGGTTATAAGTTCTGATGGTTACAACAAAGCATTTGCCTCTACAGACATATATACCAGTTGATTACGGGAATGGGGTAGAGAAAGCCAAACCTCAACCCCCTTGAGAGCTGTGCCTCTGGGAGAAGTCATATTGACCAGGTCTGCACCTCCAGCTACAGATTGCATCACAAAGTTTATGGGAGTCCTCAATATAATCCAAGAATAAAGCTGAAGTCCCTCATATTTTTGTCTTTTAGCACTAATTTAACAGGAGTAATCAGGGTAAACCCTTGATCTGCTTAACTGGGCACCTGCCATGGAGGTAGATATGCTCTCTGGCTAGACCTCTGTTTGCTAAAGGACATGTATTTTGGGTTGTTGTTTGTTCTTCACTCATTTCAGTCATGTCAACTCTTTACGACCTCAGTTAGGATTTTCTTTAAAAGGACACTGGAGTGGTTTGTCATTTCTTTCTCCAGATCATTTTATCAATGAGGCAACTGAGGCAAATAGGGTGAAATGACTTGCCCAGGGTCACATAGAAAGTAAATGTCTGAGACTGGATTTGAACTCAGATCTTCCTGACCCCAGGTCTGGTGCTCAATCCACTACTACACCTAGTTGCCCTATGTATTTTGGAATGACACAGCAATTCCTTATTGGACCCCATAACTGGGGGCATTGCGTGTAGAAAATAATTAGTAACTAAGCCAGGTTCCATCCCTCCCTTGGGGTAGTGCCAACTCTACCCTAAACTTCAGGAAGATGGGCAAAAGGAAGATTGCAGCCCTGCCTTCCCCCTTCCACTGTCCAGGAGCAGTGGAAGCTTCAGCTCAAGCCCATCACAACTGGCACAGGGGCTTACCTAAATAACCCTGACATTGGACCTGGAGTCCCCGGCTGGTTCTTCTGATGTATTCTTTTTAGAGTAACCTCTCACTGATATCTGTTATTGATATTTGTTTCTGGACATCAGCAATATTTCTCCCTTTTTCCCCTTCCTTCCTCCCAGACAGTCATCCCTTGCTGCAACTCACCGAAACATATTTTTGAAAGGACAAAGAAAAAAGAGAAAACTCAGCATCAAAAAGATCTGAACACAGAGACAACATTCCATACTGGTGGACCTCCTACCCTCACAGATGGGAGAGGGAGAGGCTTTTCCTAGATCTGTAGATGCTTGCTTGCTCTTTGTCATTCTGCAGTGTTTACTGTCAGATGTTTGGTGGTGGTTGTCCTTTCCGTTTATATTGCTGGAGTCACTGTGTGTGCTGTTTTCTTGGCTCTGCCTGATTTGTGTTTCTTTCCTTGAGTCCATGTCATTAAACAATGATCCTGAAAAATAGACCTATCTTCATGAGATCATGAGATTTAAGTTCCTGAATCACCACCATCTACCTAACGACCACTGCATCTATGCCAATTTTTGAAGGCCATAATGACCTACAGGGAACCAGAGTGAGGGCCTCCATGGGAAGTGTTACGGTTCAGCAGATCAGGAAATTTCCTAAAAACCCCAATTATGAAAGAAATCATCTAGCCTAACTCCCCAGTGTCACAGATGTGGAAATGGAGGCACAGAGTGGAAAAGTGATTTGCCCAAAGTCCCACAAGTGAATTCATGGTAGAGTCACAAACAAAACCCGGGACTACTGATGCTTCCAATGCAGGACTCTATGAGTAATATTGTGCTGTCTCTCATTCATAGGCTTCTTAATACTATGTAATGGCCGCAGAATCAGACAGCCACAAAGAACAGATTCATAGTGACAGAAGTCATGCTTCCAGGCCAGCATGGGAGGTATAAAATAACAATTCATCAATTATATTTTCCAGGGAGTGTTTTAAAATTTCCAAGAATAAAATATGTTGGGCATCTTTGAGAATATTCTCCCTGCAACTGGCTGCCTGCAGTAGACACAAAAGTCATGGTATGGAGATAGACTCTGTAAAGCCTCATCAGAAAAAAAAATTAGTCCTGGCACTCTGAGGCCTTTGGAAGTCCAGGGTAAGTGTGGGATCTATTTGTCAGTAATTCATGAGAAGCAGCCATTAGGGAAGGCCACCTCTCTGGTTCCATTTTCACTTTTATATATTATTTATTTCCTATTAAAATCCTGCTTCTATGTGCCCCATAGTGAAGCAGCAGGAAGTAGGAGAAGACTGCAGCTCAAAGGAAGAATGGCCCTAGTGGAAGGGAAGGCAAAAGTTTTAGCACAGTGGAGAGCTGGGAAAAGGACATGCATCTAGAAAGAACAAAGAATATCTAATGCAACCTCTTCGTTCCAAAGAAACTAAGGCCCTAAGAATGAGCATGAACTCATCCAAGGTCACATGTACTGATCTAGTCAAAACTAGAATCCAGGTCTCATGATTCCGAGCTCATTGCTCTTTCCATTACCACTATACTGCCAAATCACCAAGGACAACTTCCCACCCAATGGAGAGATCTCTTCTATGATATCAGATGGTCAGACTCCACTCAGAGAAGTCATCACTCGTGATGGAAAATGCTGTCCACATCCAGAGAAAACCATGGAGGCTGAATACAGAATGAAAAATACTATTTGCTCTCTTTTTTGTTTTGTCCTGTTTTTTCTTTCTTGTGGTTCCTCCATTCATTCTAATTCTTCTATATAACATGACTAATGTGAAAATGTTTAATGAGAATGTATATGTAGAGCCTAATTTTGGCCTAATAATTAACACCAAGAAAACACAGTTGCTCCATCAGCCATCACCACATCATCTATATGTGGAACCATCAATTACAACAAATGGAGAAGTTTTAAATGCTGTGTATAAGTTCACTTACCTTGGCAGTGTACTTTCCAGGGATGTACACATTGACAATGAGGTTGATGCACACATTACCAGAGCTAGCTCAGTGTTTGGAAGGCTCCAAACAAAAGTTTGGGAGAGAAGAGGTATTAGACTGATTACAAAACTGAAGGCTTACAGAGCCATTGTGTTGATCTCACTGTGGTATGCTTGTGAAACATGGACAGTCTACCAGTGCCAGGCCAGGAAACTGAATCGCTTCCATTTGAACTGTCTTAGGAAGATTCTGAGGATCACCTGGCAGGATAAGGTACCAGACACTGAAGTCCTTGCTCAAGCTAAACTGTCAAGCATTCAACTATGCTTCAGAGAGCACAATTCCAATGGGCTGGTCATGTTGTTCGAATGCAAAATGTACCCTTGCCAAAAGGACTATTTTATGGAGAACTCTCATGGAGCAGGCAATCACATGTGGTCAGAAGAAACAATACAAGGACACTCTCAAGGTCTCTTTCAAGAACTTTGGATTTGATCATGTAACATGGAAGACACTGGGACAGGACCACTCAGCATGGCATGCCCACATCAGAAAGGGTGCTGTGCCCTTTAAGCAAAGCAGAATTAAGACAACACAAAGTAAACATAGGATGCACAAATTTGGAGCATCTACCCCAAAAATTCATACAAATTATCTGTGCCCAACTTGTGGTAGAGCATTCCTCACTCATATTGGTCTGATAAGCCACAGTAGAATCCACTGAAACTTCACTTTTTCATGGTGATGTCATTTTGGTCCTCTTTGAAGACAAAGGACAGCAACCATATGTAGAACCTATATCAGATTACAAGCCATCTTAGGGAAGAGAGGCAGAGAAAATGTAAAACTTATGGAAGTGAACGTTGAAAAACTCAAAATTAATTAAATTTTTAAAAAGTTCACATACCCCAGGTAAAGATAATTTCACATGCCCCTGGGCCAGATAATCTCTAACACCCCTTCTCATTCTAAATTCTATTATTTCACATTCTGCCTCCCTCTAACATCAGCCTTTTGGTCCTGTCTCTACTTTCTAGAGCAATATGCCTAATGACTCCTTAAATAAAGAGCTAACAGATAGCTGAACAATGGACTAGTGCACATTATGGTGGTAAATAAACAGAGAAGTCCTTGCCTGGTGGAGGCACGGTAGAAGGAAGTGGTAGGAACAAGGAGGAGCTTATGGCAAATCATGAGTACTACCTATTTCATTCACAACTCAAAAAATATTGATTTAGTACCTGCTCTGCAAAATATTATTCTTTTGGCAATTTTGTAAATATTCTTTTGTAAGGCTTGGCACAGAGATTATCCCGAGATCTTGAAGTTTATGACAGTGGGCTAGAATCTCCATCAGATCTTACCAAGCCAGAACTTCCAGTATGGCCATGTGCCTGTTGTCTAAGGATGACCTCTTAGGGAAAGTTCAGAGAGGACCACCACCTAATGGGCCACAGGGTAATGAATTTCTATATTCACAGAAGCTCTCAAAGACCATCTAGAAGAGGCTTTTCTACCTGAAATGTGAGAGGAACACCTGTAACAGACCCAACCATAGATCCCTATAGTATGTTGCCCAGTCCTGGGTTAGGCCTTTTGGGGGAAATACAAGAGAAATCAATATTTTCATGGTTTAAGTTGGTGAGACAAAATAAAACAGATATGATTCATTTAAATGATAATGAATCAAAATCACTGAATTTTCAAGCTAGAAGGGGCCTTAGAGAGTGAATAATCCAACCCTCTCATTTTAGAGCTGGGGAAACTGAGGCTTGAAACAGTGAAGTGACATTCATTTAAGATAAAATTTTGAGAGTAAACCAGTCAATGGGAGGTCATCACTGAGAATGGGGTCCCTGAAGCTAAATGTGAAAACATCAATTTTCAAACCCAACTATGAAACAGCAGGGTTCGTTATTTTTAAGATTGAAACGGAAAAGAAAATTCTTCAGAGGAGGAAGATGAGAGGTCAGCTACCAGCTAAGCTCTTAGGATTGATTGTTTGCCTCTGTGGTCACAGTCTCTGCTGCTAAGCACTCTGGCTTTTCCTGTGGTGTGTTTCCTACTTTATGATTTCAATATAAATAATTTACTGGGGGAAGTCAATCCCCCAATTGCTCATGTTGCCATGGCAACTAGATGAGCAACGCCATGGTTCAGTTAAACAGGCAATGCGGAAGAATTGCTGTGAGCAGCCAGAAATAATAACTTGTGCGCTCCCTCAGAGATTACGGGTCTGCACACCCCTCGTTTGGCACCTGACACCTGCTGCCTCGCGTGGGAAGCTCTCTTTTCACCTGTCTACAAGGTGCAAGCTCAAAGTTTCAAGCTTGTTATTTTCACAAATGTTGTTAGATTGTTAACAAATTATCAGAATTTGCACATCCAAATGCAGGTGGCCTCTTGAAGTAGCACCCTCTGGGGGCTGCTGTCTATTCCAGGCATGGTTTTGGAACTCCAACCTGGGCTTTGTCTTTAGAGCCTCTGGTTCATCATTCTCATTATTAAAATCCTTTCAGAGATGTGAACTATCATTCTTTGGGTGGGGAAGGGGTATGAAACCTGAATTTTAGAAATAGCTCCATGTTCCACAAATTATTCATTCTGTACTGAATGGATCTGCAATCTGTCCAGGGTGAACAATTCCTTGACAAGAGCAGATCACAGCCCCTCCACACCTTCTCATCCTGGGAATCCCATTAGAATATAAGCTATTTGAGAATAGGAACTGTTTTGTTTTGTCTCTGTATCTTCAGTTCTTAGCACAGTGCCTGGAAAATAGATGGTGTATAATAAATGCTTCCTCAGTCGATTAAATTGAATTCTGGGTCATCTTTTTATAATTCTGCCATAGAGATTTTATACTGTAAATCTGGCACAGAGAAGATTGTGTGTGTGTGTGTGTGTGTGTGTGTGTGTGTGTGTGTGTGTGTAAAATCTCCTCTGTGGCAAATTTATGAAAAGATGAACCAGAATTCAATTTAATTGATGAAACATTTATTATATAATATATACTCATGTATAATACAGTATATTATACAAGTCTGTAATAGTACATATGTGATACACATGTGCAGATAGAGAGAGAGAGAGAGATCAATCCAATGAGCTGGATACATTTCTCTGGATCTTTTAGCTTTATAGGGATACTGGTGAACCACCTGATCTAGCCATCTACCTTCCCATACTCTTACTACATCACAAGTCCACTTCTTCTAGCCATACCTGAGGTCGATGATTTCTTTCATAACACTTCCCAAGCACAAGTAATTATTGGCAATTTGAAGATTGTCTTGGGTAGCTTCTAAACTGGCACTGAAAGCAGTTCCCAAAAAGAAGCTACCACTGTGTTTGAGGCAATAGCAACTGGAATAAGAATCTATGCATCCCAAGGGACCACTTTGAAGGACATTAGCTAGAGTGAT
Organism: Potorous gilbertii; assembly: GCA_028658325.1. Classification (NCBI taxonomy): domain Eukaryota; kingdom Metazoa; phylum Chordata; class Mammalia; order Diprotodontia; family Potoroidae; genus Potorous; species Potorous gilbertii. Next base: position 48,757,870 of record CM053772.1, on the reverse strand, counting down.
TTATTATTTCAAGCAGGAAGGGACTAGAGAGGCTGTTTGGTCTAACTCCCTCATTTTACAGATGAGAGAATTGAGTGAGGCCCAGTGAAATTAAATGATTTACCCAATTAGGATGTATACATCCTAATGTATTTATTTTCATTGAAGTCGTACAGCAATGCCTATCACATGGCATGGAGGTGATCCTATATTATTGATAAACTCTAAGAAACTCCTTTGGGCTACATGTTGGAGAGCACAATTCTGTATTGATAGAAGAAAATCCTTCATCTAGGAATTCTCAATAGCAATGAAATTGCAAGTCTAGTTTTCTAAGACTTTTCATTCGTTCAAACTGATCTCCCCATAAGTAGGGTAGATTAGTTAGGCTTGACTATCTAAAAAGTCCGAAGTAAGAAAATCCAGTGCAATCACCAGGAGGGCAGCAGGCCTGGAGAGGCAGAGGCAGAAAAATCAGGAGGAAGAAACACAGAAAAACAGCATGCTTCTGAAGAGAAAGAGGAAGGCAGAGATAAAAATGAGTTGAAGAGGGAAAAAAATGGGAAAGAGCGGGAGTCAGAGAAGAAAAAAATAGTAAAGAGGCAGAGAAGAAGCAGAAGAAAGAGGAGGAAGAGGGAAATGAAAGAACAATTGAATAGGGAATAAGGGAGGGAATGAGGATGGGGAGGACCAAACTGGGAATGTGTACTACACATGTTAATTAGTCAAAATTAGATGTTAAAAAATAAAAGCGTACCAATTGCTTTTTGCCATGGTGTTGTTCCTTAAAATGCAGGAGTGGAAGGCAAGAGGATAAAACTAGAGGGATAGAGAGAGGGAATAGATATAGATAGATGGAATTCATTGTGTCCCCATTGAGTCTCAGACCACAAATGGCAGGCAGGGTACCTCACGTAAAGAAATATACTAGATAAGGATGGATAGGTACCAGAGCTCTGGAACCAGTGATGCTCTATCCCTAAGATACAGAGCCCACTGCTTTATGGATGCCTTGGTTCTATGTTATCTATCACCTTCCACACACTGGCCTTCAAAGGATTTATCTGCCCAGCTTTCAGGAAAAAAAATCCTTATTTCTGGAGGTTAATCCCCATGTTGTTCAAAAGCAAGTCTCATTTCTCTTTAGCTGCTCTCTCAGCTCTAAAGAGTTTAATCCAGAATGACTCGTATTCCATGATTGTAGGGACTTTTGATCAAATTTAGTCCCAGTGGGGAGCACCCAGGAAAAAAATAAATGTGGGGAAATTTAGATAAAGCAAGGAAATTTTTTTTAAAAACCCATTCTACTTTTTAAAAATCACTTGGCAACATGAACCCCTGGTGTATCTTAGCAAAGGGGAGTTGAACTGGTTGTTTAAATGCTCATTTTCTGTCTTCATATGGGATAGATCCCTATGCCAGCCAAGGGGAACATTTGACTTTTGTCTTTGCATCTCCAGCATGTGGCATATTTTTTTTTATCCAGAGCTGTGATTTCATATTAAAGAAACTTCCTCTACCAATGCAGGTTGGCAACTATTCTATGGCATCATCTTACAGAGTGACGTGGAGAAATGAGAGGTTAAGTGTCTTGCCCAGAGCCATACAGACAGTAGGTGTGAAAAGTAAGATTTGAATTCAGGTTCTCCCTACTCTAAAACCAGCTCTTTATCTACTAGTTTACATTCACTAACACATAGTAGGCTCTTACTAACTGCTTATTGAATGGAATGGAATGGAGTGGAACATGACAGCTCTTCAAATAACTGAAGACAACCGTCAAAATTCCTACCAAGTCTTCAAGTTAAATATTTCAAGTTCTTTACATCTGTCTTCAAGGGGAATGATCTCAAGGCCCTGAATACTGATCAATTTCCTTTTGATACCCATCAGCCTCCCCATATCTTTTCTAAAATGTGGAACCAGAATGAGAAAAAATATCTCACAAAAATTGGGTGCACAAAGAGGAACTTATGCAATACGGGGGGCAGTAGAGGTAAGCATATGACACTTGAACTTCACTCTCATCTGAACTGGCTAAAGGAGAAAAGAATACACATATGCATAGTTAGGTGAAAATTAGATATATATATATATATACATACATACATACATACATATCACAACAGGGAAATAGGAGAGAAAGAACTTAAGGGAAAGAGGGAGCAATAAATAAGAGAAAAAGGCATATTAAAGGAGGTGTTAGAAGTAAAAGAGACTCAAAGAGGGAGCAAAAAAAAAAGAAAGAAAAGTATAAGAGAATAGAATGGAGAGAAATATATGGTTAACAATCATAACTGTGAATGTAAATGGGATGAACTCACCTATATAACAAAAGAGGATAGCAGAATGGAATAAAAACTTAAAATGTGGCACTCAAAATTGAACACAAAAATCCAGGTGTGATTTAAAGCAGGACAAAATACAACTGGAAGATCACATCCCCCTCCTAGGGCACAGTGTCTCCCAAAGAAGCCTAACTGCATTACTTTTTTGGCTTCCCCAACAAACCATTTATACATTCTGAGCTTGGATTACACTAAAAATCTTTTTCAGATTAACTGCTTTGTAGCTATGTTAACTCCCTCTTGAACTTGCTGAATTTTATAAATCAAATGTAATATTTTACATGTATCCTATACATACATAGTCCATATCCATATCATGTATTTGAATCTTTAGCTATGGTTCAAATTTATGATTTCATCCATATAGGGAACTTGTAGTATAGAAAGTCCTTCCACCGACTTGGCAACTTGTCTAAAGCTTATAGTCTCACAAAGTTGTCTGAGACACTAGTAAGTCAAGTCAACAAACACATAGTAAATACTTACAGAGCTAAACACTGGAATACAAATAGAAGCAAAAAGACAAACCTTATCTTCAGGGACAACACATAAAAAGCAGTTGAAAAAAGCAGTGGTAGAGAAAAAGTCCACAGAATAGGGAACAGAGACTAGAAAGGAATGAAGGCAACATGTGCCTTTCCCTAAAATGGAGATTTGAGGAAGAACTGATCCATCAGAGGAAGGGTTCACAGAGGCACTAAACAGGTCAAACTAACACTATAAAATTAGTCAACTTGCCCCAAACCATGCTGCCAATAGGTGTCAGAGGCAGCATTTCAATCCAATCTCTCTCATTCCAAAATATTGACATTCCATACCTTATACCATGCTGCCTCTTCCTTTCATATATAAATATGAACACCTATGCATGTCTACACTATATATATATACACATATAGCATCTGCTATCTGTATATATTTTTATTTTATATATGTACATATGAGTATACATACACACACAATACATTATTTCACAACATGGTCCCAGGATCTCCTCAATATATTTATTACCTACAATAGCTTTAATGCCAATGTGATACCCACAATGGCCACTATGAATATGCATGCATATTTCCAGGGTAAATTCACAAAATATCATAAACTTTCTTTGTCAAAGGCGAAACCAAAATCCTTATTTGGGACATCATTAGAACATCAGGAGTTAATATTTAACAAGGTATTTATCAATAATCCAGAGAGCACTGACATCTTAAACTTTTTTCTGTCAGGCCTCCCCACAAAAACCAGTTCCTCTAGACAAATCCCTCCCTCCACCCACTCACAGCTTGCATCTTTCTCTCTCTCTCTCTCTCTCTCTCCCTCTCTCTCTCTCTCTCTCTCTCCCTCCTTGGCCAAGCTCCTCGCAGTCTGAGTTCCATGTGACCATAGGCTCCGTATGATCACAGGCTCCAGGTGTTAGGCCTATTAATGGGAGGTGAAGATCTTCCTATTCTATTAAGATTACAATAACACAGGCTACAAATGCATCCATGCCCTCTCATCCTTGGTGATTCTCATTCATGTGATCCTGGGAATTCTCCACAGAGAGTTCATTCAATATACTGAGAGTTTTCCTTTAGATTTATTTTTATTGCATGGTTACCAATAGAGCACATTGCCATAAGTTATGTCTTGCTCTCAGAACATGCCCAGCATATCTACTTTTCCAGGTTTATCTCTTTCTAATGACACATTTTGTGCCTTTTATCTCATTCAATTCTTCCTTGGTAGTATGCTTTTAGCCCCCTTATCTCCACCATATATTTCTCCGTTTCTAGCTAAATAACTCAAATGTTTAATTCTTTAGAGGCTGTGGTATTATTGAATGACACACAGTCATTCAGTATCACCAGGAAATGTTGATTTTTTTCAAAAACATATTGTTTCAGAGAGAAGTTCATGTTCATTTTAACACTGAAGTTTCCCCAAAATAATTCAGTCCCTTCTCCTCTTGTTCAACTTTGGGCCCACAACATTATCCATCAATAGTATCTGTCCAACATACATGTAATGTGGGGTCAGCTTTATATCCTGTCCTTTCAACTTTATGATGTCTGGAAAATGCATAGGAAGGGAATATTATAACATCCTCCCTGCCATGATGTAATAATCTAGGTATTTCCCCCATGTGTTTTTTCCTGTGTAGACAGGTTGGGTTCTTTTGAATGATTGTTAGATAGTTCATTGAGAAGTCTCTACAGTGTGAGGCAATCAGCATGTCAGCCACAAATGGGAGCACCTGGACAGCTTCACCATCTATAAAGAAACCTTGTTCCATTTCAACTCTTCACAGCATCCTGCCTGACCTCTATGACAAGCATATTCCTGCATTTTATATTTCACTTGATATGAATAAACAGATGGTTAGATCAGTGGAGTAGATAAAATACACAATACATAGAAGTAAATGAACACAGTAACCTAGTGTTTGATAAATCCAAAGATCCAAGGTATTGAGGCAAGAACTCATTATTTGTCAAAAGCTGCTGGGAAAATTGGAAAGCAGTGTGGCAGAAACTACGCATAGACTACTATCTCACACCATGTACAAAGACATGCTCAATATGTTTACATGATTTAGACATAGAGGATGATATCATAAGTAAATCAGGAGAGCATAGAAAAATTACCTGTCAGATCTATGGATAAGGAAAGAGCTCAGGACCAAACATGATTTAGAATTCACAGTATTAGCCAGCCAGGCTAGGACTAATTCACATGGAGAAGATGCAACAAGAAGAAAATAGAGATGGAGAAAAGAGAAAAAACCACATGGCAGAAGTACCCTGTGGATCCCATTCCGTACCACCAGGATATTGTAATTACTGATCTTTTCCTGTCACTATTGATAATGAAATTCAGGGCTCAACAGGCAGCCAGGTGACACCGTGGATAGAGTGCTGGGCCTAAAGTCAGGAAGATGTGAATTCAGATGCAACTGCAGACAGTTCCTGTCTGTGTGACCCTGGTCAAGCTATCTGCCTCAGTCTCCACAACTGAAAAATGCATACCTATCTCAGAGGGTTGTTATAAGGATTGAATAATATGATATTTGTAAAGAACTTAGCATAGTACTTATCACATAGTAGGTGCTACATAAGCTTGTTTCCTTCCTCTGCTCCCCATTTTGGTGCCAGACCAGGAAGACTGTTTTTGCAGTCTTGCTGCCATACCTGAAGAAGAACTGCACAGTCACAAGAAATATCACCAACCTAGGCATATAGGTTATAGCTCCTTGTCTTGTGACAAAATCCTACCTCACCCACCCTCAATCCCAAAGAATAGGTCAATTATAGGCAACTGACCAAAATCACAGAATTTACAACCTTAACCATCTGAGGTCCAGGAGTTGGTATTGTAGACAGAGCTGTAACTACAGAACATCTAGGTAGTGCCACTGAGCCTAGAGTTAGGAAGACTCATCTTCTCAAGTTCAAATGTGACCTCAGGCACTTACTTGTTGTGTGACCCTGGACAAGTCATTTGACCCTGTTTGCCTCAGTTTCCTCATCTGTAAAATGAGCTGGAGAAGGAACTAGCAAACCGCTTTAGTTTCTTTGCCAAGGAAACCCAAAATGGAGTTGTGAAGAGTCAATGAAACTAAACAACAAACCTGAGATTTTTGTTCTGAGGCTCTAAAACATAGATTGTAAAGATCTTAAATCACAATTTTAAAATATTGTTCAAGTTTTTTATTTGTTATATTTCTATTTTGACAGCACTTTTCACTTTCACTCCTTCAGAAGTATAAAAACAACCAAACTTAGCACCTAGTTAGCAAGAATAAATAGTTAAAATAGGAAGCTGCCAGATGGTATCCTTCCCCTGGCAGCTGCAACCCAGGTGAATGCCTCCAAGAGTCTGGGTCCTTTGGGTTATCCTGGGGTCTCTTATCTCCCTGCCATGATGTGATAATCTAGGTATTTCCTTCCTATGCATCATTACTTCCTCTGTCATTATTATATCATGAATTTCAAAGCTGAGGTGAGGGCAAGATTAGCTTTATCTGTCCTGGGCAAGTAGGTTTTCTATTTGTTCAAGCCACCAGCATTGCTAGTGATGGCGTTGATGTGTTTAATGAGGCTGCTTGGAACAGTGATTTTAACATATTTTATACTATCTGATGTTCTCTTGGTATCATGATGCTTTCTGTTTCAAGTGGAATTCTCATTCTTGCTATGAGGTCATGTGATATAGTATAACTAATGTGATGGGAGAATCACTGGCTCAGAGCATCATTCTAGATAGAGCTCTATCATCACATTGGATAAATTCCTAAGGTAACAGTTTGGGATTCTGTTGCACATGTATGGTTTTCTTTTTTAAATTCATGAGAGATATCTAGTTGCCTATAAAGCAGTATTTTTGCTTTACTCATTCCAACTTCCAACCACTCTTTTAGTTAATAAACAATAAAAATAATGAGGTCTCACAAATTGGTTTTATGCCCTCAGAGGCAGACTTGGCATATACTGTATAAATAACAGACTCCAAAGAAGGGAGACTTTGGCCCCAACATCATACTCTTTGAAGGAGAAACACCTGTGTCTTTGTTGGAGAAAGGGGAGAGGTGAGGCATTAACCAAGAAAATGTAGATGGCCATTAATTTGAGAGTTTCCCTAACCTAGATTCATTACAAAACTAAGAGAAGTCAATTCAAGTATTGCTGACCTCTAAAACTTCGATAGAGAACCAAATCCGTAGCTCTTTCTGGTTTGCCACCTTGTTTTCTTTAGGTTATTTCAGGAAACCTTCCTTCCTTTCCTGTTATAGACTGTAAGTAATTCTAACCTTGGGGCCTTCCAGGTCCCAGGTTGGAAGGCCACATGACTTGCTGGGCTTAGATACGCAGACACCTTTTCTTTTTAAAATTTTTTTTCAAAAATTTGTGATTTTTAACATTCTTTTCTTTTTAAATTTAATTCCAAATTCTCTCCCTCACTCCCACATCCTCACCCACCCACTTAGAGGGCAAGCAATATGATATCAATTATACATGTGAAATCATGCAAAACACATTTCTATATAAATTATATTTTTAAAAAGCAAGAAAAATTTTTGAAAAGTGAGAAAATGATACTTCAATTTGCACTCCAAGTTCATCAGTTCACTCTTTGGAGGTGGATAGCATTTTTTCATCATGGAAACTGGAACTGACAGATGCCTCTTCTGATTTTTACTTTCATCATGTGAATGTGTCATCATAGATGTGAATGAATGAGGCTTTAGGCTGGGTGTGAAGGACCCTTCTATTTCAGGGTGAAAAAATGTGCAATTAATTCTTCCATAGGAAGAAATCCATTTGGTCAAGAATGTCAATTCTTTGAAAGCAGGGACTGCCTTGTCTTTGTCTCCATTTTGACTCCAGCCCCCATCATAGTTCCTGGCATGTAGTGGGTACTTAAAGCTTGATTAAAAACAGCAAAATATTGCCTCTGATTCTACCTCCCCTCTCTAAAGAGTATGGGCCAGGGTGTCCCATCTCTATGTAATGGGAGTTTTGAGCAGGCGTAAATCATGCAAAATGGAGGTTCTCTGCTTCTCTGCATTCTACCACCATATGGATGGGAGTAGCCTCCTTCTGTTGACTACATAGCTAGTGCAGACTCTTACCTTTAAAACTACCAGACTGAGACCTTCTCTTTTGTTCTCCTGCTATCTCTAGAGGGTGATGATCACAGTTCACCCACAGAAAAGGTGCCATGAATTGAACAGGTGATAGGTAAGTGGGGGGGGGCACCTTTCTCCACTCTGTATTTTATTCTGTGGTTCTGAGAGGTAGGCCTAGGATATTTGTCCCATTCTGTTTAATTTCATACTCTCATTTTCTAGGCACAGCCCCAGATGTGCTATGTTGACCTTGGAGCCAGAATTTCCAAGCAGCATATTGCAGCCTTGCAGGGAAGCCCTGAGAAACCAGGGTGCCTGGAACTTGAGTCCAAAGCAGGTTTGGGATTCTGAAATGGTTCTGTGCTATATAGGAAGAAAACTAAGTTATGAAACGAATCTCCTTCCATTCCCCAAAGACTGGCGTGGGGAGCAATATACTTCCCATGTATGGGGGAAATGTTTATATACCTTTGAGGTAAATACTCTAGTGTAAAAGCTAATCTGGCTATTAGTGGCTAAATGGATTCCCACTGAGGGATGACAATTTGTTTCAGCTGGAGCCATCAGCAGAGAGCCTAGACCACCACTCCCCCAGTCTCTTAAGGGTACCAGAGAACCCTAGTGAAGGGCTAAATTATAACACACCTGACCTTCAAGCAGAAAGGGCCAAATCAGTCAGTGTTACTATTACACTCTAGTTAAACCACATAAGGAATAATGTTGTCTATACACGATAGGAACTAAGTGCTTATTGAATTGAATTAATTAATCCTTATTTACCACTCTTTCAAGTCTCTTTACCATATTAGTTTCTCTTTAATGTTTTTCTTAAAATGTCGCTTCATAACTGGATACGATTTAATTTTTAATTTTTATTCCCCTGGATGACCAAGAGGCTGTGTCAGGGAGCCAGGCCCGATCAGTTAGCTTTGTCTTCTTTTAGGTAAAGCTATTTCAGAGAAACATTGGCCCTATCCCAGAGAGAAATTTTAAACCTTCATAGAATTTAGAGATGGAAAGAACTTTAGCAGGCATATGATCCAAATCCTTAATTTTACAGAAGGGAAAACTGAGACCCAGACCCATTAAATGACTTCCTTTGTGTGATGCAGGTTAAGGTGGAAGCCAAGATTCAAACAGAAGCACATTGATTCCAAAGCCATCATTCTATTCACCGAGCTCCTTCTGCCTCCTTCTATCAGGAGGTCTCTAATGACTTGGCCGAATGACATCCTTCTTAAGATTCTAGCTATAATTCCATAGTTCTAAATAAAGAGCAGGGAAAAAAAGCCCTCGCAATTATCTGCACAATAGACCAACGCTCAATAATTATAGGATGCTTTCCAATTTCCACTATTCAGGCTGTTGACATTAGATTTTTGGACTAAGGGTATTACTGCCTGCTTAGCTTCTTAAAGGACCAAGCAAAAGAGACCCTTGAATTCCTCTGTCAATATCCCTGCTTTGCATATTGATCCACAAGAAGTCTACTCTCAGTAGTCGAGGCTAATGTGATCAGTGAAATAGCTATTGTAATAACCAAGGCCTAGGTAACGAGGACTGACATCAGAAAAGTAGCATTGTCAGAGGAGAGATGTTGCAAGGAGATGTTACAAAGAGATGTTACAATAGGTTACAAGAGATGTTACAAAGGAGAAATTGACAGGCCATGGCAATAGCATGGAGAGAGGGGAGGGGAATTAGGGATAATGAGGAATCCAGGATGTCTGCCAGGTTGTGAGCCTGAAGGTCTGGGAGGTTGGTGTTGCCTCTATAACACTAGAGAAGGTAGGAGGAGGGGAGGGTTTAAGAAGAACGGTAGAGTTCAGTTTTGGACGTGTTGAGGTTAAAATGACCCTAGACATCTAGTATGAGATGTCTGAAAGGAAGCTGGAGATCTAAGACTGGTCATCAAAGAGGTTAGGTAGGTTTAAGAATTATCAGCATAGAGATGATCATTAAATCCCCAAGGGAAGTCATATAGAGGAGAAGAGAAGAGGGCCCAGGACAGACACCTATGACTGAAAGATGTGACCCAGATGAGCACCTAGCCAAGGAGACTGAGGAGTGGTCTGATAGGGAGGAGGAGGAGGACTAGGAAAGATTACAATGAAGACAGCATCAAAGAGAAGAGGGTGATTAACCATGTCAAAGATTGCAAAAGAAGGAGAACTGAGAAATGGCCCCTGGTTTGCAATTAAGAGATCACTGATAGCTTTGGAAAGACAAATGTCAGTAGGATAATGACGCTGGAAACCAGTTTACATGGAATAAAGAAGAGAATGAGAGGACAAAACTGGAGGGACCTATTGTAGAAGGCCTTCTCAAGGAGGTTAGCCACAAGAGGTAGAAGAGATTTGGGATGATCGTTTAGCAGTGATAGGAGAATGAAGAGAGGACTTTTTGGAGGATGGGACAGGCAATGGCATGTTTCAGTCAACGGAGAGATTGAGGATAAGGGACAGAAAAGAGATGATAAAGGGAGATGGGATAGAAAGGGATCACTTACACAGTTAGAGGGATCTGCCTTAGCAAGAAGTAGGGCCACCTCTTTGTGTGAGACGGGTAAAAAAGGACATTGTGGCAAAAAGTATCTAGATATGAGATGAAGAGGAGGGGAAACAAAGGCACTCACAGCAAAAGGCCGCAAATTTTTTTTGTAAAATATTCTCAGCAGAGAGGATGGGTGAGGCAGAGCCATGAGAGGTTTGAGGAAGGATAAAAAGGTTTGGAAGACTCTCTGCCAAGAGGGCAAGTTGATAAGGGAGGTAGAGAAAGATTGCATAGCAGTGGTGAAGGTCCAATTGAGGGCGTATAAAATAAATTTGTAGTGGACTCAGAACAGTTATGTGACTTTTCTCCACTTTCATTTAGTACCATCCAAGTAGGAGTGAAGGAGGTAAATGGTGGAAGTGATCCAAAATTGAATCTTGGCAAGGTGCAATTGGCTATATGATAAATGGGCCAGGAACTCAAGAGAAAAGGGCAAAAAAGCATTGAACTGGTTCACTAAGGGGTCAAGATCAAGGAAAAAAAAGAGTCACTAGTGGAGGAGTGACGGTTTATGAGATAATTGAGGTGTCAAGCAATTGGAGGAGATTGTGTAGATGAGAAGTAGATCTTGGAATGAGAGGAGAGGGAGATGTTGAAAGCCAGAATACTTGCCATATCTAATTCACAGTGTTGTTTCAAATAAGATAAAGAATGTGTTTCAAGGATGAGTTAGCCTTCAGGGGCCATCCTATGGTGCATATCCAATATTGCCATTTCTGGGTCTGCTCAACTACAGAGGAACTGTGGAACTTACTTCTTATCATGTTTGACTCAGAGTTAAAGGACCTTGAGATGACAGAGAGCCCCTTTATTGTCTGTAAACCCAGGAAAGCTGTTGTCATTGGTTTAACCTTCATTCTCAAAGAGGATCAGTGACATCAGGAGGGTGATGTCTGAACTTGCAAGTGAATTAGATTTAAGTGAGGCAGAGCTGTGCAAAGTCATCAGCCTCACTGTCTCCTCCAGAATCATCTAAGTCCAATGGCAAGGCGTAGGTCAAGACAACTAGGGATGGCCCAAGATGCAGTGGGAGTCCTTGGCCTTTTTAAGTCAAGGTCTTTCCCTGGTCTCAATTTGTCTGAGGTGACACCCATGCAAGTGATTAAAAGCTAAGTAAAAAGCTGAGGCAAAAGATGATCTAGTTTGCTTCCACAAAAGAATCCGTCTGGGAGGAGAAGAACCCCCAGAGTTTCTGGTCAGAACAGAAACAATTGTTATTTATACTCCCCCAGGAAAGTGGATGATTCAGTGGAGGTATAAAAAGAAGCAACCACCCCCTCAAAGCTCTGTCTTTCTTTCCAGTCTAAACTGTGTCCAGACGGTTTGGAGTTGCTTCCCAAGAGGGCAATGGGAGAAGTAGTCCAGGTTCCTCCTAACCCCACTGTGGACTCCATGTGACCATGAATAAGTGGCATCTAAAGTACATGACTTGCCTAAGCAAGCCTGAGCCTAGGTTTCGACTGGCTTCTGTGTGTTTGTCCTTTTTTGATCTCAAATTAATAAGATGGAAGAGCCCAGTATTGTAGGAAAGACTTTGAGAGGTCCAAAGGTCTTGGGCTCCATGAGGATGGAGCTGAATGGGAGAAGGGAAAGAGTGCTAGGCAACTACACCAGAGTTCTTGGGGAGAATGGCTACCAACAAAAAGATTGGCCCAAACCTAGTCATTTTCCCAGTCAATATGAATTGGGGGATGTTTGGATAGTATAAATGGAGATAAAAATGGAAAATGCCAGCAAATGTTTTATGTTCTGATGCAATTTAAGTCTCAGACCCCCAGGGGATTCTAACAGCAGTTATGTTACTGGACCCCTTTGTAATTCAGTCTCTTAACATACAATGTGAAACTTATGTCTAACACTTTTGTGTATAGGAATAAATGATCTGTCTCATGCCTTATTTATAATGTGCACTGTGTACTTATTCACCCCTCCCTTTTGGAGGAAATCCTAGATATGGCCATAATCTAATCTCTATGTGAAATTGTCCCCATGGCACCCACTTCAGGTTTTGATGAACTAGAGAGTGTGAGAAAAGGGATTCTAACCCTTCTCATTAGAGTTCCGGCTCCCCCAGGACTGACCCCATTCCAAACTACATGCCCAGATACAGCAAAGGGAGTGGGCAAAGGACCCTTGCGCCCTACGGGGCAGCTGCAGTCCCTCAAGGTTAGACATGTAAAGTGTTTTGCAAGCTTTAAAGTGTCATGTACATGTCAGTTACCATTGCTATTATTGGTGCAGACTTCCTCCCTACAGCCCTTGTTATTTAATTCTCCATTATTTCAGAAGTTATACTGCAATTAGTATGCCTCTCAAATTTCCCTGTTCTGAATGTCTGTTCAGAACTAATATAAAGGAAACTCTGAGATTTTTATTGCCTGAAATTCTGACTGTAATTTGTCATGAGGTGCCCAAATTTCTCTTTCTGGTTGCAAAATTATTTGATGCTGTCAGGCAAAACTGAGCAGCCTAAATTGGAGTTTATTGGTTTGGGATCCTTGAAATGATTCCTTTTGGAGATAGTCATTTCCAGGCAGGCCTTATGTCTTATCAAATTGTCTTGCATCCTCTGCCATCTAGAGATGCCCCAGGATCCTTCCCCCCTGCCCAACCTCCAGTCTGGACTGACTTGCAAGGTAAAGGAGAAAAGACGATATTCCCAGACATTCACCTCGTTGAATTCTTCTCAAATGTCAGACACCCGATTTAAGATGCTGCTGTGGGCTCCCATCCGAGCACCAAGAGCACCCCTATTTAGCATCCAAGACATGCCAGGAGGTAAATGAACAATGAGCTTTCGTAATTTCTAGAAAATACACATAATATATTTTTACCTTGCCTGCAGCCAAGAGCTAAGCCTTTGTAGCAACGCAGAGAGGCCGTTTGATACGTTAAGTTCTGTTACCCAGCACTCTCAATCAACTAGATCTCGAAGACTCCTCTCAGCTGGAACATTTTCTGATTTTTTTTGTCTGCAAGTGTGACTCTGAAGTATCTTCTGAATCACCAAAGAGGGACTGAACTCTTTGATGAGGTTAGCTCTAGGCAGCCTTTATTGCTTTCATGAAGGAAAGAATATTAAAAGGCAGAAAATCCAGTGTCCAGTCACAGGGTAAAACGCAAGGTCTGAATCCACAAAGAGCTGGGTTCAAATCCTACCTCAGAAACGCACTAGCTGCGTGACCTTAGAGAAGTCACTTATCCTCTGTTTGCCTCAGTTTCTTCATCTACAAAATAGAGAAAATAGCACCTACCTGCCAGAATTGTGGTAAGGATCAAATGAGGTGATATTTGTAAAGCCCTTAGCATAGTAACTGGCACACAGTAAGCACTATTTATATGTTATTACTGTCTGTGACTCAGTTTCCTTATCTTTGTAACTGTTTGTTTGTAGCTGTTTGATAGATGCCCGCAAGTAGGGCCATGCAAGTAGAACTTCATTGGAGGAAGTAGTTTAGATCCTCCGGGGGCTCATCTTGATAGCTAAGAAGTCCCAAGCAAGCAGCCACAACTCCACAGTCTACTCCAACCTGGAACCCAGGACTCACACCTCAGACTCTACCTAGGGAGCATTTTGAAGCTAGAGAGTTGAGCCCAAACTACAAAACCCAGCATGCTCTTGGCAGACATAAACTATTCTTCTCCATGAGGTCTTCAGCACAGTAACTCCCTTCCCCCTTGTGAGGGGGCTCTGTCAAACTGCTGTTACATCTAAATGAGGGCATTGAACTCCATGCCTTTTCATCATGATATCTATGATCCTATAGCTCTTGCCTCAGTCTGACCTAGAGCAATCCCCTTAATCTCTCAGAACCTGTTTCTTCATTTATTAAATGGCAGCAATCATACTACCTATCTCAAAGTTGTTAAAAGGCTCCAATGATATTATGTAACTCAAGTAATTTACAAACTCTAAAGCCCTATAGAAATGTCAGCTGTTCCTTTTTGAAGTGACCTTGGTTGGCCAAGTCATTTCCATATCTTGGGTGGCCAAGTCATTTCCATTCCTTGGGCTCAGATTTTGCTTTCTCTCCCTCCCTCCCTCCCTCCCTCTCTCTCCCCCTCCTTCCCTTCCCTTCAAACTCTCAAGGTCAATATAACTCACATTTATCTAGCACATTCCACTGAACAGCTTTGTCAGGTAAATATTACATACGGGTTTTGTTTTAAATAGGTCTGGATCTGGAATTTTATCAATAGAGGTCTTCCAGAAGAGGAAATGCTCTCCTTAGATATACATCTACAACTTGTCTGTGACTTATTATAGTCTTAGAGAGTTAACTGGGGCACTGACAAGTTAAATAATTTGATTATAGTCACATAGTTAGAATGTCTTAGATGAAGGACTTACATCTAGGTCTTCCTAACTCTATAGCTTGCCCTCCATCCAATACATCATGATGCTTCTCATGACAAGAGGAGTTATTCCCACTTTACAGATGGGAAATTGAAGTTCAAAACCAAATAACTAGGGTGTATCAGATTTGACATTTGAATTCAGATTCCTCCTGTCTCCAGATCCAGGACCCTTTTCACTCTATCATACTGTCTCTCTAATTCAACACAATTATAGGATCATTTTTTGCCAGGAAAGGCAAGACAAATGACTGGATAAAGACTTTACTGCACTGCAAGTTTGTAGACAGGAAACTCATCATTTGCTTCAATAGATGTCTGTGTGATTAGTCATGAGACATCCTCCTATGACCAGAATGTATGAGTCACTTGCTTTCAGGTGTGTCATGAAAATGCAGCCTAAAGTCAAATTGAAGCACTGGGAGGCTCCCTGAACATACTAATTATCTGCAGTAGAGTTGGAGAGTTAAATAACAATAGCTCACATTTCTACAGAGCTTTGAGGTTTACAAAGCTCTTTCATTCCAACAACCCTATGAAGTAGAGAGTACAAAAATGATTGCTTCTATTTGATAGATCCCATAATCTTGGAATTGGAAAGAGCCCCAGAGATCAACTAGTTTAACATCCTGAAACAGAATCTCCTCTCCAATATTCCCAATAATCAGTCATTCAGAAGATGGAGATAATACTTTAGGTAGCATGTATAAGCCCTATATAGGCTATCTCATTGGAGCCTTAGGACCAACCTGGGAGGTAGGTACTATCATTCTCCCCAGTTTACAAAAGAGGAAATGGAGACTGAGATGATAATTCCTTGCCCAGGGTAACAGTTATAAAGTATCTGAGACAGGATTTGGATTCAGTTCTTTCCAATTCTAATTCCTACAATTTTCCATTTCATCGTTTAACTGCCTGAATATACCTCCAAGTAAGGGAACCCACACCTTCCATTTTTAAATAACTTAATTATTAGAAGTGCCTCCTGATATCAAGTTTAAATTTGCCTGTAATCTTCATTCATCACTCTTGGTTCTGTCCTGAGGCCAAGCAGAATTTCAAATACTTGAAAAGATTTGTCATAACCCCCTATTCTTCTCTTACCCAAACTAACTACCACCCATGACCAACAGTCTCCAGTAGTAGCATTATATCTACAGTCATTCTTCTCTGGATTCACTCCATCCTTTCAATATTCATTCATGATGCCCTGGCCTGAAATCAATACTCCAGAGGACATCTGATCAGAAAAGAATATAGTACCTTCTTATTCTGGACACTATGTATCTTCTAATGCCATCTAAGATTCCATTAACATTCTGGGCTGTCATGTCATACTATTACATTGAACTTGGAGTCCATTAAAAATGTCTAAACTTTTTTCATATAAGGTATCTTATAGGAATACCTCTTCTATCTTCTACTTAGATAGTTACTGACTTTAAAAAATCCAAATATAGTATTTGTTCTCTATCCCTAATAAATTTCATCTTGACAGTATGGCACAGGACAAAGTGAGCCAACCTTGGACTCAGGAAGACCTCTCAATGTGCCTCAAGTCTAAGCATAAATTATATAGCTTGTACTAATCTGCCCTGGTAGAATGAGTTTCCTCATTGGGAGTGCCTTCTGCCAATCACATCATAGGTCCGGTCCAATAAAATCATCTTATTGGTCTTTTTCCATGATTCTAGCCTTTAAAAATACTGATTCCGTCAACCTGAGCATTAACTATCCCTTCCAGATTTGTCCTGTGAATGCTAAATGGATCTTAATCTAAAGTTATTGATAAATAGTGTGGACACCACAGGGCCAACCAAGGACAGCTTCATGGGACACTCCTTTAGAAACTCTTCCTCCAGTTGATAATAATCCATAAATAATAACAGTCCATCTTTTGATTAAAGGTCTAAGGAAATCAAGTATAGAAAGGAAGATTTTATATATATATTAAAATATTCCTAGCAGCATTTTTAGTGCTAACAAACAACTAGAAATAAGGTAGATGCTCAATGACTGGAGAACTGATTTATCTAATTGTGTCACATGAATGTAAAGGGATATCACTGTGCCATAAGAAATAACAAATATGAAGAAATCAGAGAAGCATGGGATGACGTCAATGAACCAATACAGAGTAAAACAAGCAGAACTAGGCAGACAATATAGACAATAATGTAAAAGGGAAAGGACACAAACAAACTGAATCTTAGATTTGGTCCTAGAAAAGAAATGAAAAAAAGTGTCCCTCCCTCTCTTCTTTCAAAAGGTAGGCACGACAGCTGTGGAATATTACATATATTTTCAGATATAGTTTATATGTTGGTTGGTTTTGCTTTTTCTTCTTTATTACAAGAGATGACTACCAGGGGAGGGGAAATACATTCAGAAATAAAGGATATATAAAAGCAAAAGACATGAAATAAGAAAAATAATAGCTAATCTTTATGTACTTCTTTAAAATTTACAAGTGCTTTCATCACAATAACCTGTGGTTATCCTCATTATAAGTATTATCTTTGTTATACAGGCTGGGAAACTGAGGCACTACAAGACAAAGTGGTTGAAAAAGGGACACACAGCTAGTCAGGACCTGAAGTGAGATGTGGAACAAGTTCATCTGATGTCAAGTCAAATAGTCTTTCCCCTACATCATAATATAGTATGTGGTAGATAACTGTAGCCAAAATATGTAGCCAATTAAGAAATTAGAGAAATTAAAACTCAGTTTTTATTATTAAGCTCAAGCAGAGAAAACCTGAACAATCATTTGGATTCTAACCAGGCTTTTTATAGACAATATTACATCAAAGTAACAAAGAAACAATTCTTTTACATTACAATCTTGTACGTTTCTCTTAGGCTGTAAAAGTTAAAGAAAAGATAGATCCACAATCCCGGTGCTTCCTTCAATGTCATAAAAGTTGAATAAATTTAGTTAAACAGAAAGATAATCTCATACATCCTTTAAGCAAACAAATCTTGTAAAAAAACAAACCCACAGTATAGGTAAACTAAGTCAGGTTACCTATAAGCTACATTTAGAGGGTTCTCTACTAGGCTGATTAAGGAGAAAGATTCACATTTCACCAAGGAGTTAAGCACAATTGAGATTCTTCTTCTGGCTTATTATCTAAAGAATAGTTGTCTTTAGTGGGGGAGGGGTTAGGGAGGAGGCAATCAGGGTTAAGTGACTTACCCAGGATCACACAACTAGTAAGTGTCAAGTGCCTGAGGTCATATTTGAACTTAGGTCCTCCTGACTCTGGGCCAGTACTCTAGCTACTGTCCTACCTAGCTGTTCCCAGAATATTTAAATCTTTTTAGTAAATTTTCATATTCCATGGGACAGGTTTGGATCAACTTAACAATCTTCAATTAAGGGAACAGAAAACAGAAAACAGAAAACAGTTAGTTGCAGGAGTGATAAAAGCAAATTAAAAATTTTAATTCCCATTACAATATGTAACTTATATAATAAAATAGTAGCAATAATCATTCACACTTATTTAGTGCTTTAAGTTTTGTAAAGCATTTTCTATATATTTTCTCCTCTTATTAATGACTCCTCTTTGGGTCTAGTCATTCATCTGATTTTGAATCTACCCAATGGTATTATCATCTAACCCACATTTTTCCATCATATCCACAAAGGGACAAGAGCAGAGGACCAACTGTTCTAACACTTTCCTCTCCTGGGACTCAAGAGTTGGAAAAAGAAACAAGTATCCCAATTTCCCTCTGGGGATAGGAAAGCATTTGAGAAGTTTGTTCTCAGCTTCCATGGTGCCGTAAGAACCTACAGAATATTCCCCTCCATTCTGATCCCCTGTTTTTCCCCCTCACTATTTAATACTAATGTTATATAAAGAAATTAGGGACCACTAACCATTGTTTCAAGTGTTGTGCTCTCTGTGATAAGGGCAAACAGGAAGGAAGGGCAGTGGGGAAAAAAGGTGGAGGACACATCCAGTCTGTAGCACAAAGCACAGGAAAAAAGGCAGGGAGCAAAGAAACAGTTTCTTCCCCAGGATTACACAGACCTTTCAGTGACTCTCCTATATATTCCTTAGCTAGCACAAAGTAAGAAGCAGGAAAAATAGTAAACAGAGATTTCCAGGGGTGCGTTGGCGCCAACACTGGAGAGCTCATTGCTAAATGTTCAGCCTGAGCATTCATGCCTTGGAAATCAGCAAATGCTACAAATAAAGGGTTCTGATTGTTTAGACTTAAGAAATTAATGGAGAGAACCTTAATAATGCAAATTAAACTTACAAATGGGCCTTTGTATCTTTTTCCCATCAAGCTGGCTGTTAAATGAGAGAAACTATGTTATACTAATGAAAAATATATTATATATTTTATATATTATTATATATGATATATTGCATATTGTTATATATTTTATATATTTATATGGCATATGTATTGTATTATATGTTACATTAATGAGAGAAATTATTATATCAATAACCGAGTATTAAACTAGGATCTACATTGTTTTCTCCTTTATTTCTTCATTTAAGGACCAGCCCCTGTACGTCAGGCTCTGAAGGATAGGACTGATAGATGACATTGCTCTAATGTCATCCTTCATCTAGGGCAGGACCCCACACAACTAGAAGGCCTTACTTCTGTTTACAGTATAAACAAAACACAATCTAGGCAAATTCTTGCCCCAAGAAGAACAGTCCTATCCTTGTACCTTTTCATTAGAGTTTAAGGTGACCTAGTTCATGAATGAGAAAACCAATCGGAGTGGTCTGGGTGGAGATGGATTCCTCTGTCCAGATTTCTGGAGGTGGCTAAGTCTCAAGCTGAAACCACATTCTCAGCAAGAGGAGGTGAAGACTCCTGACTTCCTTATTAAATGTCCATCAATCAGGGTTGATTCTCACCTGTCAGGGGCACCCCCTTTACCAAAAGTATATTAAGGCTTTCAGTCTCTACATGGTTTGGTCTTTGGTTACTGAGAGAAACCATGACTACTGATTTATTATTAGCTAGTCTTGAAGTGGACATTATTCCTCCCTGGGCCCCTAGGCTGAGAGATATCTGTTAGGTACCTTACTGGGCAGGGTTGAAGAATCTGCCTAGTAACAGGTTTTTTGTTTGGGCCCCTATCAAAATGTTATTCCCCTTTGGGTTGTGAAATATGTGATGAATTGTTAATAGTCATTTCTTGTTTAGTCCATTTGCATGGCAACCACCTGTGCCCCCCTAATCTTAGACCCCCATTTCCAGGTAACCACCTTCTGCTGAGCCCCATCCCCTTCCTGTCAACTACTCTATGTTGAATGACAACCAGTCTGTGATTGGCTACCTTTCCCGGCACCTCTCCTCTGTTGGGGTCCTTTGCCTAGTAGCACCCTGACAACTACATTCTGTTTGGGGATTCTTGCATAGCAGCAAGCCCCACTCTTTCTCTGTCAGAACTCTGTTTGTTGTGGAAACCACAAGGCTGTACCGAGTAGCGCTGAAATGCTTAAAATGCATTCACCCACCTCAGTTCGGGGCTGTCTCCTCTGGGTCTCTACATGAGGCAGCTGACAGCCTGGCTAATAAATGATGCTCTCGAAATTCCTAATTGACTTTTGCCTGTGACTTATTAAGTCTGTCCATTTCAGTCTAATTAATAAATTATTATTAATTGCCTAGAAACTCTGTCTCTCATGTTTTTCATTTGTCACAAATATTTGCCAACACAGTCCTAGAGAATTCTAACTAAGGTGAATCACAACCCCCTAGACTAGAAGAAGAGATAACATACAAGCCCCCTAGGGACAAAAGGAAAGAAAAAGTAACTACAACATTTTTCTGAACAATAAATAACAGTCAAAAAAGAAAATGAGATTGGCTTGGCTCTTCCTTTTTCAAAGATATACACACATACATACGTATGTATGTATGTATGCATGTTTATAAACATAAATATATATACAAATATATGTGTATGTATATTTTACATAACCTATATTCCTCAATGTATCTCTCTCCCAACCCCCTCCCAGAGATTCATCTTTTATATCAAAGAATAAAAATGAGTTCAAAAAAGTTCACCCAAATTAACCAACATATTGAAAAAATCTTCTGTTATATGGAGTACGTTACACCATCATAATCCCCCATCTTAGCAAACAAATATCTTTTCATATCATTTTCTTGGGACCAAGCTTGGTCATCACAGTTTCATGGTTTTCTGCTTTTTTGTTATTTTTTCCATCCACATTACTGTGGTGGTTGTGTTCTGTCTGCCTGACTCTTCTTACTTTATTTGCATCAGAACATACAGAAGTCTTCCCATACTTCTCTGTATTCATCCTCTCTTATTGCACAGTAAGAAATCATACTCTGTTCCACACCTCATTTAGCCATAGTCCAAATGATGGGCATCTGTCTTATTTCCAGTCCTTTGATAGTGCAAAAAAGCACAAACTTTCCAATGAAGAAAATAAATTGGGGGCTAGAAGGAAAGCTGATAGTAATCTAGTCCAGCTCTCTGTCCTGTGGCCCCTCAGCAGCCCTCCCTAGATCCCTGACAGGGGATGCAGCAATCACATCCTTGGCTTCTTTCAGTACTTCAGGATCTCATTCATTTGGTTCACATGACAACCTCATTGAGGCCCAATGCTGCCTCCCCTACTCTCTCCTCCTTTTTTTTTCCCCAATTCTTTTCTACTCATTTTTGTTTTATCCCTGTTAATTTGAAGACATGCTCCTTTTAGTAGAGAAAACTGAAAAAAAAAGTCAGATATTTTCAACATTCTTCCCATCATTTATTATACCAACCACTTCGAACAGTAATCCTATCCCTTGTTTGATCTTCCTCTTCACCCTAACTTTTTTTTAACATTACATAGGTTTCTCTGACTCCAAGTCTGCTACATATTCCCTCTATACCCTAGTTTCTCCAGTACTCTGAGAGGGTAGGGGAAGTCTTTGTTCTCCTACTATTGGCTCAAGCCCCAAGTGTGTTCCCACAGACTAATAGCCCAATTCAGTTTCACCAGTTAACATCAGGTTAGTTTTTACAAAGGAATATTTACTTCAAAGACATAACAAGAACAAACATGCAAAAGTCTTCTTTAATACCTCAAGAGGGTATAATCCCCTTATACCTCCCTTGGTCTCTGAGGAAGGGATGGGGGTTAGGCTCACAATTTCATTCTATTCCTACATAGCACTAGTGCCACCGATTTCAAATCCAAAGTCCTGGGCTCCTATCCCAGACTTCCCAGGGCTTCCTTGTTGGGTTGCCTATAATATCCAGCCTAGAATCCCAGGTTCTAAGATCCCCATGGCTCAAGCTCCCAGAACAGTTACTCTGCTCTCTGCCCCTAAAACTATAAAGGACAAATAAAACAAGATCAAAACCCAAGCATGTTCTTGGTGCCAGATGGTCTCTTACACCATGGTGTTACCTTCTGTGTGTGAAGAAATCCTTCTTGACAATCACTAATGCAAGAAGGCAGAAAATGATCTGTTTTCTATCAGATAGTTTTAAAGACATAGTTCCAACTACACAACCAAGAAAAAGAGGCTGTTCCCAAATCCCATGGTAGACCAACACAGGATGTCCATGAATGTGCTAGTTCTCCTGTCTCCCAGGGGGAGTTCCAAAGCATTTCCCATGTAGGTGATGCCAATTTAGGAGTTAAGGGCATGCCCCTGCCAACCCTGAAAACAAATGACCAGAGCACCTCAGCAGCTCTGCAGCTGTACTGAACACTTAAAAACAAAAAAACAAAACAGAGAGCTCATATAGGTTATCAAGCTACAGTTAACTCTAAATATTAAAAACAAAACATAATGAAACCAAAGAGCTAACGGTACTTATAATAAAAAAAAAAGTTTGCGTTTATTCCACTAGAGGAGTGTGCTAGCGCTCCCTCTAGTAGTGACAAGGTTTAGGGGTGCTGGGGATCCCAAAATACCAACACACTAGATCCTGCTGAAATGAATTCAACTCAAGCCTTCTTAAAGCCAAAGAAAAAGCAAGTTTATTAAAGATTCGCCAAATTGGGTTGACTTTTAGGGAGCCTACGCATTTGTAAGGCTTGTATTCACAAGGGGGCCAGATAGAATCTCAACTAGACAAAGTCTGAGCTGGATTGAATCTGAGTGCCTTCATGGAGGCAAAATGGAACTTAAATACAGGAAACACTATAGGAGGGATCTGGGAGTGGTCTGGTAGTCTAGGGTGACGAGAAGAGGGGTTTAGGGAGGGTCTTGAGAAGTCCAAGGAGGACCTCAGTGGGACTAGGATGACTTGTCAAGGGTTGGAAACAGAGGCAATCAGGAGATACAATCAGGAGGTATCAGACCATGGAGGGCTTGGGCGGGAAGCAGGTGGGGCAATCCAGAGATCTTGATAGGGGCAGTACAGGGAATGAATACAGATAGACTCTCTTGATGGGAGTGGTCAGCAGCCTGAGGAATGGGGTTTTAATGGGATCAAGGTTGGGGAGTGCAACTGAGACCTGAATACAGTGATAATGAAAAGCCCATGGGCTTCCTGAGACTGCCAAAACTAATGAGATTAGATTTGAGTAACAAAGTAAGTGGAAAGATCCAAGGGGAGCTCAAGGAGGCTCCCAGAATCTGAACACTATCAGTAGGAACCTGCTTTGGCACAGGCAAATCTCAATACTTATGCCAATGGCTGTGCAGTGAGCTGTAGTCCTGACAGAGAGTGGGGGACAGCAACTATGAGACAGGTCTGATTCATAGCAAGGCTTCACAACCAGAACACCGGTTCTAAGCGGTGAGATCCCCTGGTACTGGTGCGAAACAATCCTAGGGCCTTGCTGTGGCTAAATTCATCCAGAGCATGGGTGCAAAGGATTGATGTTATGTCAAGTTCAGGGCACAGCCTGCTTGCTGGACCTTAGCTCTGGAAAACAGGATGTTTCCTAATAGTAAAAAGAGAGGGGTGGTCTTGGCATGAGGATCCTGACACACCAACCCTCATCACATTTTAAAACCCTTTCTGTTGTGGTTGTCAGCATTCATTGCCAACCTCAAATCGAAATGGATTTTAAGTACTTCTGACACTGTTCTTGCAAGACTGTAGCAGCAAGCAACCCTTACACATCCAGGAGGGGCTGCTCACACAGGTTCTTAGATCTGCTTTTCTAAAAAGAAAGCAACTTTTGAGGGGTCAACAATCTTCTTTAATCACATATAGCAAAGGAGAAAATACAAGCAGAGAAATAAAGACCAATAGAAAGGGCTTCTGTCTGACCACAAGCAATACATACGTCACAGATCAACAGACAGATCCAACTGTCTGACCATTTGGTAGATACATAATCACCAGAGACAGAAGCACCAACATCTGGGTTTTGAAAGCCAGGGGGGTCCTTAAGGGCTACCCAGAGTCTCATTTGGCACAGGAAACTTCTTTCAAAGAGTAAGCCCCCAAAGCAAAACTTTACCTCAAAATAGATACATACTTTTCACACCTGAACAGCATCATGGACCCTCATGACCCTGTGCCTAATTAATGATTAACAAAAGATGAGGGCCTTCCAATAAACCAAGCCTCCCCTAATCAAGCTTCCCTTAATGGGCATCACCTGGAGGGAGAGAGGGGCGATCTTTAACTCAAGTTACAAAGACAAACCACTCTTTTGCATTTGTATTACTTGTATTGCTTCTATTTCCTTTGTAGCACCATGTTGTGGTCGATGGAGTACAAAACTTAGAGGCAGGAGACCTGGGTTCAAATCCTATCTTAGCCATTAATTACTTGTATCTTCATGTGTAAGGCATTTAATTTCTCAGATCCTCAGTATCTTGTCTTAAAAATAAGAACTTGCAGACACTCAGACTGGGTTCAATCAGGGAGATTTATCAACAATAATATCACAGCTCACTTTCCTATCCTGATAAACTTGAAGGCATCCGAATTTAGCTTGTTTCTGTAGTATTCACTTCAGTTTACCTGCCAGCACCCAAAACAACATATAATCATTGTGAACATAAATATATTATTATAATAAGTGAATAAAATTGATAATTATGACAAACCAAATGAAAATGTAAATGGGACTTGATCCCAAATTCAATAGCAAGAAATAATCAATGGGAAAATGACTGCACCATGGATAGAATTTCAGGTTCTCCCATGACATCAGACACCATGGCCAGCTCCTAATTCTTGCCCAACCTTTATTTAGTGGATACAGCCACACCTCCAACTGCTACCTAGAAACTTTCACCTGACTCTTAATTCTTTCTCCTTAGGCCCCTGATTGCTTCTTCTTGAGCATGCTGGGAAATGGAGTGTTTCCATAACTGTGGTCTGCTACATAGCATACAAGTTTGTCACGAACTAAGTACTTTTAATACAGAAGTTGTGACTCTGGACATGAACCTCCCTGGGCCTAAGGACAACAGAGGGTCACACTAGGGGACTTTTGGAGTCCCCTCTAGCTCTAAACCCACAATCCTCTCATCCTATGACCTTAACACACACTATCTATGTGGGATTTTGTTATGTCTTAAAAAGTTAAGTTGGTTAATGAGTTCTCTGTGACTCTACATCGGTCTCCTTAGACCAGTGGTGTCAAACTCATATAGAAACACTGATCATATAAGAATTCCTATGGGCCATATATTGAATTAGCATCTTATAAATGAACATTATCTATTCTTATGGTAACATGGACATGTAATAGAGGTAACTAGGTAGCACAGTATATAGAGGACTGGGCCTGGAGTCAAATCCAGCTTCAGACATTTTTGAGCTGTATGAACTTGGGCATGTCACTTAACCCTGGTTGCCTCAGTTTCCTCATCTGTAAAATGAGCTGGAGAAGGAAATGGCAAATCACTCCAGTATCTTTGCCAAGAAGACTCCAAATAGGGTCACAAAGCATGAGACACCACTGAAACTACTAAACAATTTTTTATTTGTACTTCTATTTATTTTCTTAGCTATTCCCAATACATTTTAATCTGGTTGGTCTGCACTCATGAGTGTTGCAGGCCACAATTCTGCTTCTAGTCAGATGTTTAACATTTCTGCTTTAAACTACTTCCCTCTTCTCTTCATCAAAATAATTTGTGTTGTAGAGCTAAGTATGATGCAATTCTAAAAAGCAAAATGATGTAGGAAAAGGTAAAAAGAGTAATTATCTCATACAAATCAGGAAGAACTGATTCAGAGAAATTAGATGGGGGAGGAGGTAGTTCTGGAAGCCTACTCTCTTCCAGAAGGGGTTAAAGAGGGAATAGAAGGACAAGGTAGCAGGTAGAAAGTAAAATAGAGGAGGGAAGAGAGAAAGGAATAGGGTGAGAAGGGTAATGAGAAAAATATGAAGGAGGAAAATATACAAGTAATTCTAGTTTAGAATGTGAATAGGATGAATGGAAACTGACAGCAGATTTAAAATTTCAATTCATAACATGTTGCTTTCAAAAATGCTATAAAAATGAGAGATATTCACAGAAATAAAATAAAAGTTATGGGTAGACTTTATTATGTAAAAAAGCAGAGATACTCATCATGATCCTAGACAAAGTTAAAACTAAAATCAGATTTAATCAAAGGAAAAAATAGGGAAACCACACCATGTGTCAACATTTAATCGATAGTTTTAAACTATACAAAATAACTAGACAGTTTAAAAAAAAGTAGAGTATATCTGCCAAAAAGACACAGGAACTATACGAATATATACACAAAATACCTTTTATACAAAGTTAGAGCTAAATAATTAATATCTGTTGTACATGGGCAGGTAAAGTTAATATAACTTTTAAAATAACAATTTTACCAAACATCTATTTATGTAATGTCATCACAATTAAATTACTAAAAAATTATCTTTGTAAGAAAAACTAATAACAGGGTTCATTTGGAAGAGCAGAGGGTCAGGAACTTTAAGGAAACCAGGGGGAAAGGATGTTAATGAAGATAGATAGATAGATAGATAGATACACAGACAGACATAGACATAGACATATCTGTCTCTGTGTGTGTACCTCCACACTTAATTGCAACCTTCTGGAATGGGGAAGCGGAGTAAATAAAATAAAAAGTACATAGCACAGGACAAAAGAAAACATAGAAGAAGCAAAAAAAGGTAGCTTTGAAACTAATGTGTTGTATTCATTATATAAGTTTTCTTGAAATGGAAATTTATTGCTTTATATAGAATCCTCTCTTACGTTCTGTTGTGTACATGGCAAGATTATTTTTTTCTTTTCTTATTTAGTATTTAAGTTTAAAATAAATTTTAAAACTTTTTAAAAAATCGTTTGTGTTTATGTTGTTGAAATTTCATTCTTGAGAACCTCCCACTCCTCTTGAGTCAACATTCCTTGTAGAATGTTAATCTGTTGGCTCCTACTTATTTTCTCTCCCTTTTAAAGGAGAGATCCCTTGAAGAAATTAAAGCCAAATAGTTTAAATGACTTGCGGGTGTTTCTAGACCTGGTAGATATCAGACCTGGGACGTAAAATCATTATCTCATTTACAATCACAGGCAATCACAGGCAATCACAGATCTGATCACAGGCTCAGATCTGGAAGAGGCCTTAAAAATCATCTAGTTCAACTCTTTATTTTGCAGATGAGGAAAAGGAGGCATTGACAGGTTAAAACTCAAGTCTTTTGACTTCAAGATGAGTGCTCTATCTTTCTTTTATAGCCCCATAGCCTCTCTACCTTCCTATCCAACCTATCTATCCTTCCTGAACACAAACCCTGGACTTTTAATTCAGATGGGTCATTTCACATTCATTTCTGAAGAATGGGCAAGAAGTAAAATGGTATTAACCTAACCTCTCCTTACAAAACACACTTCCCCACCCCATTCTCCTGCAAAACAGAAGGAGCTGTGAAATTTTACAACACATGTTAAAGGCAATGATGGCAGAGGTTTCATTAAAAAAAAAAAAAATTCCCCACCAGATGCCCATCAATTGGGGAATGGCTGAACAAGTTGTGGTATATGATTGTGATGGAATACTATTGTGTTATAAGAAATGACAAGTGGGATGATTTCAGAAAAACCTGGAAAGACTTATATGAACTGATGCTGAGAGAAGTGAGCAAAACCAGGAGAACACTGTATACAGTAACAACAACATTGTAAGATAATTAACCATGAATGACTTAACTATTTTAGGCAGTAAAATGACCCAAGACAACTCTGAAGGGCTTATGATGAAAAGTGATATCCACCTCTGGAGAAAAAATTAGCGGCGTTTAAATGCAAATAGAAATACTTTTTTACTTTATTTTTCTTGGGTTTTTATTTTTTTGGTCTGTGTTTTCTTTTACAAAAATGACTAATATGGGAAATGTATTTTGTATGACTGTACATGTATAATCTCTATCAAATTATTTGCCTTTTCAATGTGGGACAAGGAAAGAGAGGAAGGGAGAGAATTTTGGAACTCAAAATTTGTATAAAGATGTTTAAATTGCTATTACATGTAATTGGAAAAAATAAAATATAAAAAGTTTCCCCAAAAATAATTCCCTTCATGCATCATAGATAGAATGAGACTGATCAGAAAAGAGAGCCTCAGCACTGAAGGAACATTTAGATATGAGGACTTTTAAATGGAAAAATAAAAATTAATTCTTACTCTAGGCACATAGCCTGTCATTTTCAATTTCAGTGGAAATAGAGCTGACTGTACTACAGATGAGAAAAGCAGGGATCTCATGTTAATTCAAACCAAATGTTTGCATTTCTCTGTATTTTTTCAGTGCCTGTAAATATTCACCTTCAGACCTATTTCATTTCTGAGCGTATTCTGAACTGGTCATCATGCCAATCATGTTTTTAATACCTGAACAGGACTGAAAAGAACCTTGGTAAAGGGCTGGTGGTAAATGTTTTTCTGCCAAAGAGTACTAACATGGTACCTACTAATATATATCTAGAAACAAGAGAGGCATAAAGAAACTACATGATGTGCCCCTCCCCCACACTCGGCCTGGTCATTCACTGTAGAGCTCATTTCTATGGCGTCGTCTCACCTGACCCCCACCGCAGCTCCATGTGGAGGGCGGCATTGGCAGCTTCCCATGGGTCTGATCCTTACCTCTATGCAGATGACTTCCAAACCTGCTCTGCTCCAATAAAATCAAAGCTCCCTGAGAGCAGACGCTGCACATAAGAGACGCCATGGCACTAAGGATGCGACAGGCTTTCCTAATGTGCTTTTGGAACACCTATACTGTCAATGAGGGAGATGGACTCAGTGACCTCTAGGGTCACCTCCAACCCTAAATGTATGATGAGAGATGCTCCTGAGCTGTTTCTTCCATATCAGGATGGCACACAGAGACAAATTAAACCTCAGAGACATTCGAATACAATTTCCTCATTTTACAGATGAAAAACTGCGGTTTACTAGGTGCGTGACCTTAGAAAAGTCACTCAATCTGCCTGGTCCTGTTTCCTCATCTGTAAAGTGAAGGGGTTGAACTAGATAGCCTCAGAGGTACCTTCCAACTCCAAATAGATACATGAAAGACATGTGTTAGCTAGGCAGATTAGATGGATGGATAGTATATAAAAACATATATACATATACATATATATACATGGAGAGAGGTGGATGGATAGATAGAAAGCAGATATATAGAGAAGGGATAGATGGATAGCAGATAAAGAGAGATAGGTGGATGAATAGATGTATGTATAAAAAAGCAGATATAGAGAGATAGGTGGATGGATGGTGTATGATGGATAGCACATATAGAGAGATGGATGGGTGGATTACAGATACAGAGATGGATGGATGGATGGATGGATAGATAGCAAATTTTATATATATATATATATATATATATATACATATATATATATATATATATATATATATACATAGAGAGAGAGAGAGAGAGAGAGAGAGAGGGAGAGAGAGAGAGAGAGATGGATAGATGGAGAGGTAGAAAGCAGATATAGAGAAAAAATGGGTGGATGGTGGATGGATAGATTTTAAATACAGAGAGATGGATGGATGGATGGATGGATGGATGGATAATATATAGATAATTAGATAGATGGATACATAGATAGAATCTGATATATGATAGAATTATGATCCTGTGTTCCTATGAAATTAAACTCCAAAGAGGTCAAGTGAATTGTCCAAGGCCATCCTTGTAGTAAATAGCCAAGCAGGATTCAAACGTAGATCCTATGATGCTTCAGTTCAGCATTCTTTCCACTACATCACTCTCCCTCCCAGAGGAATTCCTTCTACTGATGAAATTACAACTGCTTAAAATATTCACATATATTACCATCCAAATATACTATTTGTCACAATTAAGAAGGCACACTAGAGATTTTTCACATCTCCCAAGAAAACTGAGGAGGGGAAGATGGAGAGGTTTCCTGCTGTGGGGAAGAGGAAGCTCTCTTTGTAGACCCCCCAGCAAGGCTACTATTTCCCTGGCCAGCCAGTTTTCTTATGAACACAGCAGGCTGAGGAGAGGAATGAATGCATCATGCTTGACAGAGAATAGTCCATATATACTCAATGACTTTCTGTTTATGAAATCTTTGCAAGTGATGCCCTAGAGCTATCAAGGACTACAATTTTCCTTCCTTTATCCTAGGAGCTGTAGGATCCTGATGGGTTCTGAAACCATCATTAGATCTGGCTGCAGAAACCTTCACATGTTGCCTCATATTGCCTTACACTCTCAGAAACTGGAGAATTCACCAGTTCAATTCAATAGGCATTTTTCAAGCTCCTTTGATGTGAAAGGGGCCTGGCAAGACAAGGACAAGACACTGACATTCTGTTGGTGTGGGGAGTTGATGGGCAGAAGGGCCACATGTAAACAGACAAGGTAATACGAAATATAAATGCCAACCACGGTTAAAATGGCTTAAGCTCCCTCTTCTTGCAACATCCAGGATCTATTAGGAGCCATTCCAGAACAGGAAATGCAGGTGCAGGGGGTCAGGAGTAAATTGCCAAGGACTGTTAAAATAAAGAGGATTTCCCACTAAAAGGAAAATAATTGTCACTTTGAGTGGAGGGAGCTTAAAATCAGGGGAGTAGGGTTTTCTGGTTTGGTTTGTTTTTACACCAAGCATGGCAGGAATACCAAGGAGGGCCCCAGAGACAGAGAGCTTACAGTCTCCTAAAGGGAGCTCTTCTGCCTAGTGATTAAATTATCCCATCTCCCCTACTATTCCCCCTCCAGGACATACAGTGGCTGAATTGTCAGCTTCCGAACTAACAATAAAAAGATGATAGTCAAGGCAGAGATAAGGATACAAAATATGGGCAGAAAGCTTACTAAGTGAGTTAGTGGTGACCACCAGGACCAGGGGACATTTGCCTGGCAATCTTCTGAGAAGCAGCTGCCAGGTCCCCAGGAGAAAAAGATGTTGGCCAGACATGTCCTTCTCTTTCTCCCCATCTATTTAGAAAACAGAGCACAGGTTATAATGGCTCAGGGACAATCTTAAAATAGTTCACCTCATTCTCTTCTGTGCAGAGATGAGGGGCTACAGGCATGGAATGCTGTGGCTATGTCAGAACTGATATGCTGGTCAATTGTTTTAACAGCTTCTCTTTTCTTCTTTTTGGCTTTTTGTTGTTGTTGTTACAAGGAATGACTCTCTGGTTAGTGATGAAAGTGAGATATATTCAGAAATGACGTGTGTCAATAATATACTTTAAATGAGAAAGGAGTTCAGGAATGATTCCTCCAAAAACGTCACAGGTTCACTGGCAACACCCAGCTACGGGGGAAAGTGGAAGTTTTCGTATATTGACCAGAACATCTTGGGCTTTAATTCTGTAGTTTTTAATTATGATTCAGTTTGCTAAGTATACTGTAATCTATTATGTGAATTTGTGGTCCTTTGGGTCATACAAAATTGGGAAGGAGAAAAGAATCTTCATTGGAAATGAAGGTCATTTTAAAAAATTTATGAAATATTCTATGAGGATGATCTTTATATTCTAAACCCTAGGCTAATCAAGCCAATCTGAGAGACAGATGGACAGGAGGAGGATGAGAGCTTTTCCCAGTGTGAGGGCAGCCTACTTTGCAGGCTGTCTACATCTACATGGAGAGTCCGGGTGGAGAAGCTCAAACTCTAGGCGTCACCTGGTGGCTAATGGAGAAATTGCATCCTGAAGAGCTAGCTATTCCAAATAATGAGTAGGCATGGTGTGCTGTGCCATCTGTCTTTCCTTCTCCAGTGCCCACATAAGGGGAAGCTGCTCCAGAAGATTCATTCCTCACGGCACTTTCTCTACAATGTCAAAGAAACCTCTTCATGGGCTCATGGACTCATGGACCACTTCTCAAAATGGAAGCACCCATCTCTCTCCTGATTGACTAGTTTTTCCCAGGTTCCACTTTAAGGAGAAGGTCCAGGCCAATTATGTCTTTATTCCTCTTCATGCTGAACTCCTGACTCTACAGACTTTCACTGTCATGTCCCCTCCACTGGTTACCATCATCTCCCCACTCCTAAACCCACTTTTTCAACTCCTTTTTATGTATTATTTTAATGTGCTATTTTCTTCCCTTATGAGGTCACATATTATCTTTCCTTCTGTGTGTGTATACAAACACACACAGAAGGAAAGATAATTCTATGTGCCAGGCACATACTAAGTGCTTGACTGAAATTTGTATAAGGAAGACAACCTTTATCAGATTCCCATGTTAGGGGAACTGGGTATACCCAGATTAGCCCCTGTTAATTATGCAAAATAATTTCGCTGGGAAGCAAGGAGAGATCAATCGAAAAGATGGAGAAAATTCTCACATAGTAGATGCTCCCTGAATTGAGCCTCACTGAAGATGAAAGAAAAAAGCAAGAAAACCATAGCAATTACTTCCTAATAGGATGGACGCCAGATTTATGATCATGTCTGCAGTTAAGTGGTCATATCCTGGACTGTCTTTTTTGTTTTTGTTTTTTCCTGTTCCAGGGGTGGTGAAGGAACAAAGCAGAGCTAAAAATGAAGGAAGAAGATCAGAGGTGAGGATATGCCGGTCTCAGTGGCCCACTGAACCCCACAGAGGAACTTCCTGTTTCACTAACAGAAAATATCATCCAACCCAGTCAATAAGTGAGTGGTTGGTGGGGGATAGATGGAGGGCAAGGATAGAAGCTTCCTGCAAGCATGACAACAATGGTCAAAAAAAAGCAGCAGGAAGATACTGTGTCGCATCCAATTAAGGACACCAGGCTTAGCCCTTTGGACTCTACAAATGGCTGACATCTCTTCCTTCCTCATACCAGTGGGATTTGGGAAGTACCTGAACTGGGTTTGTTCAGTCTTGGAGTGATGGCCAGTTGGAGAGAATTTCCATCTGGGTGAAGATGAAGAGAGCTGCTTTATCTGAAACACAGGTATCTGTTATTAATGTTTCACTATCATTTCTGGAATATCATTAAACTACTTATTCAACACACATGGAGGCTTATGTGATATCATACATGCACAGGGTGAAGGGAAGGAGTTTCCTAAGTTGGTGGGGCCCCAGACTGGGGAGATTGGGTGAATGCACCATTAAAACCCCAAGATTTTGGAGAAAAACAATACCATCCACAGCACTGAGTTTGGTTGTTACCCTATAGTGTCTCCTTCTCATGCTGGGCGAGACATTGTTGTCACTGAGTCATTTCAGTCATGTCCATCTCTTTGTGACCCCATTTAGATTTTCTTTGCAGAGATACAGAAGTGATTTGCAATTTCCTTCTCCAGCTCATTTTACAGATGAGGAAACTGAGGCCAACAAGGTTCAGTGATTTGCTCAGGTTTACACAGCTAGTAAAGTATCTGAGGTCACATTTGAACTCAGGAAGATGAGTTTTCTTGACTCCAGGCTTGGTGCTCTTTCCACTGGGTTTCACAGAGATGAGGATGAGGATCTGATCCACCATCTAATTATTAAACAGGGTCAGGTACCAGTCAATAGAACTTCCTCAATGCCATAATTAGAATACCTAATTATAATAATAAAGGCTAGCATTCTGCAACATTAGGTAAGCCTTGCCTTAAGGAATATTACATTTTTCTTCACATCCACCCTGGGAAGTAGATGCTACCATTTCCATTTTCTGGCAGAGGAAACAAACCAGCAGAGATTAAGTAACTTGCTCAGGATCACATAGCCAGTAAGCGTCTAATGTCAAACTTGAACTCAGATCTTCCTGACTAGAGACCCATCACTCTCTCCACCTGTGTGAGGTTACAGGACTATGGGATTTCAAAATGGAAGAAAACTTAAGAGTCCAACGCTCTCATTTTACAAATGGGGAAAATAAAGCCAAGGGGGTAAGGACTTCCCAAGGGTAATTAATTATCCAAGACAGAATTTGAACCCAGGTCTTTTCACTCCAAGTTCAGTACTACCACAAAATACTGTACCTAGAGTCAGGAACCTCGAGTTACAATCCAGGCTCAGACACTATTAGCTACAAAAATCATGGGCAAGTCAATTACTCTCTCATACAATCAATTTCTTCTTCTGTAAAATGGGGATATTACTCAGGTTATCTAATTTGCAGGATTATTATAAGGAAAGTACTTTACAAATCATAACTTGTGGCAGAAATGTGAATTTCTATCAATTTAGAATTTAAAATTTAAAATTATTAGTTTAGAATTAATAGAATTATCATTCGTTCCAGAATATCACATTGAGGTGGAGCCCACTTTTGTTTTCTTTCTCTCAGTTGCTCCAAACTTCCCGAGCCTTATCTTTAAAAATAAGAAAAAGAATGGCACTATCCGTAGTGAGCTTAACCTCTATCGGTTCTCCTCAGTCCACCCTCCACCCTCACCCCACCCTCCCTCCAAGATCTGGTGGCACAGTGGATAGAGTGCTGGGCCTGAAGTCAGGAAAATCTGAGGACTCACTTACTTAGCTGTGTGACACTGGGCAAATCACTCAATTCGTCATCTGCAAAATGGGGACACACTGGACAAGGAAATAGCAAACCACTCCAGTATCTTTACCAGAACAAGCCCATAGTCCATGAAGTCACTAAGAGTCAGGCACGACTGAATGACTCAACCACAAAAGACCTTCCTTCTGCTTTCCCTGTTCTGAAGGCCCTCTCCTCCCTCCTACCCACTCAGAACACTCTTACATAATACTAAAGCATACATCTGTAATCCTGGCCAATTTTTGTCCACATTGTCTACCAGAACCTCCATAGAGGATGTATTAACACCCTAGAGTTCTGTTAACATAAGTGGATACCACTGCACGATACCACAGGAGCTGGCCATCTGTCATATGCTGTACTACGTATGGCTCCATGCCTCAACTACCTACTTCTCTGGTCTCTATTTTATAAAAGGCTAAGCAGAGGACTGGTAACGTCGTTTGCCCAAGGTTACCCAGGCAACAGATGGCAGAGCCAAGACCCTGATCCAGGATACTTGGGCTGCAAATTCGCTGTTACTTCCACTCTATCTCAGCTGTCAGTGAATGCCACTAATAACCCAGTGAGGAAATAAAGGGTGTCAATTAAGAAAAAGTATCAGCCTGTTTTTGTTTCCAGTAACATAGAACTAGAATTGGGGAGGATAGCTCTCACTGGTGGTCTTTAGAAAGAGGGTGGGTGGCCACTGGCCAAATATGATGTAAAGGAGGCTCTCATCTTGTGATTCTGTGTTTAACAAGGGTTTCATAAAGCATGTAGAGAGACTCTGTTCCTGCTTCCTGCTGCCCCTACCTGCATGGATCTGATGAAGCCATGGCTGCTCCTGGCCACTGGTGATTCAGAGATTTGTTCCTTCCCCTACTCACCCACCCCATATAGCAGCAGGGAGATGCGAGCGACATCCATTAAAGAGAAGAGAAAGTTTCTGCCTCACTTTTAGCAAACATTCCTCTGCACCACTGGCCTGCCTGGGAGAGGTGAGGATGATGGGTGATAATGCAGCATTCTTGCCCCCTCCCCCTCCCTTTCTTCTTTGCTCCCCCAGTGAGTATGGATTCAGCCAGGTGAACTTGCTCCTGGGTCTCTGGAAACACTTTTAAGTTCTTTTCTGAGTAGGTGATTGAATAACTTTCTCAAGGTGGATGTATCCAGGCTTGGGTGTCACCTTTTGAGTTCTAGAGGTCCATGGGTCCTGGGTTCATTGAGTGGAGCTAACCAATAGTAAGGACGGTTTCTTCATCAGAAAAAAGAAATGAACCTGGGGGTTTTTGAATAGACAGTGCAAATGGCTATCAAAAGTCATTTGAAAAAAAATGGTTCAAATCACTAGTAATTAAAGGAATGGAAATTAAAGCTACTCTAAGCGTCTCCTTCAAACCATCAGATTGGTAAAGCTGAAAGAAGAGAAAAAATAAATGTTGGAGGGGCTGTGGGAAAATAGGCACATTTTATGCGTTGTTGTTGGAGCTATGAATTGGTCTGGTAGCCCTTCAAGTTGGAACCATGAATCCCCTCTGACCCAGCAATATCACCACTAGGCATATACCTCAAAGAGATTAAAGAAAGAGGAAAAGGACCCATATGTACTAACATATTTATAGCAACTCTTTTTGTGCTAGCAAAGAGCTGGAAACTAAAAGATGCCCATCAACTTTACAAAGAACAGTCTATGAATTAAGGGGATGCTTAAAGAAATTCTGAAACAGATGGTCTTCAGAGAAACCTGGGAAGAATTCTGTGAGCTAATGTAGAGTAAAATAAGAAGATTCGTGAGAATTTATGACATTATAAAAACAAACTGAAAGACATAAGAACTCAGACCAATACAATGACCAATGACCAATCATGCTGACGGAGAATGCCACTCATTTCCTGATACAGGTGTGAAAGACTTAATAACCATAATGAAAGACACAGATTTTGTACACAGCCAACAGGTGAATTTATATAATTTGACTATATACATTTGTTACAAGGAGTTTGTTTTTCTTTCTTGAGGGAATAAATACTTGTTAATTAAAAAAAAAAATAGAAGAAAATTTTAATTTAAAGACCAGTTTAAATCTTACCTTAGATACTGACTATGTAATCCTAGGCAGGTCATGATTCAATCTCAAGCACAGTCTCTCCATCTCTAAAATGAGATGAATAAGAACAGTTACTTTACAAAGTTGTTAGGAGCCTCAAGTGATACACACATAGATAAAACTTATCTAATTATATAACATATAAATGTATGTACACGTGCATTATATATCTATAATATTATAATGTATAAATAATAAAACAAAATATTTTGCAAATCTTAAAGCATTTTAGAAATATTAGCTATTACTACTTGTGTGTCTAGGAAATAAATGCCTGTACCCTATCTCAACCATATTATATATATTAAGCATTCTTTTACTCCCCTCTTATGGGAAGACCTAGCCCAGAGGCAAAATTTAAAGTTTTAAGAATTCATCATCTGGGTACTTGGGTGGGACTGGGAGCCAGGTAACTTTCCCTTGAGAGGTCAGGCAACCCCAGGAATGAACACTGCAATGCCCAGATCTAGAGCCGAGAAAGGACCTCTTTGTGAAGAAAAATGGGGACCCATGCCCCCCATGCCTCAGGAAGCACTGGTTCCTCAGAGTTAGATGAAAACAAGAAACCTGTTTGAATGGAGTAGCATTGATCAAAGGGAAGCCTAGCCTTGGTCAGGGACAGAGGAGACCCAACAGGTTGTATCTCCCAGCTGGGAGGGGCACTAGAGGGGAGAGAAGGAGAATCTGCTAAGTGACCTCTGCCAAAGTCTGGCACTAGGAGCCTGGACCTTCTGCCAGAGGCTCTTCCATTGCCTCCCACTGCATTTCCCTACCTTCCTAGCCTCCTTGGCTCCAAAGGGGTTTCATTTTTACCTCCTTATTTTAAAGCAGGGAGTTGCCAGAAATTCCTTACATCTATGAAATTACAAGCCTCTCTCCCCGCCGACCCTGCCTCAAAATTTTTTTAATGTAGAGAATCAATTAGTGAGTCAACAAGAATTTGTTAACAAGTACAAACCCTTTGAGTGCTAAACGGGGAGGATACATAAAAAGAACCACAGTTCTTGTCCACCCCAGTGTCTATTCTTTAATAAGTTAGCATTTGAACAGGTTTGCCAAGTGCTTTACAAATTTATAAATAGTACTTATTTGTTGTTTTTAATTTTCAACACATTTAATTCATTTAATTTTATTTTAAAAATTGACTTCAATTAACTTAATTATTCTAAAATATAATTTAAATTATTAATTTAGTATATTATTTGTGATGCAATTTAATTAAATTAATGAATTAATTTTATTCTCACATCTACCTTGGAAGGTAGCTACTTTTATTTATCCCCATTTTACAAATGAGGAAACTAAGGCAGGGTGAAGCAAGTGACTTGTTCCAAGTCACACACAAGGTATATTTATGGTCGGATTTGAATTAATAATTTTTTAAAATTTATTGTTCATTATTTACAATAAATTTGATATCCGCCCTTGATGGCATTATTTATCCCTGTTTTACAAATGAAGACGATAAGGTCGGCAGAGGGTAAATTAGATATCACTCATAATTAATGCTTGTGGTCAGGTTAGAATTTATAAAAATTACTTCTATCGTGTATTGTAATTATTTTATAATAAATTTGTGGTTGTTCAATCCGACTCTTCCTTCTCCTATTTGGGATTTTCTTGGCAGAGATACTGGAGAGGTTTGCTATTTCCTTCTCCAGCTCGTTTGACAGATGAGGAAACTGAGGTAAAAAAGGTTTAGTTAGTGACTTGCCCAGGCCGGACTTGAAGTGAGGTCCTCCTGCCTCCAGGGCGGCGCTCTCTGCACTGAGAAGTCGGGGAGAAAGAGCGAGGATGAAATCAGCGCCGCGGGGCCCGCGATCCTCCGGCCGCCAGGGGGCGGGGCGGGGCGAGTGCCGCCTCTCTTCTCTCCCACCGCCCCCTCTCTTTCCCCGCCCCACTCCTGGCGGAGGAAGCCAGCGCCGCGCCTGCGCACCGGCCCCGCCTTCCTCCGCCTGTTGGGCCAGTGGCGGCCGCGGCTCCGGCCGCCAGCCCGTCCCGTGTCATGTCGCTGCCGAACTCGGGGGTGACGTTCCGCCGGATCCTGGCGAGCTTCCCCGAGAACCTGAGCCTGGCCTTCGCCTACGGCTCCGGGGTGTACCGCCAGGCGGGGCCCAACGGCGGCCGCAAGGTGAGCCGGGCTCGGCCTCCGCGGACTCCTCCCCCTCCCGCCCGTGCCCCCATTGCTCCGAGAGGGACAAACGAGGCCGGGGACGGGGGGAGGACCGGGCCCGGCCTCCGCGTGCGCCCAGAACGGGAAGGAAAGTCGGGGGTACCTTAGCCCCGCTCCTCGTCTGCCCCCCAAAGAGCATCCCCGGGGTCACATCTCCGGCCCTCACCAGGGTTGGGGCGAGCCAAAGGACCCCCCCATGGCAGTCAGCGGAAGGAAAGTCCGGTAGTGGGGGGGCATTTCAGGGCCCCCCTGGGGCCCCGGGACACCACGCAGCATTTGTCTTGGGTATCCCTATTCCTTAGACCCGAAA